>OZ025244.1:37013738-37446238 GCA_964019155.1 Osedax fenrisi
ATCAACACACTGCCCTCCAATAAACTCATCCAACTCTACGACATATTCCACCTATAAACTTTTAAAGACTTCATCCCATAAATCCCCATTAAAAGCTGCTAATACTTTTATCAATAATACTAATACCACCACAACAAATATTCCTCACCTCAAATCCGCCACTCTTAATGTACACTCGATTAGAAACAAGGTCGATATTATCATTGAACTTTTCAAAGATCTAGACCTTGACATTCTATGCATCACTGAAACGTGGCTATCCACAAACGACACACCCATCATTGCATCACTGAATAATGACATACACCATTTTGTGCACCTCCCTAGTGATGGCACCCACTATGGCGGTGGGATCGGTATTCTCTATAACAATAATATTAAAATGACCAACAATAAAGATCTAGAACAATTACACTCTGAAGCATTTTCATGTACATTCCATCCCATCAACTCACATCCATTCACTTTTATTACAATATATAGGACCCCACATCATTCCATACCTAAATTTATTGTAGAACTGAATAATCTATTAAATACCACAAACATGCATACAACAATTCTAGGTGACTTCAATATACTTATATCCAATAATGCACACTACTCCAAACTACTTAACAATACTATAGAATCCCACAACTGTATCCAACATGTCAACAAACCAACACACACAACTGGAAACATCATCGACTTAATAATAACCCACGACACGAACACCTCCATCACAGACATTACTGTTAACCGACTCATAACCGACCATCATATAGTCACTTTTTCAATACACTCTCCTAAACACAAACGACAACCTACAACCATACATTACAGACAAATCAAAAGCATAAACACCATTAACTTCATCGACGACCTTAACAAACTACTAAATATTTCCTCTGACCCCACTGACATCACAAATTTCGATATGTTCATTACAAAAACAATGGACAAACATGCACCCCTGATCACCAAAACAATCACTAAACGCAACAACACTAAATGGTTCAGCCCCCAACTTTCCACAACTAAACGCAAGCTGAGAGCTGCAGAAAAAATATGGAGAAGATCTAAAAGTAATGACGACCTGCTTCTTTTTAAACAGCAATCTACAATATATTGACATATGATCATAAGAGCTAAACAAGACTATTATATTGACACGATTAAGGCTGCTGGGAATAATACTAAAAAACTCTTTGAGATATCGTATTCTTTACTCGGCCGTGCTACAACTCGCATTCTCCCAGACATTCCATTACAATCAATGCCTATACATTTCGACACCTACTTCAATAACAAGATAACTAACATAATCAATTCCCTTCCATCTCTAACGCTACCACAGATAACAATCTCCATATATAAATTTAACACTTTTAACACCCCAACTTTGACAACTATCGACTCGCTCCTACAGGCTGTCAAATCTGCATGCAAACTTGATCCAATACCAACTCCATTACTACATATACTATCTACCCGACTTACACCCCACTATAAAACTATAATCGATAGATCCCTCACATCAGGTATCGTTCCTACCTCAATGAAACTGGCACTCGTCACTCCTATCATAAAAAACCCATCACTAGAAAAATCCACTCTTTCCAATTACCGCCCGATATCTAACCTGTCATATATATCTAAAACACTAGAAAGAGTAGTCTGCTCTCAACTCAATACTTACCTAAACGCTAATAATATACTTAATAAATATCAGAATGCCTATACGATTTATAAAAGCATAGAAACAGCACTAACACACATACTTGACAAAATACGACTCTTCCCTACTCAACATCCCTCAAACATAGTTCTTCTCGACTTATCTGCTGCTTTCGACACAATTGATCATACTATACTGTTACATCGCCTCGAAAGCATTGGACTAAGTGGAGTAGTTCTTGCCTGGTTCACCTCTTACCTCAGTGACCGAACATACTCAATATACATAGAAAAACATAAAACCAAACCCCGCACACTATCACATGGAGTTCCACAAGGATCCGTCCTAGGCCCCATCCTCTTTAATATATACATATCTCCCCTATTTGATATATTTGATAACTACCCTGATATTCACTTCCACACCTATGCTGACGATTTACAAATTTACTGCAACTTACCAAACCCACCAACAAACATAGCTACACTAAACAACTGTCTAGAAGATATTCGACGCTGGCTCTCAACCAACTCACTATCACTAAACACCCATAAAACACAAGCAATACTAATCAATACCACAAAAACCATACCAATCGTCCCACTCATTCAGATAAACAACCACGACATAAAATACTCCCCCTGCGTAAAAAATCTCGGAATCACAATTGACCAAACATTGAATTTCACCCAATATACAATTGACTTATCCAAATCTAGTAACCGAACACTACACACAATCAGACTAATAAGACCATCTATAACCACAGAACTATCAAAATTACTAGCAACATCCCTCATACTTCCACGACTTGACTACTGTAACTCTATACTTCACAGACTCCCCAAAAACTAACTAATACCACTCAACCGATTACTGAATTCCACTGCACGAACTGTCTACAGAATCCCCAAACACTCCAGGACTCACATAACTCCATACCTAAAATCTCTTCACTGGCTTCCCATCACACAACGAATCCAATACAAAACCTTACTGATATCCCACCAAGTCATTCATCACAATCACCCCGACTACCTTACTGATATACTAATAGAAAATAACACATCTAGAATACAACGTAAAATCAATAAATACAAATTACTTATACATAATCCAAAACACATATCACGCAAACAAGATACAGCATTCTCAATATCCGCCCCAAAATTATGGAATAACCTCCCTTATAAAATAAGAGAAATCACTTCAACCCCTCTCTTTAAACGTAAATTAAAAACACACCTGTTCGAAATTGCGTATAAATAACTCCGAAAACACGGCCGAAAACTCACACGATGTTGATGGCAGTGTATAAACCATAAGGTTACAAGGTTACAAGGTTACAAGGTTACAAGGTTACAAGGTTACAAGGTTACAAGGTTACAAGGTTACAAGGTTACAAGGTTACAAGGTTACTACTACTACTACTACTACTACTACTACTACTACTACTACTACTACTACTACTACTACTACTACTACTACTACTACTACTACTACTACTACTACTACTACTACTACTACTACTACTACTACTACTACTACTACTACTACTACTACTACTACTACTACTACTACTACTACTACTACTACTACTACTACTACTACTACTACTACTACTACTACTACTACTACTACTACTACTACTACTACTACTACTACTACTACTACTACTACTACTACTACTACTACTACTACTACTACTACTACTACTACTACTACTACTACTACTACTACTACTACTACTACTACTACTACTACTACTACTACTACTACTACTACTACTACTACTACTACTACTACTACTACTACTACTACTACTACTACTACTACTACTACTACTACTACTACTACTACTACTACTACTACTACTACTACTACTACTACTACTACTACTACTACTACTACTACTACTACTACTACTACTACTACTACTACTACTACTACTACTACTACTACTACTACTACTACTACTACTACTACTACTACTACTACTACTACTACTACTACTACTACTACTACTACTACTACTACTACTACTACTACTACTACTACTACTACTACTACTACTACTACTACTACTACTACTACTACTACTACTACTACTACTACTACTACTACTACTACTACTACTACTACTACTACTACTACTACTACTACTACTACTACTACTACTACTACTACTACTACTACTACTACTACTACTACTACTACTACTACTACTACTACTACTACTACTACTACTACTACTACTACTACTACTACTACTACTACTACTACTACTACTACTACTACTACTACTACTACTACTACTACTACTACTACTACTACTACTACTACTACTACTACTACTACTACTACTACTACTACTACTACTACTACTACTACTACTACTACTACTACTACTACTACTACTACTACTACTACTACTACTACTACTACTACTACTACTACTACTACTACTACTACTACTACTACTACAACTACTACTACTACTACTACTACTACTACTACTACTACTACTACTACTACTGCTGCTGCTGCTGCTGCTGCTGCTGCTGCTGCTGCTGCTGCTGCTGCTACTACTACTACTACTACTACTACTACTACTACTACTACTACTACTACTACTACTACTACTACTACTACTACTACTACTACTACTACTACTACTACTACTACTACTACTACTACTACTACTACTACTACTACTACTACTACTACTACTACTACTACTACTACTACTACTACTACTACTACTACTACTACTACTACTACTACTACTACTACTACTACTACTACTACTACTACTACTACTACTACTACTACTACTACTACTACTACTACTACTACTACTACTACTACTACTACTACTACTACTACTACTACTACTACTACTACTACTACTACTACTACTACTACTACTACTACTACTACTACTACTACTACTACTACTACTACTACTACTACTACTACTACTACTACTACTACTACTACTACTACTACTACTACTACTACTACTACTACTACTACTACTACTACTACTACTACTACTACTACTACTACTACTACTACTACTACTACTACTACTACTACTACTACTACTACTACTACTACTACTACTACTACTACTACTACTACTACTACTACTACTACTACTACTACTACTACTACTACTACTACTACTACTACTACTACTACTACTACTACTACTACTACTACTACTACTACTACTACTACTACTACTACTACTACTACTACTACTACTACTACTACTACTACTACTACTACTACTACTACTACTACTACTACTACTACTACCACTACTACTACTACTACTACTACTACTACTACTACTACTACTACTACTACTACTACTACTACTACTACTACTACTACTACTACTACTACTACTACTACTACTACTACTACTACTACTACTACTACTACTACTACTACTACTACTACTACTACTACTACTACTACTACTACTACTACTACTACTACTACTACTACTACTACTACTACTACTACTACTACTACTACTACTACTACTACTACTACTACTACTACTACTACTACTACTACTACTACTACTACTACTACTACTACTACTACTACTACTACTACTACTACTACTACTACTACTACTACTACTACTACTACTACTACTACTACTACTACTACTACTACTACTACTACTACTACTACTACTACTACTACTACTACTACTACTACTACTACTACTACTACTACTACTACTACTACTACTACTACTACTACTACTACTACTACTACTACTACTACTACTACTACTACTACTACTACTACTACTACTACTACTACTACTACTACTACTACTACTACTACTACTACTACTACTACTACTACTACTACTACTACTACTACTACTACTACTACTACTACTACTACTACTACTACTACTACTACTACTACTACTACTACTACTACTACTACTACTACTACTACTACTACTACTACTACTACTACTACTACTACTACTACTACTACTACTACTACTACTACTACTACTACTACTACTACTACTACTACTACTACTACTACTACTACTACTACTACTACTACTACTACTACTACTACTACTACTACTACTACTACTACTACTACTACTACTACTACTACTACTACTACTACTACTACTACTACTACTACTACTACTACTACTACTACTACTACTACTACTACTACTACTACTACTACTACTACTACTACTACTACTACTACTACTACTACTACTACTACTACTACTACTACTACTACTACTACTACTACTACTACTACTACTACTACTACTACTACTACTACTACTACTACTACTACTACTACTACTACTACTACTACTACTACTACTACTACTACTACTACTACTACATATACCTCTTCATATTTGTTTATTACTTTCTGTACGACAAAATAAAGTAAAAAATAGGAAATATCATGTAAATATATTCGAAATTCCTTTATCAACAAATCCCAATACTACATATAAAATATTATTTTCTAAACAAGACCCTTCTATTTGGCTACTCTTCCGTATAGTCTAAAATAGCTACATCGATATACCGATAAGTATACTTATCTTAGATTACATTAGATTATAATCTGGTTAATTATTTAAACATATCATTATAATATTTATTTAGTAATTCTAACTAAATATAATTGTAATGCACAACTGTATATAGACAGGTATATATACCCTAGAGGTATACTAAGTTATACCACTAAACGTTTAGATTGTTTATTCACCACCAACATCAACAACACCAACACCACCACACAGCTATTTCCACTACAATGCAACCATTAATGGTATTATATCGATGATAATATAGTATTATATGTATATTTATATACTCCGTATATTAACTATTTCGGCAGGGTTTGATTGCATCCGTAGTGTTGTAATATAGCTCTTAAAAGATTAAAGGTCAATTTAATACATTATTTATATATATATATATATATATTTTATATATATATATTTAATTTTAAATTGGGGTATTTATTGAATTATTCTGACAATGAAATATTACATAAAATACATACATACTAATAGTAATTAAATAATAGTTATATATAAATCCGCTGGTATTATTCAAAATACATTCTAGCAGTGATACAAGTAGAGAGGGGTTAATTATCAATGATACACGATTTTAAAATGATGTCATACAATGAAATATACTGGTTAACCATTATCAGTAATGATACTGCGATCTATTTACTAATATATTATATATTCTATACATCTACTAATATATATATATATGCTACATATATGTTATAGGATCGTTCATTTAAAGTTTTTTTACTTTTACAATTACGAGAATGATATTATATAATGTAATAATACTACAATACTAATCGCTAGTATTATTATTATTGTATACATTAATACATTACTTTCAGTAAATATCATTTAATATAAGTTTATGTAGGTAATAATATATGTATAACGTTTATATTATGCCCTGTCTAATCTTATATATATATTGTATGAAACTCAATTATTTTACGAAATTTAAGTATTAGCTATAGCTAGCTATATATATATATATATATATATATATATATATATATAAGCTCCCTATATATATAGGGAGCGAACTATAAATATGTTTTATCAAAAGATTATTATATAATATTTGCATAATTAATACATTTATATTGAATTACGTATTTTTAAAATAACATATTTCTTAATTCCTGACTCACTGCACAATAATAACTATAATATATATATTATATATAATAATATGTTAAATATAAATTTCAATTATTTTAAAAAGATCTATATATATTATGCATATGTATATTATGTATGTATATTCTTATATACATATATGATTCTAGGTTACCTTTAGAAAAATGATTGCAGAATTTCTTAACATTCCTGTGTGTTACTGTATAGATCACGACGTAATATTAGTATTACGAAACTCTATTCATTATTCTTAATATATTTAATTAAACTATTAGGTAATATTATATCTTAATAAACCATATAATCTAATAACGAATATAAATAATAATACCAACTATCTATAGGTGTTATACTATTTCATATTTAAACGAATTTTTAATATATATTAAATATATTTAATTAATATGTACTAATATATGTGTTGTTTTACATTATCATGGTAGATATATATATATATATATATATATATATATACATATATACATATGTATATATGTAGTAACGCTAATTATGAGTTAACCGTCACAAATTTTCGCCAATTTAACGCGTTGTTCCACGTCGCACTTGTGAAGGTAACACCTCAGAGACCAGTCGACTTCCGGGCAGGACATCGTGTCCTTATCGGAGGCGATGTTAAGATCGGTGACCGTTTTCAGCGTCCAGCAAAGATGGCGCCGATTACACGGTACCGCCACTCGGAGAGCTCTGAATATCCTACCGGTGATATTCCCGTTCGAGGCGTAAAAAGCCGAGAAAGTCAGCTCTCTGAACTTCACGTACTGGTTGTGCGAGACGTCAACCGTGCGTAGTAGGCGCATGTCTTTTATAACGGCATCGAAACTTATGATCCGGTTGTACGAGAAATCGAGATGCTCGAACGCGTACGAATTTTTGAATAGCTCCCGCTCGATCGACGATATACGGTTGTGAGATACGTTTAGCAGACGCAGTTTGTGGAAGTCGACCGCCATTTCGTAGGGGAGGCGTTCCAGTCTGTTCACCGATAGGTCGAGACGTTCCAGGTGGGCGTCCGTATCCTTCTCGGTGTAGGTATTGAACGCCCGCCACGATACCAGCACAAGCTTTACGTTTCGGCAACGAATCTCTCGGAATCGATTAACTCCGGTCATGTGTGACGGCAGAACTCCGCCTTTTGGACTAAGTTCGCAATCCATCTGAAGTGTACGATGGCAGGAGGTTACACTACTCGATAAGTTATGCTAGATTAATACATATAGATATATACACATAGTGAAAAGTCTGGGTGACTTAGTTGGATAATGCGTCAGACGAACAAGTAATAGGACGCAGGTTCAAGCCCAGACGGCTTCCGGTCCAATAAAATAGGTCAAATAATATTTAGAATTTAACTTATATAATTGTGTATAAATAACTGCTCTAGTTAAAACCTAGCATTTCTTAATATGAGTGCGACTACGAAGTGACATTATAATGCACAATAACATTATAATCTATAGATAATCAAATGGATCTATATATAGAGCCATTTGATTATAAGTTAAAAATATTGTATGAATATTCATCTAAGTTCCGGACAGGAAGCTTCCTAGGACTCTAAAAAAATATGTATTCATATTTGAATAGAACCAATTATATTCATTCCTCGAATATTTAAAGCAGAGTTTATGTTCCCTATAGGTATACCACCCTATTTCGGCGCCTATATATGGCTATATATAATATATATATATATATATATATATATATATATATATATATATATTTATATATATATATGTGTAGACAATTATTCTTCTATGGTTACGCATTCTAACTGAAATACTTTTTCTATCGAACTGGTAAATGACTTATAAATATAAATTTGTAATTTTGAAAATGTAATATCTTACTTGTGGATATCATATCACTTATATCTCTATATATATAGTAAATATATATGGTATATATTATATACCATACCATACCTTTATATATACCATACCTATATCTTCCATGGAAGATTAACTGCAGTTAAAATTATAATCTGTTGATAATATAATTCCGTATACGGAACTATAGCTCCAATATTATTTGAGAACCTATCGATTCATTGGTAAATATTACATAATAACCCGGTTTATAAACATTCTGGTGTGTATAAACGTGCATAATTATTAATTATTCTATATAATAGAATACAGAGATGATAAAACTGAAAAAAATAAATAAATAAAAATTAAATCAAGGATTAAAAAGACTTCATAGGAAAATTTAAAAATTAATTAATTACAAAAGTAGAATTTCCTCGAAATATTTATATATTCGATAAACAATTTTCATTCTGTACTATACAATATTATATATACAATATTAATATGTAGATTAGTATAATATTGGAAATCAATAATTGAAATTAAAATATTAATTAATATTATAAAATGTAAGTCAGTTTATGTATCCTTAATAATACATTTATATATTATATTTATATTTATATATTTATATTTATATACCTATATATATATATATATATATATATATATATATATATATATATATATATATATATATTATAATGTTATATATATAGGTTATTTTTCAAACATTGTGGATTCAATAGAACATTAGTATAATGAATAATTTCTAAAGTATGTAGGGTGCCTGGAATAATACAACGTGATAGAAAAACATTGATGCATAATCAACGCTTCTCTATTCAGCGTAGAACATACGTGTTGACTTTAAAACAGCTCTACACAATGGAATACACAGCATTCGCTATAAGCAAAAGTAGATCTCTATCTATATTGAATAAAAGTCTAGGAATGTTTTAAATACATAATATCCACTTCTTAAGTGTATTTAAATATTTATAGAAAGGTGGTTCCTTTGATACAACTATATTTGTTTGTATAGAAAATAAATAAATTATTATAAATATAGGCACGATCATTAATAATGGGTATACAATACAAATCAGTGTGCAATAGTGTTGTAAATTATGCTCAATCTTAATACATATATGTATCTATATATGCATCTATAGATGCAGTCTCAGTATCAGTTACCTAAATTATCAACTCGGTTCGGGCTCGTTTTATTAGAATATCGGCTCGGCCAGGCTCGGACTCGTTTGGCTAAATTCTCAGCTCCGCTCTGGCTCGTTTTTTTGTCCGGAAAATGAATATATCGGCTCGCCATCAATAATCAAAAGTATCGGCTTGGCATTAAGAAGATCGGCATCAGTAGGATCCTACATATCTAGATGACATTTAAAATTAGGATTAAAATGTAACTTAAAAAAGTATAATTTCTGCTCGGTTATGTTTTGTAATAGTCTCAACTCGGCTCGGTCTAGTTTGGCTAGAATATCGGCTCGGCTCGGGCTCGTTTTTTTAAAAATATATACGATATAAATTTGACTGCTTCGTTTGTTAAGATACATTTCGTATGTATGTTTATAGAATATACTGTAGCATGAAATATAGCAGTATATATATATATACTGATTAAATACACAAATTAATTATAATATGTACGTGAATGTTAATATAGGTATTTCCTCGATAAAAATTAGGGAAAATAAATATTTTATAAACAAATTAAGAAATCGCATAATATAAATAATATAAAAAATGAAAGCGAGTAACGTTACATGTAACAAGCACTTGCAATGATCAATGAACATTTGCTGAGATCACTAAAATTAACCTCAATAATACACTTCAAAAAAATCTATCAACGACTATAAATAAAACCCTAAATGAAAAAAACTTAAATGAAATAAGAAATAAAACTATTATACTCTATAATGTTAAACAAACAATAGATTCTAATTACGAAACAAGAAATTTTGAAGAAAAAAAAAATATAACAGAAATTGTAGACCTAGTCAACACACATTATAATATAAAAAACTATTTTAGATTAGGAAAATACCAAGAAATGATAATGTCATCAGGCCCTTAAAAATTATTTTAAACTCTGAAATAGAAATCAATAATATAATACAAAATGCAAACAAATTAAAAAACTCCAAATTAAAAAATATAAGCATATCAAAAGAATACAATAAGGTTGAGAAGGAGACTATCAAAAAACTATCTATCGAAGCTAAAAATAAATCAACAATACATAATAAATATGTAGTACGGCATAGAAATGATACTTTTAAAATAATTGAACTACAAAAACGAGATGATTAAATATAATATGATACCAAACCAATACAAAACAACACAACAATTTAATAGTATAACAAAAGAATTAATAATAAATAAAAATAATCTGATAATTATACACATAAATATTAGAAGTCTTACTCAAAACCTGGATAAATTAAGAGAATTTATAGATACGTTAATAATCAAACCTCATATTATATGTTTATCTGAAACCTGGTTAAATAGTAATAATGACTTCAATAATAATATAAAAAACTACACATATCA
Organism: Osedax fenrisi; assembly: GCA_964019155.1. Classification (NCBI taxonomy): domain Eukaryota; kingdom Metazoa; phylum Annelida; class Polychaeta; order Sabellida; family Siboglinidae; genus Osedax; species Osedax fenrisi. Next base: position 37,025,563 of record OZ025244.1, read on the forward strand.
AACAAACTATATATAGAAACAAAATAAATGTAGAGGTGGTGGTGTTTCAATATATGTTATAAAAGATATTCAATATGAACTTATAAAAGACCTTACTTTTAATATAAAAGATTATTTAGAAACACTTACAATAGAAATTAAACTTAAAAAAAATAAAAAAATAATAATTTCATGCCTTTATAGTAGCCCTTTCAATAAAACTGCAGATCTTATAAATATGTTATATAGTAAATTTCATAAATATATTGCACACGATTTAATAATTATGGGTGATTTTAATAGCATAACAAATGATCCCAAACCATCTCAATTAAACATTTTAATAAATCAATTAGGACTAACGCCTCAAAGTCTTCAAAACACTAGACCCCAATTCAATAAAAGTAACACTTCAACTATAGATCAAATTTACACTTATATAAACACAACAAATATTTATAATAGTGGAATACTCTTAGAAGACTTGACAGACCACCTCCCAATATATACAATAATTAAAATAAAAACCAAAATACGAAATAACTCAAATGAAATTAAAACAAGGAAAATAACTATAAATAATACTAAAAGACTTGTTAATGCACTGAAAAATACGAATTGGGATTCGGTCCTCGAAGAAAATGATGCAGAAAACTCATACAACAAATTGCATACCATATATATATCAATAATTAACCAATTTATCCCACTACTTACAAATAAAATATCTTCAAATATTATTTCAAAAAATTGGATAACAAATAAAATAAAAAGAGACATTAATAAAAAGTATAAACTATATAAAATTTATTTAGATAATAAAAATGAAATCAACTTATATAACTACAAACAATTAAGAAATCAATTAACCTTAAATATTAAAAAAGCAAAGCAATCATATATAGATAGTAAAATAAAAAATAGTATATCTACTAAAGAAAATTGGAATTTAATAAATAACCTCATAAATAAACAGCAAATTAAACAATCTCCAAATTATATAATAGATGAATTCGAAAATAAATTCAATAATGATAAACAAATAGCAAATGCATTTAACTCTTATTTTATAAATACAAGTCAATCCATAAATAAATAATTCACCTCTCCCATAAATAACATCAACCCAATTAACATTACACCAATATCTAAATCAATATATCTTCATCCCACATCAACACATGAGATAAATTCTATTATACAAAATAATAAATCAAAGACTTCTCTAGACACTGATTATCTAAACATGAAATTGTTAAAAATTTCAAAAGATTACATTGACCTTCCATTAAGCCATATTTTTAATCTATGTTTATCGCCAGGAACTTTTCCCCTAAAAATGAAACTATCCTCCATTAGACCAATTCATAACAAAAATAATATCAATATTATATCTAACTATATCTATATATAGACAAATATCAATTTTAAGTCAACTATCGAAAATACTAGAAAAAATAATATATAATAGACTAATGCAATTCATACAAAATAATAACATAATAAATACTACTCAATATGGTTTCCTTAAAAAACATAATACCACTCAAGCTACACTAGATATTTAAAACCATATAACGGAAAATAAAAAAGAAAATAAAGCAATAAATACATTATTTTTAGATTTAAGTAAAGTCTTTGATACTATTGATCATTCTATTATAATTAGCAAATTAGATAAATGTGGAATTAGAGGGATTCCTCTTAAACTGATAAAAAAACTATTTACATAATAGAACTCAACTAGTTAAAGTTAACATTACAATATCTGATATTATAAGTAATGATATCGGTGTACCCCAAGGCTCCATACTAGGCCCTTTACTATTCATAATTTATGTCAATGATCTACCATTATATTTAGAAGATAATAATGTAAAGTTTACAGTATATGCAGATGATACTGCTATAACTTTTACAGCTGATAATAATATAGAACTAACAAATTTAATTAAAAAAACCTTAATAAAAATAGAAAAATGGTATAAATATAATAAGTTAAAACTCAATATTAGTAAAACAGAAATGATAAATTTCAACTCACATAAATATCAAAACAATATTATTTCATTAAATGATACATTAATAAATAATGTATATAATTATAAATATCTTGGTATAATTCTTGATAGCAAACTTGATTTTAAAAATCATATTATTAAATTAAATAACAAACTCTTCCAAATTCAATTTTTAATCTCAAAATTGAGCAAATTCATTAAAACAAATTCATTGATAATTATATATATTAGTATTTTCCTACCATACTTAAACTATGAAAATATACTTTGGGGAAATACATTCTCAAATAATACCCTAAATACAACAATTATTCAAAAAAAAACCTTAAGAATAATAAATAAAAGAAAATTTTGAGATCATACAAAAGAATTATTCACATCAAATAAAATACTTAGATTAGATAAGCTAACATATTATAATACACTAATATATATGCATAAACAATATTATAATCAATTACCAACAAATTTAACTAAAATACACAAAAAACATAATAATAAATATACTCCACGAACAAATAAAACGTATACTATACCAATTTCAAAATCAACAAGAACAATAAATAGTTTACTGATAAAAGGTCCAAAACTTTGGAACTTACTTCCAACAAATATACAAAATATAAAAAATGAAAATTTGTTCAAGAAAAGAGTAAAAAATACGTTACTCAATGATGAATTATATTATAGATAAATTAAAAAATTAATGAATTTAAAATTAATTTAATAAAATTAACATATTAAAAAAACTAAAATAAAATAAAATAAAAATATAAAATCTATATCAAATATATATGTATGTATAGATTATTTTTGTTATTTTTATTTTGATTTTGATTTTTGTTAATGTCAAATTTTGTCTATCTACTCTATTTTATTTATTTATTATTATCTTTTATGTAAATACGAAATATATAGCTAACTATTATAATTAAACAATCACTGTTCCTGTCCCATGTATGTATAAATCACTGGCAACAACCCGAAAAGATCAAGGTCTTATTTTGAAGCCATTTGGAAACGAAGAAAGAAACGAAAAAGAATAATAAATGAAAAAAAAAGAACGACATTAATTAATCCAATAAATATATCTATCTATCTATCTATGTATATGCATAAAAACTTTTAAATATTGAATTATTTACAAGTGTTATGGAATTATTATATTCACTAAACAATTTATTTTACCTATAATTTGTATTATTTATCCAACATTTATTATTTGTATCAATAACTATTACTAATGTACGATAATAATTAAACTTTAAATAGCGATATTATTTATGTAAATATTTACTCAAATATGTAAGAAATATATCACATTAATACACATAATACTGATTGACAAAACTCTAGTGATTGTTGAGATCAATATATATTGTATCTATAGATAGTATATATATATATATATATACCACACACACATACACACACATATATATAGTAGAATATCTAATTATATATATATATAAATTATATACATATAGTCAACAAAAACAATAGAAATAGTCATATTATTTTGAAGCCCCTTAGAAGAAAATATTATAAATATCATTATAATTTAACAGAAAAAATTTTAATTCTTCTAATAAATATTATTATTATTATTATATACAAATATTACTAGGAAATAACTTATGAGGTTTTCACACAATCTGTAAAATGCTGGAACTTACCGCGCAAAATATCTAAAATATTCTATTTACATTTCATAGCAAGTTCAATAGGCAACAAATTCTCACGGGAGGAATTTTGCGTATCGTGTAAAACCCTATAATATGATGTATTTAGCTTTAGGAAAAATAATACACACATTAATATATATTTAATTTATAAACTAAAATAAAGCGAAAATAAATATTCTAATAATTATTCCTACCATTATATATATATATATATATATATATATATATATATATATATATATATATATATATATATATATAACAAAATAGTGATAAGAAAATGATTTAAAAAAATAATATTAACTATAGATTATGCATATATATAACTCGAGGTATATATATATAACAGTAAGGTATTACTTAATACATATTTATAATACATTAAGTAATAAACTATTACAATGATGTCGATATTATAGTTGTTTATAATACTAGAGTACTCACCATAAAATGGTCTCCATATATTGATTGAATTATTACACTGATAAGTATACAATTATATTTTAAATATAGCATATTTAGTATGGTATTAGATATGAGTTATTATAAATAATAATATGTATGTATATTCAGTACAATATATAATGATTAACAATATTTTTAATTATACAATGTTTAGTATTAAAAATAATTTTATAGAAAATAATATTCATTGACAATTATTATATTTTAAATTGTATTGTTATTTGTTTACAATTTTCAAAACTATTTATTTACTTATTTTTTAATTTAATATATTTTTTATAGAATTTACGATAGGTAAATAATATATAATTTCACAAATATAATAGACATTACATATGATTATCCGGATGATTATTATGGAAACATAATTTCTATAGATATATATATAGTATATATATATATATATATATATTTTACAAATCATATCAAACTATAGTTTGATATATATACTATTCGGGATTAAATACACTAATTATCCAATCAGCCCGTAATTAAATAATAAATGAAATAAATATATATTACATATATTAAATCAATAAACATTAAACATACAAAATAAAGATTAACACTGCGATACAGAAACACCAATGTGTATATCGATGTATACATCTAAAAGATATATATATATATATATTTAATTACACATATAGCTTAATCCTATATGTGTATAATGTGTATACAATTTCATAAGAATATATTCCCCGTGTACTTAGATATCAAACCCGCGGGGTTTTTATTATTCAGCACCGTGACCTAAAATATATGAGATTTAGATCTAGAATTAATATATTGAAATTATAGATTTATCGGTAAATTATTTTTTTATTTATAATTTATTTTAAATTCGTTTGTTTCAAATTGGAAATTTATTATTTAATTAAATTATATTTTGTTTATTTTTTGGAATAATAATTAATTCCTAGTATAATATATTATGAATTATCAAATAAAATTAATAAATATATTGCATATATGATAATTTACTGGAATATATGTACTTGATGATTCTAAATATATATATATATAGATTATTAGAAATGATAAGACATATTTATATGGATACATTTATAGTAGGCTTGTATGATTTTATCTTATTATATTTCTAGGAATAACTATTTGAATCTAATATGCAAACCAAAAACTTGCATTTAAATTAATTTCAATATCATTTTATTAAAACCATAATATCAAGTACAATATGTACAATACCTACATGTTTGTGCACATTATATTATTTAGAATTTAGATATAAATAATATAAAAGTACATATTTCAATTCAAATAGAATTTATAAATAAATTCTTATTTGTAATTATATATATATATATATATATATTTACTATATAAGGCATTCGTCGTACGGTTAGTGAATATAACCTATATAGGGGAAAGTAACCAAATAAGGACAGTGCCCGAATACGGACACTATCGGTATCTATAAACCATAAATTCTATACAAAAATGTTTAATGAATATTCATAATTATATAAATAATCTAAATAAGTATTTTTTATTGTTTAATTATTCAAAATAGTGCTTATATATCCAATAAACTATTTTTTTTATTATTTATTTTCTTTAAACCTTCTCACGAATATATAAATGTATCGATATAACAACTATATTAATATAAAATAAAGCATTCTAAACATTATATAAATAATAGCTATATTTGATATCAAATATTAATTAAGTTATTGCATATATGCTATATTTATGCATATATATATATATGTATACATATATAGATGTCATATAAATCCTTAATACGGACACTCTTGATGTTTTAATACATACATCCTATAGGATATATATATAACCAATCAGCACTCAGCATGTGAACTATTCTACTTTTCATAAAAATCACTTACGTTATAATATTAATACCATAAATTTATGTATGCGTTTCCTGATTATTATTTAGATACTTCAGTTGCAATTATTAATTAATAAAATAATGAATATTGATGTATTAATATGGATACAATATAAACATAACCAATCAGCATTCAGCATATCAACTATTCTGTTTTTCATAAATATCAAATAAATATGAATTTACTTCTAATAATTATATTATTTAGATACTGTATTTGTAGGGGAATTATGTCTAATACGGGCCACTGCGATATCTCAGTAACTATTGTTCAAATCAAAAAAAAATATATACAAGATTTATTCAGTTTCATATTTCTATTAATAATCAGTATTTTTTATTTTAATATGTGCATTCAAAATTCTGATATTGATCATTATATCAAAAAATAGTTTACAAATGAAAATTTACTAAATAATAATTTAGTTATCAACCATTTACATTGATAAATCTAGTATTAATTAAATATTTCAGAGCACCTTTGGACAGATTTATTAAATACGAAGAATATAAATGTATACATTCTACTTTATATTAAATATTAAGTGTGTGAGGGGTTATTTAACAGGTGTATCAAATGTTTGCAATACGGGCACTTAATGTTAGCAATACGGGCCACATGACCAATGAAAATGCTTGATTCTATGTTACAATTTTATAATATCATATCACTGAAATAAAATGTAATATAAGTTCGTGCGACATCGTGCGTGTATTCATACCATCGATATAAAGAAAGTTTCTTTATATCGAATATGCATATATGCATTTATTGATAGATCGAACTATTACGAGAGTGGCTATAATGAATGTGTACATTATTATCATTGAAATTACAAATAGGTGATTCTAATATATATGATTATTACACCGCATGTATGCATATTCACGTATATTTATATGTATGTTAATATATACATACACACACACACATATATATATATATACTGTATACGCATGAATGCGTATATGCAAAATAATAAAATAATAATTACTAAATAAATTATATATTTTATTCATAATAATAATTATAAGTAATGTAATTTATCTTATTTGTTCAATAATAATATATAATATATCCTATAGGGTAACCACTATAGTGGTATATAGTATGTCCGTATTATAATATTATATGTATATACAGGGTATCCGTATTCCGAATACGGACACCCCCGTTATATATTTAATAAAAAGATTAATCAATATTATCATATATAATCATATTATATATGATTCATATAATATAAATATATTGTAATTTTTGAATACAAATATTGAGTCATACAATGTTAAGACTATTTAATGTTAAAGTGTCCTCCGTATTAGGTGTTCACTTATCCTAGTTGTATAGATTAGTTTGCATAAATGAATTATAATATATTTCAATATAACGTGAACATTGCATTCTCAACGATGCATTTGATTGGCTTAAAATGAAAACTTGTTTCGCCATCTAGTGTATGTTTTACCCGGCCTATATCACAAACTTAGCTTGCAATCGTACGACGTTAAGCCGTACGTCGTACGGGTTAATTTTAACGATAAATAACATTATTAACAACATTTAAATTATAATGTTATAGATGTAGTTATACATGAGTATATCATATCTAAATCGTGATAACTTTTATTATAAATAAAAAAGTATTAAACAATATAAAGTGGTCCATAATAGTAACATTTATCCTAACATGTATTAAGCCATAATTATCTATATTAATAAACAAATTCACTATATTTTCGTACGTATATTATTTTTCATTTATAATTATGTAATATTCGTTTGGTGTCTCATATGTTAGATAATATTTATATAAAGTCATATACAATTAATAATCTGTATATAATAAATATCATAGTCAACATCAACATAACCCTTTCTCATACGACCAATACTGCATCGATACTGGAAGATATCGCCAGTGTGTAAGTACGTTTTCAAACGGTATATTTCACATGCGCCTATATTTGTAACCAGAATCGGTATACCTACAACTATTCCAGGTAGCAAAACTGTATGTCAGACTGGATTACCTATAGGTCATATATGCACCGAGCATATGCGATATCTGCATTAGCCAATATATATGGGTACCTTGTATACTATAGTATCTATATGTACTACCTACCGACCTCGTTCACACTATACATGTTTAAACGCTTTAACGAGCAAAACACAGCAAACTAATCATAATATTTCATAGTCATATGTATACATTTATTATCGATTAGCAGCCTATTTGATATATATATAATGATAAACGAATAGCTATAACCAAACGCCCGTAAGAAAATCGTTTTGATCTGGTATATAATATATATATATACCAACAATCTGATCATTAATTAAGATCAATATTCGAACCCCTATGTAGAGTATAAAAGGAAAAAGATACATAAATAGTGAAGTATTCATTAACATTTTAGTATAAACAAAGTAAATGTTAAGAAAATATATTACATAATATTGAATTAATGTATCATAAAATCTAATTTAATAAATTAGAAAATCTATTGTGTTGAGATGAACATACAATAAATTGTTTTAATTATTATCTCAGGTAAATAAATTTCAATTACTACTAACTATATAAATTAACTTAACGTATAAGTGTTATATTAGATGATAATATCGTATTATCTAACTTTTTATTTACGCTCTAATGGAATAGTAACTGAACATCAATATGGTGTATTATCAGGTTGGCCTACTGAACTACAATTATTTACATGTCTTAATTGGTACTTTATATTTATCAAATAGATCTAATGTATTAAAATTAATAAATATATATATATATTCTATAGAATTATAATTATATATAATTATCATGATGGTAAATCATTTATTTAAATTAAGAACATTAGTGGACCTATCACATATTCTTGAGGGACACCAGAAATAATATGTATATATACATATTATTTCTGGTGTCCCTCAAGAATATGTGATAGGTATCACTAATGTTCTTAATTTAAATAAATGATTTACCAACAATTATCAATCCACCTTTTATAGCATATTTATTTTAAGATTATGTCAAACTAACTATTATCTTTAAATCTAGTGATTCTTACTATCTTTAAGTAGGTATAACATCTACTTCCAAGTGTATATTATCATAGAATTTATTAAACCATATATACTTATTTATAGAATATTAGGTATATACCTATATACTGCCGTATATTTTCTAAATGTATATAACTGATATGTTCCATATATATTTAGTTGTAATCCATATATTAATTAAATCGGTAAAGCGAAATCAATGGAACAAGTTAACACAACAAAAAAGATTATTATACAGATATATGTGTGCATATTCAGATCGTTTACTGTACATTAAACTTAACTCACTTTCTCAGTATAGGTTACGGTATGATATGGTTCTTACTTACAAGATATTACATTGGCATATTGATACGGCATTTATCTTTGATATTTCCAGGAGAACTGTAGAGACCATCATATAATTCGACCTGTCAAGTGAAAATACACATCCTACCTGATCTACTTTGGAAACAGAGTGATATATTTATATATGTTTATCCTCCGTCTTCTCTCTCAGTAATTTCAGAAGTGGCGGGCGTTATATAGATAGTATAGATTATATTGCTATTCTGATAAGATATCATCGATGGGACCGAAAATAAATATTATCTAATTGAGGAGCTTATACATAGCTGTTATGATTCTAGCACGAATTGTGTTTGCTGTGGGCATCTTTTTTTTATCGATGATCATCATATAATAAAAGTGAATTAATCTTATTCATTAATAATGAATATCTAAATTTAGATCCAATAAAAGTTATATTTAACAATGTTATTTTTACATGTATAAATGCCAATTGGAGTCTAACAACTGTTATATTATCAGGATTTCAATGAATTTATATTATTTAAAAATATCAAATTAAATACATAAATATATGTAATATTTCTGAAGGCGCCAACATTTTTTATATTATTAAATTTTGTATATATATACCTAAATATATGTATCTAATATTTATATATTTTAAAATTATGTATTTATGAGAAAGTAACCGAATACGGACTCTCTCTATTTCAGAAACCATACATCCTACAAAAAAAATGTTTAATTAATAAAATATTCATAATTATATATATAGACTAAATAAGTATTTTTTATTTTTTAATTATTCAAAATACTGCTGATATATGTATATATATATAATAAACTGATTTTTTATTACGTTTTTAAATATATGAAAAAAAAATTCAACTTAAAACCTTCTCAAGAATATATAAATGTATCGATATAAAAAATTACAATATATTATTAAAAACTAAAGCATTCTAAAATTATATACATATATGTTATTATAATATAATTGCTATATTTGTTATCAAATATTAATTAAGTTATAAGCATATATCTAGAGATCATATAAATTCCTAATACGGACACCCTATAACCAATCAGCGTATGAAATATTCTGATTTTCATAAAAATCGGGTGCGTTATAATATTAATACCATCAATAAATATAAATCTAAAATGTATTTATTTAAAATGTATTAATTAAAAATATAATAAAAATAAATAAATTATTAACTAATTAGAGTGCCCTAATATCGACATGTACGTTATATCGACACTCTATATAGATCTCCCAAAATATAATTAATATATGAAATTTTAATCAATATAATTATAATTCTTATAAGTATAATTTTTTTTAATATTTATATTTTTTTAATTATAAACAAAAAAACTGATTTTTTGTTACAACTCAAAAAACTAAATTTATGAAATTTTTGAAGTACAATATCGATTCTCAATCATTTAAAAATGTAGGTATAAATTTAAATATTTAAAATAAACCTTATAGATCAAATTATATTTTACAATGTGTTGAAAATATTTTGTATTTTATATAATTTGTTATAAAGCTATAAACTTTTACCTAAGCAACATAAATTGTCACCCTAATTGCACATAATATCGACACCCCTGTTATCTTTAGTTAAACAAACTAAATTAAATTTTAAATTAGCTATTATATGTGTATAGTATATACTATATACCTACTTAATATTTATAAGTAAAATTTGGAAATATTTAATTGAGAAATAATAAAGTTAGGGGAATTATAATAAAAATAGGGATTTATTCGGGGGGTATATATAGGGTATCAGTATTCGAGTACTCTCCCCTAAATTAAAATAAATTAATTATAAATAATGTAATTGTAATTTGTCTGATTGATTCATCAATAATATATATTATATATATAAACTATATATAAACTATATATATATATATATATATATATATAGTTTATCTAGTGATATATAGGGTGTCCGTATTTTAACATAAAGTGTCCGTATTCAGATATGGGTACCGAATAAGGACATATCCGTTATCTATGGAATTAAAATAAAATAAAATTTTAAAATCAAAAAAATATCTATAATCATATAATATTAATATATTGTAATTTTTGAATAACAATGAGTCATAAAATGTTAAAGTATAGTTATTTAGTATTAGGTTACGTATAGTTAAAGTGTCCGTATTAGGTTACTTTCCCCTACATATATATATATATATATATATATACAGACACATATATGTATGTATATAATTTTATATATATATATATAAATAATTGAAATATATAAAAACTAAAACATAGTGACCATTTGTTAAACTTTTTTTTTCTAGGAAACTGTGTTTAGGATTGATAGAATATATATGCAAAAAAAATATTCAATTGAGAATATTGACGAAGCCATCAACTATTAAAAATTAGTAAAATATTATATTGAAAATTACTAGACAAATATTTTATATGAAAAAGTTACACATACTCATCTTAATATTTATTATCATTAGTTATATTTCTATTAGATGTTTTAAAAAAATCACATAAAGCAAAGGAAAAATATTGTGCTTAGTTTTTTATATCTTTTTGAAAAATATTGAGTTATTTACAATAAATATAGTAACATAATATAAATATTACATGTATATAAATTAAATATATATTTGTTTAATATTAACTGTTTTATACTCATTAGATATATAAATATATTTTTTTTTATTAGTTTGTTTTTAAATAAAAATCCTAGTAATTTAGTTAAGAGCATTTATAAGGGGTATATTAAAAAATTATATTTTTTTATTATCCACAAGTATCACATTTAATTTATATAGTATTAAAATTTCATATTACAAAAAAATATTTATTATAAAAGTCACTTTTTCAAATTCCAATTATATTTTTTATTCTCTCCATGTTACTCTGGGGATTTATCGCACTTAGTATAGTATGTTATTATTATACAGTATATTATGTGTGATTATCTCAACATTGGCGTATACATATTTAGCCAAATGGTCATTCTAGTTATGATGAAGATAATTCTAATGAATGATTCGTAACATTATTAAAGACTCTATACAATCAGATTTTGCAAAGCAAATTTCCTTCGGAAAAACTTATATAAACATATAGTATTTTATTCTTTAGATCAGGGGTTCTTAAACTTTTTTTGTCATGACCCTTTTCATAAAATAAAATGTTACTATTACCTACCCACAATTATTTTGAAAATAAAAAACAGATTTGCTTAAAATATTCATTGAATCATTCATGATTTGTGACTTTGTTTTTGTACATACTAAATTTGAAATATTCGGCAAAGTCTTGCTTAAAATGCATATCAGTTCTCATTCTGCTTAAAGTTTATTTCTAGCTTTTGATTTTATATTCAATAATATAGAAAATCCTTTTCCGCATAAATACGTTGATGACAATAGTAAACGTATTCGCATGCACTTTTTCGGCCTATTTTGGATATTGTGAAGATATCGTTGTCCAGAAATCTGATATGTTTTCTTCTTGTTTGAATACATTTTTCATGGATGTATTATTTACTAAACTAAGAAATTCGTTTTCCATTTCCTCAGGAATAGAAAAGGTATAATCCATAATTATAATAAACGGATGTTCTGTACTTTTACCTTGAGATTAAAAATGGATTTTTAATTAATCCATGAGCTCAAATACATGTGCTATAACATTACCTTTCGACAACCATCTGACAGCCGTATAATAAAGAAGGTCCTTGTTAGTAGAATTCAACTCTTGACATAAAAACCGAAAAACGCGTGTATTAAGTGCACTTTTTAAAATAAAATTAACCATTTTGATGTTTGTAAACCGATTTCATATTAATAGGAAGAGTTTTAGACGCTAAAGCTTCTCAATGAATCATGCAATATATAATTATTGTGATATCTGGATTCTTCTTTTTTACTAAAGTAGCAAATCCTGATTTTGATCCTAGAATTGCTGGAGCTCCATCTGTGCATACACCAGTTAATGCTGACCAAGATAGTTCTTCTTTTTCGAAAAATTCTGAAAATATGTTCATTATATCAATAATTTAATGACAAGCAAGCTTGACCTGGTAAGATAAGGTATATCAATAGCCTCTGTCGTTGTTTTTAAAGGTTAAAAAATATAAATTCTTCTTCAACTTTGCTATCGCGAATGTAACGTACATATACTAATAACTGCGAGATGTGAGAAATATCTATATATTCATCGAGTTGTAAAAAAAAAAAAAGTGAGATTCTAATGTTTTTTATTACTTGTAATTTAATGTCTTCTGACATTTAATCAATTCTATTTTTAATTGTATCATTGGATAAACTAATCTGACCTAATATGTATACATATTTCTATTCCAAAAGCAATTTGGCAGTTTTAATTATACAATGAAACCATAGGGTGTCAATACAGTTTCTCCTATTGTATATGCTTTTTTGATTGGCAATAAGAAGCGCTATTTCATAGGATGCTCTTGTAACGTTACTTGATTGAAACATTACACTTGAATCATTGTCCAAACGTGATCGTTTAAGTTGAGTTTTTTTAAACTTGAAAAACTCAATAGAGGGGCGTAATGCTCTATAGAGGAAATCTTATAATTGCTACTTGTTTTGGCTCGCAGGAAAAGTTAACTCGTCGAATAGCTGACTTGATTCTAAACATATCATTTAAATATTGAGAATGTAATTGTTCACCAATAATAATACTAATTGAGATTTACTATTACACGGAATTTTCAGAGAAATCTTCTTTTTAAAATTTAATATTATTAATAAAAAACCCCATGACCCTTTGAAAAACACCTATGACCCTTTTTTGGGTCATGACCCATAGTTTAAGAACCCCTGCTTTAGATGATTTGATTTTTTTAAAGACATAAATTCACCACATTATTATATGTTATTTATATTATTAATTTTATGACTTTAAAATAAAATGAATTAAAATTCATGTGTTAAGTAGTTAGGTAGGTCATAATTAAGTGATGTATGTTTAATGTTTAATCTTAATTAATTTAAAATATATATTCCAAATAAAATAAATATTAGTAAAAAAATACATTAATGTAATTAATGAATACATTTATTTAAATTAATTTAATTACAATTTTGTTTTCGTAATAATATAGCGTAATATTTAAATATAAAAACTTAACATAATTAATATATATAAATATATACCATATAATCAAATAGTATTCACTATACACAATCATAATAATCTGAATATGATTTACAATATTAGAGTAACATTTAAATACAAAATAATTATATATTATATTATAAATTAAATAATCACATTAAAATTAGCTTAGATACATCAGTATTAATTTTCTCAATGTTGGAATATCTTAATGATTTAGTAAAGTTATCCATTGAAATACAATATATATTTTTACCGATATATGCATATAATAAATATTCGTGAGAGTCATAAACACAATTGTTTTTATTAATTCCATCAAAAACTTTGGAATTAATATCACACCAAATATCAGTTGAAATATTATAATATTCAGATATAGGTACATCATCATCTTCATCTTTAATATATCCAGATAAAGCATAAATAAAATTATCATATTGCAAAGCAATGTGATTACATTTATTATATGTCATTGTTTTCATTTGTATCCATTTACCATTTTTATATTTGATTAGGTTTTCACAATTTCCCCCAAAAACATAAATTATGTCATTTTTACCAATTACTGTAGCATGTTCATCTATTCCATAAGGTAAATCCTGACCATTTAACCATTCATTATCTCTAATATTATAAATCATAACTTTATCAATTTCATTAAAATCGTCACCGGGATACCAATACAAATTAAATTTCCATTTTTCATTTCATTAATAGTTGGTGGATATTTTTCAAATATATAATCTTTGGGGTACCTACACTCGGTTATAATATTATTTTGTTTATTATATTTATACATTTTACTTGTAAAACAACACAATATAAATAAATCTTTAGACTTAGTATATATTACATTCGTTATATCACCAAAATCATGTTTAATTATTGAATTATTATTTTTAATGTCATAAATTCCATCTTTACAAACTTTATATAGAACATACTTACTATATTTTATATTATTTAAATTGATAATATTATCATAATTATTAGTTAAACTTAGTAAATTAAAATCATTATTAATATAATTTTTTAATGAAATTTGTATGTAAATGTGCTTAATAATGTTATCCAATTTATTATTGCCAGTATTAATATTTATCTTAGATAAATCAAGCGTATCATCACACAAATGTATATTTACAAATCTGAATAATTCTTCGGCATGTTTCATTCTATTATCAAGATCATACTGACACCACAATGTCAGTGCTTTGATAATCGAGTATTATTTTCTCTTCTTAACGAACGTTCGCATAGTAAAAGTTTTAATTCTATGAATGTAATTTTCAAAAAAACATATTTTTCGATAGATTCTTTAAATACAACTTCAATTTTATTTTTTATTTTAGTTAATAAATCATTAACTTTTAATGAAATATCGTATGTGTATATCAGGCAGAGTAATTCACTTGTAGGATTATTTGAAAGATAATTGTCTAAATATTCATTACATTCTTTGAATAATGTTTCAATCTGTTTAAATTATATACGTACATTATTGTAAAATATATATTATATATATATATATATATATAAATATAATATATATTATATATATAACCTTTTAAATAAATATATAGATTTAAGTAACCTATTAGTAAAATATACAATTTTATATACTACAATTATATAGAAATTAATAGCTTATCACAGAAATTACCATTATCAAATTATGTTCAATTATTAATGTATTTTTGAAACTGATTAAAAGATATAAGCATTTTATGAGTAGATACACATTTAAAAAAAAAATTGGAATATATATCTAATAAATTATTGTTTATCTATGATTGTTACTCATTCAGAATATTTTTTAATGTGCAACATTATATGTATATTGAATATACATGTACATTAATGTCTCTAATTAGACTATAATTAGAGTGACCCCACTCTATATCTATGGCATAGATTTAGGCTGCGGTCAAGGAGATTCACAATTTTTTGATTGGATATTTATAAGCCACGCCTCCATATACATCCCATCTCAGCAGGACAAAATTGTCGTGCTTACCCAATTTAGGAACATTTTTTAGGAACGCAGTGCGTAAATCATTGAAATGAATTAAATAATATATTTCTGTGATTAGGGGCGTGATTTAATATATCATTAATTTTTAATAAATCATTATTTTAAAATTCTTGTAGGTTCAACATATACTATATAACATTTAAGATATATATAATTAATTGTGTATTATATGTATATTTACGTGTGTGTGTGCGCATGTATGTTGTATGTATGTATGTATTATTTAGTAGAATATATATATATATATATATATAATAATATCAATACTATATATAGAGATATATAAATATATATATATATAATAGTATATATATATATTATATATATATAACGTATATTATATAAGTAAGTAAGTAATTTATATTAAGTAATATATATTATCTATATACTATATATAAATATATAAATATATATATATATATAATAGTATATATATTATATATATAACGTATATTATATAAGTAAGTAAGTAATTTATATTAAGTAATATATATTATCTATATACTATATATATAGATATATAAATATATATATATATATATAATTGTATATATATTATATATATATATAATATATATATACTATTATATATATATATATTCATATATCTCTATATATAGTATTGATATTATTAATAATATCTATAATATATATATATTTATATATATATATATATATATATATATATATATATATATATATATATACTATTATATATATATATATATATATATATATATAAATATATATATATATATATATATATATATTTATATATCTCTATATATAGTATTGATATTATTAATAATATATTATTATATATATATAAATATATATATATAATATATATATCTCTATATATAGTATTGATATTATTAATAATATATTATTATATATATATTCTACTAAATAATACTATATATATATATATATATATAATATTATATATATTATATGTACATACGATATAAATATAGTATATATGTATATATGTAAGTGTGTATGTATGTATATATTATTTAGTAGAATATATATATATATAATAATATATTATTAATAATATCAATAATAAATATATATATATATATATATATATATATAATATTATATATATTATGTATATATGTATATAAATATATATATATATATATATATATATATATATATTTTAACTCAGAAGATGTAGCGAACTACTGGGTAGAAAAAAAGCAAGGCTTATCTAGTTCTACCCTGTTAATTATTCGAGAATGGAAAATAATTATACAAATATATATGATAAAAAATAATTTATGATTTTAATAATGATACATTTTTACAAAACTAAAAAAAAATAACTAAAAGGATGCAATCTTATTTGATAAAATTATATAAATAAATAATGAGTTATTCAATAAAACAACGATATTGTCATATCAATATATTATTTTCATAAAATATATATGAATATACATATACATATATATACACATATACACACATACGTACATTAATACACGCATATACAAATGACACACACAAATACATATACATACATATAGGTTCACCCATACAAACATACCTACATAAACAAAAATATACATATACAAATATAAATATAGAAAATGAAAGAAGTCGCTATTATCACTATATAATTTAAATGAAGATACTGATGAATACATATTAACAAAATAATTAAATGTAAAAATATAATAAATTACAGAAAAATCTACAGAAAAAAATTGCAATTTGGATATTTATATTATATAATAAAAGCTCATATATATCAAATAATTAAATTAAAAACAAAAATTAAAAAATTAATAAAAAATTAAAAAATTCCATTCCCGAGTAATTACTTCATCATGTTTGAATATAAATTAAATTAAATAAAATATAATAAATAAAATTAAGTATATAAAATTAACTAAAAATAGTTTTTTAAAAATAAATAGTTGGAAAATATGTATAAAAGATATGTAAGATATATAAGATATGTAAGATATGTAAGATATAATATAAAATAAAGAATAAAACCAGTTAAAGCATTTAATACATCGAAATATAATTATATTTTAAACTTCGAGTAAACGTATTTATATTATATAATAATTTAAATCTGTTTTCAAGAAGAATCCATAAAAATGGACCATTGTGAGTTATGCAAAAAAAATTTATATCAAGACGGAAAGAAGGAATATAAAATTTAACAATTTTTCTCTGACTATATATACATTGATTAATAGAGAACATATTTTTGATAATGATTGGTGTAAAATTATTAAAAATCCTAAACATAAATTTTAGAGTATTTAATTTTACAATATCAGTAAATTTCAAGATATTCAATATTTTATAATATTTATCTGTATTACATCTATTTGAAATATTGAAAATAGCTCTGATGGCTTTATTTTGTATAATAATTAATCTATTTAGATTATATATATATGTAGTAGACCATACAGTATTACAATAATTTAGATGAGGTAGAAAAAATGTATTATAAATGAGTTTTAATGATTTTATAGTAAGAGAATATTTTAATTTATGTATAATAGATACAACTTTAGAAAGCTTATTAGCTATATTATTTATATGTTTTTTTCCAGTTTAATTTCTCATCTATAGTGATTCCTAAAAATTTATAAAATCGTACTCTATTGATTATATTACCATTTATATGTAAAACAAAATTATTTATATATTTGTTATCATTAAACTTATCATGAATTAAAATTTAAGATGATTTATCTATGTTAATAGTTAGTTTATTTTCAGATAACCATATATTTAATTTCTTAAGTTCATTATTCATAGTTAATTTAAGAGTATTAGCATCTTTATCTTTTAAAATTAAATTAGTATCGTCAGCAAATAATATAGGAATAGAAGAAATAAAAACAATATGTAAATCATTTAAAAATATATTAAAAAGTAAAGGACTCAAAACAGAACCTTGAGGAACACCAATATTAATATTACTAAAATCAGACTTAATATCATTGTAAATGACACATTGCATTCTATTTTCAAGATAACTAGTAAACAAATCTTTTGCAACACCTCTAAAACCATAATTTTCCATGTTAAGTATTAGTAATTCATGATCTATTGTATCAAAGGCTTTACATAGATCAATTGACAAAATAGCTGATAATAATTTACTTTCTAAATTATTAGTTATGTTTTCCAGAAGGTAATTTAAAGCATCATTTGTACTACTATTTTGCCTAAATCCAAATTGAGATTCATTAATCTTAGAAAATGTATTCATGAATTCATTCATTCGATTTTTAATTATTTTTTCAAATATTTTGGAAAATTGAGATAATAGAGAAATTGGTCATGGTAACCTTTTATCTCCTTTTTTGAACAAAACAATAACTTGACTTTTTTTAAGTATGTTTGGGAAAATACCCTGCGAAATTGAAATATTAAAAAGGTGTTGTAATATATATTTAATTTCATCTATTGTATTTTTTATTAAGTTTATGTTAATTTCATATAAGTCTTTGGAAGTTTTCATAGTGCAATTTTCCACAAATATATTATATATATATATATATATATATATATATATATATATATATTATATATATGTTATTTAATAGAATTACCAACCATCATTAAACTATTAGTCATATATATATATAGTATTGCTATTATTAATAATATATTAATATATTAATATATAATAATTATTATATATATATATATTCTACTAGTATGTAATATTATTTATAAATAATACATACAACATACACACATACATGCACACACACATACATACATACATACATATATACTATATTTAAATCGTATGTACTTATAATATATACATATATATTAGCATATACATTATGTATAATATATAGGATATACAGTGTATATATTATACACTATACTATAATCATGGATTTATATCCTATAGTTTCTATTTATAAATATGAATTCATATATGATTCATAATTTTAATGCGCGGGTATAATTTGTGCCAGCAGAAATTGCGTATGCTATTGCTCCTCCCCTATTATATAATCGCCGCCCGCACTGGGTACATTTGGTAAAATGTTCCTAAATTGGGTATAATCCATAATATGTATTTATTCATAACTATATAATATACCTAAGAATTTATTATAAATATATTCAAACAATATGATTTAAAAGAATTTATTATAAAATACATATTATGTATATGTGATTAATAAAGATTATATAATTATGAATAAATATATATTATTTATATGTGATAAATAAAGATAAATCCAGAAAAGTTATTAACATAAATATGTTAATGTAATATATCATATATTATATATGCCTATACAAATTCTATATATTTATGTATTAAAAATATAAACATAAAACATATAATTATATAATTCTATGTTATTTAATAGAATTACCAACCATCAATAAACTATTAGTCATATATATATATATATGGCACTTCTAATACACAACAATATTTCCATATGTGTAATTATGATTGTACAATTTATATTTAGTAAATTTAAATGAATACATAGTCAGGCAAGTTTAATAAATAACCTACTATATAAGTATTATAAATATAATTCATAGTAATACATTTAATATTTAAGTTTATATACGTACTTATTAAATAGTTGTTTATTTATATTGATTAAATGTGAATAGTTTGCTTTTTAAATAATATATATATATATATATGTATCGTCGTAAAATATATGTTAAATGACTCATATATAATTATATATATAAGATATATACTATCATATAATTATTATTCAAGTGTATATGCATATTGAATATTTTTTTATTTATTCAGATAATAATTCTTATACGATATTTCCGTATTTATTTGATTAAATTTGATAATTTATACATTTTAAATAATATCTATACATATCACAATTCGCTATATGTTAAATGACCGATACAATATATTAGAATATATGTGTATATATTCTATATATCTGAATACTCATTACATTCATTTAGATTTTTTAATATTAGAATATTTGAATATTTACAGTAAATGTAATTTATTTTTGAATATTTATTTATCTTTGAGAAGTTAGCCATGCCCTAAAATATGAAAATTATCGCGGAGACCAGCTTCAAGTGTAACCACTATTTTGTACCCCTATATATATTATTTCTTTGAATATAATTAAATTTAGTATATTAATATAGGGTAAACTTTATAAGTTATTTTGATTATGTTATGTAATGCTTTATAATATAAAGAGTGAAGTTATTCATAAGCTATAATAATATTCAATTTATATATATATATATATATATATATATATATATAAATATATATTTATTTGTTTATATCTAGTTAATAATATATAAACAAGGGGTTATTTAGTAATATATGATACTTGGTATTTTAAATGAATGTATACTATAACATAATTTAGTAGAGTAGATCATATATTGCATATAATAAATAATAGTATATTAAATGGAATACATAATGTGAACGCATTATAAGGGTATAATTAATCTTAATACGTAATAGACAACCATATTGTTAGTATATTGAAAGTGAAATAGAAGGGGGTCAAATTAGTATTAATGGGTACATAACTATGTGCAGTAGGGTAAGGTAGTAAGCGTATTACCTAAAGTTGCTTGTTATGGATATATGTATTAACATTATACAAATATCACAGTTGGTAGTATATAATATATACTGTAGTCATTATATAATTCATTATTAAAAAATATATTAATATTTAGTTTAAAAAAATATATTTATGTGGGTTAAATAAAGTTTACGGCAATTTTCTTTTATGATATGTTTACTCTATATTATAAGAATTGTTAATAACTCCAAATCAGATAAATACTTTTTCTGATTTTATTTTTTATTGATTAGAATTTTTTTTATAAAAACGTAATATAGGGATGGGTAGTTTTGATATTTTTATAGATAACAAGTTAAATAACTTAAATATAAATGGTAAGCTGATAGAAATTTTTTTTAATATATTATTTTTTGGTATAAATATTGAATAATCCATCTGATATTAATATTATGTAGCTTTTGATTTATTATATAATAAATTTAAAAGTATTATACATTAAATATATGATAGTTAATATAACTAATAATCGATGATTTTTGTAAGATAATATATAAATAATAGATTATTATGAGATCGAGATGAATATAATAAATCAAGTATAATATTTTAGTAAATAAATATAATTTCTACTATAAAGTTTATATATTATAGTTCATATTATATTTGAGTATATTAATTATTTATTACGTTAATAATTTTTTTTTTAAATGTGTATCTACTCATAAAATGCTTATATCTTTTAATCAGTTTCAAAAATACATTAATAATTGAACATAATTTGATAATGGTAATTTCTGTGATAAGCTATTAATTTCTATATAATTGTAGTATATAAAATTGTATATTTTACTAATAGGTTACTTAAATCTATATATTTATTTAAAAGGTTATATATATAATATATATTATATTTATATATATATATATATATATAATATATATTTTACAATAATGTACGTATATAATTTAAACAGATTGAAACATTATTCAAAGAATGTAATGAATATTTAGACAATTATCTTTCAAATAATCCTACAAGTGAATTACTCTGCCTGATATACACATACGATATTTCATTAAAAGTTAATGATTTATTAACTAAAATAAAAAATAAAATTGAAGTTGTATTTAAAGAATCTATCGAAAAATATGTTTTTTTGAAAATTACATTCATAGAATTAAAACTTTTACTATGCGAACGTTCGTTAAGAAGAGAAAATAATACTCGATTATCAAAGCACTGACATTGTGGTGTCAGTATGATCTTGATAATAGAATGAAACATGCCGAAGAATTATTCAGATTTGTAAATATACATTTGTGTGATGATACGCTTGATTTATCTAAGATAAATATTAATACTGGCAATAATAAATTGGATAACATTATTAAGCACATTTACATACAAATTTCATTAAAAAATTATATTAATAATGATTTTAATTTACTAAGTTTAACTAATAATTATGATAATATTATCAATTTAAATAATATAAAATATAGTAAGTATGTTCTATATAAAGTTTGTAAAGATGGAATTTATGACATTAAAAATAATAATTCAATAATTAAACATGATTTTGGTGATATAACGAATGTAATATATACTAAGTCTAAAGATTTATTTATATTGTGTTGTTTTACAAGTAAAATGTATAAATATAATAAACAAAATAATATTATAACCGAGTGTAGGTACCCCAAAGATTATATATTTGAAAAATATCCACCAACTATTAATGAAATGAAAAATGGAAATTTAATTTGTATTGGTATCCCGGTGACGATTTTAATGAAATTGATAAAGTTATGATTTATAATATTAGAGATAATGAATGGTTAAATGGTCAGGATTTACCTTATGGAATAGATGAACATGCTACAGTAATTGGTAAAAATGACATAATTTATGTTTTTGGGGGAAATTGTGAAAACCTAATCAAATATAAAAATGGTAAATGGATACAAATGAAAACAATGACATATAATAAATGTAATCACATTGCTTTGCAATATGATAATTTTATTTATGCTTTATCTGGATATATTAAAGATGAAGCTGATGATGTACCTATATCTGAATATTATAATATTTCAACTGATATTTGGTGTGATATTAATTCCAAAGTTTTTGATGGAATTAATAAAAACAATTGTGTTTATGACTCTTACGAATATTTATTATATGCATATATCGGTAAAAATATATATTGTATTTCAATGGATAACTTTACTAAATCATTAAGATATTCCAACATTGAGAAAATTAATACTGATGTATCTAAGCTAATTTTAATGTGATTATTTAATTTATAATATAATATATAATTATTTTGTATTTAAATGTTACTCTAATATTGTAAATCATATTCAGATTATTATGATTGTGTATAGTGAATACTATTTGATTATATGGTATATATTTATATATATTAATTATGTTAAGTTTTTATATTTAAATATTACGCTATATTATTACGAAAACAAAATTGTAATTAAATTAATTTAAATAAATGTATTCATTAATTACATTAATGTATTTTTTTACTAATATTTATTTTATTTGGAATATATATTTTAAATTAATTAAGATTAAACATTAAACATACATCACTTAATTATGACCTACCTAACTACTTAACACATGAATTTTAATTCATTTTATTTTAAAGTCATAAAATTAATAATATAAATAACATATAATAATGTGGTGAATTTATGTCTTTAAAAAAATCAAATCATCTAAAGCAGGGGTTCTTAAACTATGGGTCATGACCCAAAAAAGGGTCATAGGTGTTTTTCAAAGGGTCATGGGGTTTTTTATTAATAATATTAAATTTTAAAAAGAAGATTTCTCTGAAAATTCCGTGTAATAGTAAATCTCAATTAGTATTATTATTGGTGAACAATTACATTCTCAATATTTAAATGATATGTTTAGAATCAAGTCAGCTATTCGACGAGTTAACTTTTCCTGCGAGCCAAAACAAGTAGCAATTATAAGATTTCCTCTATAGAGCATTACGCCCCTCTATTGAGTTTTTCAAGTTTAAAAAAACTCAACTTAAACGATCACGTTTGGACAATGATTCAAGTGTAATGTTTCAATCAAGTAACGTTACAAGAGCATCCTATGAAATAGCGCTTCTTATTGCCAATCAAAAAAGCATATACAATAGGAGAAACTGTATTGACACCCTATGGTTTCATTGTATAATTAAAACTGCCAAATTGCTTTTGGAATAGAAATATGTATACATATTAGGTCAGATTAGTTTATCCAATGATACAATTAAAAATAGAATTGATTAAATGTCAGAAGACATTAAATTACAAGTAATAAAAAACATTAGAATCTCACTTTTTTTTTTTTTACAACTCGATGAATATATAGATATTTCTCACATCTCGCAGTTATTAGTATATGTACGTTACATTCGCGATAGCAAAGTTGAAGAAGAATTTATATTTTTTAACCTTTAAAAACAACGACAGAGGCTATTGATATACCTTATCTTACCAGGTCAAGCTTGCTTGTCATTAAATTATTGATATAATGAACATATTTTCAGAATTTTTCGAAAAAGAAGAACTATCTTGGTCAGCATTAACTGGTGTATGCACAGATGGAGCTCCAGCAATTCTAGGATCAAAATCAGGATTTGCTACTTTAGTAAAAAAGAAGAATCCAGATATCACAATAATTATATATTGCATGATTCATTGAGAAGCTTTAGCGTCTAAAACTCTTCCTATTAATATGAAATCGGTTTACAAACATCAAAATGGTTAATTTTATTTTAAAAAGTGCACTTAATACACGCGTTTTTCGGTTTTTATGTCAAGAGTTGAATTCTACTAACAAGGACCTTCTTTATTATACGGCTGTCAGATGGTTGTCGAAAGGTAATGTTATAGCACATGTATTTGAGCTCATGGATTAATTAAAAATCCATTTTTAATCTCAAGGTAAAAGTACAGAACATCCGTTTATTATAATTATGGATTATACCTTTTCTATTCCTGAGGAAATGGAAAACGAATTTCTTAGTTTAGTAAATAATACATCCATGAAAAATGTATTCAAACAAGAAGAAAACATATCAGATTTCTGGACAACGATATCTTCACAATATCCAAAATAGGCCGAAAAAGTGCATGCGAATACGTTTACTATTGTCATCAACGTATTTATGCGGAAAAGGATTTTCTATATTATTGAATATAAAATCAAAAGCTAGAAATAAACTTTAAGCAGAATGAGAACTGATATGCATTTTAAGCAAGACTTTGCCGAATATTTCAAATTTAGTATGTACAAAAACAAAGTCACAAATCATGAATGATTCAATGAATATTTTAAGCAAATCTGTTTTTTATTTTCAAAATAATTGTGGGTAGGTAATAGTAACATTTTATTTTATGAAAAGGGTCATGACAAAAAAAGTTTAAGAACCCCTGATCTAAAGAATAAAATACTATATGTTTATATAAGTTTTTCCGAAGGAAATTTGCTTTGCAAAATCTGATTGTATAGAGTCTTTAATAATGTTACGAATCATTCATTAGAATTATCTTCATCATAACTAGAATGACCATTTGGCTAAATATGTATACGCCAATGTTGAGATAATCACACATAATATACTGTATAATAATAACATACTATACTAAGTGCGATAAATCCCCAGAGTAACATGGAGAGAATAAAAAATATAATTGGAATTTGAAAAAGTGACTTTTATAATAAATATTTTTTTGTAATATGAAATTTTAATACTATATAAATTAAATGTGATACTTGTGGATAATAAAAAAATATAATTTTTTAATATACCCCTTATAAATGCTCTTAACTAAATTACTAGGATTTTTATTTAAAAACAAACTAATAAAAAAAAATATATTTATATATCTAATGAGTATAAAACAGTTAATATTAAACAAATATATATTTAATTTATATACATGTAATATTTATATTATGTTACTATATTTATTGTAAATAACTCAATATTTTTCAAAAAGATATAAAAAACTAAGCACAATATTTTTCCTTTGCTTTATGTGATTTTTTTAAAACATCTAATAGAAATATAACTAATGATAATAAATATTAAGATGAGTATGTGTAACTTTTTCATATAAAATATTTGTCTAGTAATTTTCAATATAATATTTTACTAATTTTTAATAGTTGATGGCTTCGTCAATATTCTCAATTGAATATATTTTTGCATATATATTCTATCAATCCTAAACACAGTTTCCTAGAAAAAAAAAGTTTAACAAATGGTCACTATGTTTTAGTTTTTATATATTTCAATTATTTATATATATATATATAAAATTATATACATACATATATGTGTCTGTATATATATATATATATATATATATGTAGGGGAAAGTAACCTAATACGGACACTTTAACTATACGTAACCTAATACTAAATAACTATACTTTAACATTTTATGACTCATTGTTATTCAAAAATTACAATATATTAATATTATATGATTATAGATATTTTTTTGATTTTAAAATTTTATTTTATTTTAATTCCATAGATAACGGATATGTCCTTATTCGGTACCCATATCTGAATACGGACACTTTATGTTAAAATACGGACACCCTATATATCACTAGATAAACTATATATATATATATATATATATATATATAGTTTATATATAGTTTATATATATAATATATATTATTGATGAATCAATCAGACAAATTACAATTACATTATTTATAATTAATTTATTTTAATTTAGGGGAGAGTACTCGAATACTGATACCCTATATATACCCCCCGAATAAATCCCTATTTTTATTATAATTCCCCTAACTTTATTATTTCTCAATTAAATATTTCCAAATTTTACTTATAAATATTAAGTAGGTATATAGTATATACTATACACATATAATAGCTAATTTAAAATTTAATTTAGTTTGTTTAACTAAAGATAACAGGGGTGTCGATATTATGTGCAATTAGGGTGACAATTTATGTTGCTTAGGTAAAAGTTTATAGCTTTATAACAAATTATATAAAATACAAAATATTTTCAACACATTGTAAAATATAATTTGATCTATAAGGTTTATTTTAAATATTTAAATTTATACCTACATTTTTAAATGATTGAGAATCGATATTGTACTTCAAAAATTTCATAAATTTAGTTTTTTGAGTTGTAACAAAAAATCAGTTTTTTTGTTTATAATTAAAAAAATATAAATATTAAAAAAAATTATACTTATAAGAATTATAATTATATTGATTAAAATTTCATATATTAATTATATTTTGGGAGATCTATATAGAGTGTCGATATAACGTACATGTCGATATTAGGGCACTCTAATTAGTTAATAATTTATTTATTTTTATTATATTTTTAATTAATACATTTTAAATAAATACATTTTAGATTTATATTTATTGATGGTATTAATATTATAACGCACCCGATTTTTATGAAAATCAGAATATTTCATACGCTGATTGGTTATAGGGTGTCCGTATTAGGAATTTATATGATCTCTAGATATATGCTTATAACTTAATTAATATTTGATAACAAATATAGCAATTATATTATAATAACATATATGTATATAATTTTAGAATGCTTTAGTTTTTAATAATATATTGTAATTTTTTATATCGATACATTTATATATTCTTGAGAAGGTTTTAAGTTGAATTTTTTTTTCATATATTTAAAAACGTAATAAAAAATCAGTTTATTATATATATATACATATATCAGCAGTATTTTGAATAATTAAAAAATAAAAAATACTTATTTAGTCTATATATATAATTATGAATATTTTATTAATTAAACATTTTTTTTGTAGGATGTATGGTTTCTGAAATAGAGAGAGTCCGTATTCGGTTACTTTCTCATAAATACATAATTTTAAAATATATAAATATTAGATACATATATTTAGGTATATATATACAAAATTTAATAATATAAAAAATGTTGGCGCCTTCAGAAATATTACATATATTTATGTATTTAATTTGATATTTTTAAATAATATAAATTCATTGAAATCCTGATAATATAACAGTTGTTAGACTCCAATTGGCATTTATACATGTAAAAATAACATTGTTAAATATAACTTTTATTGGATCTAAATTTAGATATTCATTATTAATGAATAAGATTAATTCACTTTTATTATATGATGATCATCGATAAAAAAAAGATGCCCACAGCAAACACAATTCGTGCTAGAATCATAACAGCTATGTATAAGCTCCTCAATTAGATAATATTTATTTTCGGTCCCATCGATGATATCTTATCAGAATAGCAATATAATCTATACTATCTATATAACGCCCGCCACTTCTGAAATTACTGAGAGAGAAGACGGAGGATAAACATATATAAATATATCACTCTGTTTCCAAAGTAGATCAGGTAGGATGTGTATTTTCACTTGACAGGTCGAATTATATGATGGTCTCTACAGTTCTCCTGGAAATATCAAAGATAAATGCCGTATCAATATGCCAATGTAATATCTTGTAAGTAAGAACCATATCATACCGTAACCTATACTGAGAAAGTGAGTTAAGTTTAATGTACAGTAAACGATCTGAATATGCACACATATATCTGTATAATAATCTTTTTTGTTGTGTTAACTTGTTCCATTGATTTCGCTTTACCGATTTAATTAATATATGGATTACAACTAAATATATATGGAACATATCAGTTATATACATTTAGAAAATATACGGCAGTATATAGGTATATACCTAATATTCTATAAATAAGTATATATGGTTTAATAAATTCTATGATAATATACACTTGGAAGTAGATGTTATACCTACTTAAAGATAGTAAGAATCACTAGATTTAAAGATAATAGTTAGTTTGACATAATCTTAAAATAAATATGCTATAAAAGGTGGATTGATAATTGTTGGTAAATCATTTATTTAAATTAAGAACATTAGTGATACCTATCACATATTCTTGAGGGACACCAGAAATAATATGTATATATACATATTATTTCTGGTGTCCCTCAAGAATATGTGATAGGTCCACTAATGTTCTTAATTTAAATAAATGATTTACCATCATGATAATTATATATAATTATAATTCTATAGAATATATATATATATTTATTAATTTTAATACATTAGATCTATTTGATAAATATAAAGTACCAATTAAGACATGTAAATAATTGTAGTTCAGTAGGCCAACCTGATAATACACCATATTGATGTTCAGTTACTATTCCATTAGAGCGTAAATAAAAAGTTAGATAATACGATATTATCATCTAATATAACACTTATACGTTAAGTTAATTTATATAGTTAGTAGTAATTGAAATTTATTTACCTGAGATAATAATTAAAACAATTTATTGTATGTTCATCTCAACACAATAGATTTTCTAATTTATTAAATTAGATTTTATGATACATTAATTCAATATTATGTAATATATTTTCTTAACATTTACTTTGTTTATACTAAAATGTTAATGAATACTTCACTATTTATGTATCTTTTTCCTTTTATACTCTACATAGGGGTTCGAATATTGATCTTAATTAATGATCAGATTGTTGGTATATATATATATTATATACCAGATCAAAACGATTTTCTTACGGGCGTTTGGTTATAGCTATTCGTTTATCATTATATATATATCAAATAGGCTGCTAATCGATAATAAATGTATACATATGACTATGAAATATTATGATTAGTTTGCTGTGTTTTGCTCGTTAAAGCGTTTAAACATGTATAGTGTGAACGAGGTCGGTAGGTAGTACATATAGATACTATAGTATACAAGGTACCCATATATATTGGCTAATGCAGATATCGCATATGCTCGGTGCATATATGACCTATAGGTAATCCAGTCTGACATACAGTTTTGCTACCTGGAATAGTTGTAGGTATACCGATTCTGGTTACAAATATAGGCGCATGTGAAATATACCGTTTGAAAACGTACTTACACACTGGCGATATCTTCCAGTATCGATGCAGTATTGGTCGTATGAGAAAGGGTTATGTTGATGTTGACTATGATATTTATTATATACAGATTATTAATTGTATATGACTTTATATAAATATTATCTAACATATGAGACACCAAACGAATATTACATAATTATAAATGAAAAATAATATACGTACGAAAATATAGTGAATTTGTTTATTAATATAGATAATTATGGCTTAATACATGTTAGGATAAATGTTACTATTATGGACCACTTTATATTGTTTAATACTTTTTTATTTATAATAAAAGTTATCACGATTTAGATATGATATACTCATGTATAACTACATCTATAACATTATAATTTAAATGTTGTTAATAATGTTATTTATCGTTAAAATTAACCCGTACGACGTACGGCTTAACGTCGTACGATTGCAAGCTAAGTTTGTGATATAGGCCGGGTAAAACATACACTAGATGGCGAAACAAGTTTTCATTTTAAGCCAATCAAATGCATCGTTGAGAATGCAATGTTCACGTTATATTGAAATATATTATAATTCATTTATGCAAACTAATCTATACAACTAGGATAAGTGAACACCTAATACGGAGGACACTTTAACATTAAATAGTCTTAACATTGTATGACTCAATATTTGTATTCAAAAATTACAATATATTTATATTATATGAATCATATATAATATGATTATATATGATAATATTGATTAATCTTTTTATTAAATATATAACGGGGGTGTCCGTATTCGGAATACGGATACCCTGTATATACATATAATATTATAATACGGACATACTATATACCACTATAGTGGTTACCCTATAGGATATATTATATATTATTATTGAACAAATAAGATAAATTACATTACTTATAATTATTATTATGAATAAAATATATAATTTATTTAGTAATTATTATTTTATTATTTTGCATATACGCATTCATGCGTATACAGTATATATATATATATGTGTGTGTGTATGTATATATTAACATACATATAAATATACGTGAATATGCATACATGCGGTGTAATAATCATATATATTAGAATCACCTATTTGTAATTTCAATGATAATAATGTACACATTCATTATAGCCACTCTCGTAATAGTTCGATCTATCAATAAATGCATATATGCATATTCGATATAAAGAAACTTTCTTTATGTCGATGGTATGAATACACGCACGATGTCGCACGAACTTATATTACATTTTATTTCAGTGATATGATATTATAAAATTGTAACATAGAATCAAGCATTTTCATTGGTCATGTGGCCCGTATTGCTAACATTAAGTGCCCGTATTGCAAACATTTGATACACCTGTTAAATAACCCCTCACACACTTAATATTTAATATAAAGTAGAATGTATACATTTATATTCTTCGTATTTAATAAATCTGTCCAAAGGTGCTCTGAAATATTTAATTAATACTAGATTTATCAATGTAAATGGTTGATAACTAAATTATTATTTAGTAAATTTTCATTTGTAAACTATTTTTTGATATAATGATCAATATCAGAATTTTGAATGCACATATTAAAATAAAAAATACTGATTATTAATAGAAATATGAAACTGAATAAATCTTGTATATATTTTTTTTTGATTTGAACAATAGTTACTGAGATATCGCAGTGGCCCGTATTAGACATAATTCCCCTACAAATACAGTATCTAAATAATATAATTATTAGAAGTAAATTCATATTTATTTGATATTTATGAAAAACAGAATAGTTGATATGCTGAATGCTGATTGGTTATGTTTATATTGTATCCATATTAATACATCAATATTCATTATTGTATTAATTAATAATTGCAACTGAAGTATCTAAATAATAATCAGGAAACGCATACATAAATTTATGGTATTAATATTATAACGTAAGTGATTTTTATGAAAAGTAGAATAGTTCACATGCTGAGTGCTGATTGGTTATATATATATCCTATAGGATGTATGTATTAAAACATCAAGAGTGTCCGTATTAAGGATTTATATGACATCTATATATGTATACATATATATATATATATGCATAAATATAGCATATATGCAATAACTTAATTAATATTTGATATCAAATATAGCTATTATTTATATAATGTTTAGAATGCTTTATTTTATATTAATATAGTTGTTATATCGATACATTTATATATTCGTGAGAAGGTTTAAAGAAAATAAATAATAAAAAAAATAGTTTATTGGATATATAAGCACTATTTTGAATAATTAAACAATAAAAAATACTTATTTAGATTATTTATATAATTATGAATATTCATTAAACATTTTTGTATAGAATTTATGGTTTATAGATACCGATAGTGTCCGTATTCGGGCACTGTCCTTATTTGGTTACTTTCCCCTATATAGGTTATATTCACTAACCGTACGACGAATGCCTTATATAGTAAATATATATATATATATATATATAATTACAAATAAGAATTTATTTATAAATTCTATTTGAATTGAAATATGTACTTTTATATTATTTATATCTAAATTCTAAATAATATAATGTGCACAAACATGTAGGTATTGTACATATTGTACTTGATATTATGGTTTTAATAAAATGATATTGAAATTAATTTAAATGCAAGTTTTTGGTTTGCATATTAGATTCAAATAGTTATTCCTAGAAATATAATAAGATAAAATCATACAAGCCTACTATAAATGTATCCATATAAATATGTCTTATCATTTCTAATAATCTATATATATATATATTTAGAATCATCAAGTACATATATTCCAGTAAATTATCATATATGCAATATATTTATTAATTTTATTTGATAATTCATAATATATTATACTAGGAATTAATTATTATTCCAAAAAATAAACAAAATATAATTTAATTAAATAATAAATTTCCAATTTGAAACAAACGAATTTAAAATAAATTATAAATAAAAAAATAATTTACCGATAAATCTATAATTTCAATATATTAATTCTAGATCTAAATCTCATATATTTTAGGTCACGGTGCTGAATAATAAAAACCCCGCGGGTTTGATATCTAAGTACACGGGGAATATATTCTTATGAAATTGTATACACATTATACACATATAGGATTAAGCTATATGTGTAATTAAATATATATATATATATATCTTTTAGATGTATACATCGATATACACATTGGTGTTTCTGTATCGCAGTGTTAATCTTTATTTTGTATGTTTAATGTTTATTGATTTAATATATGTAATATATATTTATTTCATTTATTATTTAATTACGGGCTGATTGGATAATTAGTGTATTTAATCCCGAATAGTATATATATCAAACTATAGTTTGATATGATTTGTAAAATATATATATATATATATATATACTATATATATCTATAGAAATTATGTTTCCATAATAATCATCCGGATAATCATATGTAATGTCTATTATATTTGTGAAATTATATATTATTTACCTATCGTAAATTCTATAAAAAATATATTAAATTAAAAAATAAGTAAATAAATAGTTTTGAAAATTGTAAACAAATAACAATACAATTTAAAATATAATAATTGTCAATGAATATTATTTTCTATAAAATTATTTTTAATACTAAACATTGTATAATTAAAAATATTGTTAATCATTATATATTGTACTGAATATACATACATATTATTATTTATAATAACTCATATCTAATACCATACTAAATATGCTATATTTAAAATATAATTGTATACTTATCAGTGTAATAATTCAATCAATATATGGAGACCATTTTATGGTGAGTACTCTAGTATTATAAACAACTATAATATCGACATCATTGTAATAGTTTATTACTTAATGTATTATAAATATGTATTAAGTAATACCTTACTGTTATATATATATATACCTCGAGTTATATATATGCATAATCTATAGTTAATATTATTTTTTTAAATCATTTTCTTATCACTCTTTTGTTATATATATATATATATATATATATATATAATGGTAGGAATAATTATTAGAATATTTATTTTCGCTTTATTTTAGTTTATAAATTAAATATATATTAATGTGTGTATTATTTTTCCTAAAGCTAAATACATCATATTATAGGGTTTTACACGATACGCAAAATTCCTCCCGTGAGAATTTGTTGCCTATTGAACTTGCTATGAAATGTAAATAGAATATTTTAGATATTTTGCGCGGTAAGTTCCAGCATTTTACAGATTGTGTGAAAACCTCATAAGTTATTTCCTAGTAATATTTGTATATAATAATAATAATAATATTTATTAGAAGAATTAAAATTTTTTCTGTTAAATTATAATGATATTTATAATATTTTCTTCTAAGGGGCTTCAAAATAATATGACTATTTCTGTTGTTTTTGTTGACTATATGTATATAATTTATATATATATATAATTAGATATTCTACTATATATATGTGTGTGTATGTGTGTGTGGTATATATATATATATATATATATATATACTATCTATAGATACAATATATATTGATCTCAACAATCACTAGAGTTTTGTCAATCAGTATTATGTGTATTAATGTGATATATTTCTTACATATTTGAGTAAATATTTACATAAATAATATCGCTATTTAAAGTTTAATTATTATCGTACATTAGTAATAGTTATTGATACAAATAATAAATGTTGGATAAATAATACAAATTATAGGTAAAATAAATTGTTTAGCGAATATAATAATTCCATAACACTTGTAAATAATTCAATATTTAAAAGTTTTTATGCATATACATAGATAGATAGATAGATAGATATATTTATTGGATTAATTAATGTCGTTCTTTTTTTTTTCATTTATTATTCTTTTTCGTTTCTTTCTTCGTTTCCAAATGGCTTCAAAATAAGACCTTGATCTTTTCGGGTTGTTGCCAGTGATTTATTCATACATGGGACAGGAACAGTGATTGTTTAATTATAATAGTTAGCTATATATTTCGTATTTACATAAAAGATAATAATAAATAAATAAAATAGAGTAGATAGACAAAATTTGACATTAACAAAAATCAAAATCAAAATAATAATAACAAAAATAATCTATACATACATATATATTTGATATAGGTTTTATATTTTTATTTTATTTTATTTTAGTTTTTTTAATATGTTAATTTTATTAAATTAATTTTAAATTCATTAATTTTTTAATTTATCTATAATATAATTCATCATTGAGTAACATATTTTTTACTCTTTTCTTGAACAAATTTTCATTTTTTATATTTTGTATATTTGTTGGAAGTAAGTTCCAAAGTTTTGGACCTTTTATCAGTAAACTATTTATTGTTCTTGTTGATTTTGAAATTGGTATAGTATACGTTTTATTTGTTCGTGGAGTATATTTATTATTATGTTTTTTGTGTATTTTAGTTAAATTTGTTGGTAATTGATTATAATATTGTTTATGCATATATATTAGTGTATTATAATATGTTAGCTTATCTAATCTAAGTATTTTATTTGATGTGAATAATTCTTTTGTATGATCTCAAAATTTTCTTTTATTTATTATTCTTAAGGTTTTTTTTTGAATAATTGTTGTATTTAGGGTATTATTTGAGAATGTATTTCCCCAATGTATATTTTCATAGTTTAAGTATGGTAGGAAAATACTAATATATATAATTATCAATGAATTTGTTTTAATGAATTTGCTCAATTTTGAGATTAAAAATTGAATTTGGAAGAGTTTGTTATTTAATTTAATAATATGATTTTTAAAATCAAGTTTGCTATCAAGAATTATACCAAGATATTTATAATTATATACATTATTTATTAATGTATCATTTAATGAAATAATATTGTTTTGATATTTATGTGAGTTGAAATTTATCATTTCTGTTTTACTAATATTGAGTTTTAACTTATTATATTTATACCATTTTTCTATTTTTATTAAGGTTTTTTTAATTAAATTTGTTAGTTCTATATTATTATCAGCTGTAAAAGTTATAGCAGTATCATCTGCATATACTGTAAACTTTACATTATTATCTTCTAAATATAATGGTAGATCATTGACATAAATTATGAATAGTAAAGGGCCTAGTATGGAGCCTTGGGGTACACCGATATCATTACTTATAATATCAGATATTGTAATGTTAACTTTAACTAGTTGAGTTCTATTATGTAAATAGTTTTTTTATCAGTTTAAGAGGAATCCCTCTAATTCCATATTTATCTAATTTGCTAATTATAATAGAATGATCAATAGTATCAAAGACTTTACTTAAATCTAAAAATAATGTATTTATTGCTTTATTTTCTTTTTTATTTTCCGTTATATGGTTGTAAATATCTAGTGTAGCTTGAGTGGTATTATGTTTTTTAAGGAAACCATATTGAGTAGTATTTATTATGTTATTATTTTGTATGAATTGCATTAGTCTATTATATATTATTTTTTCTAGTATTTTCGATAGTTGACTTAAAATTGATATTGGTCTATATATAGATATAGTTAGATATAATATTGATATTATTTTTGTTATGAATTGGTCTAATGGAGGATAATTTCATTTTTAGGGGAAAAGTTCCTGACGATAAACATAGATTAAAAATATGGCTTAATGGAAGGTCAATGTAATCTTTTGAAATTTTTAACAATTTCATGTTTAGATAATCAGTGTCTAGAGAAGTCTTTGATTTATTATTTTGTATAATAGAATTTATCTCATGTGTTGATGTGGGATGAAGATATATTGATTTAGATATTGGTGTAATGTTAATTGGGTTGATGTTATTTATGGGAGAGGTGAATTATTTATTTATGGATTGACTTGTATTTATAAAATAAGAGTTAAATGCATTTGCTATTTGTTTATCATTATTGAATTTATTTTCGAATTCATCTATTATATAATTTGGAGATTGTTTAATTTGCTGTTTATTTATGAGGTTATTTATTAAATTCCAATTTTCTTTAGTAGATATACTATTTTTTATTTTACTATCTATATATGATTGCTTTGCTTTTTTAATATTTAAGGTTAATTGATTTCTTAATTGTTTGTAGTTATATAAGTTGATTTCATTTTTATTATCTAAATAAATTTTATATAGTTTATACTTTTTATTAATGTCTCTTTTTATTTTATTTGTTATCCAATTTTTTGAAATAATATTTGAAGATATTTTATTTGTAAGTAGTGGGATAAATTGGTTAATTATTGATATATATATGGTATGCAATTTGTTGTATGAGTTTTCTGCATCATTTTCTTCGAGGACCGAATCCCAATTCGTATTTTTCAGTGCATTAACAAGTCTTTTAGTATTATTTATAGTTATTTTCCTTGTTTTAATTTCATTTGAGTTATTTCGTATTTTGGTTTTTATTTTAATTATTGTATATATTGGGAGGTGGTCTGTCAAGTCTTCTAAGAGTATTCCACTATTATAAATATTTGTTGTGTTTATATAAGTGTAAATTTGATCTATAGTTGAAGTGTTACTTTTATTGAATTGGGGTCTAGTGTTTTGAAGACTTTGAGGCGTTAGTCCTAATTGATTTATTAAAATGTTTAATTGAGATGGTTTGGGATCATTTGTTATGCTATTAAAATCACCCATAATTATTAAATCGTGTGCAATATATTTATGAAATTTACTATATAACATATTTATAAGATCTGCAGTTTTATTGAAAGGGCTACTATAAAGGCATGAAATTATTATTTTTTTATTTTTTTTAAGTTTAATTTCTATTGTAAGTGTTTCTAAATAATCTTTTATATTAAAAGTAAGGTCTTTTATAAGTTCATATTGAATATCTTTTATAACATATATTGAAACACCACTACCTCTACATTTATTTTGTTTCTATATATAGTTTGTTTGATATGTGTAGTTTGTTATATTATTATTGAAGTCATTATTACTATTTAACCAGGTTTCAGATAAACATATAATATGAGGTTTGATTATTAACGTATCTATAAATTCTCTTAATTTATCCAGGTTTTGAGTAAGACTTCTAATATTTATGTGTATAATTATCAGATTATTTTTATTTATTATTAATTCTTTTGTTATACTATTAAATTGTTGTGTTGTTTTGTATTGGTTTGGTATCATATTATATTTAATCATCTCGTTTTTGTAGTTCAATTATTTTAAAAGTATCATTTCTATGCCGTACTACATATTTATTATGTATTGTTGATTTATTTTTAGCTTCGATAGATAGTTTTTTGATAGTCTCCAACTCAACCTTATTTTATTCTTTTGATATGCTTATATTTTTTAATTTGGAGTTTTTTAATTTGTTTGCATTTTGTATTATATTATTGATTTCTATTTCAGAGTTTAAAATAATTTTTAAGGGCCTGATGACATTATCATTTTCTTGGTATTTTCCTAATCTAAAATAGTTTTTTATATTATAATTTGTGTTGACTAGGTCTACAATTTCTGTTATATTTTTTTTTTCTTCAAAATTTCTTGTTTCGTAATTAGAATCTATTGTTTGTTTAACATTATAGAGTATAATAGTTTTATTTCTTATTTCATTTAAGTTTTTTTCATTTAGGGTTTTATTTATAGTCGTTGATAGCTTTTTTTGAAGTGTATTATTGAGGTTAATGTTAGTGATCTCAGCAAATGTTCATTGATCATTGCAAGTGCTTGTTACATGTAACGTTACTCGCTTTCATTTTTTATATTATTTATATTATGCGATTTCTTAATTTGTTTATAAAATATTTATTTTCCCTAATTTTTATCGAGGAAATACCTATATTAACATTCACGTACATATTATATTTAATTTGTGTTTATATATATATATATACTGCTATATTTCATGCTACAGTATATTCTATAAACATACATACGAAATGTATCTTAACAAACGAAGCAGTCAAATTTATATCGTATATATTTTTAAAAAAACGAGCCCGAGCCGAGCCGATATTCTAGCCAAACTAGACCGAGCCGAGTTGAGACTATTACAAAACATAACCGAGCAGAAATTATACTTTTTTAAGTTACATTTTAATCCTAATTTTAAATGTCATCTAGATATGTAGGATCCTACTGATGCCGATCTTCTTAATGCCAAGCCGATACTTTTGATTATTGATGGCGAGCCGATATATTCATTTTCCGGACAAAAAAACGAGCCAGAGCGGAGCTGAGAATTTAGCCAAACGAGTCCGAGCCTGGCCGAGCCGATATTCTAATAAAACGAGCCCGAACCGAGTTGATAATTTAGGTAACTGATACTGAGACTGCATCTATAGATGCATATATAGATACATATATGTATTAAGATTGAGCATAATTTACAACACTATTGCACACTGATTTGTATTGTATACCCATTATTAATGATCGTGCCTATATTTATAATAATTTATTTATTTTCTATACAAACAAATATAGTTGTATCAAAGGAACCACCTTTCTATAAATATTTAAATACACTTAAGAGGTGGATATTATGTATTTAAAACATTCCTAGACTTTTATTCAATATAGATAGAGATCAACTTTTGCTTATAGCGAATGCTGTGTATTCCATTGTGTAGAGCTGTTTTAAAGTCAACACGTATGTTGTACGCTGAATAGAGAAGCGTTGATTATGCATCAATGTTTTTCTATCACGTTGTATTATTCCAGGCACCCTACATACTTTAGAAATTATTCATTATACTAATGTTCTATTGAATCCACAATGTTTGAAAAATAACCTATATATATAACATTATAATATATATATATATATATATATATATATATATATATATATATATATATATATATATATATATATATATATAGGTATATAAATATAAATATATAAATATAAATATAATATATAAATGTATTATTAAGGATACATAAACTCACTTACATTTTATAATATTAATTAATATTTTAATTTCAATTATTGATTTCCAATATTATACTAATCTACATATTAATATTGTATATATAATATTGTATAGTACAGAATGAAAATTGTTTATCGAATATATAAATATTTCGAGGAAATTCTACTTTTGTAATTAATTAATTTTTAAATTTTCCTATGAAGTCTTTTTAATCCTTGATTTAATTTTTATTTATTTATTTTTTTCAGTTTTATCATCTCTGTATTCTATTATATAGAATAATTAATAATTATGCACGTTTATACACACCAGAATGTTTATAAACCGGGTTATTATGTAATATTTACCAATGAATCGATAGGTTCTCAAATAATATTGGAGCTATAGTTCCGTATACGGAATTATATTATCAACAGATTATAATTTTAACTGCAGTTAATCTTCCATGGAAGATATAGGTATGGTATATATAAAGGTATGGTATGGTATATAATATATACCATATATATTTACTATATATATAGAGATATAAGTGATATGATATCCACAAGTAAGATATTACATTTTCAAAATTACAAATTTATATTTATAAGTCATTTACCAGTTCGATAGAAAAAGTATTTCAGTTAGAATGCGTAACCATAGAAGAATAATTGTCTACACATATATATATATATAAATATATATATATATATATATAT
Organism: Osedax fenrisi; assembly: GCA_964019155.1. NCBI lineage: Eukaryota > Metazoa > Annelida > Polychaeta > Sabellida > Siboglinidae > Osedax > Osedax fenrisi. The sequence goes on from OZ025244.1 coordinate 37,067,382, forward strand.
ATATATTATATATAGCCATATATAGGCGCCGAAATAGGGTGGTATACCTATAGGGAACATAAACTCTGCTTTAAATATTCGAGGAATGAATATAATTGGTTCTATTCAAATATGAATACATATTTTTTTAGAGTCCTAGGAAGCTTCCTGTCCGGAACTTAGATGAATATTCATACAATATTTTTAACTTATAATCAAATGGCTCTATATATAGATCCATTTGATTATCTATAGATTATAATGTTATTGTGCATTATAATGTCACTTCGTAGTCGCACTCATATTAAGAAATGCTAGGTTTTAACTAGAGCAGTTATTTATACACAATTATATAAGTTAAATTCTAAATATTATTTGACCTATTTTATTGGACCGGAAGCCGTCTGGGCTTGAACCTGCGTCCTATTACTTGTTCGTCTGACGCATTATCCAACTAAGTCACCCAGACTTTTCACTATGTGTATATATCTATATGTATTAATCTAGCATAACTTATCGAGTAGTGTAACCTCCTGCCATCGTACACTTCAGATGGATTGCGAACTTAGTCCAAAAGGCGGAGTTCTGACGTCACACATGACCGGAGTTAATCGATTCCGAGAGATTCGTTGCCGAAACGTAAAGCTTGTGCTGGTATCGTGGCGGGCGTTCAATACCTACACCGAGAAGGATACGGACGCCTACCTGGAACGTCTCGACCTATCGGTGAACAGACTGGAACGCCTCCCCTACGAAATGGCGGTCGACTTCCGCAAACTGCGTCTGCTAAACGTATCTCACAACCGTATATCGTCGATCGAGCGGGAGCTATTCAAAAATTCGTACGCGTTCGAGCATCTCGATTTCTCGTACAACCGGATCATAAGTTTCGATGCCGTTATAAAAGACATGCGCCTACTACGCACGGTTGACGTCTCGCACAACCAGTACGTGAAGTTCAGAGAGCTGACTTTCTCGGCTTTTTACGCCTCGAACGGGAATATCACCGGTAGGATATTCAGAGCTCTCCGAGTGGCGGTACCGTGTAATCGGCGCCATCTTTGCTGGACGCTGAAAACGGTCACCGATCTTAACATCGCCTCCGATAAGGACACGATGTCCTGCCCGGAAGTCGACTGGTCGCTGAGGTGTTACCTTCACAAGTGCGACGTGGAACAACGCGTTAAATTTGCGAAAATTTGTGACGGTTAACTCATAATTAGCGTTACTACATATATACATATGTATATATGTATATATATATATATATATATATATATCTACCATGATAATGTAAAACAACACATATATTAGTACATATTAATTAAATATATTTAATATATATTAAAAATTCGTTTAAATATGAAATAGTATAACACCTATAGATAGTTGGTATTATTATTAGTATTCGTTATTAGATTATATGGTTTATTAAGATATAATATTACCTAATAGTTTAATTAAATATATTAAGAATAATTAATAGAGTTTCGTAATACTAATATTACGTCGTGATCTATACAGTAACACACAGGAATGTTAAGAAATTCTGCAATCATTTTTCTAAAGGTAACCTAGAATCATATATGTATATAAGAATATACATACATAATATACATATGCATAATATATATAGATCTTTTTAAAATAATTGAAATTTATATTTAACATATTATTATATATAATATATATATTATAGTTATTATTGTGCAGTGAGTCAGGAATTAAGAAATATGTTATTTTAAAAATACGTAATTCAATATAAATGTATTAATTATGCAAATATTATATAATAATCTTTTGATAAAACATATTTATAGTTCGCTCCCTATATATATAGGGAGCTTATATATATATATATATATATATATATATATAGCTAGCTATAGCTAATACTTAAATTTCGTAAAATAATTGAGTTTCATACAATATATATATAAGATTAGACAGGGCATAATATAAACGTTATACATATATTATTACCTACATAAACTTATATTAAATGATATTTACTGAAAGTAATGTATTAATGTATACAATAATAATAATACTAGCGATTAGTATTGTAGTATTATTACATTATATAATATCATTCTCGTAATTGTAAAAGTAAAAAAACTTTAAATGAACGATCCTATAACATATATGTAGCATATATATATATATATTAGTAGATGTATAGAATATATAATATATTAGTAAATAGATCGCAGTATCATTACTGATAATGGTTAACCAGTATATTTCATTGTATGACATCATTTTAAAATCGTGTATCATTGATAATTAACCCCTCTCTACTTGTATCACTGCTATAATGTATTTTGAATAATACCAGCGGATTTATATATAACTATTATTTAATTACTATTAGTATGTATGTATTTTATGTAATATTTCATTGTCAGAATAATTCAATAAATACCCCAATTTAAAATTAAATATATATATATATATAAAATATATATATATATATATATATAAATAATGTATTAAATTGACCTTTAATCTTTTAAGAGCTATATTACAACACTACGGATGCAATTAAACCCTGCCGAAATAGTTAATATACGGAGTATATAAATATACATATACTATATTATCATCGATATAATACCATTAATGGTTGCATTGTAGTGGAAATAGCTGTGTGGTGGTGTTGGTGTTGTTGATGTTGGTGGTGAATAAACAATCTAAACGTTTAGTGGTATAACTTAGTATACCTCTAGGGCAGGGTTTCTTAAACTGTGGGCCAGGGCCCAAATTTGGTCCATGGGCCAAATTTGCTTGGGCCATGGGCCAAATATTCTTGGTCTAAATTGTCTAATTTCTTTTATTATTCAAAGATTATAAATAATATAAATATTCTTGGGCCAAATATTCTTGGTCTAAATTGTCTAATTTCTTTTATTATTCAAAGATTATAAATAATATAAATATTCTTGGGCCAAATATTCTTGGTCTAAATTGTCTAATTTCTTTTATTATTCAAAGATTATAAATAATATAAATATTCTTGGGCCAAATATTCTTGGTCTAAATTGTCTAATTTCTTTTATTATTCAAAGATTATAAATAATATAAATATTCTTGGGCCAAATATTCTTGGTCTAAATTGTCTAATTTCTTTTATTATTCAAAGATTATAAATAATATAAATATAAATCTATAAAATCCAAATTAAAATTTGAAAAATAATTATAGAAATAATACGTTTAAGGTTACTATTGTATGTATTGTAATGAAAATATGTATTGCAATAGTATACTTTATAATATAAAGTTTATATTATAAAGTTTATAATATAGTAATTTATGTATTTAATTAAATTGAATTATTTATATTAATTAAATAATTTAAGACATAAATTTATAATACGTTTAAGGTTACTATTGTATGTATTGTAATGAAAATATGTATTGCAATAGTATACTTTATATTATAAAGTTTATAATATAGTAATTTATGTATTTAATTAAATTGAATTATTTATATTAATTAAATAATTTAAGACATAAATTTATTAAATTCATATTTTTAAAATTTTAAAAATCATAGTAAAAAAGTATTTTATATATCAAATAAATTAGATTTGAGCAACAATATCATTTAATTTTACAGATGCCTAATAAACGTGTTTATGATAATTCATATTTAAATTTTGGATTTTCTTCAATCTTGGATAAAGGAATAATACGACCGCAATGTGTAGTGTGCAAGACTACATTATCAAATGAGAGCTTGAGACCATCGAAATTAAAATTGCACTTGAATAAAATGCATCCTTTATTAGCAAATAAGGGCATTGAATATTTCAGAATGAAAGAACGCGGCTTAAAACGGGCAAGATTGGATAATACATCCACAAGTACTTTCTGCCCAAATAAAAATATTACCGAAGCATCATATGAAATTGCACTTATTATAGCTAAAAAGAAGAAACCACATACAATTGGAGAATCTCTAGTAAAGCCATGCATGTTAGAAGCAGCTCGACTTGTATTAGATCAAAAATCAGTGGATAAATTAAGTCAAATAAGTCTATCAGATAGTACAATTAAATCTAGAATAGACGAAATGTCCAATGATATTAAAATGCAAGTGACTGATCAAATAAGATTATCTCCATTTTTTTCTATTCAGCTTGATGAATCAACAGATGTAAGCAATTTATCACAACTTTTGGTTTATGCTAGATATATTTGTGATAATCAAATTAAAGAAGAGTTTTTATTTTGTAAAGTATTGACAACGACAACTAAAGCTATTGATGTAATGTCAATGGTATCTGAATTCTTTGTAGAAGAAAAAATATCATGGGATAAATTGATAGGAGTTTGTACGGATGGTGCTCCGAGTATGCTAGGATCAAAGTCGGGATTTGTTTCATTGGTTAAAAGAAAAAACCCTGAAATTATTGCAACGCATTGCATAATTCACCGTCAAGCACTTGCATCAAAAACGTTACCATCTGAATTAAATTGTATATTAAACATTATTATTAAAGTAGTTAATTATATTAAAGGTAGTTCACTTAGAACACGTCTATTTCGAAAGCTATGTGGTGAAATGGACGCTAATCATCAGGATTTGTTATTTTATACTGCTGTGCGCTGGCTATCGAAAGGAAATGTAATTGATCGAGTGTTTGAATTATTCTCAGAAATAAAAATGTTTATATCTGAACAAAGTAATAAGATGCAGGAAGATTTGAAAGATTTTGATGAAGAAATATTACCAAGCATTGCATATTTAGCTGATATCTTTGAAAGATTAAATTACTTAAATCGTCAGTTGCAAGGAAAAGAAACTACTATTATAATGCATACTGATGCAATTAAATCATTCATTGATAAATTGGATCTTTGGACAGGAAAAATAGAAAGAAACAACATATCACCATTCCATAGACTTAATGAAGAGATTAATAATGATAAATTACCAGACATATTAAAGAATTGTATCCTGCAGCATTTAACCGAACTAAAGTCTGAGTTTGAAAGATATTTCCCAGATATAATTTCTGACGATATAGCTATGAAATTATCAAGAAACCCGTTCAATTGCAACGTAGATGATTTACCCAATGAGATTCAAGAAGAATTCTTAGATTTCCGAAATGATACAGAGGTTAATATATAATCATCAATTAATTTTCGTTATATATTTGTTAATTATAGGCTAAAGAAGAGTTCATTCAAAGTAATAAAGACATACACTATTGGGCTAAAACTATGACATTATTCCCACAATTAAGTCTCTTTGTTTTAAGAAAATTGCTTCCTTTTTCATCAACTTACTTGTGTGAATCTGGATTCTCAACAATGCTGAACATAAAATCCAAGAATAGAAACAGATGGGATTTAGAAGTTGACATGAGATGTTCTTTAAGCATGACACATCCTCGAATTCGTAATTTAGTTACTCTTAAACAATTGCACCCATCTCATTAATTTTGTTTTATCATTATTATTAAAATAAACATTATTTTCTCTTCTAATTTTTTTTGGGCCATATAAGTATTTCAAATTTGAAAAATGGGCCATGGGATAAAAAGTTTAAGAACCCCTGCTCTAGGGTATATATACCTGTCTATATACAGTTGTGCATTACAATTATATTTAGTTAGAATTACTAAATAAATATTATAATGATATGTTTAAATAATTAACCAGATTATAATCTAATGTAATCTAAGATAAGTATACTTATCGATATATCGATGTAGCTATTTTAGACTATGCGGAAGAGTAGCCAAATAGAAGGGTCTTGTTTAGAAAATAATATTTTATATGTAGTATTGGGATTTGTTGATAAAGGAATTTCGAATATATTTACATGATATTTCCTATTTTTTACTTTATTTTGTCGTACAGAAAGTAATAAACAAATATGAAGAGGTATATGTAGTAGTAGTAGTAGTAGTAGTAGTAGTAGTAGTAGTAGTAGTAGTAGTAGTAGTAGTAGTAGTAGTAGTAGTAGTAGTAGTAGTAGTAGTAGTAGTAGTAGTAGTAGTAGTAGTAGTAGTAGTAGTAGTAGTAGTAGTAGTAGTAGTAGTAGTAGTAGTAGTAGTAGTAGTAGTAGTAGTAGTAGTAGTAGTAGTAGTAGTAGTAGTAGTAGTAGTAGTAGTAGTAGTAGTAGTAGTAGTAGTAGTAGTAGTAGTAGTAGTAGTAGTAGTAGTAGTAGTAGTAGTAGTAGTAGTAGTAGTAGTAGTAGTAGTAGTAGTAGTAGTAGTAGTAGTAGTAGTAGTAGTAGTAGTAGTAGTAGTAGTAGTAGTAGTAGTAGTAGTAGTAGTAGTAGTAGTAGTAGTAGTAGTAGTAGTAGTAGTAGTAGTAGTAGTAGTAGTAGTAGTAGTAGTAGTAGTAGTAGTAGTAGTAGTAGTAGTAGTAGTAGTAGTAGTAGTAGTAGTAGTAGTAGTAGTAGTAGTAGTAGTAGTAGTAGTAGTAGTAGTAGTAGTAGTAGTAGTAGTAGTAGTAGTAGTAGTAGTAGTAGTAGTAGTAGTAGTAGTAGTAGTAGTAGTAGTAGTAGTAGTAGTAGTAGTAGTAGTAGTAGTAGTAGTAGTAGTAGTAGTAGTAGTAGTAGTAGTAGTAGTAGTAGTAGTAGTAGTAGTAGTAGTAGTAGTAGTAGTAGTAGTAGTAGTAGTAGTAGTAGTAGTAGTAGTAGTAGTAGTAGTAGTAGTAGTAGTAGTAGTAGTAGTAGTAGTAGTAGTAGTAGTAGTAGTAGTAGTAGTAGTAGTAGTAGTAGTAGTAGTAGTAGTAGTAGTAGTAGTAGTAGTAGTAGTAGTAGTAGTAGTAGTAGTAGTAGTAGTAGTAGTAGTAGTAGTAGTAGTAGTAGTAGTAGTAGTAGTAGTAGTAGTAGTAGTAGTAGTAGTAGTAGTAGTAGTAGTAGTAGTAGTAGTAGTAGTAGTAGTAGTAGTAGTAGTAGTAGTAGTAGTAGTAGTAGTAGTAGTAGTAGTAGTAGTAGTAGTAGTAGTAGTAGTAGTAGTAGTAGTAGTAGTAGTAGTAGTAGTAGTAGTAGTAGTAGTAGTAGTAGTAGTAGTAGTAGTAGTAGTAGTAGTAGTAGTAGTAGTAGTAGTAGTAGTAGTAGTAGTAGTAGTAGTAGTAGTAGTAGTAGTAGTAGTAGTAGTAGTAGTAGTAGTAGTAGTAGTAGTAGTAGTAGTAGTAGTAGTAGTAGTAGTAGTAGTAGTAGTAGTAGTAGTAGTAGTAGTAGTAGTAGTAGTAGTAGTAGTAGTAGTAGTAGTAGTAGTAGTAGTAGTAGTAGTAGTAGTAGTAGTAGTAGTAGTAGTAGTAGTAGTAGTAGTAGTAGTAGTAGTAGTAGTAGTAGTAGTAGTAGTAGTAGTAGTAGTAGTAGTAGTAGTAGTAGTAGTAGTAGTAGTAGTAGTAGTAGTAGTAGTAGTAGTAGTAGTAGTAGTAGTAGTAGTAGTAGTAGTAGTAGTAGTAGTAGTAGTAGTAGTAGTAGTAGTAGTAGTAGTAGTAGTAGTAGTAGTAGTAGTAGTAGTAGTAGTAGTAGTAGTAGTAGTAGTAGTAGTAGTAGTAGTAGTAGTAGTAGTAGTAGTAGTAGTAGTAGTAGTAGTAGTAGTAGTAGTAGTAGTAGTAGTAGTAGTAGTAGTAGTAGTAGCCTCCTAATGACTTATGTTCACCCTTACTACAATATAAACAGGATACATGAAATACTATAAGAATAGAGATCGACACCTAAACGATAAAAAAGGTCAGTTATATATATATATATTGTATTGGATTGAATATATTGTATAATATTACTATTCCGAATAGCCGTAAGATATATATATATATATACATTAGATATATATTTTCGCGATTAACCTTATATTAAGTATATATATACGGTTTCGATAATAATGGTACATCCATTAGACATATAAATGTAACATATTTATTGGTTAATAATTCGGGACTCCTTAAATTAAATAAAAAAATTCACAGGTTTCCCCATAAATGCGGCCGTTTTTACTATATAGAAGAAAATAAATTAAAACTTACAAATAACGCACACATAAACACCGCAGCATTTAATATAGTGGATGGTGTTTTTCGCGTACTAATATCATACTGTAATACTCGAGCAGCCAAACGTCACTCAAACTATTACCGATGTTATGAGTGACTAATCACATCAAATATTCTATCTGATTAATGTCTACCTTAACATACTGTCGTTATTCTTACGATCACAATAACTAATACACGCCCACCATATATGACATGGGAATAAGTTATTGAATACACGCCTATCCTAACTAAGTTATCTCATTCTTCGCACGACCAGTGGACGTTGTGTATTCGCAATACTAACATACATTCTAACTAACGCATGCCCATTTAAACACGCCCTCTCTACCTAAACACGCCCACTCTAACAAATGTCCACTCTAACTAAAACACGACCACAGAACAATTCAAATATATCACCGAGAATAAGCGCAACTGTCACGGTGACCTCGAATGTGCCGCCATCTTGGGAGACTCAATCTGCGAGTTCGGAGTGTGCAGATGTCGTAGGGGTTACCTGTACGATCGCGTCTCGGAGCGATGCAAAGGTTACGGCACGCATCGTTATCGTGTATACATAAGCCTCCGAGGCATTCAAATGCGATTATTCAGCTCGTCGGTTTAACATCCCAAACATAGTTTTTAATATTATTTTTTAATTTCGGTGTGTGTAAATCACAAATTATTTATCTTTATTTATATTCTTTATATTTGTCTATTATTATTTATCGTTACACATCGTTTTGACTGTAATCAATGAAGTATTATCTATCTATGGTATACAATATGTTGAGAAGCACACATCTTACTCTGCTATCTATCCAATGTAAATACTAGTGAACCCGTGCCGCTGCTGGCAGTAGTACCGCTACTGAAATATATTTAGGTTTGAAGCGATTTTATACAATACATTTTTAATTTTATATAACATTAATAATTTAGATTTTAATCACCTCATAGATATGTATATCATGTACTATTAAGTATAATATTGGTTTTATATATATTAAAGAAAATTAGTTTTCTTCATAATAACCCATTTTTTAAAACCCATTTTTTACATTTTAAAAGTATATAGTCTGATAATAATGTACATTATAATTAAAACAATAGTCCTACGTAGGACATACGTATGTAGGTGGCGTTGTTCATGTTCTGTGCAATATAACGGTTAACGTGTGTATTATGTACCCCTCGTGTCCACTCTAACGTCCCTTGCTTGTAAACACCCTATAGAGTATATATAGGGTATATCAAGTGTTACATAACGCCGAGGTTGATGGAGAAAACGCATATATTGTTGTCATAACAAACAATAGGGAATTCTTAACGAGTCGGTGACCTTACCATATATGGGCATAACTATATTGTTACCACTGGGCAATACCTGGGCATCGGTACTTGTATCGAGTGCCGGTGTCATATAATACTTCGTCCCAATCCTAAAAATCGTCCCCGATTGTCACATGACTACAAAATCGATGATATTTCACTAAATACACATACGAATCGCTTCAAATTTAAACCACATATAACTAATATATATATACACACATTTGGAAAAAATGAACTTCTAATTATGCATTAAAAGAAAGTAATACTCAAATATATAAAGTAGAATGGATATGAATTTGATAATACCAGATTAAACGACAATAAATTAATATTTTAAAATTCTGAATCGATAGAAGTTATTATATTTCAATTTTAAGTTTAATACTATAAAATCGTATTATAAAATTGTCTCTATATACCATTTTAATTAAAAAAATTATACGCATTTAGCATAACTATACAAAGGACATGACGTCTGCTAAAGCATATGTTATGACATTTTAGTTTCCGTTTGAATGATTTATCGTATTGCATTATGGTCCAGTATTACAAATTTGAATATTATATATAAACCATTAGTTTTTAAATCAATGAGTTCAATATTATTATAATAAATTGTAATAAAATTAAATATACATTATATTATTTAAATATATATATAAATACAATAGAAAAATGGAAAAACCTTTCCATTTAATTCGAAACTAATTTATATATAATTTTATATTTTTTATAACATATTTATATAAATATAAAAATTTAATAATATGCATTTAAAGTTTATAATATGTATTTTAATAGAATGCATTTTGATTTTACAAATAAATAAACATATCTGATATATTTGATTCAAATATTTATATCATTGAAATATAATTAAATATACCTATGAAAGTAATATATTTCTTGGTGCAAAATCAATCATTGCAAGGATATTGATCAAACGTCCTACCTATACCTATACATATACCTATATATAAAATATGTACATGCATATGCTTATACCTATATCAATACGTATAGCTATTCCTATAGGTATATGTACCTATGCATATACCTATACGTGAATAACTTTGTAGGGTCAGAAGATATGTATTGAACGTGCCATACTATGAGAATATCTGCCCAGATTGTCGACAGCACATGCTAGGTACGGTAGTATTTGATATAGGAGAATTTGTACTTAATAGTGGTATATTAGTACTTAATATAGGTGCATATGTAACCATGATACAGTAGTACTTAATCGTGGTATATCTTAATATAATCGTATACGAATAGGACTACATATACAATATTATGTATAACCTTGCCCCTTATAAGGCCTTATCCTATAGGATATTATTATCTATAGATATTCTCATTCTATAGAGTATATATATATATATATATATATATATATATATATATTCTTCTATGTATAAATGAATCCTCTATAATATAGAGTATACATAATACCTTGCCTATAGAACTAATTAGTGTTATTGGTGTTATAACATGTTTAATATTGAAGTCGTTGCATTTAATTCTAGATATGTACAATATATTGTATATATATAAATATATATATATAAATGCATTATTCAAATGTGTAAAGTATACACATTATAGTACTCTCTATATACATTAAATATAGTAGTTATAATGTACATTCATAATGTATTATAATATATAGTTGTTGAAGCTACGTAGTAAATGTATATATATATATATATATATATATATATATATATTGTTATTATAACTTGACAAATGACAATATTAATATGTATAAATTGATTTACTAGATATCTTTAGATTGCCGCCTAGTTGTTAGTTGTCAATATTACATATTAATATATATTAGTATATATATATATATATATATATATATATAATAAATAACTATATATTAAATGTATTAAATGATAGAAGTTTTGAAAATCTTAATCGATACAAAATACAAAAATAAGCTTACTAGTAGGATTACCTTACCTATAGGTATATACTACGATGTTATATAATTATATATAATATGAAAATTCAAAACAAAATATTAACATATTTACTCAAAATATATAGTAAAATGATTAAAAATATATGGTATATTTAACAATAATTAATCAGAGAAAATACAATGTATTTAAACTACATTACATATGAATGTAAAAATTTGCAGTGAGAATAAAATGTCGATTAAATAAATTATCATCTTAATCAAATTAATAATAATCTAGCTGTTAAAATATATGATATATCTTGTAAATAATTCCTTGATTATTTAAATAATCGACATTTTTATTCTATGGTTTTATCTCCCATTAATTAGCTATTGCTATAGTGAAATATATTAAGCCATTAATAATTTTAAACCTAAAGTTTCCAGAGATGAACTAGACATATCAATGAAACTTATTCAAGAGAGATCATCCTCTATTATAAATAATGTAATGTATATTTTTAATAAATCACTTGATGATGGAATATTACCTAGTTTTTTTTTAATATTTATACAATTATTTCTATTTTTAAATCTGGTGATTTTAACGATTTAATTAATTATCGACCTCATTGACTTTGCAATTTTCATAAATTTTAGAAAAAAAAATTTCCAAGATATTTTTGCGATAAATTTAATCTTATGATGAACAATTTTGTTTCAGAAAGAATATTAGTAAACTTAACTCAATCGATAAATCATCTAATAAACTAAAATATAAATTAAAATTAGCATGTGATGACATTTTCTCGATACATATGTATCAAACTTAAATAGCATTTATATAATTAACAAAAAAAGATTTAAACATAATTTTAATAAACCAAATTATTTTTCATATGATTTTCTATTTAAGAACCATATAATATGATATAATATAAGGACCATATCATATAATATGTATATGTATTTATATATACATGTATATGTATATATATATATATATATATATATATATATATATATATATATATATATATATATATATATAGTAAGTAAGATAGTATACTATCTAAATATATTGTAATATTCGATTACCTATTAATTAGTTATACATTTAAATGTAATACCATGATAATAATGCTTAGTGATGACGCTGACAAGTATACAGTGCATTACCCATTTTATTACCCATTCGTGCGCTGTCATTCACCGTGAACGGTCGCGTTTCACATTCATATACATTAATTCCGTTTTTGTATAACAGTCTTAACTGGCTGAATTAGATCCTTGTTTAATACAACTTTACGTATAGATTCTATACGCCCTAATGGATCAACCCAATGAAGGATATTGCAAAACCTGTTGTAAGCAGTTCAAGGGTACTCGTGGACTTGCTATTCATCGTCGACGTATGCATGCACATGCATACCATATTGAGTACACAGATACAATAGTAAACAACATCACGTCCCAGTCGAGACAGCGTTGGTCTGAAGGCGTCTCGAGAAAGCTTGCGTTAATCGAAATTGATATACTGTCCAAAAAAAGTGACTCGAAGAGGTTTCCAATCAATAAGGAGATAGCGGAGAAGTTTACTGAGAGGTCTCTACAGGCTATCACAACTCATCGGTCATCTGCGAAGTACAAATCTCTGGTTCGATCACTCCAGACATACGTTAATATAAATCATATTGTACAGCCTGTTTTGCACATAGACAATCTACTAACTAACAATCCCAATAACGATACTGAAGATACATACGATACTGATAACATTACTGATACTAACAGTACTAACTATGACCCTAACGACACTTTGCCCATACATTTAGATACACCACATTTATCAAATTACATTAACAATATACAAACTAACATTTTACATAATAACAACATTCATATAAACACTATTAATGACACGCAACCATGCGAAACGATTAATTCTAATGTCTCGAATAGCTATTGTTATGATTTATCTACAGGTCCTAGATCACAAAACAATATTGATTTAACTAATGAAACAAATATTTTACAATATATCTTAGATTTACACCCTAGCAAATACATATTACCTAGTTTACAATTACATATACAGAATTTTAATTTCGACAATATTCAAAATCTAATAGACCTAGATTATGAACAATTAATTAATTCATCTATAGTTCAATCTAAAAAAAAACCAAAAATATTACGTAACAATATTATTTCTAACAATACACAATGTAATGATAATATAGGCGTGCAATCAAAGAGAAATGTTAAGCGTAAACAAAGGTGTTTATTATTTGCTAAAACGCAACAAATGTATTCTAAAAATAGATCCAGGCTTGCTAAATCTATTTTCGACGGCGAAGATATTACAAAAGAAATTAAAGAAATGCCAATCGATTTACAATTTAAATATTGGAGTGAGTTAATAAGTAAGCCATCTATTCCATTCAACCACTTATTTGTTAATAATAGTAATGCATATATACATCCAATTACGATAAACGAAGTAAAGTCATGTTACGGCACATTACACGACGGCGCCCCGGGAATAGATGGTCTTACAAAATGCGATTTAACTAAAATTGGTCTAAATAATATAACAGCTCGCTTTAATATTTATCTCATATCATCGACTGCACCTTCCGCATTTAAACTAGGACTAACTACTTTAATCCCTAAAACTAAGCACAGTACTGAGCCGTCCCATTATCGTCCAATAACTATGTCATCGATATTCTGTAGACTTTTCCATAAAATGTTGGCACGCAGAATTGAAAAAACAATTAGTCTTAATCCACGGCAAAAAGCTTTTGTTCGACGTGATGGTATTGCTGAGAATATCTTTTTACTTAAATCTATTATATATCAACATAAAAATGCATTACGCCCATTAAAGATGTGTTTGTTGGATGTTTCTAAATCTTTTGATACGGTATATCACAACTCAATTGTTGCATTAGCCGAAAGAGTAGGGACTCCTAAAATGTATACAAGTTATATCATGCATACTTATTCTGATTGTACAACTCAATTAAAATATAAAAATGGAGTATCACCTAGTATACCAGTCAATCGTGGAGTAAAACAAGGTGACCCAATGTCTCCCGCTCTTTTTAACTCCATTATAGATTATGTAACTGATAATATGCCAGGTAGTATTAATTTACAAGGAAATAGTACAATAAGCCATATGGCATTTGCAGATGATCTGGTTTTATTTGCGAAAGATGATGTAATGATGCAATATCAAGTTGATCATGTTTTATTTAGACTAGCTCAATGTGGGTTAAACGTTAACAAATCAAAATGCGCTACATTGAATATAATTATTAACCCAAATAAAAAACAATGGATATGTAACCCATATAGTTTTATATCTATTGATAATTCTACAATTAAAGCGCTAAATATAGAAGAAACTTATAGATATCTTGGCATCAACATAGGCGCTTTGGATAATAAAAATAATTCAATTAATGATGACCTCACATCGAAACTCTTGGCAATATCTAAATCTACTCTAAAACCCCAACAAAAATTGTTTATGCTCAAAAATCATCTAATTCCAAGTATGCTTCATACCTTGACTTTCTCTAACGTCTATTTAAATTCATTAAAAACGATGGATAGAAGTATTCGGGTGTTCGTCAGACGTTGGCTTCGACTACCTTCAGATACTTCACTCGGTGTATTCTACGCACCTAGTAGTGTCGGTGGGATAGCTATCACTCGTCTTTTTCTGGTAATACCGGTGCTGCGGCTAAAAAGGATTTCATCCATTAGAAGGAATGATGACACTATTATTCAAACTCTTCCCGATAGTGTTATTCTAAAATGGTCTACACCTCGAGTATACGATGAATACACGTTTATTGATAACACCTCCATAAATAAATATCATTCAATATATTTATTTAATTCTGTCGATGGCAAGGGTTTAGAATTAGGCACGCATAGTCCTTTTATTAATAATTGGATAACTTCTCCTATAAAGATGTTTTCTGGTCGCGATTTTGTAGATATGGTAAAGCTAAAGCACGGTCTACTATATACACATTACAGATGTAAACGTATGTTTCCAAGTTTAAATACAAACTGTTTAAGGCGAGGGTGTAATTATAAATATGACTGCCTAAATCATATTATGCAGACCTGTAGATTTAATTATAATAACATTATTCACAGGCATAATTATGTTAACGCTCTTTTAATCACTCTACTTAATAAGTACAAATTTACAACTATACTGGAACCACACATACGAACACAACTTGGTTTACGCAAACCTGACTTACTGGCTTACCGAAATGACATTGTTTATATTATAGATACGCAAATCTCAACTGATACAATAGATACCGATACTAATTACCGACACAAAACTGACTACTATAACAAACCTGAAATACTCTCCTACGCAAAACAACTTACTGGTGCAAAGCAGGCTAAACTAAGTGCCTCTTGTTGGAACTGGCGTGGTATACCCTCATCCCTAACGTCTAAAGACCTATATTCGTTAGGCCTGAGGAAGCATGATATTACGCTACTCAGTATTCGTGTCATGACAGGCAGTCTAAATATTTATCGCAAATACTGCTGCAATGGATTATTGTAATATCCTTAATTACCTGGCCTCTCCCTTGCCTACTTCGTCATATTTTTATTAATATGTTTTCGCTAATAAATGGGATAATTGGCTCTGGTTATTAACTAACCATTGTCCAAAAAAAAAAAAAAAAAAATATATATATATATATATATATATATATATATATATATATAGTAAGTAAGATAGTATACTATCTAAATATATTGTAATATTCGATTACCTATTAATTAGTTATACATTTAAATGTAATACCATGATAATAATGCTTAGTGATGACGCTGACAAGTATACAGTGCAATAGAACATGAGTCATATCGTGTCTATATCACGTGATGTAAGTAAAGTTATTGTTGCCAGGTATATACTATATTAGCGTATCGAAATACTATAACGTATTTTCTGGCGTTGCGTTATTCGACTTTATTCGAGCGAGAAGAGCACACGGGCAAAGGTGGCAAGTTCGTTATTAGACTCGATTGGCTCTACCTCGACCTCATATATGTTTATAAGGTTGATCAGATATATAGGTATTTATAAAGTTGATCAGAGAATTAAAATAATTTCATTTCGTAGAGACTTATAGATATTTGAGTGCCCATCGTAATTCAATTTTTGTATTAAAAATAAGTGGATGTATTTTATTAGTTATTTTTCATATATAAATAGAAACAAAATAATTAAATGTTGAATTTGCTCCCCACTTTCATATCCTAATAAAAGGAACTGGTTATATGTTATATATATATATATAGTTAGATATAGATAATATATATATATAGTGAAAAGTCAGGTCTTTAGGCTATTTATCCTATTTAAATGTAGGTAAACTAAAGTAATGATGACTGAAGATCAAGGAGAAATGGTAGTAGATGGAAAACATATTAAAGTTGTATCTCACTTTATTTTCCTGTGATCTCTAATACCCAAGGATAGATTATGTGATAGAGAAATATACAGAAAGCTAGCAATGGGTAGATTTGCAATGGTGGGAAAATATTAGGAATTACCCTCAGAATAAAGAGTAGGCTTGTAAAAGCTTTAGTTTTCCCTAATGTCTTATACGGAGAAGAATCTTGGACAATGAGAAATCTTTAGATAAATATGATCGATGCTTTTGAGTTATGGTGTTGGAGACGTCTGCTAAGAGTAACATGGACCAACAGAAAGATAAATGTATGGGTTATTGACAATATAAAATAATAATGGACGCTTGCATCAAGGATAATCAATGCATCATTATGCTACTTTGGACATGTCATAAGAGCAAGCGGAATGGAATATGAAGTGATGGTAGGAAGAATTGGGGGTTATAGAAGCAGAGGGAGACCATGGGAAAGATTGCTGGATAGTATAAAGAAAAACTTCTATGGAACTATCTTCAGCATGATGCGAGCCTCAAGATGTATGAGGAGTTGGAGAGCTGCTGTCATCGATATCGCCAGGGGACGGATACGACTCGACGGCACAGGTTAACAGGTTATATATATATCGCTTCAAACTATTGAAGATATTTCTTAAAACACAATAATAATATTTGCTTACAGGTAGTTTTAATTTAACACATAACGATAAATTATGAAAAAGTGAAATTGATATCTTAGTCATTAACGTATAAGAAAACGTTACATAAATAATAATGCATAAATACATCCGTCTGTATTCGGATTACTCAGACAAGTTTACGGTAAGCACGTATTATGTCCTTCATCGTATGTCCTTAGTAGTATGTCCTTCATTCTCAGTTTAGCGTCCTTGTTTATTTAGTTATTACTTTTTTTATAATATCCTATTTATAATTATAATTATAGTATATAATATATATATATATATATATATATATATATATATATATATATATATATATATATATATAGGTAAAGCATAGATCATGGATAGCAACTATAGTAATTAAGTTCAATATATACATAATTAGTCATAACGATTACGGTTTCCAATGGTAGATTTTAATATATTTCATCTTATAGGTTAAAACTTTAAATTATATTTTATATTAATATATATATATATATATATATATATAAACATACCTTTATATTTATTTACAATATCTCATGTATGATCATGCGTGTCGGCTAATAAACTTCACTATTTAACGTAACAATATTGATATCCGCACCGCGGTGCGATCCGCTCCTCGGTGCGGATACGCCGACCACACAATAACGATCGCATAACGTCGAGATCCGGTACACACACAGTATCCAAATACGCACACCTAACCGCACACATATCCGCACACACACAAACTCTCTATCTCGCGAGCGCACATAAGCGTACTTTTTACTCCTTGATTAATGTAGAAAAGTGAACTTTAGATTAATCGCGTTCAGTTTTTTCGTTGACCTCATTGTTAACCGGGTATACGGTGGTAATCAGTGATACATGTATTACACACGTATTAGGTATTACCCGTGTCATCACATGTACACATGCGGTATACTGGCCGGCTTCTAGTGCTTCGTAAATACCACGTGATGAAGTAGCATATTACTAACGATATTAAAATACGATTTAAATTATTTTCTATTCTGATGGGCGTGGGATTTATTTTCACATATATTTTAACTTTATATTTTATATTCGTCATTAATTATCACAAATATATATATATATATATATATATATATACATACATTAACATTTCAAATTACCATATATAATTAATTTACATACATATATATATATTATCAATTAGTATTGAAGCTACATCACTATCAGAAGGTAATGTATCAGCTATGCACTAGAGGCGCTCATTAATCACGTGTCGGAAACTCGCCCTTGATAGTCACGCATACATCACTATCATATGTTGGTGAGCCGCGGGAATAGTCGTTGTGTATTACTATTTATAGATATGACGTCATAGCCATTAGTATCGTGTAATGGATTACATATACGTCAATGATATGATATTTTATTTTAGTTAACGAATCGATTTAATTAGTGAACATTACAGTAACATTACAATTATTATCATGGTTAATTATTAGAAATGTTACATCATCGTTACGTCATCATTAATAATTATGATGACGTCAGACTGTTTTCATATACAGTTTCTGTAACTAGCACATCATTTTTGCATATATTTCGTATCACCTGACTTGGAAAATTAATTATGTATATAAGAACCTTAATGTAATAATATATTGAATATTTAATAATGATGTTTTGATGATGTTCTGGGATGTAGTATTATATATTATGATATTCTTGCCAACTATTCTAAGGTTATTATTATGCCGTTATCAAACGATAATGTGCCGAGGATATGCTGAGAATGTCGCTGTTTATCGGTGTTTGTAGTGTAGTGTTAACATCACCTAACTCTACGGTATATCGAATATATATATATATTATTTTGTATTATTTACTAGTGTGTAAAACTAGGATAAAAGGGGTTCCTTTAAGAAATACATATAATGTAATGCACAACACAATATCATTTTCACTGCGCTCAATATGATCCATAATTCATAGAACTTGCTTATGTTACAAAATTATATATTATACGTATTAATAAAATTTAAATTAATAAAAAGGAATAAAAAAGCTACCATTTCTTATTACCTGTTATTTAATTTCAAATTTATATATTGTATTATTATTGTGTACACATCCCAGGAACTTAGATGAATTTTCACTTATAACCCTATATAGCTCTAATGTCACTTCGAAGCCGCTCTCATGTTAAGGCATCCATGGTTTTAACGAGAGCCGATCATTTATTTATACACAATTATATAAGATCATTTCTAATTAATATTTTAAGACCTATTTTAATTATCCGGACGAGGCTTGAATCCGTATCCTACTGCTTGTGTATCTGACGCCTTAGCCAACTGAGCCACAGGCAGTTAAATCACCTATATATATATATATATATATATATATATATATATATATATATGTGTGTGTGTGTGTATATACTCAATATATAATTAATATTCGTAGAATGTTGACTCATATGTTCGTAGTAATTCACTAAATACCCGATAAGTGGTGATTAATATAGCTTAAAGTACCTTTAGGCAAGTAGATGTAATGAATATACACACTAGTACACACTGTTACCAGTGGCTACATGGTGGGGGAGTATAGGTAACTTGAGTTAAACGTGTATCCCGAATAAAGGTATACATTTATATATATATATATATATATATATATATATATATATATATATGTGTATATACATTATATATAATGTATACAATATATTTTATGATGGGTTAAAGTAATGTAAATGTTCACCAAACCAATCACTCCACTGAATACAGTATACTACATTGTACACCATTTACTGAATACATTATACACTATATATAATATATTGTATAGTACATAATTCGAATAATACTTGTGCCGTTAACAGCAACTGTAAACTATTGTGTAAAGGTGTTACACTGTAGTGGTAGGGGGGATCGCTTTATATACACATAGCACGTCGTGTATCGTACACGTATATCAATATCTTCAACCAACAAATACTTTAGTTTAAATTTGATGCCTTCGAGGACAATTATTGATTATGAACTGAGGAAAAACATATTGATTACAAACTCAATACATGTGTTCCATTATATATATATATATATATATATATATATATATATATATATATAGGGGAGCATATTCGAATACCGACACCCAACAATAAATCACCATAATTATAATATCTCTCAATTAAATATTTCCAAATTTAATTTATAAGTATAAAGTATGTATATACATATAATAGATATTTTAAAATGTAATATAGTTAGTTTAACGCTGGGATAACAGGGGTGTCAATATTATGTTCAATTAGGATGTGGGTATTATGACAATGTATGTTGCTTAGGTAAAAGTTTATAACTTCGTAATAAATTATGAGAAATACAAAATATTTTCGGCGCATTGTAAACTATAATTAGATATATAAGATTTATTTAAATATTTAAAATACCTACATTTGTAAATGATTGAAAATCGATATTGTACTTCAAAAATTTCATAAAAAGAGATATCTAGGGTATACCCTACGATATATCGATATTATGTGCATGTCGATATTAGAGCATATCTCCCCTATATATAGTAAAACTATATACCTATATCAAACCTACCATTTCTTACAAAACTCTTATACAAAATAGTTAATACATCTTATTATGTATGTGTACAGATGTTAACATGTATATTTATTTCCACCTTTCGGTGTTAATATATGATATGTTGTAACACTATCTAGCGCGCTTTCACTAATTATTATGTAACGATAATTTACGACACGTGTCATTCGATACGGCTATCTTAATGCGCGTGTATACTTTCGATGAATAGTTGGCGCATGAGCAGTCAACGCCGTGTTAACCCGAATTGACGCGTATCCGTATTCAAAATCGCTGACGTGCGAGTTGATCTATCTCCGCGTAGAACCTTATCTAGGTCACGCTCGATAAAAATGTGCAAACTTAAGTCGCCAGGTAGAAAGTGATTTCGCATATTGATTACGTAACGCGTTTAAAAAATAGAAGCGATTAGCGATCGAAACCGCGGCACGCTATTGGCTTAAGAAGTCACGTGACAATTGTTAATTATATAAACCGTGTCGGCGGCATTGATGTCACACACTCATTTCGAATATCGCGACGGTTAATATGCACAATGATATTATTGTATAATACGTTTATATGTGTATATATATATATATATATATATATATATATATAATTATAACTAAACATAGTATATGTGTATATAATTAATAACCTAACAAATATATTATATACATGTTATAATATAATATGTACTCAATTCATGTCGATTTTATTATAAATTAAGAACTGTACTTCTACAATGTACCAACTGATTACAAGTATACTTTTGTGTGTGTAGAAATGCCTTCACACATAAGTATACTTGTGAACAGTTGTTACATCGAAGAAGTACAATTCCTATTTTATAATAAAATATGCAGTTTTAAAATGTTTTGATAATTTAATATATTATAATTTATTATAAAATTTCTATATTAATTTTATAATATCTAATCACTTGAAATTATAATCAATTTATAGGTATATTATTTATTTGTAGTTAGCGTACTGATTAAAGATAGTATTTCTATTGTATAGTGAGATTCTAAGTTATCCACGTTAATATATATATATATATATATATATATATATATATTGTTTAGTATATTACCTCCGTTTAGTAAATTTTTTATTTTATATTATTCAAAATATTGCTGATATATCCAATAAACTAATTTTATTATTACGTTTTTAAATTTATGAAAAAAAATTTCAACTTAAAACCTTCTTAAGAATATAAAAATATATCTATAATTTTATATCGATACATTTTTTATATTTTAATAACACTATATTATTAAAAAATAAAGCATTCTAAAAATTATATATATCATTTCTATATTTGTTATCAAATATACATTAAGGCCCTAATATGATAATATGATATAAGCATTATATCTAGAGGTCATGTAAGTCCCTAATATGGACATTCTAGATATCTTAATACGGACACCCTATAACCACTCAGATCGCAACGTATGAACTATTCTGATTTTCATAAAAATCGCGTACGTTATAATATTAATACCACCAATAAAGCTAAATCTAATTTTTGTATTATTTAGATACTTAAATTGTATTATTATTTGTACTCAATTTTCATTGGATATAAGGCGGCCACTACTGTCGAATTTTTTCGGCCACTACTATTGATTAAATATGGTCTAGTATATGTATCATAAATGACTACCATTACATGTATATGAATAAATTATAATAAATACATATTATGATAGATAAGCAATTATATTTTATAAATATGCAACAACAAATAAATATTTAATAAATATTCATTGTATAAAAGTGCTTTTCCAAATCATGTTTTTGATAATATTTTACAAAAAATGATTATGTAATAAATTAGAGTAATTAATTAATTATTAATAAAAAAAAATTATTCTATATTATAGACATTTTGATTATCTAAATATTGTTTATAGAACTTTTTATCATATCTAGCACCATTTCAGCGTTAATTAAAACGGTCACTACTTCTGCATCGGCAGCTACCCCTGGTCCTCCCCTATATCATTTTAAATGATTCTAACTTTTCGGGATTTGTTAGATGTCGAATTCTGATATATCGAATTTATTTCACATAATAGAATTTATATACGATAATAATTTCAATATTGAAATATTTGATATATAGGGTTTTATGTAATAAGATAGTTAACTTATAAATAAAACATAAATGTTACAAATAAAAATTAAGTAATTAATAATATTGATAAATAACGAAATGCATATAATAATAAAAATGTAAATAACAAATCTTAAATATAAGGATGACAAATAAAATATTATATTATATATTTTTTTCAATACTAATTTCTATCTATGCATAATTATTAAAGTATAAAATAATATAAAATGATTGTTAAAAGTTATGTTTAATGCACAAATTAAAAATAGTAAAATATTGTATATGACTATATATAGTTATATTATTATATATAATATATATGTATATACTTTTAAAAAATATGTATCTATAAAATCTAATAATATTAATATAATATATTTTAATACTATATCATTTGAATTACATGATCTATTTATCTGATTATCTATTATATATTATATATATATATATATATATATATATATATATTGCTTACATTTTACTAATATTAAAATTAATTACAGAATTGGTGCAATGAGATTCAGTTTAATAATAGGTTAATATTACACAATTATTAAATATTTATGTAACGCTAATACATATTTATAATTAATTACGTTAATAAATGTGTATCAGTATTACATCATCATGTTATGGTGTATCTAAACACTTTACTCTTACGTAATACGTTTACTAATCGATAATTATTGATTTTTTATTAATTTAAATTTAATATGCATCAAGTGATATTAAAATGTCTTTACCATAGTTAATATAATTAATTATAAGTAAAGTAGATACTTAACATATTAACATTTTAGCCCATGAAACAGTGATTGTGACATGTGTTAATGATCAAATATTTATACATCCGAATAAAATTTCAAATTAAAACTATTATTTTATCAACATATCCGTGGATTGTTTATATTCAATAATACCTCTAATGTGTATACATATATGATAACAGACTCTAATCTTTGTTACATCCATTTTATAATAATATCATAAGTATTATAATAAGATAATAGAACAGTTATATGAGAATGTTTAAGTTTCTACTTTTGTCTGCTCACCTACGAAGGATATTAAATCATAGTTTCAAAATATCTCATCAATGTTAAAACTCTTATATCTTCAATATTAAACTTAATTGGGCTGGCGGAGCTCCGAATATTAATTATGTTAACTAGTTCTTTGCAATGTTCGCGATCAATATTTATAATTAATATACCAATCTACGACGTACGTCATACTCAGTTGCATAGGTGTAATATCCTAACCTCGTTGACCCCTAACCCCTAATCCGTAACTCTAACCCCTCCCCAGTGGCTGCGGTGATAGCCTATGCCGAGGCTAGGTCGGAGTGGACCGGATGGACCCCTTGTTTTAACTCCACCACCAAGAACATCGCCGATACGGTGACCTGTAACTGGGGTATCACACATAGGTACCGGGTATGTACGGACCCCGCAGACAACTCTACGTGGAACTGTGCTACTACCGAGGCCCCATGTCAACAACAACCTTGTTTCGGTTAGTAATCTATAGTATAGTAGTAGTTGTAGTAGTAGTAGTAGTAGTAGTAGTAGTAGTAGTAGTAGTAGTAGTAGTAGTAGTAGTAGTAGTAGTAGTAGTAGTAGTAGTAGTAGTAGTAGTAGTAGTAGTAGTAGTAGTAGTAGTAGTAGTAGTAGTAGTAGTAGTAGTAGTAGTAGTAGTAGTAGTAGTAGTAGTAGTAGTAGTAGTAGTAGTAGTAGTAGTAGTAGTAGTAGTAGTAGTAGTAGTAGTAGTAGTAGTAGTAGTAGTAGTAGTAGTAGTAGTAGTAGTAGTAGTAGTAGTAGTAGTAGTAGTAGTAGTAGTAGTAGTAGTAGTAGTAGTAGTAGTAGTAGTAGTAGTAGTAGTAGTAGTAGTAGTAGTAGTAGTAGTAGTAGTAGTAGTAGTAGTAGTAGTAGTAGTAGTAGTAGTAGTAGTAGTAGTAGTAGTAGTAGTAGTAGTAGTAGTAGTAGTAGTAGTAGTAGTAGTAGTAGTAGTAGTAGTAGTAGTAGTAGTAGTAGTAGTAGTAGTAGTAGTAGTAGTAGTAGTAGTAGTAGTAGTAGTAGTAGTAGTAGTAGTAGTAGTAGTAGTAGTAGTAGTAGTAGTAGTAGTAGTAGTAGTAGTAGTAGTAGTAGTAGTAGTAGTAGTAGTAGTAGTAGTAGTAGTAGTAGTAGTAGTAGTAGTAGTAGTAGTAGTAGTAGTAGTAGTAGTAGTAGTAGTAGTAGTAGTAGTAGTAGTAGTAGTAGTAGTAGTAGTAGTAGTAGTAGTAGTAGTAGTAGTAGTAGTAGTAGTAGTAGTAGTAGTAGTAGTAGTAGTAGTAGTAGTAGTAGTAGTAGTAGTAGTAGTAGTAGTAGTAGTAGTAGTAGTAGTAGTAGTAGTAGTAGTAGTAGTAGTAGTAGTAGTAGTAGTAGTAGTAGTAGTAGTAGTAGTAGTAGTAGTAGTAGTAGTAGTAGTAGTAGTAGTAGTAGTAGTAGTAGTAGTAGTAGTAGTAGTAGTAGTAGTAGTAGTAGTAGTAGTAGTAGTAGTAGTAGTAGTAGTAGTAGTAGTAGTAGTAGTAGTAGTAGTAGTAGTAGTAGTAGTAGTAGTAGTAGTAGTAGTAGTAGTAGTAGTAGTAGTAGTAGTAGTAGTAGTAGTAGTAGTAGTAGTAGTAGTAGTAGTAGTAGTAGTAGTAGTAGTAGTAGTAGTAGTAGTAGTAGTAGTAGTAGTAGTAGTAGTAGTAGTAGTAGTAGTAGTAGTAGTAGTAGTAGTAGTAGTAGTAGTAGTAGTAGTAGTAGTAGTAGTAGTAGTAGTAGTAGTAGTAGTAGTAGTAGTAGTAGTAGTAGTAGTAGTAGTAGTAGTAGTAGTAGTAGTAGTAGTAGTAGTAGTAGTAGTAGTAGTAGTAGTAGTAGTAGTAGTAGTAGTAGTAGTAGTAGTAGTAGTAGTAGTAGTAGTAGTAGTAGTAGTAGTAGTAGTAGTAGTAGTAGTAGTAGCAGTAGTAGTAGTAGTAGTAGTAGTAGTAGTATTTGTAGCAGTAGTAGTAGTAGTAGTATGTACTACACACTGGGTAGTTGTAGTTATATTATATCGATGATTATACTAGCAGTAATATATATAATTGTTATTAATATTTATATTAATATAATTCTAATATATTATTTAATTAATAATATGTATTACACATACATTATTAGATTTATAGTTCTAAAGTAATTGATTAGTGAAATAGAAAACATACTAATGTATACAAACATGTTTTTAAAATAAATATATATATATACACATTGTATAAATAACAGTTGTACTCCCGCATACTAATCACGTGAACTTGAATATTACCTACCCCTGAAAAAAGTCGCACCCATCTAAAACATGCGACACATCTATTTTAACTTGCCATCACACCCCTATTTACACCCCGATGTTCACCCCGATATTCACCCCCGATATTAACCCGCGCCACCAATTACCCGCCCGCTAGATCAATTCGCCAGTTCAACGTGGACCGAGTGCGACGTCGACTGCGGAGGGGGTGAACGCTTCATCATGGGTGAGGACGAACAGGGTAACACCGTTAATCAGACAATCGACTGTCATAATCACAACTGCACAAAAAGTTAGCCGCACAGCCAGTGACCTATGACCTATGGCCTCACTCTCCGGCTTTATTTAAAGTAGTTCGGCTATATCCACCTAGGTCGCGTACTAGCCTCTATTTGTATATCTTATTTATACTACTATTAACGTTATTTAGTCGTAACCTAACAAACCTATACAAGATATATTGATGTATGATGTGTTAAGGCTCGACAACTATTTAATATGTACGCTTTAAAGTATTTCTAAATTACGCCTATAGAATATTCGAGATGAACAATGTACACTTCACATGCTCCAAGTCACGTGCTAACAGTGTACCACGTGTACGTTATAAACTGTATACATACAGTGTATACATTGTACGACGAAGATGTATGCTGAATATTCCGCTTATACAAAAACCACACCAACAAATGATATGACTTAAGTATACATTTAGGTTGTTATTATATCTGCAGGTACGGTGACCGGATGTACATTAAGCCGGAGCGGCTCGGACTTTTTTTGTTGAAAATTGCTGCACCTTCTAGCATTTTATGTTTGGAGTATTTCTGTCACAATGGTATACTTTTTTTTTTTACATGTAGTATTCGCCGTGCGCCAGAGCTTTTAAAAATACCTATAAATATTTTTCTATAGAAAAAATACCGCTATTACCTATATTGAAATCACATGACAATTACATTATAAACCATTATAAACAACTAATTTTCAAATTTATATTAATTTTATTATACTTTTTAACCACGAACCTTCTTACTAATACACCTTTTTATATTTTATATAACCCCAAACCATTTACTAAATGACAAATAACAACATATATGGATATAATCGGCTAATCTTACTGTATAAATAATAACTATAAAGATATTCGAATATGGGATATTGGTACTAAAATGAGATTTTATATATTTATGCTATTATAATAAAATTTGTATAGTTGGAATGCTTATCAAATTCTATAATAGAAGTCATATCTTAGTTTTTTTAAATTTTTATTTAAAAATAAGTTATGACCACAATTGTGAAAAAAAAATTAGTAAAAATGTTTAATTTTGTAGATAGAAATTATGAATGTATTAATTTATTTATAATACATATTATAACATAACTCATTCAATAATGAATATTATATAATGAAATTAACATAATATATATATTATAAATATAGCTATCTAAATATTTATAGAAATAAAAAAAATATCAGCATTTCTGACCAATATGGGGAAAATTGGGATTTTTTTTTTAATAATATTTTTTTATCTAAAATTAATATAATTTATATTTTTAAAAGCTCTTTAAATTCTATAATATAAGTTGTATCTTGGTTTTTACAAATTTACAAAAGAAAAAAATGATAGAGCAAACTAATAATTTAAAATTTATAAAAAAATAAGATAAAAAGTAAAATATATTTAAAAAAATTTCTAACGATTTAAATTCTTTAAAAAAACCCTATTATTAATCCAGTCGATTGAAAAAAAAATGTTGTAATAGTGCGTAAACTTTTTTTTTTCAAATATAAAATTTATCATATTTTTACATTAAAATAGTGAATAAATAACCATATTTTATACTATACATTATTTTTTTTAAATTAATTTCATGTAATAGTACACTCATATACTTATGTATATATATTTATGTTTATATTTTTTTATAAATAATTTTTTTTTAATTAAAATTAAAATATTTTGTATTTTTCCAAAATTTCCTGGAAATTTCCTGGAAAATCGAAAAAAAATATTGTACAAATATTATCTTATACAAAAATATATAATTAAAACTATAATTGCAGATAAAACTAAAAAAAAAAATTGTAATGATGTTAAATCGAAGTTTCAAATATTTCCTATCTCCTCCATGTTAAACTTCCTATCTCTTCATGTTAAACTTTAATGAGGTGGCGCACCTCCAATAATTAATTTTTTTAATTTTTTTTTGTATTCAATTTAATATGTTATCTAGTTAATATAAAAAAATGTGCAGCAATTTTCAAAAAAAAATTACCGAGCCACTCCGGCTTAATGTACATTGTACAGACATTTTAAGCATCGCGTACATTCAACGGTAGTAACTGTCCATTCCACAAGTATCACAACATACAGTAGTATACAATTTGTGTCATGGACACACATACTTGATACATACATGCAATTATCAACTGACTATACATGTGTCCATGTGTCCACATGTAAACGTGTCCACGTGTCCATCAGTATCGTGTCCTAATCCTATGCCATGGCGCGTTGCATAGTTTCGGAGCAATGCGAGCCGGCCGATATCGTAATCCTGTTGGACAGCAGCGGTTCTATAGGTAAACATTGGCCCGTATTGAAGCAGTTCGTTATCGACTTCATCAAAGCTCTCGAGATAGACTCGTTCCACTCTCGCATAAGTGTTATCAGCTACTCGTACGAGGTTTATAACCACTTATCAAATCGTATACGATATATATATATATATATATACGATATATCGTGTATAAACAAATATCAACGAATCTATTAGAGTAGTTTAAAGCTTCAATTAAGAATTGTTTTAATGACATTCCGCAATTGTGTCATAGAAATAATATATATATATATATATATATATATATATATGTATACAACTACACTGATTTATGTAAAATGTTCAATCACAAATATAATCATCACGCGTAGCATATTACTACTTTACGATTATCTTCTATATAGTTTTAATTTGTATACATTCATATATATATATATATATATATATATATATATATATACATATATATACCTATTATACTTTGGGTATACGGTGTACCTAATATTGTTAGGGAATGGGACACCACACCATACATGGCATATCATCCCACGGTATAACGATGGTTATAATCTATTACAATCACAAATTAAAAAACCACCCACAAATATAACTATTTAACCTCGATAATTATGATCATACTTTATCGCTCCCTATTTGTGCACCCCTAATGACCGACCACTGATATTAGTAATAACTCCCTCCACCACCAGGTTGCCGATGTAATAGACCTTGGCATCGATACCAACATAGACGATCTGGAGGATAAGATCTGGAATATGGAGTACAAAACCGGGGGTACCCACACTAGTGTAGCTCTCAATGAGATGGAGAGTCAGTTTGCACTAAGAGTTAGCTTCCACAGATACTATAGCTATCACATTATTATTAACACTGTTACAACTAATAGAGTATAATTCGTTTATTAAACGATACTATTATTAAACGGTAATATATATATATATATATATATATATATATATATATATATATATAATTGTAATAGGGGATGCTATCTTTATTAAACAAATATTTTACAAATTATTCTGCGATATATTCAAATTATACTTAATAAATTACCATATAGAATATGCGAATATATTTTCAACTAGATATTATATGAGAATGTTTAGATGGTCGGGATAATAGCAGTACCTTTCATAATGATTTGAAAGTGGAGAGGGTACAATTGCAAAAATAATTATTTTGTTTTCAATTTTATATGTAATCTAATAAAATACATCTTGTGATTTAAATAAATAAATATCCTATAATTTTGTAGGAAAATATTTGATTTTGTTATGGTAAAAAAATTAAAAGTTGGGGGAGCAAAACATAATATTTGAGAATGGTAATTTCCTATATACTACCTCTTAAAAAAGTCACTAGAGCATTGAGAATGAAGAAAAGGATTCTTCGCTATGTTTGGATATAAATATATTCCAGAATAATGTATAGATTTGTGTGCCTAATTAAACACATCTTTATTTCTGGGAAAATTTCACAATTATCTATGTTATTATTGCAGAAAATGATTAACTAATCAACGCATCACCCAAAGAGGGTTGATATAGACAAAACATTACGAATATGTTTTTAATTTGTATGTATGGCATACGTCGTATGTTGACTAGATATAGAATAATTGTTAATCTGAAATGTATTATTATGTTTAAATAATTCCCACTATTTCATTAATACGGAAAATAGTGAAAAAATAAAATTTATAAAGTTAAATATTTTTAACATTTTATTCACATTCATATAACCTTGTAACCTTGTAACCAGTTTGTTTAGACACTGCGATCAACATAAGTAATGAGTTTTCGGCGGTGTATCGTATATTAATTATTATAAACTATATTAAATAGATGTGTTTTCAATTTGATTTAGGAATATATATATATGAGATGTATATTTAAGAACGAACTTAAAGATTATTTGATTGCTATTATTTAATTGTTTAGACTATTTATTATTATTATTATTATTATTATTATTATTATTATTATTATTATTATTATTATTATTATTATTATTATTATTATTATTATTATTATTATTATTATTATTATTATTATTATTATTATTATTATTATTATTATTATTATTATTATTATTATTATTATTATTATTATTATTATTATTATTATTATTATTATTATTATTATTATTATTATTATTATTATTATTATTATTATTATTATTATTATTATTATTATTATTATTATTATTATTATTATTATAATAATAATAATTATTATTATTATTATTATTATTATTATTATTATTATTATTATTATTATTATTATTATTATTATTATTATTATTATTATTATTATTATTATTATTATTATTATTATTATTATTATTATTATTATTATTATTATTATTATTATTATTATTATTATTATTATTATTATTATTATTATTATTATTATTATTATTATTATTATTATTATTATTATTATTATTATTATTATTATTATTATTATTATTATTATTATTATTATTATTATTATTATTATTATTATTATTATAATAATAATAATTATTATTATTATTATTATTATTATTATTATTATTATTATTATTATTATTATTATTATTATTATTATTATTATTATTATTATTATTATTATTATTATTATTATTATTATTATTATTATTATTATTATTATTATTATTATTATTATTATTATTATTATTATTATTATTATTATTATTATTATTATTATTATTATTATTATTATTATTATTATTATTATTATTATTATTATTATTATTGA
Source organism: Osedax fenrisi (assembly GCA_964019155.1). NCBI lineage: Eukaryota > Metazoa > Annelida > Polychaeta > Sabellida > Siboglinidae > Osedax > Osedax fenrisi. Next base: position 37,099,152 of record OZ025244.1, read on the forward strand.
ATTGAATTGAATTGAATTGAATGAATATTTATTATGAATTTTTCAAGTTCGATTTAGTAATAATTAACAATATGTAGTGATAAATTCACAAAACGACAACAAAACGTAGATAGTACACATATAAAAATAACAATAGTAAATTAGAAACGTATCACATGTGCCGGTGATAAAAACAATTAATAATTAAAATTAATAATTTATAAAATTATATATATATATACTTATATATATATATATGTATAAATAAATATTAAGTTATAATTTTTTTAATATGATTTTTAAAGGTATATAAACTATTTGCTAATACAATATGTTCATCAAGACCATTCCAAATTTTAGCTATTCGATTATTTAGTAGATTTTTTGTTACATTTAGTTTACATGTATTCATACTAATTTGCAGAGAATGGCCTCTGGTATTATAGCTGGTCTTTTTGATATTAATAATAGATGATGTATTCATAGATACCAATCCGTTAAATAGCTTATATACCATAACAAGATCAAATCTAGTTCTTCTGATTTCTAGAGAATTTAGATTTAGGTATATTAATCTTTCATTATAAGGTTTATAAGGTAAACCGCATCTCTCGATTAATCTTCTCGTAAAGAATTTTTGGACCTTCTCTAGTTTTATCTTCAGTCCTTTGAATGTCCTGGCATCTAATCCCGGATTCCAGACTGTCGACGCATATTCAAGGTGGGGTCTAGCATATGATATATATGCTTTTCTAATAGCTGGCATATTATTAGTAATGAAACAGCGAAATATACGATTGATAACACAATATGCACTTGTACAGCACACACCAATATGTTCAGAGAAATGTAATGATGGATCAAATTTGATACCAAGATCACGATACGATCTACAGTTTACTATTGAAACATTATTTATAGTATACAATGGTTTATTAGTATTACCTAATGTAAGAGCAGCTGATTTTTTTGCAGCGTTTTCTAATTGCCAAGAATTAGACCATTCATAAAATTTATCAATATTATGTTGTAATTTATATCTATGATCTATGTCATTGGATATAAAACTCAATTTAGTGTCATCCGCGAAAAGATTAATGGATATATCTTTATCAATCACTTCGACTAAATCATTGATATATATTAGAAATAGTAAAGGCCCTATTACAGATCCTTGTGGAACACCAGATATTATTTTAACTGTATCAGACATTTGATTGTTAACTCTTACTCTTTGAGATCTACCAGATAGAAAACTACTTATCCAAGAATGTATGTTACCACATATACCTAAATTAGTTAATTTGACAAGTAATTTACTATGAGAGACCTTATCAAAAGCTTTAGCATAGTCAAGATATATGATATCAATAAAACTGCCTTTATCAATTGCAGTAATCCATTTAGTATAACAATTTAATAGTTGCAGTTCAACAGATTTTTTATGACGGAATCCAAATTGAGAATCAGTAATTAATGAGTTACGTTCTAGATAAAAATTAATTTCCTCAACTAATATACGCTCGAATACTCTAGACATAATTGAGGTAATTGAAATCGGCCTATAGTTTTCTCTATTTGAAGGGTCACCTTTTTTGAATATCGGAACTATATAACTTACTTTCCACATGTCAGTACATACACCAGCTGATAAAGTTTTATTAAATAATATCGTAAGTGGAATAGATAGTTCATATGAGAATTGTTTGAAAAATATTGAAGGGATATTATCTGGTGGCAATGTACATGATAGTGAGAGATTTATTAGATGCTTTCTTATGTTATGCCTATAGAATAAAAAGTTATTTATAGTTGAATTATGTTTAGGTGGAGATAAATGAGGAATATTATCATTATCATTAATAAATACAGAAGAAAATTGATTATTGAGTATATTAGATTTAACTGTATCTGAAAAAATATATGTATTATCGTCTGATTTAATGGGACCTATAGTGGAAAAAGAGGAACATCTTGAATTAATATAATTATAAAATCGTGATTTGTCATTAGATGATAAAATTAATTTTTCTCTATCGATAGTTAATTTTTTAATGTTATAATCTAATAATTTTTTAATATTTTTCCAATTTATAAAATTATTATGTGAATCTAATCTAGTTTTATAATATTTTAAACATTTTACTTTTAAACGTAGAATATATTTTGGATACGTTTTTTTATTTTTGATATGTTTATAAGCTGGAACATTATCATTAATAATATTATATAAAGTATTATAAAAAATATTAAACATATTATTAATATCTGTTGAATTAGATAATAATAAATTCCAATCAATAGAAGAAAGGTATTGATGTATACTATATAAATTAGACTTTCTAAAATTTAGCCCAACTTTTTGATTTATTTTTAAATTAGCTTGGAAAGGTAGAGAAAATGAAAATGATATATGGTCACTAAAATATTTACCAAATCCAAAAGGGGGACATTCATTAATTTTCGAAATAATCATAGGATTATTGGTTAGTAATAAATCCAGCAAATTATTATTACGAGTTGGAAAAGTAATTAATTGAATGAGTGAGTTTTGACATAGACTATTTTCAAATTCGCAATATGTTGATGGGTAATTAGGAAATGTATTATCATTCCAATTATAAAGAGGTAAGTTGAAATCTCCTACAATAATAGTAGGTGAAATTGTATCACATAGTGCAAATAAAAATTAACAAATCGATTTATGAGTGTTAAAATCAGTTGAAGGTGGACGATAAATACAAGATAATCTTATATTTTTAGTAGAATGTAGTACAAGAGTAATATGCTCAATATTATTAAAATTATTGAAATATAATTGAATTGGATTTAAATTAGATTTGCAGATTATCGCTACACCACCTGAATGAGATTTCCTATCATTACGATATATTTTATAGTTAGTATTACCAAAAAGGAGTAAAGCATCAGTATCAACATTTGTTAGAAATGTTTCAACAAGACAAACAATATCATACATGTTAGAACTAAGAATTAACTCTAAATAAGGTAGTTTGTTTCTAACACTGCGACAATTTGAAAACATAACTTTTAAATTAGATGAATTTGATAGTCAGGTTGAATTGTCATTAGAAGAAAACGATTTTTGATATGTTATAAACGATGTGGACCACTTCTCATAATCAACTTCGGGAATTTTTGAATGCCAGTCAATCTTATTATCAACTAATTTATGAAGCTCGTATTTCATTGTAAATTTGTTGAAAACCAATTTAATATTAGAGTCCAACATATTTGATTTTATAGCATGATATAGGATTTTTTTACGAATAATTTCAGAATTTGGAAGAGATGTTCTAGTAAAAATATTTTTAAAATCATGAATTGTATTTAATTTAATTTTAGAGTTATTGATAATATTATTTTTCGAAATAGGTGAATCAAGCTTTATAATAATAGATTTAAGACTGTAATTAAAGCTAGAGTTAAATTTATAATTTGGAATATCAAAAGTTTTGGAAATAATGTTATTAAAATAATTTAAATAGTTATTATCAAATGACATATTATTAATTGTAGGCAGATTTTCAAAAATAACTGTATTTTCATCGTTAATTTTGATAGCATGCATATCAGAATTAATAGAATTAATAGACTTATTGATATTTATAAAATTATCACTCAAAACACTAGCATATGATTTTGTAGGTTGATTAGATATCATTTCACTAACTTTAGAATTAATTACATTAATTAATTTAGTATTTATCATTATATTATTATTAATGTCAGATAGGTTAAGTGAATGATTATTATCAGATTTACTTAAATTCGATGCATTAGTTTTATCACAAGAAAGACAATTAAAATTAAAATTAGGAGAGTCGAAAATTTCCAGCACATACTTAGGTGGATTACCATTAGACCAATGATTTGATAATATTTTAGCCTTATGTAAACATTTAATGTGTATATGATTACCACATGAACAACTTAATAATTTTTCTTGAGAAATATTTGTACATATATAGCATGTCATACCTATAAATTACTAATAAATAAGTATACTTATTAATAACAAGCCATAAGGCTATTATATTAATACATATATTACAATATATTAATTCAAGAAATTGGATTATATATATATATATTATCTGTAGATATAGAATACAGACATAATATTATAAATGTATTGGTGTGTGTTGAACAAATGCATACAATATAGAAAATCAATATATAACGCTACTAACTATTTTTAGACAATATAGCAGCAGTATATCTCGAATGCTATTCAATTTTGAAACAATAGAATCTGGATTCGAAATAGTAATTTTAGAAAACACGTCTGTTCACTCTGAACGATAGAGACAGAATGATTATTATTATTATTATTATTATTATTATTATTATTATTATTATTATTATTATTATTATTATTATTATTATTATTATTATTATTATTATTATTATTATTATTATTATTATTATTATTATTATTATTATTATTATTATTATTATTATTATTATTATTATTATTATTATTATTATTATTATTATTATTATTATTATTATTATTATTATTATTATTATTATTATTATTATTAATATTTCATCATCTATATACGAAAACGCCCCTTAATGTAATAGAACCACAACAACACACCCCTTTATTATAAACAACACATAAACATGCCTACTATTATAATACGAATATAATAATGAATACGCCCCCTATTACATCATCACCACATCAATACGCACCTATAGGTATATAATGTATACATTATGAAAATCATATAACTATGACTATTAGTAAGCTTCTAATACAATAACTAACAAGCCCATTAAAATGCCTCTACGTTATCAGCAGTTATAACCACGCCCCTTATTACGACAGCATCACATCAACAACACTATGATCGGTTTAGTGATATCGGACGGACAATCAAACATCGACAGACATCAAACCATTCCCAGCGCCGATTCGGTCAAGGATGATAACGTCACCATATTCGGAATCGGTTAGTTATGGTCATCAAGAAACACCGTTGACATACCCATAATGCATCATTAAATATATATATATATATACCAGATGACCATGAATAATAAACAATTTAAATAAAGAATCCTTCATTTCGCATATTTATACTATTACCATAATACCATTATTATTACATTTAAATATATCACACTTATCTTGGACACTACGCCCTTTACTAATTAGTAACGTCGATTACTCTTTAAGTATTGTGTAAATTTAACAAATATCACATGATGTTATAAACCTACTCGATACTTCATAATACAAGCTCTGCTATATATATATATATATATATATATATTACTTGTATACATTATTAGTGAGAACTGTTGTATAAAGTTATAATGTAAACATTTAAAGTATACTTTTATTGCATTCCATACCATGGTAAAAGTGCTATATCTTCAATGTAAAAGTTATATCTCTTCGATGTAAAACTGATAGGAAATAAGTGGAAATGATAGGAAAGAGTTCGATATATTAATTTCAAATTTGTTTACAGAATTTGCTTTCTATCGATTATATTTCTATTCGTGCAACCAGTACAAGTGATCATCCTTAGAATTACCTCATTGTTCATTATATATATACGTTGTCGCCACGTTATACACTTGTATGTACTACTTGTACTAATGTATTGTCCTAACATAAGCATTTTATAATTAAATTGGTAACTGTAACTGTAAAACGTTGTAGTATATTTAATTTTTAATTTCGTATTATTCTTTGTTTAGTTAATTCTATAACATATTTGCAAATATTTATACTTTATACTTTCGTTTAAATATTTAGACTATATATTTGTTAAAATATATTATCAATCAATGATCATCACCATCATCATCATCATCGTCATCATCATTATCATAAATATCATCATCATCATCATCATTATCATCAACATCATCATCTTCATCATTATCATCAACATCATCATCATCATCCTTATTATCATCATCATCACCATCATCACCATCATCACCATCATCATCATCATCAATATCATCATCATCATCATTATCATCAACATCATCATCTTCAACATCCTAACTCAGGAGTCGGCGACTTTGACCTGACCGAGTTAACCGGAATCATTAGCGAACCGAAGAACTCCACACTCTTCCAGACTGATGATTATACCTCTCTCAAGAAAATAATCAATCTGATAATCGAGAAGATCTGTCATCCATGTTAGACGGAGTATGGCGATGGGAGGGGCGAGGGGCGTGTCATAGTGCATATGTATTTCCTAGTCGGACATATGTTTATATTCATAATATATGGTGATATGGCGAATTGGTGATTCATCATATATAGTATACTAGTGTACGCCGTACATTGTACGGCACTGCTTTTTAAGGAGTATTTTGTAGGAAATTTCCCCCATTATTATTTGTTGCACTTCAATTTTGATTTTGTTCCTAAACAACAAATAATATTCTATCATAATCAATTATATCACAATCTTATATATTTATTATAAATCAGTAGAAGTATTTTATTAGAATATTTTAATATATAATTGAAAAGAAAATAATTATTTATAAAATTGAAATCCTTAAAAAGTCACTTCAGTACGGTATACGAGGGGAACATATACTATATATATATATATATATATATATATATATATAAATATAGTATACCATATCCGATAATGGTATACCTGAATATTTAGAAGGTATACCGCTGGTATCGTGTTGATTGCAAGTAACTGTTGTAGAGATCTAAGTATACACTACAAGTATACACGGGTATTATTAAATGGTTATTTTAAATCGCTCTCATGTGGAATAATTTTCGTAATTTCGTGTATTAATGAATATATGTTTAATATATAGGACATACATTATATATATAAATATATTTAATGTAATATTTATACTGATATATATATATTCCATAGAAGCTAAATTATGGAAGAGAATTTAAAAATAGTTATTTATATTATTAAATCCATAGTTAATTTACATATAAGCCTATTATATAAAAATATATATTTTTAATTATATATTCATAATCTATAAACTAATAGTTACTCAATTCTAATCAAATATACGCGAATACACGCACACACACATTCTATGCCTAACGAGTTCACATTGCCTACAGATGTCATCAAGGAATGCACAGACTGCATGATACGTGATGACGCAGTGTGCGATGCTGAACAATGCGATTCGTGGGGACACCAATATGGTAAGCAAAAGTTTGAGTAAAAATAGAAATAAAAACTTGAAAGTATATATTTCCCATTATACTCTATGACAGACGCGTGTGCCGCAGATCGTACTTAGTACGTGTCAGTGTACGCGTGCATGTTCACGTGTAAATAGTCATATCACCAGAGAATACCAACTATAGGTAGGTATACTATAGGTATACCAACCATTTACTCCGCATGACTAGAGCTGGAATAAGCATATCATACATAACCCTATAGGGTTATAGGGTTATAAGATTATGGATATAATGATATACGTAGTGTATACGTAGTAATACGTGCAATAAAGTTGCAATACACCATCACCTATACAACTTTGAGAACTTTCTATAACGATTACATTATTAATTTATTTCGAAACTGTTATACTATTATGAATATACTATATATATATATATATTAAACTAAAAAGTAATTATATAGTGATTTGTATAATTATAATGATATGTACATAGTTTATATACATAATTTTATATATATATATATATAATTATATACATAGTGATATATATAGTGCTATAGTACTATATAGTGCTACACATGATGTTATACGTATAATTATACACAGGCATGATTGTCATACCATTTTAGAAATAAGTTAATAATGTAATCGTATTAGAAAGTTCTATAACGTACACACATGTATTACCTGTCATACGCACGCACAGTGTATGTATCACCCTCTCTGTACCTACAGGAACCTTTAACTGCTCTCAATTGAATTTCATAACCAACGAAATGGAATATACAGAGGGAATATGCAACCGTACGTGTTTCGAGACCTGCGAACCCGTAGACTGCTCCAGGTTACGACCCGACCCGACCCGTTCAGTCGTAGCTAGATGACGTGTGTCTAGTATCGCAAGGGGTATATAATATATATCCCCCTACGATCGATAACTGTACATTACTTGCGTGCTACCCACTCTCGATAAACGTGACCTTCCCCATCATGATACACACGTGACTATGTATATTATAGGTCACGTGATGTTATATATAACAGCACGTGACCTCCCATATACGCGTAACTTAATATTAACATAATATCCACGTGACCTACCCCAGTGATACCCACGTGACCTCCCCTCATCATAACACACGTGACCTATCCCCGTAGATGTGACTTCACTAAAGGACAGGTATGGAGACCAGACACGGTCAACTGCCACATGTACTACGTGTGCGAACTGCTCGCTGACAAATCCTACAAGTGCGTATACACACACGCGCGCACACACGCGCGCACTTACCTATACAAACGTGCGCGCTTACATACATATATTACGTAAAATATATATCTATTTTAAATGATGGTAATTCATTCTATTTCATTTTCTATTTAGATGTAGTTATATTTTGTATTATCAAATGACGTAATCGCCACCTAGTGTTCTGTCCAATGGACAATGACCATCTATCACGTGTCCAACTTTCCATTATATAAATAGCACACACCTAAACAATGCTTTAATACATAATATACGCTTTTTACGAAATAGTTAAACACTTTAGTTGGGTGGCCACATTATTGTAAATAATCTTAAACAAAGATATAAGAATTAAATAAAAATTAATTTATAATAAATACATTAATTTAAATCTAATAAATTTAATATAAATTCAAAGAGATATTAATAGTTGGGGGGGGGGCGGTCCCCAAAGTGGGTATACCCTTCCGTTATCGCGCCACCACCCCTTACACCCCTCACACCCCTAGACATCACCACATGACCTGCGGAGAGTTATACTGGGACCAAGAGGCGTTGACCTGTACCAAAACTAAAACCGGAAACTGTACAACTGGACAAGTGGTCACAGCGGCGGCTGTAGTGGACAACGGGGGTTAGCATGCTGGTCTAGTGGTAGCCATGTTGTAGATAACGAAGGGTACGGTGTATGGGGTATGTCGTGCCCTCTCAAGGCGATGCGATATGCTTATACTTTTAAGGTTTCAGTTTAAAATGTTTCAATTTGGAACTCTTTTCTGAAAGCTTACATTTATAACATAACATTATAGCATCATTTACCATAGCATGCATTGTATGTATAACAATATATCTACTATCTATCCGAGCTATGAACAAGAATCACAAATCTTTAAACGTGTTACTATATAAATATGTTTATATTTGAACTTGGCCACACTCTTGACAAATTGCCGGACACAAGTATATCAACGTATATAATCATATAGTGCTATAGGTACACGAGTACGCATACCATAGGTATTAGGCGTAGTACTGTACGTGTTATTATCCCCGTAGTAGTACTGACTCCTATGAAATAGTCGGACTCTGTAGTTAGAAATCATCTTTAGAAATGAAATATATTCGACGAATTACAAAATGGAATGGTTACTTATTTTAGATTTATTAAATTAAACTTTGTTTCAGCATTGATTGATCTTGTCTCAGAAATCAAAATGTATCATTTGTATTACTTAATCGAATAATATCTAATAGGTTTGAATACACGGAGTAAGATAAAGACACCAGTGAAATATATCACCGCATTATTATAATGTAATATCTATATTCGATAGGCGATTATCTCGAGGGCGATAATGTCATTAATTTGAATATTAATGTTCGTGTTCTGTCCTCGATTAACGTTACGTAACCACCTTAGACAAGTGCCCCCTGACGGTATACAACGGAGACGATACGAAGTTCTGGGTATTAGACGTGTTGTCGACGGTTCGCTCCTGTCCCGAGGGTCTGTTCTTTAACGACGAAGAGATGTGCGCATGCGTACGTAAACAAGGAGGTTAGAGGTCATCAGAGCAGTTGTGTGAATGTTTCTAGGTTAACGAGTGTATACACCATATCTATCTATTACAACACAACACATATCTTATAACTGTTACGGAGGTTAGATATGCTGATTGGAACTATGTGTTGATGTACGATAAGGAATGAATAAACTATATATATATATATATATATATATATATAAAATAATAATACATTTATTTAGTTTAAATGTTAATGTATCATTTAATGGATATAACAACACATAATTAGTTTTCACAATATATTGTTATCGTAAAGTAGCGTAAGAACTAGACAACACAAACCTTTTCCAAACTATTCCTTATCTAAATCGGTGGAACTTTTAAAAATACGTTTCATATTCCCTATATATATTATGTATGGAATGAACTCGTCTCCTTAATATCGTACGCCCCCATACTGACACGCCCACATTTATGTAGGAGTGATGGGCTAACTAACTATATATAATGTATCTATCAACGCCCCCTTAGTTACTGTGCCTAGATACGGATGCGATAGAGACATTCTGCTTCACTTCACCTACGAAGATCATTACAACGATGTCGGCTGCCAAAAAGCTTTGGTTATAATCATAATAATCGTAATAATATTAACAATGTTATCAATAATAACACAATTGTATACATATAATATTAATAATCCTAATAATTATTATGATAATTCTGTTAATATTAATAATAATGACTTCGAGGATGAATATAATAATAGTTACGAGGAATAAGAGATTTGGAAGAGATGAGAGTATCCTATAGTCATCGATGATGTATATATATTAAGATATATAGAGTATCATGACTACTCTAATATTAATGATTAAACTGACCATACCGATGATTATTAGAATGACGATTATCACGTTTTTGTAGTATAAAAGTTAGTCAGATTGAAAGTAAATTTGTAAACATAGTAGGCCTAGATAGCGCAGTAGGCTATCCACCTTTCCGTGCTACAAAATCTACACCCTACACATCTAAGTAGTATCTACTTGGAATTTCTGATAGAAAGTCTCGCTACACACATATGTAAGGTGTAAACTGACTGCCCACTTGTTCACGCGCCCATGTGCCCACCACAAGCCCACCCCTAACGCTACCATCGTCACTGCCCACAGGCTGAAGTGTACGGAGACGGTATGACCCTAGAGACGGACCCCATCAAAGGGGGCGTGGCTTGTTTCGATGGCTCCTCCTACCTGGAAGTGCCGTTCATGCGTAACTGGTTCCACGGACGGGACACGCGCGCCTTCAGCGTAGAGATGCAAGTGAAGTACGGTTCTTCGTCTTCCTTCACGATGTTACAGGGTCTGGTTAATAACGGAGACTGCGTGGATACCTCCACGTTCCAGCTGACATCGTTCAATATTCCCATGGATTCGGTTGGTACCTAGGCAACGTTAAATATACTCGCGGGGTTTATTTAGTTTATACATATATGTAAACTATAGTTTATATATATATTATACTATTATACACTATATTATACTTGTATGTATACTTGTAATACTATACACTATATATTATACTATTATATACTATACACTATATATTATACTATTATATACTATATTCTTTATGTACGAATTTAATAATTCTTCAGTTAATTATTGATTCTTAAATTGAATATATTTGGAATATATATATATATATATATATATGATAGGTACATTTAGATTTACCCCGAACCATAAATATGAATAGCGCTATATATAATTGTGTATATATTTTATGTATATACGTATTTATAACCATACACTTATACATTAACGACATGATAACCCGCATAGAACGACGTATACGCTTCAGTGAACACGGACACCATTGGTGTTAGCGACACACAGAGTTACAGTTTAGGGACCGGTGTCTGGAAGACAGTTTCTTTCGTGTACGACGGAGCAACTCTGCGCATATTCGAGAACGGTGTTCCGGTGTACAGCGTCCCGGTTAACGGTCAGTGGAAGTCGCTAGGTGTCGCCCTATACCGACTATCTTAATGGGCATATTTAGGCGGTAAATCGTCACACATTCTCATCTGCGACGATGTTATCGTTACATACTACTACGACCTGCTCATTGTGAGTCGTATGCCGTAATCTACGACTATTTATCATCTTAGATATTTGCCGTGTGAACACGCCCTTAATCAAATAACTATACTTAATATATGTAATATATTAATCTTTATAACAATCCACTTCATTATTTCATTTATTCCCATATAACATACACGTGTAAAGATTTAAATGAATTATACACGAAACGGAATATAATTGTAATCGTATAATACTGTGTAATAGTACAATTTTAAAATAGCTTACACATGGAAATTTAAAGTCATATTTAAAAACCGAAACGATGAATTAATATATGTATATATTCTTGAAACAATAGCTAACAAGATCTAGAATACCAAATAGCCTATAGGCTATAGCCTATGGGAATACCGCACACACTGTACTACACGTGACTTCACTATCGTGCACAGGTCCATTAGCCAATACCCAGAACCCGATGAGAATAGGAACCCTATGCGAAGTAGGCTCTCAAGTGGAGAACTACTTTACCGGATGTATCGCGGACGTTAGTCGGCCGCGTAGTAATTCGCTACCTATTATAGAACTACTTTAATACGCGAACTGTCACCGTCTCTATAATGGATGATACTATATAGTTAACACAGGGGATATAGATAACATTACGATAGATACCGCTATACCACTGACTAAATCTTGACGTGATTATTTTACCTCCATAAAAGCATTATTTGACCTTTAACTTCTCTCCAATTAAAAGTGACAGTCATGGGTATGACGTAACTGTACAATGGACGATATAGTAACGCTAGCCACTCTCGATATACGCATAGTTATACGTTACTTACTTGCATGGTATGCGTTCATGTCAAAGAACAACAATAGAAGTAGTCGCTTATTACAAAACATCACTATGCGATAATACAATTATACTATTTTATGATACTCTTATATTTTGTAACTAATATAATTAATAATACCTTTCAATAATTATTCGTATAGCTTATATATTATGTTAACGTAACCCTTACCTAACAATTACTACAGCTGAAGGTATGGGCCAAGGCCATCTACTAAGAACAATACACGTGGAATTGTAATCATATTTAATAATTATGTAAATCAATACTATCTGTTCTATTGTAATAAATAAATGATTGATTAATCTACACTAATTTTATTTTATTTTTAATCTGATATAGTTGCAATATTATAAATGTATTACCTATATGAATATATATATATATATATATATATATAAATATATATATATATATATATATTTATATATATATATATACTATATATTATATAGGTATATATAGTAGAGAGATATACATTTATATATATATATATATCTTTCCATAGATAGATCCTATCATCTGTTAATGCGACTCCATGTATACGACTCTAGAGACTTCTTCTGGTTTTAGTTGTCCATACATATATGTATAAATATATTTATGATTAATTAATGAGGAATTCCTCCCTATATGATAGATATACTGTTATTTATTAAAATGTAGTTTTATATTGATTATTCACAGCTGGCTGATACCTGTTCATCAGTTAGATATTGGTATTGTAAGATTTAACCTATAGATCTAGATCACCAATACATATAAACAGTGTATCGATATTGTCACCGCTGATGTTTAATCTTATGAGGGGCATCTAAACTATCAGATCGAGGTGAATATTAAATATATTTAGTAGTATACTAAAGTATAATACTACTAAAGTAGTACATAAACATTCACTTATCAGAATTGTATCGAGTAGGGGCTTCCTTTCTGATTGATGAATATCTTCAAAACATATTATTCAATAATGATGCTCAATTCCCGACTTATTCTAAAAGTGTATACACGGAGTTATATAAAACTAATTAAATCTATATAATTACAAATAGTTGAGTTGAGAATTCATCATATTACATTTTAACTCTATAAATCTATTTTACTTATTCAAAATATAATTAAAATTAAAATACCTATGAGGTACCCAAACCATACCTATGTAGTGCATACCCAATAACAAATTATTTATCATTTTTATTATAATAAAATATATATAAGTATAAATATAATGTATACTTTGTTGTTAAATTTAAAAAAATATAATTATATTTATATATACTATATATAGTTAAGGTAAACCTAATTATTCATTAAAACAAATATAATTTTATAATATACCACATAATTCGATTTAATGTAATGCAAATATCTCAACCGTTTTCAACAAATTAATATTTAGTAATATCATATAATACAATTAAAGAAATCTTATTGCATAAATATGTGGTTTGTAATTATTAATTTGAAACACAACAAATTAATAATAAATATATAATTATAAATAGATAATTATAGAAAAATGCAAGTAATGGTAAATATGATATATATATATATATAATGTGTTATATAAGCATGTAATTGATAATAAAAATTGATTTACTAAAAAATAAATGTACATACCCTAGAAAAAATGCATAGTATCTTCCCTATGTGTAGGAATATGATTATGATATGATAAGAGGTATTGACTCGGCAAGGCACTTAATCTCTGGCAGAGACTCTATAATATGTATGAAGTGGCGACCGCATGTGGTGCTTAAAACAGACAGTGAAAGCAAATCATAACACAACTAAAACCAATTCCATCCCTTATAGATCGTCGCGCGATTATACAAGGAACGAATTCTACAATTCTACCTCATTATTAGTCGAAAAAATATCAACTGAGAAAACAGACTTTACTAATCCATTAAAGGTTAAGAAAAATGTGATTGTTAGATCGCTAAATAACAGAACTGTTAGCCTCAGCCGAGAGAATAAAACATGTGTACATAATATACATCCAAATGCATAAGTTAATTCATTAACAATGATGTATTCATCGAGGAACATGCAATTGAAAATGTAAATGACTACGCGTTCAGTGTGGGGAATGAAAGATTAACGTCGACACTGCAATGCTCGTTAGACCTCACGTACAGGGCACATTACTGTAATACTGACACGTGTCACCATAGCTTTAATATTTCGTAATTAAATATTTCCAAATTATATTTGTATCTATTAAGTATTAAGTAGGTATATACATATAATAGCTATACATTTAATTTAATTTGTTTAATTCTGAGATAATATGGGTGTACAATGTATGTGTAAGGTGTACATATTATGTGCACTGTCCCGAATACGGATACATTTGCGCATATTATTGAAACCATAAATATATCTATATTTTGATATACCATATATTGTTACAACCATATATTTATGTATATATATATATATATATATATATATATATATATATATATAATATTATTATTATTATGTGTTGTATATAATGTGTTAATATCTACATTTAAAGTATACGTGTATCTATAGATGTATACTCCATGTTAAAATTGTGATCTCTTCTATAAAACATTTCTAGGCAAGGGTGCTCGTCACACGATATATGAATTTAAAATTTGTTTTCGGATTTTGCTTTCTAACTATTATATTTCCGTATTCGCAACTAGTACCAATGAGTTACTACTCTCTAAAATGCATTATAAAATCCGTCTTAACGGTGACACCCGTCGGGTGTCCATATTACGTGAAATTAGGGTTTCAGTATTATTAAAATGTATATTGCTTAGGAAAACTTTAATAAATTTGCAAAAAATTATGAAAGATATAAAATCTTTTTTTCAAATTGTAAAATATAATTAGATCTATAATATGTATATTAAATATTTAAAATATACACTTTTAAAGGATTGAGAATCCATATTTAACTTAAAATATCCATAAATTTAGAATCGTAATGATAAATTCATTTTTTTAATTAAAAAATATATATATTTAAAAAAAATGTATACTTAATTGTATTATAATTATATATGCATAACGCAGTCAAAATGATGGCTTAACAAATTATTTTCATAAACTAACAAACAGAATGGTAATATGCTAAAATATTACGTCCTAGAAAATAAACTCTTATGCCTAAACATAGGCTACACATGCCTACATTTCCAGAAAATGAAAGGGTAAACCTGGACTCATATATCTCCAAATACTTATATGTCTAAAATTGATTATATTATCATAAATTAAAAATTTGACAATAGTTCTAAAAAAATAAAACTTATAATTAATTTATCAGTTTCGCATCTGATCACCATATAATCTCAACAAATATACAACTTATTACACTGGTCTGCATCATTTTTGTTATCAATGGTTTCTCAACTGATTATAAGCTACTTTTTGACACTGAATTCAAATCTGAAAACCATTTTGCTCAATCACTCTAATTCTTTTTTTATTCAACTTTTTATTTTTTTGGAAATATCAGAAATTTCCTAATGAAAATATAGGATTTCATATAAATTATATAGTATTTTAATCCGTTCATACCTATATTTAGTTATTTTATTATATAAATGTGTTAGTAATATATAAATAGTGTACCAATGGTATGGTAGTTGATTAGGGGTATTCTCTTAATAAATTAATTAATATGTAATTACTAAATATTCAGAAATATATTTTATATTAATTTACAATAATTTGCTGACTCTTGAAATTAACATATAAAAATCATTATTTTAAATAAGTCAATAATATCATTACATCATACAACTTTAAATAAGTAGGCTATAACGTATTTTAAACTACATTTACCATGAATAGAAGAACTTGTATTAACAATCCGGATAAGTTTTGTTACATTTGTGGTAAGTTAACATTGTTGAATCAGAAGTCAAATATAACCCCATTTATAAAAAAAAACCTACAAGTATTATTTCGGAATGCATTTAGGAGACCAAGACAAATTATTTGCACAGCATATTTGTTGTAAAACCTGTACTGTTAACGTACAATGTACATCGTACATCATTGGAACAATAAGAAATTAAAATATTTAAATTTCGGAATAACAATGATATGGAGGTCAGAATCATGTATCGGATTGTTATTTTTGCATGTTAAATATTATTGGTTCATATATAGAATACATATGTATACCTTTATACTATTTATATAATGTTATATGTATGAATACATATGAAGAATAAAGCACGTGTTATATATCCTGATATACCTTCAGCTATACGGCCTGTCATCATAATGATGATATTCCGATACCAAATACCACCAGATAATCTTGATTCATCATCAGAATCAGATAATGAAAATGAAATTAATGATGATTTCTCACAGGAATACATTCCCTATGAAAATAAAAGAAATGTTGAACCATTTAATCAACATGAACCAAATGAGTTAACAAAAGACAAGAATCTGTTAAATTATTTGGGTCTAGATTAGCCGAACGTCAAATGTTATCAAAGAAACAACATACTCTTGGTATCGAAGTCGTGACATTGAGTTTATGAAGTATTTACTCTCAATGGAGAACTTGTATATTGTAACAATATTATTGGATTGGTAGAAGGTATGGGTATTGCGTATGCAGATTCAGACTGGAGATTATTTATCGATTCATAAAATAAAAGTCTTAAGGCAGTTTTATTATTCAATTCCTGTCGGCTATTCAATTAGTATATCAGAAAATTACAATAATATGATTGTACTTCTTGATTCATTAAATTATAATTTTAACAATTGGATGATTTTTGGAGACTTGAAGGTATATATTATAATATTTATTATAATAATTATAATTATTTAAAATGTTTTATTATTTTAATATATACATTTATAGATCATCCCCATACTTTTGGGTATGCAATCTGGGCATACCAAATACCCATGTTTTCTCTGCAAATTGGATACTAGAGTTGACCGAGAACATTATTCAATACGCATATGGCCAGAATGTGATAATTTACATCCTGGTTCACAAAATATAATCTAGAATTCTCTTGTTAATCCCAATAGAATACTATTCCTTTATTCCTCCGTTATACATTTTTTAAGATCCCATCTTGATTATATTCCAAGCAGTTGTGGTGATTTTAGCGAAGAACAAATGTCCTTAAGGAAAGTGCTTTCTCCAGGATATTACTATAATGAAAGATAGATATCAAGGAAAATGGGATGTAAATATGCTTTCAGAGTACAGTTTTTGTTTAAAAAGAGACGATATTAATGCAAAACACAAGAGAAAAGCTATCAAACAGTCATTTATATAGTATTTAAATAATATTCTATAATATTAATACATATTTTTGTTATTTTATAGTCCTAATAAATTATATATATCACCTAAATATATTTTTCTTAATAATTTATTTGAATTATTTCTCATATTTGTTTACAATATTAAAAGTTGAATAAAAAAGAACTTGAGCTGATTGAGCAAAACGGTTTTCAGATTTGAATTCAGTGTCAAAAAGTAGCTTATAATCAGTTAAGAAACCCTTGATAACAAACAAAAAAAATTCAAATGCAGACCAGTGTCATTAGAGCTAATAATAAGAAGTTAGATAAATCAAATATTAGCTACTATAGCCTAGGCCACAATTATATAAGTTAAAGACCGATTAAGAAATCTGAAATATCTTTATTACTAATTAGTAAATAACATTAAAGTGAACAAAAATGTCAGAATTTTAGAACACTACAGATTCGCTATCTGCTGGCACAAGATATACCTACTCACATTGATAATTATCAATGTGAGTAGGTATATCTTCAAGTATTATAATACTTGAATGTAAACTGCTGCCAGAGTAATCCCATTTAAAAAAAAGTTGAAAAAATGTATATCTTGATAAAGAGTTAATATATGTCAAAAACTTTACATACTACACAGGGCAGAACTATATATAAATGGGGGTATACCCCCATTCATAGATAAGGGGTCAGGATATATTTGGACATCCCAGTTCTTGAGCTAATTTAAAAAATAATTTTTTAATATTATGTTTAAATTAAGTTAAATTAAATTAAACATTAAATTGTCTCTTCGGTTAAAATGTTCTCTTCGCGTTAACCTGCTAGGTGAAAGCCCAGAAGGTTAACCCTATATAGCGATTATTATTAAAAATAGATATCATTATTTTTGATTTTTAGTCAAATATTATCAACACCTTATAAAGTCATCGAAATTAGAGTGAGAATAAAGATTTTCTGAAGGAATTTTTCTTCGCAATATCTTTGTTGAGAATGACCCATATATTTACTTACTTACTTTTACTTTTTTGGTTTATGGACTGCAAGTGCGTGAGCAATCAGCTGTCCGTGGGAGGGAAATTATTGAGTGGGAGGGAAGGCAAGGGAGAAGTAATGAGTCTTGAGGTGGCGTTTGAAGGAGGGAGTTGACGAATTTATTCATAGGTATTTGGGTATGGAGTTCCAGTGGTAAGGGGCAGAGAGGGCAAAGGAGCGTATATTTGAAGAATGGAGTTTATATAAATGGGGAGTGGTAAGGATAAAGGTGTTGGAGGAACGGGTCTGGAGTGTAGTAATTGGTGTTTGTAGATGTAGGAGGGAGGCAAGGTAGTCAGGGGAATTGTGGTGAATAGCTTTGTGGATGGTTAGGGAGAGATTGTACTTTATACGATAGGGGACTGGCAGCCAGTGTAGTTGTTTTAGGAGTGGAGTAATGGAGTCAGGGGAATGTCGGGGAAGTAAATGGACGCAGCGAACTACAGCGTTTTGGAGTCGCTGTAGTTTGATGAGTTTGTAGTCCGAGAGGTTAAAGAGTAGGGAGTTGCAATAGTCGAATAGGGGGATGATGTAGGAGGAGGCAATGGTAATAGCAATGAGGAGGGGAATGGAGCGTCGTATTAAGCGGAGGCAGTGTAGGTGGTAGTGGATAGATTTATGCATGTGTATATGATGATAGTCAAGGGAAAGGGTGATATCAATATGGAAGCCAAGGTTTCGGATGTGTTGAGAGTAGAGGAGTGTGGTATTGTCGAGTGAGATGGGGGGTGGTTCATGGAGGGTGGAGGAACGTAGTGGTAAGTGGAGAAAGATAGCTTCCGTTGTAGTGGGGTTAAGTTTTAGGGAGTTGGAGGTAAGCCATTGGTGTATGGACTTGATACAGGAGGATAGTCGTTCAGGGGACTAAGTAGGGGAGTATGTGCAGTTTAGATATAGTTGAATGTCGTCGGCGTAAGTATGGAAGAAGATGTCGGGGTAGTCAGTGAAGATGTCAAACATGGGGAGGAGGTCAATATTGTAGAGGAGTGGGCCGAGGACAGATCCCTGGGGGACACAATGAGTTATGGAGCGGGAGGGGGACGAGTGTGTGTTAATCCTGACTGAGGAAGAGCGGTTGGTAATGTAGGGGGTGAACCAGTTGAGGGCAATGCCTTTGATGCCGATGGCGGAGAGTCTGTGTATGAGGACATTGTGGTCAAGGGTGACGAAAGCGGAGGACATATCAAGGAGGACGAGTATGGTGCCTCGATTGTTATTCAGGCCAGAGAGTAGGTCGGAGGTAATGAGGGTTAGGGCGGATTCAGTAGATTTGTGGGGGAGGTAGGCGCTTTGAAATATGTTAGGGACATTGTTGGTTGTGAGGTAGGTTATGAGTTGGGAGGAGACAACACGTTCGAGGACTTTTGAGTGGATTAAGAGGTTGGAGATGGGTCGGTAGTTAGAGGAATTCAGGGAGTCAATATTAGGCTTTTTAAGGATTGGGGAGATGGTAGCTACTTTGAAATCAGGAGGGACGGAGCCGGATGAAAGTGAAGTGCAGATGATTTTATGGAGGGGTGAAGCAACGGTGTGGGTAATCTGTTTGAGTATAGGGAGGGGAAGATGATCAAAGGATGAGGTTGAGGAGGTGGAATTAAGGAGAGAGATTATTCGATCAAGTGTGGGTCAATCGAAAGAATCAAGGGAGACGGGAAAGGTTATGGGAGTGGGGCATAAGTTGGGGGTGGGAAGGGCAGAAATTGTGGCGGAAAGTGTATCATTGAATGCTTTGTCAAAGAGGAGTGGTAATTGTAGGGGTGGTAGTGGGGAGAGGAGCTTTGAGTGAGCGACCAAGTAGTTGGGCAGAGAGTCGGTGTATGGATTTACTATCATTGGAAAGTTTGTGGAATTTTAAGGTGATGTGAGTGGCTTTGGCGTTATTGATGGATTTACGGTGATTGTTTTTCAGGTTATTATAGGAAGTAAGTGAAGTAGGGGAGGGATGTTTTAGGTAGTGTTCAGCTGTGCGCAGAATGCGCTTTTGTTTTAGTAAGGATGAGGTGTACTAGGAGGAGTCAGGACAAGTGATGGTAGTACTAGTGACGAGAGGGGCATGTTTGTCAAGGGTAGTTGAAAGGGATTGATGAAGTTCAGCGGATGTAGTAGTAGGTAGGTAGGAGAGATCAGCAATAAAAGCAGGAATGGGGAGGTTGTGTATTTTTCGTGAGGTTCTAGTGGTTAGGGGTCTAGTTGGTTTGGGGTGGCTAATGTTGAGGAGTATTATGAAGTGGTCGGAGAAGGGTAGTCCGATAGTAAGGTTGGTGATGATTTTGTTAATTTTGGGGGAGATTATGAGGTCAAGGATATTGCTTTGGACATGGGTTGGGGAGGTGACGTGTTGGATAAGGTTGAAAGAGGTAAGTAGATTGTTGAGGGACCGGGTCGAGGGTGGGTCAGGGAAGTTGAAATCACCTAATATAATGATGTTAGGGGATATTGTATGTAGGAAGAGGCGGAATTCATCTAGGAATGGTTTCACTATAACCTCTCACCTAGACTAATCTACAAAAAATAATAATATTATGCACTACTAACTATTGTCTACATAATATTAGAAAATATCGTGTTAAGCTTACCTTTGCCATGAATAAATGTTTAATTCACTCGCTAGTATTCAGTAGACTTATCTACTGATGTTATTATTGTACCTTGCCTGTTAAACTGATCCTACTGCTTTTTATATTTTATTATATGCATATAAAGTTATGTTTATAATATAAACTTTATATAGTGTATATATATACACACATAGTGTACAGGCCCATAGTCACGGGGGGGGACTGCGGGGGCAAGCCCCCCCCTGAGATCGGCTAGGCCCCCCCAGAGATTAGGTAGGCCCCTACAACTTGTTTCATATTAAATTTTTTTCATATAGTATTTACTAGATATTCAATTATATTTATATTTTTATTTTATAATTTTATTTATATTATATTTATTTATTAGAATGTATGAGGTTTTTTGAATTTTTTTTGTTTGTTATCAAGGGTTTCTTAACTGATTATAAGCTACTTTTTGACACTGAATTCAAATCTGAAAACCGTTTTGCTCAATCAGCTCAAGTTCTTTTTTATTCAACTTTTAATATTGTAAACAAATATGAGAAATAATTCAAATAAATTATTAAGAAAAATATATTTAGGTGATATATATAATTTATTAGGAATATAAAATAACAAAAATATGTATTAATATTATAGAATATTATTTAAATACTATATAAATGACTGTTTGATAGCTTTTCTCTTGTGTTTTGCATTAATATCGTCTCTTTTTAAACAAAAACTGTACTCTGAAAGCATATTTACATCCCATTTTCCTTGATATCTATCTTTCATTATAGTAATATCCTGGAGAAAGCACTTTCCTTAAGGACATTTGTTCTTCGCTAAAATCACCACAACTGCTTGGAATATAATCAAGATGGGATCTTAAAAAATGTATAACGGAGGAATAAAGGAATAGTATTCTATTGGGATTAACAAGAGAATTCTAGATTATATTTTGTGAACCAGGATGTAAATTATCACATTCTGGCCATATGCGTATTGAATAATATTCTCGGTCAACTCTAGTATCCAATTTGCAGAGAAAACATGGGTATTTGGTATGCCCAGATTGCATACCCAAAAGTATGGGGATGATCTATAAATGTATATATTAAAATAATAAAACATTTTAAATAATTATAATTATTATAATAAATATTATAATATATACCTTCAAGTCTCCAAAAATCATCAAATTGTTAATATTATAATTTAATGAATCAAGAAGTACAATCATATTATTGTAATTTTCTGATATACTAATTGAATAGCCGACAGGAATTGAATAATAAAACTGCCTTAAGACTTTTATTTTATGAATCGATAAATAATCTCCAGTCTGAATCTGCATACGCAATACCCATACCTTCTACCAATCCAATAATATTGTTACAATATACAAGTTCTCCATTGAGAGTAAATACTTCATAAACTCAATGTCACGACTTCGATACCAAGAGTATGTTGTTTCTTTGATAACATTTGACGTTCGGCTAATATAGACCCAAATAATTTAACAGATTCTTGTCTTTTGTTAACTCATTTAGTTCATGTTGATTAAATGGTTCAACATTTCTTTTATTTTCATAGGGAATGTATTCCTGTGAGAAATCATCATTAATTTCATTTTCATTATCTGATTCTGATGATGAATCAAGATTATCTGGTGGTATTTGGTATCGGAATATCATCATTATGATGACAGGCCGTATAGCTGAAGGTATATCAGGATATATAACACGTGCTTTATTCTTCATATGTATTCATACATATAACATTATATAAATAGTATAAAGGTATACATATGTATTCTATATATGAACCAATAATATTTAACATGCAAAAATAACAATCCGATACATGATTCTGACCTCCATATCATTGTTATTCCGAAATTTAAATATTTTAATTTCTTATTGTTCCAATGATGTACGATGTACATTGTACGTTAACAGTACAGGTAATTTGTCTTGGTCTCCTAAATGCATTCCGAAATAATACTTGTAGGTTTTTTTTTATAAATGGGGTTATATTTGACTTCTGATTCAACAATGTTAACTTACCACAAATGTAACAAAACTTATCCGGATTGTTAATACAAGTTCTTCTATTCATGGTAAATGTAGTTTAAAATACGTTATAGCCTACTTATTTAAAGTTGTATGATGTAATGATATTATTGACTTATTTAAAATAATGATTTTTATATGTTAATTTCAAGAGTCAGCAAATTATTGTAAATTAATATAAAATATATTTCTGAATATTTAGTAATTACATATTAATTAATTTATTAAGAGAATACCCCTAATCAACTACCATACCATTGGTACACTATTTATATATTACTAACACATTTATATAATAAAATAACTAAATATAGGTATGAACGGATTAAAATACTATATAATTTATATGAAATCCTATATTTTCATTAGGAAATTTCTGATATTTCCAAAAAAATAAAAAGTTGAATAAAAAAAGAATTAGAGTGATTGAGCAAAATGGTTTTCAGATTTGAATTCAGTGTCAAAAAGTAGCTTATAATCAGTTGAGAAACCATTGATAACAAAAATGATGCAGACCAGTGTAATAAGTTGTATATTTGTTGAGATTATATGGTGATCAGATGCGAAACTGATAAATTAATTATAAGTTTTATTTTTTTAGAACTATTGTCAAATTTTTAATTTATGATAATATAATCAATTTTAGACATATAAGTATTTGGAGATATATGAGTCCAGGTTTACCCTTTCATTTTCTGGAAATGTAGGCATGTGTAGCCTATGTTTAGGCATAAGAGTTTATTTTCTAGGACGTAATATTTTAGCATATTACCATTCTGTTTGTTAGTTTATGAAAATAATTTGTTAAGCCATCATTTTGACTGCGTTATGCATATATAATTATAATACAATTAAGTATACATTTTTTTTAAATATATATATTTTTTAATTAAAAAAATGAATTTATCATTACGATTCTAAATTTATGGATATTTTAAGTTAAATATGGATTCTCAATCCTTTAAAAGTGTATATTTTAAATATTTAATATACATATTATAGATCTAATTATATTTTACAATTTGAAAAAAAGATTTTATATCTTTCATAATTTTTTGCAAATTTATTAAAGTTTTCCTAAGCAATATACATTTTAATAATACTGAAACCCTAATTTCACGTAATATGGACACCCGACGGGTGTCACCGTTAAGACGGATTTTATAATGCATTTTAGAGAGTAGTAACTCATTGGTACTAGTTGCGAATACGGAAATATAATAGTTAGAAAGCAAAATCCGAAAACAAATTTTAAATTCATATATCGTGTGACGAGCACCCTTGCCTAGAAATGTTTTATAGAAGAGATCACAATTTTAACATGGAGTATACATCTATAGATACACGTATACTTTAAATGTAGATATTAACACATTATATACAACACATAATAATAATAATATTATATATATATATATATATATATATATACATAAATATATGGTTGTAACAATATATGGTATATCAAAATATAGATATATTTATGGTTTCAATAATATGCGCAAATGTATCCGTATTCGGGACAGTGCACATAATATGTACACCTTACACATACATTGTACACCCATATTATCTCAGAATTAAACAAATTAAATTAAATGTATAGCTATTATATGTATATACCTACTTAATACTTAATAGATACAAATATAATTTGGAAATATTTAATTACGAAATATTAAAGCTATGGTGACACGTGTCAGTATTACAGTAATGTGCCCTGTACGTGAGGTCTAACGAGCATTGCAGTGTCGACGTTAATCTTTCATTCCCCACACTGAACGCGTAGTCATTTACATTTTCAATTGCATGTTCCTCGATGAATACATCATTGTTAATGAATTAACTTATGCATTTGGATGTATATTATGTACACATGTTTTATTCTCTCGGCTGAGGCTAACAGTTCTGTTATTTAGCGATCTAACAATCACATTTTTCTTAACCTTTAATGGATTAGTAAAGTCTGTTTTCTCAGTTGATATTTTTTCGACTAATAATGAGGTAGAATTGTAGAATTCGTTCCTTGTATAATCGCGCGACGATCTATAAGGGATGGAATTGGTTTTAGTTGTGTTATGATTTGCTTTCACTGTCTGTTTTAAGCACCACATGCGGTCGCCACTTCATACATATTATAGAGTCTCTGCCAGAGATTAAGTGCCTTGCCGAGTCAATACCTCTTATCATATCATAATCATATTCCTACACATAGGGAAGATACTATGCATTTTTTCTAGGGTATGTAAATTTATTTTTTAGTAAATCAATTTTTATTATCAATTACATGCTTATATAACACATTATATATATATATATATATCATATTTACCATTACTTGCATTTTTCTATAATTATCTATTTATAATTATATATTTATTATTAATTTGTTGTGTTTCAAATTAATAATTACAAACCACATATTTATGCAATAAGATTTCTTTAATTGTATTATATGATATTACTAAATATTAATTTGTTGAAAACGGTTGAGATATTTGCATTACATTAAATCGAATTATGTGGTATATTATAAAATTATATTTGTTTTAATGAATAATTAGGTTTACCTTAACTATATATAGTATATATAAATATAATTATATTTTTTTAAATTTAACAACAAAGTATACATTATATTTATACTTGTAAAAGTATATATATTTTATTATAATAAAAATGATAAATAATTTGTTATTGGGTATGCACTACATAGGTATGGCTTGGGTACCTCATAGGTATTTTAATTTTAATTATATTTTGAATAAGTAAAATAGATTTATAGAGTTAAAATGTAATATGATGAATTCTCAACTCAACTATTTGTAATTATATAGATTTAATTAGTTTTATATAACTCCGTGTATACACTTTTAGAATAAGTCGGGAATTGAGCATCATTATTGAATAATATGTTTTGAAGATATTCATCAATCAGAAAGGAAGCCCCTACTCGATACAATTCTGATAAGTGAATGTTTATGTACTACTTTAGTAGTATTATACTTTAGTATACTACTAAATATATTTAATATTCACCTCGATCTGATAGTTTAGATGCCCCTCATAAGATTAAACATCAGCGGTGACAATATCGATACACTGTTTATATGTATTGGTGATCTAGATCTATAGGTTAAATCTTACAATACCAATATCTAACTGATGAACAGGTATCAGCCAGCTGTGAATAATCAATATAAAACTACATTTTAATAAATAACAGTATATCTATCATATAGGGAGGAATTCCTCATTAATTAATCATAAATATATTTATACATATATGTATGGACAACTAAAACCAGAAGAAGTCTCTAGAGTCGTATACATGGAGTCGCATTAACAGATGATAGGATCTATCTATGGAAAGATATATATATATATAAATGTATATCTCTCTACTATATATACCTATATAATATATAGTATATATATATATATATAAATATATATATATATATATATATTTATATATATATATATATATATATATATTCATATAGGTAATACATTTATAATATTGCAACTATATCAGATTAAAAATAAAATAAAATTAGTGTAGATTAATCAATCATTTATTTATTACAATAGAACAGATAGTATTGATTTACATAATTATTAAATATGATTACAATTCCACGTGTATTGTTCTTAGTAGATGGCCTTGGCCCATACCTTCAGCTGTAGTAATTGTTAGGTAAGGGTTACGTTAACATAATATATAAGCTATACGAATAATTATTGAAAGGTATTATTAATTATATTAGTTACAAAATATAAGATTATCATAAAATAGTATAATTGTATTATCGCATAGTGATGTTTTGTAATAAGCGACTACTTCTATTGTTGTTCTTTGACATGAACGCATACCATGCAAGTAAGTAACGTATAACTATGCGTATATCGAGAGTGGCTAGCGTTACTATATCGTCCATTGTACAGTTACGTCATACCCATGACTGTCACTTTTAATTGGAGAGAAGTTAAAGGTCAAATAATGCTTTTATGGAGGTAAAATAATCACGTCAAGATTTAGTCAGTGGTATAGCGGTATCTATCGTAATGTTATCTATATCCCCTGTGTTAACTATATAGTATCATCCATTATAGAGACGGTGACAGTTCGCGTATTAAAGTAGTTCTATAATAGGTAGCGAATTACTACGCGGCCGACTAACGTCCGCGATACATCCGGTAAAGTAGTTCTCCACTTGAGAGCCTACTTCGCATAGGGTTCCTATTCTCATCGGGTTCTGGGTATTGGCTAATGGACCTGTGCACGATAGTGAAGTCACGTGTAGTACAGTGTGTGCGGTATTCCCATAGGCTATAGCCTATAGGCTATTTGGTATTCTAGATCTTGTTAGCTATTGTTTCAAGAATATATACATATATTAATTCATCGTTTCGGTTTTTAAATATGACTTTAAATTTCCATGTGTAAGCTATTTTAAAATTGTACTATTACACAGTATTATACGATTACAATTATATTCCGTTTCGTGTATAATTCATTTAAATCTTTACACGTGTATGTTATATGGGAATAAATGAAATAATGAAGTGGATTGTTATAAAGATTAATATATTACATATATTAAGTATAGTTATTTGATTAAGGGCGTGTTCACACGGCAAATATCTAAGATGATAAATAGTCGTAGATTACGGCATACGACTCACAATGAGCAGGTCGTAGTAGTATGTAACGATAACATCGTCGCAGATGAGAATGTGTGACGATTTACCGCCTAAATACGCCCATTAAGATAGTCGGTATAGGGCGACACCTAGCGACTTCCACTGACCGTTAACCGGGACGCTGTACACCGGAACACCGTTCTCGAATATGCGCAGAGTTGCTCCGTCGTACACGAAAGAAACTGTCTTCCAGACACCGGTCCCTAAACTGTAACTCTGTGTGTCGCTAACACCAATGGTGTCCGTGTTCACTGAAGCGTATACGTCGTTCTATGCGGGTTATCATGTCGTTAATGTATAAGTGTATGGTTATAAATACGTATATACATAAAATATATACACAATTATATATAGCGCTATTCATATTTATGGTTCGGGGTAAATCTAAATGTACCTATCATATATATATATATATATATATTCCAAATATATTCAATTTAAGAATCAATAATTAACTGAAGAATTATTAAATTCGTACATAAAGAATATAGTATATAATAGTATAATATATAGTGTATAGTATATAATAGTATAATATATAGTATATAGTATTACAAGTATACATACAAGTATAATATAGTGTATAATAGTATAATATATATATAAACTATAGTTTACATATATGTATAAACTAAATAAACCCCGCGAGTATATTTAACGTTGCCTAGGTACCAACCGAATCCATGGGAATATTGAACGATGTCAGCTGGAACGTGGAGGTATCCACGCAGTCTCCGTTATTAACCAGACCCTGTAACATCGTGAAGGAAGACGAAGAACCGTACTTCACTTGCATCTCTACGCTGAAGGCGCGCGTGTCCCGTCCGTGGAACCAGTTACGCATGAACGGCACTTCCAGGTAGGAGGAGCCATCGAAACAAGCCACGCCCCCTTTGATGGGGTCCGTCTCTAGGGTCATACCGTCTCCGTACACTTCAGCCTGTGGGCAGTGACGATGGTAGCGTTAGGGGTGGGCTTGTGGTGGGCACATGGGCGCGTGAACAAGTGGGCAGTCAGTTTACACCTTACATATGTGTGTAGCGAGACTTTCTATCAGAAATTCCAAGTAGATACTACTTAGATGTGTAGGGTGTAGATTTTGTAGCACGGAAAGGTGGATAGCCTACTGCGCTATCTAGGCCTACTATGTTTACAAATTTACTTTCAATCTGACTAACTTTTATACTACAAAAACGTGATAATCGTCATTCTAATAATCATCGGTATGGTCAGTTTAATCATTAATATTAGAGTAGTCATGATACTCTATATATCTTAATATATATACATCATCGATGACTATAGGATACTCTCATCTCTTCCAAATCTCTTATTCCTCGTAACTATTATTATATTCATCCTCGAAGTCATTATTATTAATATTAACAGAATTATCATAATAATTATTAGGATTATTAATATTATATGTATACAATTGTGTTATTATTGATAACATTGTTAATATTATTACGATTATTATGATTATAACCAAAGCTTTTTGGCAGCCGACATCGTTGTAATGATCTTCGTAGGTGAAGTGAAGCAGAATGTCTCTATCGCATCCGTATCTAGGCACAGTAACTAAGGGGGCGTTGATAGATACATTATATATAGTTAGTTAGCCCATCACTCCTACATAAATGTGGGCGTGTCAGTATGGGGGCGTACGATATTAAGGAGACGAGTTCATTCCATACATAATATATATAGGGAATATGAAACGTATTTTTAAAACTTCCACCGATTTAGATAAGGAATAGTTTGGAATAGGTTTGTGTTGTCTAGTTCTTACGCTACTTTACGATAACAATATATTGTGAAAACTAATTATGTGTTGTTATATCCATTAAATGATACATTAACATTTAAACTAAATAAATGTACTATATATATATATATATATATATATATATATAGTTTATTAATTCCTTATCGTACATCAACACATAGTTCCAATCAGCATATCTAACCTCAGTAACAGTTATAAGATATGTGTTGTGTTGTAATAGATAGATATAGTGTATACACTCGTTAACCTAGAAACATTCACACAACTGCTCTGATGACCTCTAACCTCCTTGTTTACGTACGCATGCGCACATCTCTTCGTCGTTAAAGAACAGACCCTCGGGACAGGAGCGAACCGTCGACAACACGTCTAATACCCAGAACTTCGTATCGTCTCCGTTGTATACCGTCAGGGGGCACTTGTCTAAGGTGGTTACGTAACGTTAATCGAGGACAGAACACGAACATTAATATTCAAATTAATGACATTATCGCCCTCGAGATAATCGCCTATCGAATATAGATATTACATTATAATAATGCGGTGATATATTTCACTGGTGTCTTTATCTTACTCCGTGTATTCAAACCTATTAGATATTATTCGATTAAGTAATACAAATGATACATTTTGATTTCTGAGACAAGATCAATCAATGCTGAAACAAAGTTTAATTTAATAAATCTAAAATAAGTAACCATTCCATTTTGTAATTCGTCGAATATATTTCATTTCTAAAGATGATTTCTAACTACAGAGTCCGACTATTTCATAGGAGTCAGTACTACTACGGGGATAATAACACGTACAGTACTACGCCTAATACCTATGGTATGCGTACTCGTGTACCTATAGCACTATATGATTATATACGTTGATATACTTGTGTCCGGCAATTTGTCAAGAGTGTGGCCAAGTTCAAATATAAACATATTTATATAGTAACACGTTTAAAGATTTGTGATTCTTGTTCATAGCTCGGATAGATAGTAGATATATTGTTATACATACAATGCATGCTATGGTAAATGATGCTATAATGTTATGTTATAAATGTAAGCTTTCAGAAAAGAGTTCCAAATTGAAACATTTTAAACTGAAACCTTAAAAGTATAAGCATATCGCATCGCCTTGAGAGGGCACGACATACCCCATACACCGTACCCTTCGTTATCTACAACATGGCTACCACTAGACCAGCATGCTAACCCCCGTTGTCCACTACAGCCGCCGCTGTGACCACTTGTCCAGTTGTACAGTCTCCGGTTTTAGTTTTGGTACAGGTCAACGCCTCTTGGTCCCAGTATAACTCTCCGCAGGTCATGTGGTGATGTCTAGGGGTGTGAGGGGTGTAAGGGGTGGTGGCGCGATAACGGAAGGGTATACCCACTTTGGGGACCGCCCCCCCCCCAACTATTAATATCTCTTTGAATTTATATTAAATTTATTAGATTTAAATTAATGTATTTATTATAAATTAATTTTTATTTAATTCTTATATCTTTGTTTAAGATTATTTACAATAATGTGGCCACCCAACTAAAGTGTTTAACTATTTCGTAAAAAGCGTATATTATGTATTAAAGCATTGTTTAGGTGTGTGCTATTTATATAATGGAAAGTTGGACACGTGATAGATGGTCATTGTCCATTGGACAGAACACTAGGTGGCGATTACGTCATTTGATAATACAAAATATAACTACATCTAAATAGAAAATGAAATAGAATGAATTACCATCATTTAAAATAGATATATATTTTACGTAATATATGTATGTAAGCGCGCACGTTTGTATAGGTAAGTGCGCGCGTGTGTGCGCGCGTGTGTGTATACGCACTTGTAGGATTTGTCAGCGAGCAGTTCGCACACGTAGTACATGTGGCAGTTGACCGTGTCTGGTCTCCATACCTGTCCTTTAGTGAAGTCACATCTACGGGGATAGGTCACGTGTGTT
This sequence comes from Osedax fenrisi, assembly GCA_964019155.1. Classification (NCBI taxonomy): domain Eukaryota; kingdom Metazoa; phylum Annelida; class Polychaeta; order Sabellida; family Siboglinidae; genus Osedax; species Osedax fenrisi. Next base: position 37,131,443 of record OZ025244.1, read on the forward strand.
ATGATGAGGGGAGGTCACGTGGGTATCACTGGGGTAGGTCACGTGGATATTATGTTAATATTAAGTTACGCGTATATGGGAGGTCACGTGCTGTTATATATAACATCACGTGACCTATAATATACATGGTCACGTGTGTATCATGATGGGGAAGGTCACGTTTATCGAGAGTGGGTAGCACGCAAGTAATGTACAGTTATCGATCGTAGGGGGATATATATTATATACCCCTTGCGATACTAGACACACGTCATCTAGCTACGACTGAACGGGTCGGGTCGGGTCGTAACCTGGAGCAGTCTACGGGTTCGCAGGTCTCGAAACACGTACGGTTGCATATTCCCTCTGTATATTCCATTTCGTTGGTTATGAAATTCAATTGAGAGCAGTTAAAGGTTCCTGTAGGTACAGAGAGGGTGATACATACACTGTGCGTGCGTATGACAGGTAATACATGTGTGTACGTTATAGAACTTTCTAATACGATTACATTATTAACTTATTTCTAAAATGGTATGACAATCATGCCTGTGTATAATTATACGTATAACATCATGTGTAGCACTATATAGTACTATAGCACTATATATATCACTATGTATATAATTATATATATATATATATAAAATTATGTATATAAACTATGTACATATCATTATAATTATACAAATCACTATATAATTACTTTTTAGTTTAATATATATATATATATATAGTATATTCATAATAGTATAACAGTTTCGAAATAAATTAATAATGTAATCGTTATAGAAAGTTCTCAAAGTTGTATAGGTGATGGTGTATTGCAACTTTATTGCACGTATTACTACGTATACACTACGTATATCATTATATCCATAATCTTATAACCCTATAACCCTATAGGGTTATGTATGATATGCTTATTCCAGCTCTAGTCATGCGGAGTAAATGGTTGGTATACCTATAGTATACCTACCTATAGTTGGTATTCTCTGGTGATATGACTATTTACACGTGAACATGCACGCGTACACTGACACGTACTAAGTACGATCTGCGGCACACGCGTCTGTCATAGAGTATAATGGGAAATATATACTTTCAAGTTTTTATTTCTATTTTTACTCAAACTTTTGCTTACCATATTGGTGTCCCCACGAATCGCATTGTTCAGCATCGCACACTGCGTCATCACGTATCATGCAGTCTGTGCATTCCTTGATGACATCTGTAGGCAATGTGAACTCGTTAGGCATAGAATGTGTGTGTGCGTGTATTCGCGTATATTTGATTAGAATTGAGTAACTATTAGTTTATAGATTATGAATATATAATTAAAAATATATATTTTTATATAATAGGCTTATATGTAAATTAACTATGGATTTAATAATATAAATAACTATTTTTAAATTCTCTTCCATAATTTAGCTTCTATGGAATATATATATATCAGTATAAATATTACATTAAATATATTTATATATATAATGTATGTCCTATATATTAAACATATATTCATTAATACACGAAATTACGAAAATTATTCCACATGAGAGCGATTTAAAATAACCATTTAATAATACCCGTGTATACTTGTAGTGTATACTTAGATCTCTACAACAGTTACTTGCAATCAACACGATACCAGCGGTATACCTTCTAAATATTCAGGTATACCATTATCGGATATGGTATACTATATTTATATATATATATATATATATATATATATATAGTATATGTTCCCCTCGTATACCGTACTGAAGTGACTTTTTAAGGATTTCAATTTTATAAATAATTATTTTCTTTTCAATTATATATTAAAATATTCTAATAAAATACTTCTACTGATTTATAATAAATATATAAGATTGTGATATAATTGATTATGATAGAATATTATTTGTTGTTTAGGAACAAAATCAAAATTGAAGTGCAACAAATAATAATGGGGGAAATTTCCTACAAAATACTCCTTAAAAAGCAGTGCCGTACAATGTACGGCGTACACTAGTATACTATATATGATGAATCACCAATTCGCCATATCACCATATATTATGAATATAAACATATGTCCGACTAAGAAATACATATGCACTATGACACGCCCCTCGCCCCTCCCATCGCCATACTCCGTCTAACATGGATGACAGATCTTCTCGATTATCAGATTGATTATTTTCTTGAGAGAGGTATAATCATCAGTCTGGAAGAGTGTGGAGTTCTTCGGTTCGCTAATGATTCCGGTTAACTCGGTCAGGTCAAAGTCGCCGACTCCTGAGTTAGGATGTTGAAGATGATGATGTTGATGATAATGATGATGATGATGATGTTGATGATGATGATGATGATGGTGATGATGGTGATGATGGTGATGATGATGATAATAAGGATGATGATGATGATGTTGATGATAATGATGAAGATGATGATGTTGATGATAATGATGATGATGATGATGATATTTATGATAATGATGATGACGATGATGATGATGATGGTGATGATCATTGATTGATAATATATTTTAACAAATATATAGTCTAAATATTTAAACGAAAGTATAAAGTATAAATATTTGCAAATATGTTATAGAATTAACTAAACAAAGAATAATACGAAATTAAAAATTAAATATACTACAACGTTTTACAGTTACAGTTACCAATTTAATTATAAAATGCTTATGTTAGGACAATACATTAGTACAAGTAGTACATACAAGTGTATAACGTGGCGACAACGTATATATATAATGAACAATGAGGTAATTCTAAGGATGATCACTTGTACTGGTTGCACGAATAGAAATATAATCGATAGAAAGCAAATTCTGTAAACAAATTTGAAATTAATATATCGAACTCTTTCCTATCATTTCCACTTATTTCCTATCAGTTTTACATCGAAGAGATATAACTTTTACATTGAAGATATAGCACTTTTACCATGGTATGGAATGCAATAAAAGTATACTTTAAATGTTTACATTATAACTTTATACAACAGTTCTCACTAATAATGTATACAACTAATATATATATATATATATATATATATATATATATATATATATATATATATATATATATATATATATATAGCAGAGCTTGTATTATGAAGTATCGAGTAGGTTTATAACATCATGTGATATTTGTTAAATTTACACAATACTTAAAGAGTAATCGACGTTACTAATTAGTAAAGGGCGTAGTGTCCAAGATAAGTGTGATATATTTAAATGTAATAATAATGGTATTATGGTAATAGTATAAATATGCGAAATGAAGGATTCTTTATTTAAATTGTTTATTATTCATGGTCATCTGGTATATATATATATATATAATGATGCATTATGGGTATGTCAACGGTGTTTCTTGATGACCATAACTAACCGATTCCGAATATGGTGACGTTATCATCCTTGACCGAATCGGCGCTGGGAATGGTTTGATGTCTGTCGATGTTTGATTGTCCGTCCGATATCACTAAACCGATCATAGTGTTGTTGATGTGATGCTGTCGTAATAAGGGGCGTGGTTATAACTGCTGATAACGTAGAGGCATTTTAATGGGCTTGTTAGTTATTGTATTAGAAGCTTACTAATAGTCATAGTTATATGATTTTCATAATGTATACATTATATACCTATAGGTGCGTATTGATGTGGTGATGATGTAATAGGGGGCGTATTCATTATTATATTCGTATTATAATAGTAGGCATGTTTATGTGTTGTTTATAATAAAGGGGTGTGTTGTGGTTCTATTACATTAAGGGGCGTTTTCGTATATAGATGATGAAATATTAATAATAATAATAATAATAATAATAATAATAATAATAATAATAATAATAATAATAATAATAATAATAATAATAATAATAATAATAATAATAATAATAATAATAATAATAATAATAATAATAATAATAATAATAATAATAATAATAATAATAATAATAATAATAATAATAATAATAATAATAATAATAATAATAATAATAATAATAATAATAATAATAATAATAATAATAATAATAATAATAATAATAATAATAATAATAATAATAATAATAATAATAATAATAATAATAATAATAATAATAATAATAATAATAATAATAATAATAATAATAATAATAATAATAATAATAATAATAATAATAATAATAATAATAATAATAATAATAATAATAATAATAATAATAATAATAATAATAATAATAATAATAATAATAATAATAATAATAATAATAATAATAATAATAATAATAATAATAATAATAATAATAATAATAATAATAATAATAATAATAATAATAATAATAATAATAATAATAATAATTATTATTATTATAATAATAATAATAATAATAATAATAATAATAATAATAATAATAATAATAATAATAATAATAATAATAATAATAATAATAATAATAATAATAATAATAATAATAATAATAATAATAATAATAATAATAATAATAATAATAATAATAATAATAATAATAATAATAATAATAATAATAATAATAATAATAATAATAATAATAATAATAATAATAATAATAATAATAATAATAATAATAATAATAATAATAATAATAATAATAATAATAATAATAATAATAATAATAATAATAATAATAATAATAATAATAATAATAATAATAATAATAATAATAATAATAATAATAATAATAATAATAATAATAATAATAATAATAATAATAATAATAATAATAATAATAATAATAATAATAATAATAATAATAATAATAATAATAATAATAATAATAATAATAATAAATAGTCTAAACAATTAAATAATAGCAATCAAATAATCTTTAAGTTCGTTCTTAAATATACATCTCATATATATATATTCCTAAATCAAATTGAAAACACATCTATTTAATATAGTTTATAATAATTAATATACGATACACCGCCGAAAACTCATTACTTATGTTGATCGCAGTGTCTAAACAAACTGGTTACAAGGTTACAAGGTTATATGAATGTGAATAAAATTTTAAAAATATTTAACTTTATAAATTTTATTTTTTCACTATTTTCCGTATTAATGAAATAGTGGGAATTATTTAAACATAATAATACATTTCAGATTAACAATTATTCTATATCTAGTCAACATACGACGTATGCCATACATACAAATTAAAAACATATTCGTAATGTTTTGTCTATATCAACCCTCTTTGGGTGATGCGTTGATTAGTTAATCATTTTCTGCAATAATAACATAGATAATTGTGAAATTTTCCCAGAAATAAAGATGTGTTTAATTAGGCACACAAATCTATACATTATTCTGGAATATATTTATATCCAAACATAGCGAAGAATCCTTTTCTTCATTCTCAATGCTCTAGTGACTTTTTTAAGAGGTAGTATATAGGAAATTACCATTCTCAAATATTATGTTTTGCTCCCCCAACTTTTAATTTTTTTACCATAACAAAATCAAATATTTTCCTAAAAAATTATAGGATATTTATTTATTTAAATCACAAGATGTATTTTATTAGATTACATATAAAATTGAAAACAAAATAATTATTTTTGCAATTGTACCCTCTCCACTTTCAAATCATTATGAAAGGTACTGCTATTATCCCGACCATCTAAACATTCTCATATAATATCTAGTTGAAAATATATTCGCATATTCTATATGGTAATTTATTAAGTATAATTTGAATATATCGCAGAATAATTTGTAAAATATTTGTTTAATAAAGATAGCATCCCCTATTACAATTATATATATATATATATATATATATATATATATATATTACCGTTTAATAATAGTATCGTTTAATAAACGAATTATACTCTATTAGTTGTAACAGTGTTAATAATAATGTGATAGCTATAGTATCTGTGGAAGCTAACTCTTAGTGCAAACTGACTCTCCATCTCATTGAGAGCTACACTAGTGTGGGTACCCCCGGTTTTGTACTCCATATTCCAGATCTTATCCTCCAGATCGTCTATGTTGGTATCGATGCCAAGGTCTATTACATCGGCAACCTGGTGGTGGAGGGAGTTATTACTAATATCAGTGGTCGGTCATTAGGGGTGCACAAATAGGGAGCGATAAAGTATGATCATAATTATCGAGGTTAAATAGTTATATTTGTGGGTGGTTTTTTAATTTGTGATTGTAATAGATTATAACCGACGTTATACCGTGGGATGATATGCCATGCATGGTGTGGTGTCCCATTCCCTAACAATATTAGGTACACCGTATACCCAAAGTATAATAGGTATATATATGTATATATATATATATATATATATATATATATATATGAATGTATACAAATTAAAACTATATAGAAGATAATCGTAAAGTAGTAATATGCTACGCGTGATGATTATATTTGTGATTGAACATTTTACATAAATCAGTGTAGTTGTATACATATATATATATATATATATATATATATATTATTTCTATGACATAATTGCGGAATGTCATTAAAACAATTCTTAATTGAAGCTTTAAACTACTCTAATAGATTCGTTGATATTTGTTTATACACGATATATCGTATATATATATATATATATATATATCGTATACGATTTGATAAGTGGTTATAAACCTCGTACGAGTAGCTGATAACACTTATGCGAGAGTGGAACGAGTCTATCTCGAGAGCTTTGATGAAGTCGATAACGAACTGCTTCAATACGGGCCAATGTTTACCTATAGAACCGCTGCTGTCCAACAGGATTACGATATCGGCCGGCTCGCATTGCTCCGAAACTATGCAACGCGCCATGGCATAGGATTAGGACACGATACTGATGGACACGTGGACACGTTTACATGTGGACACATGGACACATGTATAGTCAGTTGATAATTGCATGTATGTATCAAGTATGTGTGTCCATGACACAAATTGTATACTACTGTATGTTGTGATACTTGTGGAATGGACAGTTACTACCGTTGAATGTACGCGATGCTTAAAATGTCTGTACAATGTACATTAAGCCGGAGTGGCTCGGTAATTTTTTTTTGAAAATTGCTGCACATTTTTTTATATTAACTAGATAACATATTAAATTGAATACAAAAAAAAATTAAAAAAATTAATTATTGGAGGTGCGCCACCTCATTAAAGTTTAACATGAAGAGATAGGAAGTTTAACATGGAGGAGATAGGAAATATTTGAAACTTCGATTTAACATCATTACAATTTTTTTTTTTAGTTTTATCTGCAATTATAGTTTTAATTATATATTTTTGTATAAGATAATATTTGTACAATATTTTTTTTCGATTTTCCAGGAAATTTCCAGGAAATTTTGGAAAAATACAAAATATTTTAATTTTAATTAAAAAAAAATTATTTATAAAAAAATATAAACATAAATATATATACATAAGTATATGAGTGTACTATTACATGAAATTAATTTTTTAAAAATAATGTATAGTATAAAATATGGTTATTTATTCACTATTTTAATGTAAAAATATGATAAATTTTATATTTGAAAAAAAAAAGTTTACGCACTATTACAACATTTTTTTTTCAATCGACTGGATTAATAATAGGGTTTTTTTAAAGAATTTAAATCGTTAGAAATTTTTTAAAATATATTTTACTTTTTATCTTATTTTTTTATAAATTTTAAATTATTAGTTTGCTCTATCATTTTTTTTCTTTTGTAAATTTGTAAAAACCAAGATACAACTTATATTATAGAATTTAAAGAGCTTTTAAAAATATAAATTATATTAATTTTAGATAAAAAAATATTATTAAAAAAAAAATCCCAATTTTCCCCATATTGGTCAGAAATGCTGATATTTTTTTTATTTCTATAAATATTTAGATAGCTATATTTATAATATATATATTATGTTAATTTCATTATATAATATTCATTATTGAATGAGTTATGTTATAATATGTATTATAAATAAATTAATACATTCATAATTTCTATCTACAAAATTAAACATTTTTACTAATTTTTTTTTCACAATTGTGGTCATAACTTATTTTTAAATAAAAATTTAAAAAAACTAAGATATGACTTCTATTATAGAATTTGATAAGCATTCCAACTATACAAATTTTATTATAATAGCATAAATATATAAAATCTCATTTTAGTACCAATATCCCATATTCGAATATCTTTATAGTTATTATTTATACAGTAAGATTAGCCGATTATATCCATATATGTTGTTATTTGTCATTTAGTAAATGGTTTGGGGTTATATAAAATATAAAAAGGTGTATTAGTAAGAAGGTTCGTGGTTAAAAAGTATAATAAAATTAATATAAATTTGAAAATTAGTTGTTTATAATGGTTTATAATGTAATTGTCATGTGATTTCAATATAGGTAATAGCGGTATTTTTTCTATAGAAAAATATTTATAGGTATTTTTAAAAGCTCTGGCGCACGGCGAATACTACATGTAAAAAAAAAAAGTATACCATTGTGACAGAAATACTCCAAACATAAAATGCTAGAAGGTGCAGCAATTTTCAACAAAAAAAGTCCGAGCCGCTCCGGCTTAATGTACATCCGGTCACCGTACCTGCAGATATAATAACAACCTAAATGTATACTTAAGTCATATCATTTGTTGGTGTGGTTTTTGTATAAGCGGAATATTCAGCAAACATCTTCGTCGTACAATGTATACACTGTATGTATACAGTTTATAACGTACACGTGGTACACTGTTAGCACGTGACTTGGAGCATGTGAAGTGTACATTGTTCATCTCGAATATTCTATAGGCGTAATTTAGAAATACTTTAAAGCGTACATATTAAATAGTTGTCGAGCCTTAACACATCATACATCAATATATCTTGTATAGGTTTGTTAGGTTACGACTAAATAACGTTAATAGTAGTATAAATAAGATATACAAATAGAGGCTAGTACGCGACCTAGGTGGATATAGCCGAACTACTTTAAATAAAGCCGGAGAGTGAGGCCATAGGTCATAGGTCACTGGCTGTGCGGCTAACTTTTTGTGCAGTTGTGATTATGACAGTCGATTGTCTGATTAACGGTGTTACCCTGTTCGTCCTCACCCATGATGAAGCGTTCACCCCCTCCGCAGTCGACGTCGCACTCGGTCCACGTTGAACTGGCGAATTGATCTAGCGGGCGGGTAATTGGCGGCGCGGGTTAATATCGGGGGTGAATATCGGGGTGAACATCGGGGTGTAAATAGGGGTGTGATGGCAAGTTAAAATAGATGTGTCGCATGTTTTAGATGGGTGCGACTTTTTTCAGGGGTAGGTAATATTCAAGTTCACGTGATTAGTATGCGGGAGTACAACTGTTATTTATACAATGTGTATATATATATATTTATTTTAAAAACATGTTTGTATACATTAGTATGTTTTCTATTTCACTAATCAATTACTTTAGAACTATAAATCTAATAATGTATGTGTAATACATATTATTAATTAAATAATATATTAGAATTATATTAATATAAATATTAATAACAATTATATATATTACTGCTAGTATAATCATCGATATAATATAACTACAACTACCCAGTGTGTAGTACATACTACAACTACTACTACTGCTACAAATACTACTACTACTACTACTACTACTACTACTACTACTACTACTACTACTACTACTACTACTACTACTACTACTACTACTACTACTACTACTACTACTACTACTACTACTACTACTACTACTACTACTACTACTACTACTACTACTACTACTACTACAACTACTACTATACTATAGATTACTAACCGAAACAAGGTTGTTGTTGACATGGGGCCTCGGTAGTAGCACAGTTCCACGTAGAGTTGTCTGCGGGGTCCGTACATACCCGGTACCTATGTGTGATACCCCAGTTACAGGTCACCGTATCGGCGATGTTCTTGGTGGTGGAGTTAAAACAAGGGGTCCATCCGGTCCACTCCGACCTAGCCTCGGCATAGGCTATCACCGCAGCCACTGGGGAGGGGTTAGAGTTACGGATTAGGGGTTAGGGGTCAACGAGGTTAGGATATTACACCTATGCAACTGAGTATGACGTACGTCGTAGATTGGTATATTAATTATAAATATTGATCGCGAACATTGCAAAGAACTAGTTAACATAATTAATATTCGGAGCTCCGCCAGCCCAATTAAGTTTAATATTGAAGATATAAGAGTTTTAACATTGATGAGATATTTTGAAACTATGATTTAATATCCTTCGTAGGTGAGCAGACAAAAGTAGAAACTTAAACATTCTCATATAACTGTTATATTATCTTATTATAATACTTATGATATTATTATAAAATGGATGTAACAAAGATTAGAGTATGTTATCATATATGTATACACATTGGAGGTATTATTGAATATAAACAATCCACGGATATGTTGATAAAATAATAGTTTTAATTTGAAATTTTATTCGGATGTATAAATATTTGATCATTAACACATGTCACAATCACTATTTCATGGGCTAAAATGTTAATATGTTAAGTATCTACTTTACTTATAATTAATTATATTAACTATGGTAAAGACATTTTAATATCACTTGATGCATATTAAATTTAAATTAATAAAAAATCAATAATTATCGATTAGTAAACGTATTATGTAAGAGTAAAGTGTTTAGATACACCATAACATGATGATGTAATACTGATACACATTAATTAACGTAATTAATTATAAATATGTATTAGCGTTACATAAATATTTAATAATTGTGTAATATTAACCTATTATTAAACTGAATCTCATTGCACCAATTCTGTAATTAATTTTAATATTAGTAAAATGTAAGCAATATATATATATATATATATATATATATATATATATATATAATATATAATAGATAATCAGATAAATAGATCATGTAATTCAAATGATATAGTATTAAAATATATTATATTAATATTATTAGATTTTATAGATACATATTTTTTAAAAGTATATACATATATATTATATATAATAATATAACTATATATAGTCATATACAATATTTTACTATTTTTAATTTGTGCATTAAACATAACTTTTAACAATCATTTTATATTATTTTATACTTTAATAATTATGCATAGATAGAAATTAGTATTGAAAAAAATATATAATATAATATTTTATTTGTCATCCTTATATTTAAGATTTGTTATTTACATTTTTATTATTATATGCATTTCGTTATTTATCAATATTATTAATTACTTAATTTTTATTTGTAACATTTATGTTTTATTTATAAGTTAACTATCTTATTACATAAAACCCTATATATCAAATATTTCAATATTGAAATTATTATCGTATATAAATTCTATTATGTGAAATAAATTCGATATATCAGAATTCGACATCTAACAAATCCCGAAAAGTTAGAATCATTTAAAATGATATAGGGGAGGACCAGGGGTAGCTGCCGATGCAGAAGTAGTGACCGTTTTAATTAACGCTGAAATGGTGCTAGATATGATAAAAAGTTCTATAAACAATATTTAGATAATCAAAATGTCTATAATATAGAATAATTTTTTTTTATTAATAATTAATTAATTACTCTAATTTATTACATAATCATTTTTTGTAAAATTTTATCAAAAACATGATTTGGAAAAGCACTTTTATACAATGAATATTTATTAAATATTTATTTGTTGTTGCATATTTATAAAATATAATTGCTTATCTATCATAATATGTATTTATTATAATTTATTCATATACATGTAATGGTAGTCATTTATGATACATATACTAGACCATATTTAATCAATAGTAGTGGCCGAAAAAATTCGACAGTAGTGGCCGCCTTATATCCAATGAAAATTGAGTACAAATAATAATACAATTTAAGTATCTAAATAATACAAAAATTAGATTTAGCTTTATTGGTGGTATTAATATTATAACGTACGCGATTTTTATGAAAATCAGAATAGTTCATACGTTGCGATCTGAGTGGTTATAGGGTGTCCGTATTAAGATATCTAGAATGTCCATATTAAGGACTTACATGACCTCTAGATATAATGCTTATATCATATTATCATATTAGGGCCTTAATGTATATTTGATAACAAATATAGAAATGATATATATAATTTTTAGAATGCTTTATTTTTTAATAATATAGTGTTATTAAAATATAAAAAATGTATCGATATAAAATTATAGATATATTTTTATATTCTTAAGAAGGTTTTAAGTTGACATTTTTTTTCATAAATTTAAAAACGTAATAATAAAATTAGTTTATTGGATATATCAGCAATATTTTGAATAATATAAAATAAAAAATTTACTAAACGGAGGTAATATACTAAACAATATATATATATATATATATATATATATATATATATATTAACGTGGATAACTTAGAATCTCACTATACAATAGAAATACTATCTTTAATCAGTACGCTAACTACAAATAAATAATATACCTATAAATTGATTATAATTTCAAGTGATTAGATATTATAAAATTAATATAGAAATTTTATAATAAATTATAATATATTAAATTATCAAAACATTTTAAAACTGCATATTTTATTATAAAATAGGAATTGTACTTCTTCGATGTAACAACTGTTCACAAGTATACTTATGTGTGAAGGCATTTCTACACACACACAAAAGTATACTTGTAATCAGTTGGTACATTGTAGAAGTACAGTTCTTAATTTATAATAAAATCGACATGAATTGAGTACATATTATATTATAACATGTATATAATATATTTGTTAGGTTATTAATTATATACACATATACTATGTTTAGTTATAATTATATATATATATATATATATATATACACATATAAACGTATTATACAATAATATCATTGTGCATATTAACCGTCGCGATATTCGAAATGAGTGTGTGACATCAATGCCGCCGACACGGTTTATATAATTAACAATTTTCACGTGACTTCTTAAGCCAATAGCGTGCCGCGGTTCCGATCGCTAATCGCTTCGATTTTTTAAACGCGTTACGTAATCAATATGCGAAATCACTTTCTACCTGGCGACTTAAGTTTGCACATTTTTATCGAGCGTGACCTAGATAAGGTTCTACGCGGAGATAGATCAACTCGCACGTCAGCGATTTTGAATACGGATACGCGTCAATTCGGGTTAACACGGCGTTGACTGCTCATGCGCCAACTATTCATCGAAAGTATACACGCGCATTAAGATAGCCGTATCGAATGACACGTGTCGTTAATTATCGTTACATAATAATTAGTGAAAGCGCGCTAGATAGTGTTACAACATATCATATATTAACACCGAAAGGTGGAAATAAATATACATGTTAACATCTGTACACATACATAATAAGATGTATTAACTATTTTGTATAAGAGTTTTGTAAGAAATGGTAGGTTTGATATAGGTATATAATTTTACTATATATAGGGGAGATATGCTCTAATATCGACATGCACATAATATCGATATATCGTAGGGTATACCCTAGATATCTCTTTTTATGAAATTTTTGAAGTACAATATCGATTTTCAATCATTTACAAATGTAGGTATTTTAAATATTTAAATAAATCTTATATATCTAATTATAGTTTACAATGCGCCGAAAATATTTTGTATTTCTCATAATTTATTACGAAGTTATAAACTTTTACCTAAGCAACATACATTGTCATAATACCCACATCCTAATTGAACATAATATTGACACCCCTGTTATCCCAGCGTTAAATTAACTATATTACATTTTAAAATATCTATTATATGTATATACATACTTTATACTTATAAATTAAATTTGGAAATATTTAATTGAGAGATATTATAATTATGGTGATTTATTGTTGGGTGTCGGTATTCGAATATTCTCCCCTATATATATATATATATATATATATATAATGGAACACATGTATTGAGTTTGTAATCAATATGTTTTTCCTCAGTTCATAATCAATAATTGTCCTCGAAGGCATCAAATTTAAACTAAAGTATTTGTTGGTTGAAGATATTGATATACGTGTACGATACACGACGTGCTATGTGTATATAAAGCGATCCCCCCTACCACTACAGTGTAACACCTTTACACAATAGTTTACAGTTGCTGTTAACGGCACAAGTATTATTCGAATTATGTACTATACAATATATTATATATAGTGTATAATGTATTCAGTAAATGGTGTACAATGTAGTATACTGTATTCAGTGGAGTGATTGGTTTGGTGAACATTTACATTACTTTAACCCATCATAAAATATATTGTATACATTATATATAATGTATATACACATATATATATATATATATATATATATATATATATATAAATGTATACCTTTATTCGGGATACACGTTTAACTCAAGTTACCTATACTCCCCCACCATGTAGCCACTGGTAACAGTGTGTACTAGTGTGTATATTCATTACATCTACTTGCCTAAAGGTACTTTAAGCTATATTAATCACCACTTATCGGGTATTTAGTGAATTACTACGAACATATGAGTCAACATTCTACGAATATTAATTATATATTGAGTATATACACACACACACATATATATATATATAGGTGATTTAACTGCCTGTGGATCAGTTGGCTAAGGCGTCAGATACACAAGCAGTAGGATACGGATTCAAGCCTCGTCCGGATAATTAAAATAGGTCTTAAAATATTAATTAGAAATGATATTATATAATTGTGTATAAATAAATGATCGACTCTCGTTAAAACCATGGATGCCTTAACATGAGAGCGGCTTCGAAGTGACATTAGAGCTATATAGGGTTATAAGTGAAAATTCATCTAAGTTCCTGGGATGTGTACACAATAATAATACAATATATACATTTGACATTAAATAACAGGTAATAAGAAATGGTAGCTTTTGTATTCCTTTTTATTAATTTAAATTTTATTAATACGTATAATATATAATTTTGTAACATAAGCAAGTTCTATGAATTATGGATCATATTGAGCGCAGTGAAAATGATATTGTGTTGTGCATTACATTATATGCATTTCTTAAAGGAACCCCTTTTATCCTAGTTTTACACACTAGTAAATAATACAAAATAATATATATATATACGATATACCGTAGAGTTAGGTGATGTTAACACTACACTACAAACACCGATAAACAGCGACATTCTCAGCATATCCTCGGCACATTATCGTTTGATAACGGCATCAGAATAACCTTAGAATAGTTGGCAAGAATATCATAATATATAATACTACATCCCAGAACATCATCAAAACATCATTATTAAATATTCAATATATTATTACATTAAGGTTCTTATATACATAATTAATTTTCCAAGTCAGGTGATACGAAATATATGCAAAAATGATGTGCTAGTTACAGAAACTGTATATGAAAACAGTCTGACGTCATCATAATTATTAATGATGACGTAACGATGATGTAACATTTCTAATAATTAACCATGATAATAATTGTAATGTTACTCGTTCACTAATTAAATCGATTCGTTAACTAAAATAAAATATCATATCATTGACGTATATGTAATCCATTACACGATACTAATGGCTATGACGTCATATCTATAAATAGTAATACACAACGACTATTCCCGCGGCTCACCAACATATGATAGTGATGTATGCGTGACTATCAAGGGCGAGTTTCCGACACGTGATTAATGAGCGCCTGTAGTGCATAGCTGATACATTACCTTCTGATAGTGATGTAGCTTCAATACTAATTGATAATATATATATATGTATGTAAATTAATTATATATGGTAATTTGAAATGTTAATGTATGTATATATATATATATATATATATATATATATATATATATATATTTGTGATAATTAATGACGAATATAAAATATAAAGTTAAAATATATGTGAAAATAAATCCCACGCCCATCAGAATAGAAAATAATTTAAATCGTATTTTAATATCGTTAGTAATATGCTACTTCATCACGTGGTATTTACGAAGCACTAGAAGCCGGCCAGTATACCGCATGTGTACATGTGATGACACGGGTAATACCTAATACGTGTGTAATACATGTATCACTGATTACCACCGTATACCCGGTTAACAATGAGGTCAACGAAAAAACTGAACGCGATTAATCTAAAGTTCACTTTTCTACATTAATCAAGGAGTAAAAAGTACGCTTATGTGCGCTCGCGAGATAGAGAGTTTGTGTGTGTGCGGATATGTGTGCGGTTAGGTGTGCGTATTTGGATACTGTGTGTGTACCGGATCTCGACGTTATGCGATCGTTATTGTGTGGTCGGCGTATCCGCACCGAGGAGCGGATCGCACCGCGGTGCGGATATCAATATTGTTACGTTAAATAGTGAAGTTTATTAGCCGACACGCATGATCATACATGAGATATTGTAAATAAATATAAAGGTATGTTTATATATATATATATATTAATATAAAATATAATTTAAAGTTTTAACCTATAAGATGAAATATATTAAAATCTACCATTGGAAACCGTAATCGTTATGACTAATTATGTATATATTGAACTTAATTACTATAGTTGCTATCCATGATCTATGCTTTACCTATATATATATATATATATATATATATATATATATATTATATACTATAATTATAATTATAAATAGGATATTATAAAAAAAGTAATAACTAAATAAACAAGGACGCTAAACTGAGAATGAAGGACATACTACTAAGGACATACGATGAAGGACATAATACGTGCTTACCGTAAACTTGTCTGAGTAATCCGAATACAGACGGATGTATTTATGCATTATTATTTATGTAACGTTTTCTTATACGTTAATGACTAAGATATCAATTTCACTTTTTCATAATTTATCGTTATGTGTTAAATTAAAACTACCTGTAAGCAAATATTATTATTGTGTTTTAAGAAATATCTTCAATAGTTTGAAGCGATATATATATAACCTGTTAACCTGTGCCGTCGAGTCGTATCCGTCCCCTGGCGACATCGATGATAGCAGCTCTCCAACTCCTCATACATCTTGAGGCTCGCATCATGCTGAAGATAGTTTCATAGAAGTTTTTCTTTATACTATCCAGCAATCTTTCCCATGGTCTCCCTCTGCTTCTATAACCCCCCATTCTTCCTACCATCACTTCATATTCCATTCCGCTTGCTCTTATGACATGTCCAAAGTAGCATAATGATGCATTGATTATCCTTGATGCAAGCGTCCATTATTATTTTATATTGTCAATAACCCATACATTTATCTTTCTGTTGGTCCATGTTACTCTTAGCAGACGTCTCCAACACCATAACTCAAAAGCATCGATCATATTTACCTAAAGATTTCTCATTGTCCAAGATTCTTCTCCGTATAAGACATTAGGGAAAACTAAAGCTTTTACAAGCCTACTCTTTATTCTGAGGGTAATTCCTAATATTTTCCCACCATTGCAAATCTACCCATTGCTAGCTTTCTGTATATTTCTCTATCACATAATCTATCCTTGGGTATTAGAGATCACAGGAAAATAAAGTGAGATACAACTTTAATATGTTTTCCATCTACTACCATTTCTCCTTGATCTTCAGTCATCATTACTTTAGTTTACCTACATTTAAATAGGATAAATAGCCTAAAGACCTGACTTTTCACTATATATATATATTATCTATATAATACAAAATAAATAGATAAATTAAATAAATAGTTTTACCTACACATTACTTAGAATTGGTCTGTGTATTTTGCATCTATTAACATGAAAACGTGTGAAATATTATGCAAATATGATATCCCCTTAGTAATAAATAAAAATATTAAATAATAATAATGTTAATAACATTAATAGTATTATTTGTTCAACTAACACTAACCATATTAGTAAATGTTACAACTATTTTTAAATTATAAAAGCTGTTCTTCAGTCTGTTGAGGAATATTGAGATATACGGAGAAATTCTTAATGCCAGAGATAACTTGTTTAACATCGAAGCAGCACAATTCCTGAAGGACATATTTGTTATTTGTAATCGAACTCAAGACTCTTCAAGTTTCATGAGATAGCGCGTCGAGTATATAGTTCTTTTCTCATATAATAGAGTTGATAAATAAGAAGGTACTTAAGAAATAATTTATTGTTAATTAAACATACACATCTGTAATTAATCCTGGAAGGTACTCCTAATAATTTTAATTTGTGAAAATAATAACTTGTGGAAAATCTAATAGAATGTGGGATATTAAATATAATTTGTATACATCTACGAATAACTCATTTAATTTTTGTAATATATATATAAATATATATATATAATATTATATATATATATATATATATATATTGTAGATCCAATTAATATAAAATTCGAATAATATAATATCGATAGAACCACAATTTCAATTAGTCAAACAGTTGATGTTATTTATAAATATTTACGAATGATATTTATATTATGTAAATGATAATTAGCTGATTTACATATATATATATATAATACATGATCTGACTACGATAAATTACATGAAATAAATATTCCAAGGAATTTAATTTTAGATGAAGGAGTAATTAAAAGATTATCAAATATAATATCAGGAAAAACAAATTTAGAAATTGAAATATTTAAGAGCATAGTTTTACTACTATTTATAAGAAATTATTATTTAAGAGCCATTTACGAATATTATTCGCACATAACATTAATTTATCGTGATAACAAGATTCAGAATAAATTTAAATGTCATCCGCATATATATGATATTTCACATTTAGTTATATCATGTGTTTCAAATGAGAAATATAAATAGTAAAAAGCAGAGGACATAATGTGGATCCCTGTGGAACCCCGTATAAAGAATTATCCTCACTTGAAATACAATTATGAATCTTAATTAAGATTAATTCGGTTAACCGAATTGGTTCTATCTTTGATAATTATAATTACTTACTATTTTTAAAGCATCTCCAGTGATGCCAATTTATGATAGTATATTGGTAGTTATTTAATAAGTATATCATGACAAATACTATCAAATTCAGATGAAATGTCAAGTTTTAATAATTGAATATGGCTATGATTATCTAAAGAAAAATAAATATCATTCATATTAGTGAGTAAAGCAGTTTCAGTATTATGTTCCTTCTTGTATACACATTGATATATATCATTAATAAGTTATTATCATTAATAAAATTAATGAGTTGTTTAGATAGGTATATTTGTTTCAAACAGTTTACCTATAATATGAAGCATAGATATAGGTATAACATTGACAAAATCATTAGTATCTGAACATGGTCTTTTTATGATGGGACATATCAAATATGATTTTGAGAATTTCGGAATTTAACAGTTATTTAGTAATTCAATTATAATTGTAGATAAGAGAGGAGTAATAGTATTATCAATTGTTTAAGAATAGAAAGGGGAAGAGGATTAAAAAAGGACGATGAAGTAGATGAAATTATATAATTATATATTTCAATAATTGAAGGAGGTATACCATATTCTATAGAATGGTATCAAATGAAGAAGGACTACAGGAACTAATATTGAAGAAGTACTAATATCCTCATTTAAAACAATAATATTTATTTTATTACAAATATTAATAAATTTAGAATACAATTTCTCAATAAATATGAAACATAACTTTTAATTAGAAAAAGGAGGATAATTAAAATATGATTCATTGCCTAGAGTTTTCTAGTAATAGAGTACAATTTCTTCGAATTATTTCTATAAGAGAATATATTCTTTTTATAATAATTTTTTTTTCTAATGAATGTTTCATTCTATATGCGTTTCTTGCTATAGTTAATTCTTTATAATTAGTGATAGCTGTATTTTTAAAATTAATTCCTTAACATTTTATAGATGACCTTTTTGATTCTGATTTAGAACTATAGTTCTAATAGTCCTATAGGACTATTAAACCATGGTTTATTACTTCTAACTTTAAAATAATGTATCTTAGTTGGAGCAAAGATATCAAGGTTTAATTTTAAATACGTTTTAATGAATTAATATTAGGTATTTTTTCTCATAATTTTTTTAATATTATCTGAAAATAATTCAAAATCAATATATGTAACATCCATATATATACAGTTCTTGTTTTAAAATTATGTTTGGAAGGAATTCCTATTTCTTGTGAAAGAGCATTATGATATGTTATTGTAGGTAAACATATAGGAGGTTTTGATAACATATTAGATATTGGAGTAACTACAAATCAAGTTTACCTATATATATATATATTTTACTATTCCCTTCTTCCTGTTTACATATTTATTAACAACAACTAATTTTATTTATTATTTTAATCTACGATTATTTATACAAAGATATGTCATCATTTATTTATTTTTAGATAATAATTTGTATTAATATTACATAAATCTTGTTGTGAGTGTATTAAAATCTCCTTCATTTAATTTGTCGTGCCAAATTTTCCTCCAAAAACCCTCCCTCATTTCTTCACCCACTATTCCTCCACTTTACACTACCATGACTGACCTACTCAACACTCTTCCCTTCCTCATGATAGATCTATCTACCCGCCTTGACCAACATGACCTATCCCTACTCAATATATCCTCAAAATTATTAAACAACAAATACAACTACAAGTACTCAACCATTCATATTACTCCTCCCACTTCATCAATCCCCCACCCTCCCCCACCCCTACTCCTATCCTTCCTGTAATCACCCATTAACATACATTTTAGACCAGTCCCTAATCCATCTTCCAATACCAACCATTATTCACCTAACCACCAATCCCCCTTTTCTGTAGTTATTGAGCATATTAAACCATCCGAAAAATCTCTTGAATTTCTTCTAGAATTACTCACTTACACCAGTAGCTCACATGCTCTCAAATCATATAATTTTTCTAATGCAACTATTATTATTTTCTTTAATACACCAAGTCAGTGTTCCTACTTCTACTCAAAAATTCCATTCATCCACAGTAACTAAATATACAATCACCTATACATTCGTGCTGAAAGATCTATCACTGAGCGAACACGTGGTAGAGTTATTTTCCATGCAACAAAATCTAACCTAGCCCCATATAATGTCAAATGTACCTTCAATAACTACATTAACTCCTTTGAACTTCGTCATTTGACCAACTCCAAGATAGACTGGAATAAGAACAACATTTATATATCAAATGACACATACAATACATGGTCTACATCCTACAATACATATAGATTACATATCAATTCACTGAATTCATCAAATAGTAATTCTCAGTCATCACATCAATCTTCACAATGACCTTCAACCACTCCTATTCCATCATTATCTCAAACCAATCACCAATCTCCACTTTCACCTCTATCTTCACAACATATAACATCTAATGAATCACAACTATCACCATCAAACCTACTATCCTCATCACATATACCGTCATATATATCTTCATCACCAACATTATTACCATCAACTAAACGTTTATCTTCATCTCCATTACTACAGGTAGCCACACTTAACGCTTGTTCCATTAGAAATAAAGTAAATATTATTTAAAATATATTTCATGATACTATAGTATCTTATAAGATAAATATGTTATGTATAATAGACACTTGGCTTTCTAACAAAGATCTGCCCATAATTGCATCCCTTAATATCCCAACTACTAAATTTATTCACCTCCCACCCCCCGGCCCACACTTTGGTGGCGGTGTCGGTGTGCTATATTCAAATGCCTTGAAACTAATACAGTCAAGTGACCTATCACTTGATAATTCAGAAGCCTTCTCATTAACCTTTCACCTTCCTAAATCACAACCGCTACAATTATAACAATTTATAGAACTCCTAATAATTAAATATCTTACTTCATCGATGAAATTGACCACCTATTTTCTATGATCTCCACCAACAGTATACTACTTGATGATTTCAATATACCAATTTTACCAAACTCGCATAATTCAAATACATTTATTAATATCATAAATTGTCATTATTTCTTACAATATGTCAAGTCTTCCATACACTCATCTGGAAATATATTAGATCTAATTATATCTAATACCCCAGGCTACCAAATCATCAATAAATTGGTATAAAATTAGTAGTAAAAATAACTTTAGGTTATATATCATTAGGTACCCGGGTATTTTCATAACTCTTGGTTATATATCTATTGGTAGCATGTTATTTTCATAACTATAGGTTATATATCATTAGGTAGCATGTTATTTTCATAACTCTAGGTTATATATCATTAGGTAGCATGTTATTTTCATAACTCTAGGTTATATATCATTAGGTAGCATGTTATTTTCATAACTATAGGTTATATATCATTAGGTAGCATGTTATTTTCATAACTATAGGTTATATATCATTAGGTAGCATGTTATTTTCATAACTATAGGTTATATATCATTTGGTATCTATTTATTTACATTACTAAACCCTGCTAATAGTAATATCCTAATAATAGAAGCATAATAGCATAAATAATAGCCTCAAATGTTTACATTATGCTATTATGCTGTATTATGTTGCCATTAAAAATCTATTATGCTGTTATTAATTTGTAATTCTATTATGCTACTATTATTTTGCTATTAAATGTATATCATGCTGCTATTATGTTGCAATTATAATAATAACAACATAATATCAGCATAATAGCATTACAAATTAATATTAATATTATTAATTTATTTAGAAGAATAAATTATTTAAATATATTAAAATAATATATATATATATATATATATATATATATATATATAATATATGAATTATTAATATTAATATTATTTGAATAATATTTATTTATAAATTATATAATTAATTAATTATATAATTTATAAATTAATAAATATATATTAATACAAATTTTTCGGTATATATATATATAAATATTAATAAAAAAAATTATGCAACGGCGGGGATTCGAACCTAGCCCGACAAACAAAATCCTCCCAATTTGATACTAATATGATATCACATAGTATTAGATTACTATGTAACTACTAATTTAATACCATTTTCATTGTTTATAGTAATGTTAGTATATCTATACTATTTAGTATTGATTTAGTATAATAAAATACTAATTTACATCGGTAAAATATCATATTGGTAGGGGGTGTATCCTTTATATATATATTTATCCCATTTATTGACGGCGTAGTATTAAATTAGTATTACTACATAATATACAATTGGAGTACATCTACCATTATAATATTATTAGGTTGTATATTGGGATACATTTACTATTAGAATACTATTAGATTGTATATTAGGATAGATATACTATTTAACTACTGTAAAATATAATATTAGTATACGTATACCAATTATTGTTTATGAAGTATTATTTTAGTATTATTACACAATATACAATTGGTTGTATATTGGAATACATCTATCGAAATAGTACTACTCGGTTGTATATTGGGATACATATACCATTATAATACTATTAGATTGTATATTATGATAGATATACTATATACCTACTGTAAAATATAATATTAGTATACGTATACCAATTATTTAGTGTGAAGTATTGATTTAGTATTATTACACAATATATAATTGGTTGTATATTGGAATACATATACCGTGATAGTACTACTCGGTTGTATATTGGGATAAATATACCATTATAATACTATTAGATTGTATATTAGGATAGATATACTATTTACCTACTGTAAAATATAATATTAGTATACGTATACCAAATAGTTATTCTAAAATATAATATAGGAATATACAATGTAAATGTACATAGTACATTTGTATAGATAATATTTAATGTAAAATAAACATCATAATTCATTTATATAATATAATTAATTAAACTTTAATCATAATATTACAATAGAAGTGCATGATATTTCAAAGAATTAAACATTATTATTATATATATATATATATATATATATATATATATATATAGTAGTATAAGATCTATAATTATCATTCACATATATTATTGTAAAAGAATGTATATTATCGATTTATATATACAAATAAAATTACTAAAAAATAATTACTATTAAAAATAGTTTTCATGTATAAATCAATGAATCTATTACAATTAATATATTTTTTTTGTAAAAATATTAGAAAAACAATCACAATTTGATAAATATCATAGTTATAATATTATGTATTATATATATATATATATATATATATATATATATATATTTATTTGTATATATATATAGTATTATATACACGTACAGTGTACGTCGTACACTGTGTGTGCAAACTGCGTCGCACAGTGTGCATAAAGAAAGTGTGTGGGCCATGTACACTTTATATATATCGATGACACACACATATATACACACATAAACAAACACATTCACATACATACACACACACACACACAGACACACACACACATATATATATATATATATTTATATATACACAAACAATAACTCACACAATATATATATATAATATATATTATATATTATATATATATTATATGCTACATTATTACTTAAATTAATTTGTTATTTTATATTATTTAAAAATAATTGAATATTTATTATTCAATATTCTATATATGTTAAAGTCCATTTATGATTAAATTAAAATATTACATTTTTATTAGATCATATTTATATATGATGTTAGGATCAAAGTGAAATACTTATATTATTTAATTTGTAACATATTATTTCAATACACTTTAAATTATTCATGAAATATCAAAGAATATATATATTATATAGTATTACTTATTTTGTATCATTATAATTTTAATATTATTATATTTTTTAGTATATATTATTATATTGTATATTATATATATATATATATATTATGATGACCTAGTTAATTTCAAGTTCATGTCCTTACATTGCAGTATTAAATGTTCTCTATATGATGATCCATTATTTTTATATTTAATAATAAATTTTACTTTAAAATTGTCAAGTATATATAATTATATATATATAATATATATAAAAATTAAATATATATGAATATATAAATTATTCATATAATATTTGTATAATTAATAATCTATAATTGATAATTACTTTAAAATTACCAATTATAATTGGTATATAATTATATATTTATATAATTGGAACTTTATTTAATATATTAGTTTATTTTATTTTAAAGATATTTAGTATACTATAGTTAGTATACTAATTATAATTACCTATATATTTTTGTAGACCTATACAGTGAAAGTTGCTTTAATTATTTAATTTTTATCAAACTGTTTTATTATTTAATAATCATTAATTATTATTATAATTATTATTATTATTATTATTATTATTGATTGATAATTTATGTAAGCAAATACATAGTCGAAATATATAATCGACAGTATAAAGTATAAAGTATAAATATCTGTTAACAAGTTGCTTTAATTATTTAATTGTAATCAAACTTTTTTATTATTTAATAATTATTAATTATTATTATTATTATTTATTGATATTTTGTATTATTGATTGATATTTTATGTAAGCAAATACATAGTCGAAATATATAATCGAAAGTATAAAGTATAAATATTTGTTAACGATAACATTTAAATATTAATTATTATTGATTACAAAATTAATTATTATTATATTTATTAATAATAATTATAAATTATTTATAATTAATAAATAATTAATAATTATTTATAAAATAATTAATTATTAATAATTACTAAATATAATTAATAATCATTACATAGTTAATAATTATTAATTAACTAATTATTTATTAATAATTAAGTTGAATAATTAATTTTTAATAATTACTAAATAATTAATAATTACTAAATAATTAATAATTACTAAATAATTAATAATTACTAAATAATTAATAATTACTAAATAATTAATAATTTCTAAATAATAAATAATAATTATTAATTATTTAATAATTACTAAATAATAAATAATTATTCAAATTAATTATTCAAATTAATAATTTATTAAATAATTAATTAATTTGAATAATTATTTATTATTTATTATTACTAAATAATAAATAATTATTCAAATTAATTATTAATAATTTATTAATAATTAATTTGAATAATTATTTATTATTTAGTAATTATTAATTATTTAGTAATTATTAAAAATTAATTATTCAACTTAATTATTAATAAATAATTAGTTAATTAATAATTATTAACTAGTAAATTGTTAATAATTATTAACAGTTAATGATTATTAATTATATTTAGTAATTATTAATTATTTTATAAATAATTATTAATTATTTATTAATTATTAAAAATTAATTATTCAATTAATAAATAATAAATATAATTAATAATTATTAAATAAGTAATAATTAATAATTATTTAATTTTAGTAATTATTAAATAATTAATAATTATTACATAATTCATTATTAATAAATAATAAATATAATTATTAAATAATTAATAATTAAATAATTAATAATTAAATAATTAATAATTAAATAATTAATAATTAAATAATTAATAATTAAATAATTAATAATTAAATAATTAATAATTAAATAATTAATAATTAAATAATTAATAATTAAATAATTAATAATTAAATAATTAATAATTAAATAATTAATAATTAAATAATTAATAATTAAATAATTAATAATTCAATAATTAATAATTCAATAATTAATAATTCAATAATTAATAATTCAATAATTAATAATTAAATAATTAATATATTAAATAATTATTAATTATTAACAAATAATAAATATAATTAATAATTATTAATTATGTTTAGTAATTATAAAATTGATAATTATTAATTATTTAATAATATTATTAATTATTAAAAATGTCAATCATCGAATATAAAAATGGTATACTGTTTGCTGATAATAATTCCATAATAGAAAGATGAACAGTGTCCATTGGACAGAATATTGCAAAGATATCTATAACTTTAAACTTAATCCAGATTGTTATACATTTCAAAACAACAATCATCCTTCTGAGATGGAACAGACACTGCAAATACTGAAGTCAGAAGTTGAAAAGGCAATAAATTGCATGAAGAATGGAAAATTACTTGGAATGAATAATGTATCAAGTGAACTTACCAACTAAAGTGGTAACACTATAGTGTTACACTATATATATAGTGTTACAGTTACTGGTATACCAGTAACTGATATATTTAATAAATTGTGTAAACAAATCTAGATAACAAAGGAATGGCCAACAACATGAACTACATCATTGATTCTATAGAATAGGTATACATATACAAAAGAAAGGCTATCTCAAAAATGTCTCTAATTATCACACTATAGTTTGATAATAACTTTTTGAGGGCTCCTTTCTTCGCTACTACTATAGTAGTCTCATAATTCATTCGAGCAAAATCCTACAAAGATTAATTTTTAATCGGTTAACCAATAGGCAGAATAGATTTTTTCCGAGGAACAGGCAACATTATATAACATCGAAGCAACATATATGCTCGATATCGAGAAAATTCTAAGCTGTAGACCACTAATGGAGAAATAAATTGATCAACAAAGGCAAATCTATAATTATTTCATCTATAGGTATACATTAAATAAGTTTTTTATAGAGTATAACATGATTTTGTTATGGCATACCATGTCGACAAAATGATTACACATCGAACAGATCAATATAATACAATCACAACATAATTTTACAATAAGCTCTATTCTATTGAACAACCAAATTGGTTCCCTTTCCATCGACAGTAGATGTATACAGGGTTGTCTATTATCTCCAGTATTATTCAATATATTTTGTAATATATATTGATTGGTTAGAGAAGATTGCAATATTACATGTACACCTAGAAGATGAGATGGTATTGGGTAATTAAGTAATAAGTGTACATTCATAAATTTTACATATATATTTTTCATTATACTTTTCTTTTACAATTATAAATTCTCATCTAATCTATATGAATCTTTACTTGCAATGGGTAGTGTCATTAATGCCTATTTATCAATAGTTGTTCTTCAAGTTCACTATACCGTTCGGCTAATATATATATGTATAATATACATTGTATATATATGCCATACTCGAAATAATTCGAATTGGTATATTGATCCTAGTATTTAAAAATATTCTTGCTGTATAAATACACACACACAGTACGTCACACACACACCCACATACACGTATGTGTGCGTGTGAGTGTGTGTGTGTATTTAGATGTATGTATGTATGTATGTATATGTGTGCTCGTGCGAGTGTGTATGTGTATATATATATATATATATATATATATACTATTTCTTTGTCCCCTAATTACACATGTATATCTGTGTAATAATAGCTATGTGCACTAGAGTGCAGTGTGTATAATATAAAACTAGGTCATATATCATATAATGCTAATTAGTAGTATATTATATAGTACTACTAATTCACAATAATACGTGCATATGCCCTACTTTAGTTTTCACGTTCATTGAAATGTAATTTTTGAGACGCGAGCAGCGCCGCCCGCTATATTTTTAAGTTTCTATTTTGTTGTTGCTACTTCGCATATATGTATACAGTCCCATACAATAGAAGACTTGAATACATGAATACTGAGTCTATAGACGATATAGGTAAGTTTACAATAACAATGAATATATTTATGTATATACGGATTATAGTTAATTAATTAAGTATTACTAATTATTAATATATAAATTACTATCTATCATAAATTATGAATCATAATATATATATACCTCACACGCATGCATTCACACTATAGTGTGAATATGCATATATGCACATACACACAATACACACACAAACTCACACATACACTCATACACATATACACATATACAGATATACATATATGTATACATACATATATATTACATATTCATTATTCACTCTATTCACTATTTAATAAATAGTATGTAAATATATTTCATCTAATATTTCATTTATACAATATATCAAACATATTAATAATATAATAATTATTTCATACTTTATTCCATACTTAATTTCCTTACTTAATAGTATATTTAATTTTATATAAAATATAATTAATTCTTTAAAATATATAAATATATATATATATATATATTATTAATAATACTATAATTACAATATTGTATTGTAATATATAATGTACTATTTATATAGCATGAAGATATAGAAATCGCTGTACCTATTACATGATTGACTCATCGAATTCAACAATATGAATGATATGTAATAAGTATATTGCAAGAGAAGCAGTCGTGTTAATAAATATAAGGTAATACACATAAGTATATATATTTACTATTTGATAAATCACATATATTAACTTATTTAATTTTTACTTAATTTAACTTAATATGTTATATTATGTTATATATTATATAAATTGTATATCACTCATGTTTTATTTTTATATTTAAATTAATTGTAATTATAATAATGTCATACTCCCAAACTCATTTCAATATAGTATAACATTTCATATCAAATATAATTATTCCATACTTTAATATATATGAACGATATATATATATATATATATATATATATATATATATATATATATATATATATATATATATATATATATAATATACATAATAATACGAATACAATATTATATTATAATATACTATATAATATATTATTTATATAGAATGAAGATAAGAAATTGCTGTATTACATTATGTACTCATTGAATTCAACAATATGAATGAAAGGCATAATATAACAAAGTATAATAATAAATATAATAAAGGCATGCTACTTAATAAGTGTATTGAAGAATGAACAGTCGTATTCATAAAGATACAGGTAATATACCTATGTATATATATATATATATATATATATATATATATATATATATATATATATATAGTTATCTGATTCTTCCTAATTCCTGATTATTAATTAGTGATTAGTCAACTAATATTGTAACGTGGTGAAATCTGACCAATCATAAGCCGTCTTCCCATAAAGCACGTGTTTTATATGTTCAATAATACCTATTTATCATTCAAGCGTTTTATTATTTAATTAATGATTATTAATTAATATATAGTTTTACATGTATATATATATATATATAATTGCAATTATAATTTAATATAAAACAATACGACATTAATTATTATAAATATAAGTATAAATAACATACATATTATTTGTATTAATAGCGTTATTCAAATACTTATAGGTATATTTTCATATATTATACTCTATATATATTATATAATTTCGATATATTATGTAAATTACTATATTATACTATAGAAATGCAGGTACATGTATGTGCACATACACACATACATACGCATAAACATTGTTTAATAAACACACATATAAATTAAATACATAATATGTATTATTACACAGATATATATATATATATATATATATATATATATATATATAACTATATATATAACTCTATATATAACTCTATATAATTATATATATATACCTAGTTCATATAATACGATTATTATTTTCAGAAATTACATCGCAACACATCAAGGAGCTTTGGACAATCACATCAAAAAGTGTATGCTATATTACCTGTCTCACATTCCATCGTATATAAAGAGAGAATGGGCTCATACTGACACACTAACGGAGTTACCTACTAAAAGGATGAACATAACACCAGAAGTTACCCATACTATAGAATGTTGGATATATCTAACATATATCTGATGATACCATACAACAAACATGAGACCTTGTATATATTCTATATTATCGCAAATAGAGCTGCTGATCAGTATATTTATTTGCTTACGTCATACGATTACTATTGATGATATTTATGAATGTATTATATATATATATATATATATATATATCTACTATTGTTATTATTATTTTAGTGTATTCAAGCAATTTAAAAATAAAAATATTTAATATATTATAATTGTATTTAACATTGTAATAAAATTATATAATTGCGTAGTATAAATGTAATTAAATATAATGAATTTATGAATCGAAACTTAATATTGATATAGAGATAATGATCTCTACCATAAAGTAAATAATTAGTACTACCTTATCTCTACCATAAAGTAATGAATTAGTACTACCTTATCTCTACCATAAAGTAATGAATTAGCGATACCTTTTCAATGCTGTAGTGTATAGGATTAGTGATACTATTTTAATACTACAAGCTACTAGATTAGTATTATCATTGCTAGTACTATGAAGTTATGAATTAGTACTGCTATACGCATATTGTATAGTATCCTATTAGTATTGCCAATGACAGTACTATGAAATTATGAATTAGTACTGCCGTATGCATATTGTATAGTATCCTATTAGTATTGCCAATGTAATATATATACTATGAATTTATGAATTGGTACTACCATATGCATATTGTGTAGTAACATATTCGTAGTATACTCCCGTTTTGTTAACAATTAGTATCAAATTGGCATTAGCTTTTCATCGAGTAATTAGTGGTCTAAATAACAAACATATTGGTAGTGCTAATTTGATACTTTAACGGGGTAAATTGTTTGTCGGGAGACTTTTAAACAAAATGTATTCTAATACATCACGCTAGACATCCTGGCTAAATCACTATTTTTTATTTATATTAATTTACGTATAATTTAAATAGGTGGGATTTAATTATAGAGATAAGTGGATATAGATAAATTAGTAAATAATAATATAGGTAAATATATAATATAACCTAATACTATTCATTTTTGAATTATAATATAATTCATAATATAACAGTTGACCTATTATGGTGTTACTTTATTATAAAATTACTGTTTAACTTAATAATAATGTGTAGATATTTGTATATATTTGTTCGAAAGTAATTAAGTAATTGTAGAACAAAAGATGTCACAAATAATTACAAAATATACCTGCCCTTACACTGTAAGGGCCTTACAGCAAGGCTTACGTAAGATAATTAGGTAATTGACTTTAATAAGTGACTTAGGACCTACTATTATATATACGTATCGTTCTGTTATATTATTATATTATTATTATATTACCTATATGTATAATATATTGCTTCTATTTACAATTAATTGGACTTTCAGAAATTATATATAGAAATAGTTAACCAGTAAAACAGTAACAGTAATTACTGTTACTCTAGATATACCTATATATATTTAAACAATATTATATATTACTTCTTCTAGAAATTAAGTGGAATTTGGAATGAAACTATTATAGATACTATATAGAACTCATGAGTTCTAAACATGTAAACATCATGTTTAACATGTAATTACATGTTTACATTATCATAATGATTATGCTATTATGCTGTATTTAAAGTAGAACAAATATATTATATATGTATAATTATTATAATAATAATATAATCCATCAATATGTTATCCGTTATAGTAAATGTTATAGTAATTACTATAAGTTAACTTATAATTTATAATAGTAATAATTGAATAACAACAACAATTTATTAACAAATACATAATTGTACAGTTACTATTACGGATAACTTAGCGATGGATTATATTATTATACATATTTAATATATTGTTTCTACTTGAAATTAAACGGGCATTCTAAAACTATATCTATATCATATGTACGTAACATATTAGAATTATAATCGAATAATTTCTAATAGTAATAATTTAAATTTAATAAAAAATCAAATGTATTAATATATATTATAATATAATGTATATGCACGCGTATAAGTTATATTTAGATCTGAATAATCGTGTATGCATATACATTATATATCACTGCAAAGTCAATAATTCATGTAAAGTTAAAGTAATAACTAATCAACCGGCTAATCACTCAATTATTATCACAAGAATTATTAAGAACTATTCTGAGAATAGTTCAAGTCCTTGTATATAATATTCATGTCCTCGAAGTTCACGCTCACAAGCCCCGCCCATAACATATCACGTGTGAAAACATGCTGCTCGCATCCTTCTAGAATTTACTTTAACTCTAAAATAATATTTGTATCATATTATCATGTTTATATTGATAATAGTATAACATAAGATTCTGTATTATAACATATAAATACTTCAAGCAAAATATCTAAACACATGAAGAATAATGACAAAAAGAAAAAGGTTTTATTTAGATATTTAAAAGATAAAATAAATTTAATAATTCATATATTATATATATACATTGTTTCAATAGTTATAGTAAAATATGTTATCATAGTTATAAGACTAGCTTCGGGTATTTTCTAAATATTATTTAGATATAGAACTACGTAAGCGCTCTAAATAACGAAAATGGCGAAATAGATCAAGAAATTCCGTATACAATATAATATTGAATATTATATTGTATTACAATTATATATTGAATATATACTATACATTATATTATATAATTTATATATCCATAATTATTATTTCTTATATTATTATAATAATTATATAATATTATATTAAATATATATAATTATTATAATATTATAATAATATTAGAAATATATTCTAGAAATGTGTGTATTATTATAATAATTATATTTTATTCATTATACTTAATTCAATAATATTTATAAAGCATTAACTATGATAACCCTGGATTATAACCATCATAGTTATCTTAGTTAAACTATGTGATATCTGGACGTAATCCGCACAAAAATCGTGATATATTAAGTATTATCTGCACATAATTTGTGACATATATTATAATTATATAATATAATTGACTATTTTATTACTCCACATAGTTATACATTATAACTAATTATTATCATTACAATACAACTAATATTAATTATTCAATATATATTTAATAATAATAATTATATTACCGTATTAATAAAATACCTCACATTGTGCCTAGTGCATAATTTATGCTACGAATAAATATTTATTAACTATTTTATATCATATATCTCATATATAATATCTGATTATCAACGTACGAGAGGTAGCCAGTAATCTCGTAAGAGGTATTTTCGAACAACATACTATATTTAATTTATTTCATAATTATATAGTTCTTATATGATTATATATAATAACTTATTAATATTGATATAATATATTGTATTATATATATTCGTATAAGAACTGTATAATTATGAATTAAATTAAATTTAATAATTGGACTCAAGTCGTACGAGATAATATCGTTTACTGGTAACCGTACGAGATTATCTTGATAATATATATATAATATTATTCCCAATATATACTACTAAGCTGTTGCACTAGTGAAATTTAATTTATAAAATATATCTTATGCGGATTTTCATGTGCGTATTATGTACCATAAATAAATATGAGACCGATTCTATATATATTTACACTTTAAAAGTATATTATCAGGTACATATAAAATGTATGCACACTTTTTCTATCTATTTAGTATCGTATATTTAATTATTTAGATGCCAAACAATTATATTTTAAATAAAGCGACTAAAACTGTGATTCCAAAGTAAAATAAGATATATTTTCAGGTGATCGTAATAAAGTACTTATTGGTCTACCGATAGGATCAGTTTATGGAGTATCTACAACACAGAACTGAAATAATTCATTTGTTAGTAAATATGTGATTAGAAGATAATATATAATTATGGACATATTAACGTATTATGTAGGTTAAATCTATTTTATAGTGTTTTTTTTTATGACGGAATGGCTGATATTTTTGTGTTAATGTGGGTATGGTACGTATCGAAGAAATGGATATACTTGTATTGAGAGGAAAGTATTGTCAGTGTTCTTATTATTGGAACAAATATGATCCCTACATCATTGGACCTGACGCACCCATATCCCTGAAGTTGATACACCATCTATCCTCATTATTTTCAATTATTGTTGGCTATTCTTGATATAAATTTAATATCTCTGATTTTTTATAAATGTATTATTCTAATAGAAAACTAAATAATTAAATGTGTATTGATAATTTTGTTATTTTGTATATAATTTTACTAACTTTAAATCTTAAAATTTTATTATATTTATTTTAATTTTACTTTTACTATACTTTTCTCCTCATAAATATTCTTTAGGAAAGTGAAATGGGTAAACGACTAGATATAAGTATCTCGCTTCTTCGTTTAACATTGTCATGCCTAAATTCTGATATTATTATTATATAACATGTATATGAACTTATGCCATCTATTTAAAACTGTAACTATATTTCGCTATTGGGACACCTCACACGAAACTATTTTTAAATAAGTGCCGCTATAATTCTGATTCTAATGTAAAATAACATATATTTTCAGGTAATCGTAATAAAGTGTTTAATGGTCTACCCATAGAATCAGTTTATGATGGAGCAAGGCATTCACAACACAGAACTGTATCAATAATTCATTTGTTAGTAAATATATGATGAAAAGTAAATTTGTTTTTATCATTTTTGATAATATTATATATTAATGTATACATTTATCAAATCAGTTATTAGCAGGGTTGGTCAGGTTGTGTTTTTGAGTTATCTAAGTTTAAACCAAAAATAAAAAATACCAGAGTTGTTCAAATATTATACTTTTCAATAATTATTTAGAATTAAAATACTATATTTCAATCATAGTTATAGTATTTCGATATTACTTTACATAGTAAAAACATTAATTATAAATGTATTGATATATATATATATATATATATATATATATATATATATATATATATATATATATATATATATTAAATAATAGATTCCTTTGAATAGTAGTGAATAACTAGTAGTATGTTTGTTTTCAAATAGTAATTTTACAGTTTTTTGTATGTTGGAATATTAAACTATCCATATTATTATCCATAAGTTATTTGTTTTTAATATAGTTAATATTATTGTATTCAAATCATAATATTTCAGTTATAACCGATACTGGTGATACCCACTGTTATCAAGTTTACTGCACATATATATATATATATATATAACTTTTATTTGGCATACATAAATAAATTGATATTATTAATGAATAATATAAATTTTAATATACTATATACATTTTTTCCTATAACTAGTTACAACAATTATATAAAATTAAATAATTCTACAGATAAAAATAATGTGTTGGAGGAACTGTTTAATATATATACTGTTTAATTATATATATATATATATATATATATATATAATTTAATTTGTATTCAATATATTTTCAGAACAAGGTAAAGAACAATACAGAGGATGCTATTATATCTAGTGTCTCCGTTGCAGTTCCATCAACTGGTTATTTACTGGAGCTAGAGAACACACAGCAATCAGAGGAGGAATATGCATAAATGGTGAGTTTCTATATAATTTATATCTATATAAATTAATATTACAAATATAATTATTAATATGATTGGAAATGACCTATTTATATAAAACATGAATTCACAATAAACACTATTAGTCAATAATAGTTGATATAATATTCATAATATTCAATATAATATATTATTATCAGATTTAGGCAATATATATAATCACTGATATATATATATATATATATCACAGTGATTACTAATCACTGATTAGTATTATATTTTATAAAAAAGGTTGTTCCCATGTGAACATACTTTGTAGTCAAAGAAATTAATTTTAATTAGATATGTATTAAATATAGTTATTCATATGGATACATATATATTACAATTATTTCATTTTCTATTTTTAAAAAATACATTGGCATTACTAAAGTCACAATATTAAATAGCTATATATTGTAGACCCATTGATTAAAACAAATTTATTCTTATACAAGATAGAGTTACTTTATATATTTATTTATTTATTATTTTAATACCTTATCCTATATATAAATATATAGATAGTATAATGAATAATGTTTAATAAATGTATATTTTATAAACCAATTTGATGGTTCCTTATAATAATGCATATATATACTGATTATATATAATATATATAATATCAACATTTGTTCATATATAATTTCATATAATATATTTCATATTGATCTATTTGTATATTATGAGTTTTAAATTAAAATATGAAATATATTGTATTAAAATGAGATTATATTCTATTATTATATAAATTACAAATTATACAAATTTCAATTTATATATTTATAATAAATATTTGTTTATAAATATTGGATATTATAATTTATATTTATTATATTTTATAATATTAAATATGAATAATGTTTAATAAACGTATATTTTATAAACCTATATTCTGGTTACTCTTAATAATGCATATATATTATAAATATATATATATATATATATATATATATATATATTATCAATTATATTTCTATATATATATATATATATATATATATAGTATGATTTGATCTATTTTTATATTGTTTATGAGTTGTAAATTAAAATATGAAATATATTATATTCTATTGTAAAGTAAATTTACAAATTATATAAATTTAAATTTTATTAAAAATTCAATTTATTTATTTATAATAAATATTTTTGTATAACTTATAGTGATCATATATAATGCATAATGTTT
Source organism: Osedax fenrisi (assembly GCA_964019155.1). Classification (NCBI taxonomy): domain Eukaryota; kingdom Metazoa; phylum Annelida; class Polychaeta; order Sabellida; family Siboglinidae; genus Osedax; species Osedax fenrisi. The sequence continues at coordinate 37,168,967 of OZ025244.1, forward strand.
AATGTATGTATATTTTATAAACATATTTTCTGGTTTCTCTAATAATGCATATATATATAACATTTGTTCATATACAATTTCTTATAGTATATATTGATCTATTTTTATATTATTTATGAGTTCTAAATTAACATATGAAAATATATATTCTATTGTTATATAAATTTACAAATTTCAATTGATTTAAAAATTCAATTTATATAATTCTAATAAATATTTGATTATAAATTATATTTGATATTATACTATATACCTATATACCTATACTATATATCTATTACAGCTATATACTTTATATATATTATTTGTGGTATTTAATAATATATAGTGATCATATATACTGATTCTATGTAATATCAACATTTTTCATATACAATTTCATATAGTATGTATTTATACAATTTTATATTATTAATAAGTTCTTAATTAAAATATGAAAATATATATTCTATTGTTATATAAATTTAAAATTCAATTTATATAATTATAATAAATATTTGATATTATACTATATACTTTATATATATTATTTGTTATATTTAATAATATATAGTGAATATATATAATGCATATATATAACATTTGTTCATATACAATTTCATATATTCATATATTGATTTATTTTTATATTATTTATGAGTTCTAAATTAATATATGAACATATATATTCTATTGTTATATCAATTTACAAATTTCAATTGATGTAAAACATTTTTATTTAATTATAATAAATATTTGATTATCATTTATATTTGATATTATACTATATACTTTATATATTATTTGGTGTATTTAATAATATATAGTGATCATATATACTGATTGTATATAAGATCAACATTTATTCATATACAATTTCATATTAGTATTACATATTAATAGTATATATTTATATATTTTTATATTATTTATGAGTTCTAAATTAAAATATGAAAATATATATTCTATTGTTATATAAATTTACAAATTTCAATTTGATTAAAAATTCTATTTATATAATTATAATAAATATTTGATAGTGATCATATATAATGCATAATGTTTGTATGTATATTTTATAAACATATTTGTTTGGTTCCTCATAGTAATGCACATATATATAAAATTTGTTCATATACAATTTCATATAGTATATATTGATCTATTTTTATATTTTCATATATAAGACACATTTTCTTATATTTATATAAATATTATAATGCTTATTACATTATATTATAATGTATACATTTTCATATTCAAAAAATGTATTCAAAACTAGTATTTGTAATGGGTTGAATATCAATTCAAATATATTCTCACAATCTATAAAGCAATATTATATTTAAAACATGAAATAAACTTCCAAAAATTAAAAAAGACATCATTCACAAATACCATCCTGACCTATCCCTACACAATATTTATATATTTATTACTAATATAGACATTTTATTTTTTAAATAATGTATAAATAAAACTTAAATATTTATTAATTATTATTATATTTCCATCAGCTTTATGCAAAGAACATTTCGGAGGCCTGTAAAGTCCTAGATTAGGAGAGGTGCTAAAGGAAATGCAACAAAGGGGCAATAAAGGAAAAAGAAACTTGATGATGTTAATATAGACAGTTTCATTTTTAGTTATTGTATAATACACATTCACTTCGATATTTATTAATTATTTTTTTCCATAGGTATCTGAAAAGACAGATTTGGAGGACTGATGTGACGTTTAAATCTATTTATAAATAAAAATGATTAATAATTTGAGCTTCAGTGTTTTTTTATATGTATCTATTCATCTAGCTAACATAGAATTAAATATAACCTAGTAGCAAGTTAAATAACTGCAGTAAGTATAACCTAGTACCAAGATAAATAACAGCAGTAAATATAACCTGGTACCAAGTTAATAACTAGGTATTGAAGGAGTGTTTATGCAGGAGTCATTTACATAAAATAACCGAGTAAATAAAATATGTATCTAGTTATTTACCTATTTAAATACCCAACTATTCACCTATTTAAAACAAATAATTAAAGTAGTAAAGATAACCTTGTAACCGGTAAATAACTAGGTATTGAAGGAGTGTTTATGCAGGAGTCATTTACATAAAATAACCGAGTAAATAAAACATGTATCTAGTTATTTACCTATTTAAATACCCAACTATTCACCTATTTAAAACAAATAATTAAAGTAGTAAAGATAACCTTGTAACCGGTAAATAACTAGGTATTGAAGGAGTGTTTATGCAGGAGTCATTTACATAAAATAACCGAGTAAATAAAACATGTACCTAGTTATTTACCTATTTAAATACCCAACTATTCATCTATTTAAAACAAATAATTAAAGTAGTAAAGTTAACCTTGCAACTGGTAAATAACTAGGTATGAAGGAGTGTTTATGCAGCAGTAATAACAGCAGTAATGTTCACAAAACAACCATCTATTCTAACCATGGAAATATAACCTGTACCTAGTTATTTCAAATAAATTTGGTAGCCTGGGACATTTTCTAATATAATTTCTAATACTAATGTTCGTAGTTTAATCACTGACCACCACCTTGTTAGCTGCTACCTACATATCCCTAAACCAATCAGACCATCCAAGAAAGTTCACTACAGAAAATTAGATAATATAAATATTGCTAATTTTATAAATGACTTCAAAATTGTGTAAAACAATATAACAGATTCATCACATATATACAGCTTTGATAGTAACCTTAGTCTTGTTCTAGATAAACATGCCCATATTATCACTACAATTTATACAGCTCGACATAATACATATTATGGTTCAATAATTCGTTACATACAGCAAAACGCTCACTTAGAATTAAAGAAAGGTATTGGCGAAAATCCAAAAGCTCAAATGATATAATATTTTTAAACATTCACTTTTTAATTATAGAAAATTAATAAAAACTGCTAAAAATTAATATTACATAGATCAAATTAAATCAGCTGGAAAAGATACTTAGAAATTATTTTGAATATCGTCAACACTACTAGGAAAACTTACAAAACGAATACTGCATGATAACTCCCCTTTAACTAATGCGACTAACTTTAACTCTTACATTTACATAAAAACATCATCAATTATAGATACTCTCCCTTGACCCTACATCCCACCAATATCAAGCCCAATATACTCACTTTCCACTTTTTCATTACCAACCATCATCAATATCAATAATATTTTATTAACAGTTACATCTAATTGTAAACTAGACCCAATTCCATTATATTTATTACATTCTCTTTCATCCCTTCTTTCTCCATTCTACAAAAAAAAGTATCGTTCGCTCACTAACTGCAGGTATCTTCCCAACAAACATGAAATATGCCCATGTAATTCCCATCCCTAAAAACTAGCTCAACTATTTCTAATTGTCGTCCCATATCCAACCTTTCTTTCATATCTAAGACAATCGAAAGAATAATTTCTAAACAACTTAGAACATACATCAATAATAACAACATACTGCATAAATTACAAAGTTATTATATAACGTACAAGAGCACTGAAACTTCACTACTCCATACTTTAAACAATAAACTACTATTTCCTAAAAAATACTCCCACCATACTGATTCTACTTGACTTGTCGTCGGATTTCGATACGTTAGACCATAATATTCTTATTCGTAGATTAGAGAACATTGGTTTTAAAGATTCTGTCCTTAGTTGGTTTACATCCTACCTAATTAACAGATCCTTTTCTATATGTATAGATAACGCCATAACAGAATCCCGCTATACAACTCATGGTGTACCCCAAGGTTCTGTTTTAGGTCCAATTATCTTTAATATATATATTTCCCCTATACTTTACTTACTTGACAAATATACACTTTTACTCATATGCTGATGACATACAGCTATACTGTAATTTACCTGACCCAATCAATAACATAAATACTATAATTAAATGCATTAATGACATTAGTAAATGGCTTTCAAATAACTCCCTACTATTGAATAGCCTTAAAACAAAAGATTTATTAATAAATACATCCCCAGGTCATCATTCCATACCAACTATTATTATCAATAATCACATTATAGAATACTCTAACCAAGCTAAACACCTCGACCTCATACTTGACCAAAATCTGTCTTATCTACCACATATAACTAATATATCGAAGTCCATTAATCACACCTTACATACTATCCGACTTATTAGACCTTCCATAACTACTGAACTTGCCAAACTACTAGTTACTTCCTTAATACTGCCCGACTTGACTACTGTAACTCTACTTTAAATTCACTCCCATCACATACTATCAAATGCTCACTAAATTACAATATAGAGCCATCAGAACCATTTTCAGGATAACAAAATCCAGACGACAACATATCACACCTTGTATGAAATCCATTCACTGGCTACCTATCCCTTACCGCATACAATACAATTACTCTACTTACCCACCATGCCACCCATAATAACAAACCTGACTATCTAACTGAACTACTTACGAACTACAAGTCATCCCGACCACACCAAATAATACTTAAATACAAACTAAATATACCAATAACTTTATCACTTAATAAAAAACAGGAATCTTCTTTTTCTATAATAGCACCTAAACTATGGAACTCCTTACCTCACTCAATTAGATCTATAGTTTCTGACCACACCTTTAAAGTCAAACTGGAAACAAATCTATTTAATATAGCTTATAATAATATATATGATACACCGCCGAAAACTCATTACTGATGTTGATCGCAGTGTCTAATCAAATTGGTTACAAGGTTACAAGGTTATATGATCAATATAGTGTGTTGGGAATATTATTTATTGAATAAGTGAAAAAGAACCAATCGATTAATAAATAAACTATGTGGATTAACATCAGTATCATAATGGATATCAATATCACCAATAAGGATATAATTATTAATATTAGTACGTATGCCCTACGTCGTAGTGATTATATCAACAAATTCATTTAGAAATATATTTATATCATACAAAGATGATGGTCGATATATTATAATAACGAGAACTTAATTGAATTATGTAAATAAAAGTCAATGGATAAACTATAATCTAAATTAATCCTCTTAAAATTATAATATTTATAAATATTTTAAATTAAATACCAACACTACCACCAATACTACCACCCATATTATCAAAAATCTAGGACTATGAATAACATAATATTTATTTCCCGTTACATCATTAATTACAGCAGAATCGAATTCACTTAACCAAGTTTCAGTGAAAAATATTATATCAGGACATTTATTATCAATTAAAAAAGAATTAAACAAAGTGACATTCACTCTTATTGATCTAATATTAATTAAAATAATACAAACATTATTGGTATATCTGATATAAGGTCATTGATTTACAATATTATAGGAGTCATTTGAATTATTCTATGAAATAAAGTTAACAAATGAAGAATTCCATACTAGTTGAAAAATAAACAGGCTTACGTACCGGTAGAAGTAGAGAAAAAGAAACTACAGCATAATTATGGAAAAACATATAGAAACACAGACAAATATATTTCATAATTTCATAGATATCAAAAAAACGTATGCTCGTGTATGAAATCAAGGGATTTGATAGATAATGGATACTTTTTATATATATGATAGAATAGCGCGATTGATCAAATCCCTATATAAAAGTTCTACTAGTGATATTATACTGGATAACATGATAGGTGATTACTTTAGACTATACCGTTGATAAGAATGTATTTTATCACCAGTTCTTTTTAACATATATCTTGAACACATTCTGTCAGATACATTAAAAGATCATCATTTAAGAATATATATTGGTGGCAGAAATATATCAAAGTTGCGATATGCAGATGACATTGATTTAATCAGCGGAAGTAACTACGAACTCCAATTACTCCCCGATAGCCTAGCAAAATATGCAGGTAATTTCAGTATGGAATTCAGTAGTGAAACAATCAAAACCATAGTAAATAGTAATAAATAGAATATATATGATAAAATCATAATGATCAAAAAATGTGTTTTTCCCCTACGATTGCAGTGTCACCTGAATAAAGTAAGTAAAGAAATATACTCATCTGATGATAGGTATTTTAACAGGTCAGTAGATAAGTGTATTAGAAAGTTAGGATATTTTATGGTAACCCGAAGAAATTACGTGATTTTATTTTTGATAAGGGATGGCATATTTTTAAGATTTGAATTGCGATGAAAAGTTGGTTTACATTGAGCCGGGTATGGGTTTTTAGATAAATTCGTTCTCATATCTACGAAGTTTATCTTATAAATAAAGTAAATTGATGCACACTTATGAGAGGGTAAGTGGTTATTAATTTATATAGATTTAATGAAATAATATACATATACATATATATATATCAATAACTTTTAATAGCTTTATAAGTATTGTGTTTATTAGAACAGGATTAAGTAATGATGGATATAGTGATAATTCATAAGTAATTTTATAAAAAAATAGTATGTATTCTATATAATAATTTAGATACCCATAGGTAACATAGGTAATATCTTTAATAGTACCTATGTGTATTGGATTTAAGGATAATAATAATATAACAAGTAATTTGAAATGTTCTAAATGAATTTACCTGGTCAATATAGATATATCGTGGGATAAGCAAATGTATATTATCTAGATAATATTTTCACTAATATGGGTGAGAAAGAAGATATATTATATCAGGTATACATATTAATTAGGCATTTTTAAGTCATAATAGGTAATAATAATAATGGAGGTAAAGATATAGTTCTTAACAAAAATGGGTTTTGAGAAGTAGAGAAGTAGAGAATTGTCGGTAATAAAATCATAACATTCACAAATAATATGCTAAAGTAAGATGTAGGCGAAAACATATATATAGAGAAAAGAAAATATTAGATAGCATTAAGTTAATCTGTAATCTTTAAATTTACATAAGAATTATGGATAATATATAGAGTAAGTTTGATTTACACCATTGATAATATAAATCCTATTACATAATATGTTACATATATCATTGGGTGGTCAATATATGACATAACCAAATAAACAACAAAATATCAGAATATTAGTAAATAAATATGTCGTAGTTAAACTATTATAATACGTATTATAAACTATAATAATATTGATATTTTATAGAAGAGAAATAATATCGATAGAGTAATAAGTTAATATAGTCAAAACTATAAGTTACCATTGGGAGATGAGTTCGAATAATGTATATTATTAATATTTATAAGTATAGCGTAGAAAAGTAGTTAATATAAACAAGGGGCGGCTTAATTGTAGATGATGATGATTTTTAAAAAGAATAGGAAGTTTAGGTAGCATAATATATATATATATATATAGTATTATATATGTAGTATCTTATATCGAGTATACTCGCAATATTTAGAGTTCAGAGATATCATTTGTTACATTACATATCAATAATAAATATAACACACTTATGTATACATGGAGACTCTCATTTCAAATACTTTACGCCATATACTGATTATATCAAAGGTTGTATATATATCCTTAATAATGTTTAGTTTAATTTGATTGTGTATCCATTTTTTTTTATTAAAGAATAGATATTTCATAGTTTTTATAGTAATATTGAATGACATTTTTAGTACGATTACATACATCGTATTATGTAAACATGTTGACAAGTTAAGAAGGACATGTTAATATGAATTATTATCTCTAGAGATATAGATACCACTATAGTAGTTGGATATATGTTTTTTGTTAAAACCATTATAATATTTAAAGCCTTCACTATTTCCTCTCATTCGTCAAGTATATTTAAATTATCGGCTATTTTAATAAATTTGTCGCGTGTTCTTACATATTTTATGTATTATTTTTTTTCCGTTTCATTTTGTTCTTATTTATTAATAATAATTATATATATATAGTATATATAGTATGTATTACATATTGACTATCGTGTATTACATATTATCCATAAATAATTCTACAATTGTATCATAATATACTATGTATATATTTATTTAAACTATAGTTTAATTTTATATATAATACCTATAGGTATTATATATAACATTTAATAATATCAAACAAATCTAACATTACATTAAGATCAGGTTGGGATTGTAGAAATACATTGAAGTTACACCTAATTTAAACATTAATTGTAATAAAATATGTATATGTTTTATATTTTAAATCATAGTTATTATATGTAAGTCAGTATTAAGTCAGTATTCACCTCTTCGTGTATTATATCTAGTAAATCTCCATCTCGGATATATATATATTACGTTATGAATACGCGTGTACGACAATACTTATGTATACGCGATGAATGTGTACTGTAAATTACAGTCTGTAATGAATAAAGAGTAAGTGTATGTGTTATAGAGTGTTTATTTCAACGTAAATCACTTCATGAACTCGAGCCCCGACGCGGGCGAATATATCAGCGGAGATACGATCACACGTACACACGTACACATGTACACACACATGCCCTTATTAGGTAGCGATGTACGCATACCAAGAGACGTGCATGTATACGTGCATGTAACGAATAAGATAACGCCTCGTTTAGAGGGCGTGATTGTTTAGAAAATGCCCGCTAGGAAATATGTAAGCGGCAGTCGAATACGAGAGAGAGAGGACATCGATAGAGGACATAGATCTTATATACAAAACGCTGTCATAAGTGCGTACATCAGCTAGCGATGACTCACGATAGATAAGTAATGTAAGAGTATCGAACATATGCATAGTTAACTAGGATTATATAGTGATATATATATTTATATATATATATATATATATATATTAGTTGTTTATAGGTTAACCAATGTGTAAAGTCTCCTTAGATAATAAGCATCCTAGGTTTGAATACAAATTAAAATACAGAAATGTCGTTAATGTCTCATTAAATATAGTTACATTATGCTTAGGTATACTTAATATTTAATAGTGATTAATAAGAAATGCCTTCTTTATTTCTATTGGGGTGCATTCTATTTTCGGGCGTAATATATATAGAGGATCTACTTGCAATCTCGTTCCTATCTCGTACAAATTAATATTATATAAATTTAAATTTACGAAATTATTGATAAAAATATCACAAATAAGTCTCATTGGATAAACGATATTACATATCGCGTAACACGTGCTTCGATCACGTGAGGATTCTCGATACAACGACAGCTATAACAGAGAATATCATTCCCAAAGACGACAGAGCGGAGGAGGAGTTACATTCACCATTATTGCAGCAATACAGACAATCCTGTAACAACGATTGAGTTAGAGTTAGGGCTAAAGCTTTATAAAGATAAAGTTAAAGTTAAAATTTAACAAATTCTCGAGTTATTAATTATTATATTATATGACCCAATTGGGCGAGTTTTAAAAGTAAATAAATGCGGTCTAGAAAATAATTATTAAATATAATTAATTTTTCAATATATTAATTTATTTATTATTGATCTGTCTAAATTTAACATCTATACATATATAATTATATAAAAACCACCTCTCTCGTTTGTATTATATACTTCGCTAAACTTATATATAGATAGATTAATAGTTTATTATATGTACGAATGATATGGTATGTGGGATAGGGTTAGGGGTAACGAGTAAGTACATATAATGATACATGAAACACGGATGAACAAAACAAAAAGGAAAAAATAGAATAAATACAATAAAAAACATTAATCATGCCTCTATATATAATGTATTAGCGGTAGAATATTGCATGGCACTTACCTCCCTATCGTTCTTGGTGACGCACTTGCCTTCACCCTTATCGCAATCATCAGCATCAGTCTGGCAACCTCTAGCGAAGGTCAAAATACCGTTCACCATTCGAGTCAGTTTCTAAGATGAAGGTGGTAGTATGTAATAGTTTAATGTAAAGGGGGGTTAGTCATATTGTAGTGAGTACTACTATACTATAAGGAGAGATACACGTATACAACTAAATTCGTAATGCGCTTAAATGGTCGCGAATATTATTCTACTTCCGTATTTGTTTATCATTCTTTGTACAGAAACAAATAGGAATAATATGTGTTGCGGGTGTTGTTTACATGGCGAGGTCACCGGGTCATCAGTGATGACTCATCACTAACCACGCACTCGGCCTCAACGCAATACTCGGAGGTGAAGTTCTTATCCGTGTTGTGGAAGTTCTCCCCGCCGCAAGCCGCTTCCGATACGTATACACGGTCTCTGATACTACCGCACGTGTAGCACTTCACTGTGTGGTGGTGTCAGGTGTCAGGTGGCAGGTGTGGTGGTGTAGTGGTGTGGTGGTGTGGTGTTGTGTTGTGTGTGGTGTGGTGGTGTTGTGTTGTGGTGGTGTTGTGTAATACGGTTTACTACATAATAGGTCGCAAATAAAAATAGGTATATATACATATATATATATATATATATATATATATATATAAATATACTTATATATGTAATTGTATACAAAATCAATAACTAAATATATAGATTATTGATATTATTATTTATATTATGCCAAATATATATATATATATATATATATATATATTAATTTAAATATTGATAAAGATATATGCTGTATATATATACATGACTGCCTGTGTGGCTCAGTGGCTAAGGCGTCAGACACACAAGCAGTAGGACACGGGTTCGAGCCTCGTCCGGACCATTAATTAATTTTATAAAATGGGTATTAAAATATTATTATTAAGTGATCTTATATAATTGTGTATAAATAAATGATCGGCTCTCGTTAAAACCATGAATGCCTTAACATGTGAGCGGCTTCGAAAGGATATTATAGCCATATATGGTTATAAGTGAAAACTTCATCTAAGTTCCTGGATGCGATGAAAGGACTTCACCAAATAAAAATAGCAATAACAATAACAATATATACATGTATATATAAGCATATATAACTACGTATTCGTATAAACCTCCGCATTTCTCCTTGGGGGTGATATCGTAGTTCTTGCTGCACTTAGAGCAGGTTGAGGGTTTATCGAAAGCCTCGTGACAATTAGCGAAAGCGGAAGTGTCTGTTGGTGACGTAATCGTGATGTAACGTGATGTAACCTTACCATATTAGGGTTTAGCATTCCATGTATTCATCGTGTATCATAGTACACATTGCACACATAGGTTATAACTACAATACCTTATATGGTATATATATATATATACCTCTTATTGAAGGTAAACCACCAGTTATTACTAACCAATCCCTTATTTTTTTCCCCCATTTTAATAAGGTTAAACTACTACAGTATACTGTATACAGTACCTATAGGTAAGTATGAGGCACGCCATCTCAAAAGGTACACTGTATAACGTACTGCAGTATCCCTTATTAGGGTATATATCCAGATCGTTAAGGAACTCCCACTATATTAAAAGGCAACTTTAACGCACAAATGTGTTTTCATCAGAATTTTAATTTAGCTTTCAGTATTTAAGTAATAACTAATATGAATAATATTATTTTATTTCTTACTAACTATATATATATATATATATAATCTAAATTATTAACCATGTATATCATTTTGAAATTTGAAACTAAAATTAACTTTTCTTTCACTGTATTATATATATGTAATGTTATTAAAGTATATCTATTATTAGATATAGCATTATATCACCGTATTACATCACCGCATGACGTCACCGGTGTGACGTAACCGATGATGTGATACCGTGATACCACCTCAGCCGTAAACCTAAACACTTGGTAGAGTCGTCGTTCAGCACGAATCCCTCGGTACAGTTCAAACAATGGCTTTGTTCACCGGAAATCACGTCCGTGCAGTGGTCGCAGTTATCGAACGTCATCTCGGCACAAGCTGTAGACGGTAGGGGTCACGGGGTCACGAGAGATAAGTTATACGAAACGTACGCTTATAAATATTAAGTGTACGTTCTAAACACTTTAATAAATTTCTTCGATTCTGAGATAAGTTCTGGGGTTTACTTCATAATCATATATATATATATATATATGATATTATATATGTATTCACTACACTCTAAAACTACTGCGGCGTATTGCTAGACTAACGAATGCAGAGTTTCTCTTTGGAGATGCCGAAGCCAGGTTTGCAGTCGAGGCAAGCGAGTCTAGGAGGGGAGCCCGTGCAGCGTTCGCAGTTAGTCGGGCAATCTGATTGGTTACGGAGAGTTATTCATTGGGCTGCGTTAGCGCTACGGTATACCGTGGTATATAGTAATTCCGTATATATATATATATATATATATATATATATATATATATATGTGTGTGTGTATGCTAGTTACGTAGAGTATATCCATTGTAACGTTTATCAATAATTTTAACAAAAGCATCTTCACTGTAGTTCGAAGAATACATATCTCGATATTAGTATATATCTATATAGATGACTACATTACTTGGTAATTATTATAGCTTATTCGTGAATGAAATGTTTTATATATATATATGAATATATTATTTAAATAGATAATAAGATTATATTATTAATACACTATACTACACTCTACTACAGTAGGCTAGGGTAGGCTACAGTAGGCTACAGTAGGCTACAGTAGGCTACAGTAGGCTACAGTAGGCTACAGTAGGCTACAGTAGGCTACAGTATACCCTGTACTATAACGGTATTACGAACGGTTGCATTTGTTAGCTCCGTCGAGAGCGTATTCGAACTCGCACTTAATGCAAACCATGGTACCTTGGTCATCTCGGCATTCCTTGCAGTTAGGGGGGCAAACTAACAGGGGTAGTGCGTGTTAGTGCGTATGTGTATTTGTGTGTATGTTTCTATAGAATTATACCTCGGTTTTTTCTATACTTGTTATTTGGTTTACGTATACTATATATATATTACACAATTAATTATGGCTAGTAAAAAATGATATTAACAAATGTTAAATTCGTATATTATAAAGTTTATATAGTGCAAATAAATCTAGTACTGAACTAAACTCTCAATGAATTGTTAATTGTAAGATATAATTATATTAAAATATTTGTTCGTGCATATATAAATTTATAAATATATATATGTAAATATATATATACATTTATATATATATATATATATATATACATATATATTATATAGATATATATATATATATATATATATATATTTATTTAAATGGGCTACACTCATAACTCTAGAGAGTTTACTAACTGGAGCATATCTCTAAGTTGAGGAAGTAGTTCAAATTACACTGGGAACATTCCAGAACGTTATCGCTGTTCGTTACGCAATGTGTACAGAATGAAGGGCACTCTGCGTGTGTCAGGTAGAGAGTATTACGACATTACCCGTTATAACATTCATCCGTTATAACGACATTACCCGTTATAACGTTCACCCGTTATAACGACATTACCCGTTATATATAACGAAGCCTCGTAATTGGGTATAATAATAAGTCACGATACTTAAATATTGACTTAAAGTATCGTAGTTTATATAATGCATAGATAATATCGCATTTCAGTTAATATTGCGCGTTTATTTACATTAGCTGTTAGTCTAAATAATAATATATTAATAATGACATTAATAATATTAATATGAATGTGAGTAAATATGATGTAATCATAAAAATCTACTGAAAATAATAAATGTATATATATATATATATAAATATTTCACATAGTATGACGCCGAATACCTGAACAAGTTCCGTCTTCCAACAGACCGTATCCGTCCTCACAATAATCAAGGTCACACTTCAGAATGGTGTCGTCCCAGTTGCAACTGTTGCAGTTATCCGGACAAGCTGTGTGTGCGGTATCGTTATTACGTCACGATTATGACGTCACCAGTATTACGCAATGAACTATATTCATCGCGCGACGCCCTCTCAGGTAAGGGTGTGATTTTGTAACGGGAAAGTAGATCAGAACAAATATTTCCAACAAATTTTAAACTTTCTTTTTATCACCTATCGTATACTCTTTTAATAGCTAGAATCAGCACAAATTAAGCACTTGATATAAATGTGAACCTGGTATCAGTCCATACATTGATTATATAACTCTATAGAGTCAATAACTCTCTATATAGAGTATGTGCACCTGTCTAACTAGCCATGGCTATATAGTATACATATTATATAGTGCACACCCTATACTGCCGATACGTACACCATATCTCCTACACATAGGTAGAGGAGATTCTAGTATAAGGTGTCACGTGTATAAGGTGTCACGTGTATAGGGTGTCACGTGTATAGGGTGTCACGTGTATAAGGTGTCACGTGTATAGGGTGTCACGTGTATACTGATGCCTATAGAAAATAGAGGCGCTTTGATTGTGAAGATCTGCACTATAGGTATTCGCTATGGCGGAACTAAATCTGTAAGACACGCCCATATAATACTTGATATAGTGATGTATGTATATATAGTTAAGATACACAACCAGTATAATATAACATACATCTTTAAACCTATTATACATACGATAGCACGAATATCTATCTTTATAATTATAAATATAGTACACGTTGATATTGTATGAAATGTGTTCATTGAAATACAAAAATCAAGATTATTACATCATATAGTTATTACGGATATCAAGTTGAATTACTACCATTATTTAACCATATCGATATTAGCAAATTTATTTAGAATACAATATCTTAATTATTTTTTCTATTCTATAGAATATATATATACAAATATATTTTAACTTTAATGTGTTAACTTTAATATATGTAACTATATATATATATATATATTATATATGTATATATACATACATAATTACATATAAATTAATTATGAGGGCGATATAAACTAAGTTAACGATATAGCTTCTATAGCTCTATAGCTAACCGATACATTCATCCCGTATGTAGTGTTTCATGTAACCCTCTTTACAGGCTGTACACAACATCTTACCTTCAGGGTAGGTGCAGCCTTCGCATGAACTAGGGCACGCTACAATGGGGTTAGTTAAGTGGGGTTATAACTATAGTTAAGTTGGGTTTATGCCGATAGTATGCTCGTATATTATAATGATATAATAACGAGGATATTAATACCAATGGCATAACTTTACGGGATATATATATATATATATATATATATAATTAGTATACTAATTATAATGATCTGCTAGTATAAATGGCTCTATGATTAAGTAATGAGATATTATTAACTGAGACATCCTATAAAGTCATAGAATACTTTACAAACGATACGAGATGACTAAAGAAAGACACATATAATCACGTTACATTATTATTACATAAACACTAACATCTACATCTTCTCTTAGTACCGGAAACGTCAAGGGTGTACTTCTTAGTGTCTTGGCATTCAAAGCATAAGTTAGTCGATAGGGTACAGTTGCAATTAGAGCTGCAGGCTACGGGAAGTAGGGGTCAGAGGTTAAGTTCAACGTTATTTGAGCCGGTGACCGAAGAATGCCAGAGTAAATTCGTTATCGCTAAACAGTATCCTGCTATCTATCTATACCATCATGCATACCATCATGCATACCATCATGCATACCATCATGCATACCATCATGCATACCATCATGCATACTATTATGACATACAAGTATCGCGTACTAGCTGATACCTTGTAATTAACACTATGCATATTAAATAGGTAGGTAGTATTAGGTAGTATTACATTCGTATATATAGAAGAAATTATATACAATATTTAAACATATATCGATAGTATGTATAAATATATGTGGGTTAGTATACATGTAGGTTAGTATGTGTGTACGGCGTATTGTGCGACGCATAGGATAGTATTACGTAATCCGTTGATAGCACTGTACTACGTAACTCATGAGGGCTGAGAATAAATTCTCCTATGATTATCATTATATTTCATTAATAAAATTATAATATTTAACATTATAGATATAGCTAAGGATGATCCTAGGATGACCCTAGGACGATTAACGAGGTCGCTAACATTTACAGTTCTTAATGTTAGCCATGTCCACATAGTACCCCTTCTTACATTCCGTGCACTCTGTCTCCGAACACTTGTGGCAGTTACTTCCGCAAGCTGTATGGTAATCGCATAACGTGTTTATGTATGCGTGCGTGTGTATGCGTGCGTGTGTATGCGTGTGCGCGCGCCGGTAGACGAATGCTAAGTCTGTGACCACATTAAATTAATGACTAATAATAATTATTTTACTTGTATACTATAAATATATAATTATATACGTGACGCATGGATACAATAAAATATAGTTATATAATAAGTAAAAAAGGAACACTCAATGGTAAGATTCTATCGAAATAAACTCGCGAATAATTGTAGTTGTGGACTCAGCTTAGCTAAGTTGGGTCCACTACTACCGCAATAGGGCTACGGTTCTCGCAACAATCAACGCATGAATGATTAATGAGTTACACCCACTTACTTATTGCATATGTATATATAACGCGTATAGTTTTATCATATGTATTATAGGGAACGTTTAGATATAGAACATCGATAGCGCGCTCGCATTTGATTGGTCATCACCGCGTCCTATAGTAGTCTATATATATAATAGGTTACCAATACTTCTACTGATGAATCATCTTCTATAATACGATCACATGTCGGGGGAGAGGAGGGTAAGGTACCTACATCAAGATTGTACTACGCGCTGATTACTTACTATATAATATGTAATTATATACTATTACATCAAAACTGGAGTTGAATTTAACTTAATTATACTGAATCCATAATACATGGTTGTATTAATATTAAATCTTACTTCATAACTTAACTCGAGTTCAACTAGAGTTTCGCGCTTAAGTTTTTATGTCAGTTAAATACTTCGATTAGATGTACTTTGGCCTAATGAAATACGTTAGTTTACGAAGTTCACTGTGATACTAACGAAGACACTTGGTTCCACCATCAAAGTAGTATCCGGGTTTACATGAAGTACACTGAGTTGTGTCACTTATACATTCCAAACAAGACGAATCGCAAACTGTCAATCAAAACGTATTACATTATAATGTAATACTATAGTAATATGTTATGCATTTATATATACTATATAGTATATATAGTCCATATAGTATATAGTATATACTATATATTATATAGGCATTTATTTTATAGTTTATAAGAGGTATGTTAATACAATAATAATATACATATATATATATATATATATATATATATATATATATATATATATATATATATATATATATATATATGGAAAATATCAAATATGACCTAGTTTGTTTTGATTATGATCACATTTAAAATATTTAACATGTATTATTGTATAAGTTAATATATTAATAACAACTCATTTAATTGTATAACTCTTATAATTTATACTGCAGTATAAAAAATGCATGCCTAACATTTTCCTTATAAGTTTATCATGTGTAAAATATCTAAGCGAGTATTTTAAATTTGACCTCGTATATATTAATCAAAACAAACGGTCATATATACACACACATATATACATATATAAATATATATATATATATATATATTTATATTTATATATTATATATATATATGATATACTCTAAATATTGAAATAAGAATGAGAGGACTCTAGGATTCGTAGTCAATACTCTCTCTAGGAAGTAAATCACAAGATGTGTGGTTCACTTGTGAACACGCCGTACACCTGTGTATATTAAACAGTGTAGGGCATAAACCTCTAGCTTCCGCCGGAGTGAATTATGGGTAGTACTATTAACCATAAATATATAGATATATATATACGTATATATATGTTTAAGTATATGTATATGTATACTTGAATTGGAATAAATAATTTTAATAAACTCTAACAATTTTCCTAACTATTAATTCTTCTTATTATTATTATTTTATAATATTTGTTATTATGGATGCGAATAACTTTATTATAACGAATAACTTCCGTATAATTTATTTAAAATGGATTTATATGAATAATAATAATACGTATCATTGTACTAGTACTATTACCAGTACTACTAACCGCTACAAAAGCCATTGATCCCAACGTGGGTGGTATTACACGTGACGCACACCATAGCAATAGCCGGGTCGATCTGGGAACACTCTAAACAACCGCTCGAACATTCTATCAGGGGAACAGTGCATCAATATAATGATAATAATATTTATTAGAAGATTGTGTGGTTGTTTTCTGTTAGTTATATAATTTACACAAATAATATTATTTTTCCTTCTAAAGGGCTTCAACAAATATAGCATATTTGTTGTTTTTTTCCCGTTATATTACGTGTGGTATGTGGTATGTGTTGTGGGCTGTACTGAGGTAACTGTAATGTTCGATGTGATGTACGCAGATATTGTAATGTATTGTATGATGAGGCGTATTGCTCGATGTAAGATATGATGGATGATGTATGTATGATGTATGTAAGCTATGTATATTATAGTGTAGTGTGTGGTGTGGCGTATTGCTCGATGTAAGGCATGATGTATCGAGTTATGCGTAGTGCATGAAGAGTTACGGTATGAGTGTGATCATCAGTGTGATCACACTATGTTATACCTATTTATCCATTTAATCTCTCTAAGTAGATATTTTATTTCATTTTACCTATACATCTCCCTAATAATATACATCTAGTGAGTTAGACCACACAATATTGCCTATCGTGATTTGATCTATGTATATCGTATAGACAATTATATCTACATTTAAATATTTCCTACATTCCTTTCCGTGCATTATTATATTCGTAGCCTACAATTCTGCCCTTCCTTTATTCCCTTTCCACAACCCTTTACCATATCTATAGATTACTAACTCGTGCATATAGTTAGGGCAATATCTGTTATAGAATATCCGAGCTCGCAAGCAGTACACACGATGTCGTAGTCGTTGATATTGTAGGTCGTACATCCCACCGGAATACCTGCGAACGTAAGTAGGACATTTAATAAAATCCCAGCCACGCCTCTCCGTCACGCCCCTGCGCCACGCCCCTCCGCCTACTAACGTACGCATTTCTTAGACACGCTACCCGTAGATAGGGCGTATCCTTCTTTGCAGTCTGAACATAGGTTAGACTCCTCGCTACACAGGCAGTTAGACAGACAAGCTAGAGCTAAGAACGAGTGGGTTAAGGGTTAGGGTTACGCGTATTGACGTGTATAATGGATTTAGTGGTTTCGGCTTGTTGACGAAATTCACGTTTACGGTAATTTTTCGTGTTTAAAACAACACATTTTTAGATTATATTTTACAAATGTCAAATAATATTACATATTATGTGATAAATAAATATACTTATATATATATATATATATATATATAATTGTTAATAGTAATAGTCTATTTCTATTCTATAGAATGCGATATATGCGAAGTTATATATACCTATATATATATATATATATATATATATATATATATATATATATATATATATAGTTGTAGAATTACGCCACGATATATATATGTAATCACTAAATCACCAAACTAGGCGAGTCGTAGGTTGCACTTAAAGTAGTTTTGATATCGCTACTAACAATTAACTACTTTATTAGTAACATGCGACATTCTCTACTACGATAACTACAATCTCTCGCAAAGTGTAATACACTATATTCAATTACTTATCAACTTTATTTACATCGATGGTCTCGCCGAATTAAATCTCATTTCATCTCGTATCATCTCATCTAATGTCATCACATCTTATCTCATATCATCTTATCTCATATCATCTCGTATCATCTAATCTCATTTCATCACATCTTATCTCATCTCATATCGTATCATCTCATATCATTTCATCATATCTTATCTCATATCATATAGTATCATCTCATATCATTTCATCACATCTTATCTCATCTCATCTCATATCATCTCATCACATTGCATCACATCTTATCTCATCTCATCTCGTATCATCTCATCTCATTTCATCACATCTTATCTCATCTCATCTTATCTTCAAGAATATTATATCATCTAATCTTATCTCATCTCGTATCATCTCATCTCATTTCATCTCGCCGCATCTCGTCTGATATCGTGTCACCTACCGTCGCATGTCTTAGCTCGCGACGGTCCGTAGTTATTCTGACAGTCGACGCACACGAAGTCTACGTTGTCGTTGTCGGTGTCTAGGGCGCACTGGTCGCAACGGGTGAACAGCTCGTCGCAAACTGGTGATGGGAGGGGGGCGTGGTTAAGTAACGTGATATCGACGGCGGTGAAGGGTTGCTCGTATCGCGTAATATAACGTGGAGAGGACAAGTCAAGTGGTATGTATCGTGAAGGTATCGTGAATGTATATAAAGTATACTAATCTATAGATATATACTCTAGTATTAACGTAAACAAATTCTTTTTAATAAACGCGAGGATAAATAAAGTACTACAGTGTACCATGGTATACTATGGTATTACAAACTAATTATATTTAGTGTATATCAACGAATGGAGTTATTCTATAAATATCCTAAGTTTTCGTTATACAAATATACATTAAAATATAATCTATTACGATAAATTAGTATATTATTTATAGCGTATATATTTAATTAAATAGTTAACTACCACTTATTATACCATAGGCATTATTTCTAATAAGTATCTATATTAGTATTATATTTAATCGCTTATCTATCGACAGTCGATAACTATATCATATACGGTGGTTATACATACTAGTTATACACAATGGTTATACACAATGGATATACACAATGGTTATACACAATGGTTATACACAATGGTTATACACAATGGTTATACACAATGGTTATAACCAGTGGTTATACACAATGGTTATACACAATGGTTATACACACTGGTTATACACAATGGTTATACACAATGGTTATACACAATGGTTATACACAATGGTTATACACAATGGTTATACACAATGGTTATACACAATGGTTATACACAATGGTTATACACAATGGTTATACACAATGGTTATACATACTGGTTATTCACAATGGTTATACACAATGGTTATTCACAATGGTTATTCACAATGGTTATACACAATGGTTATACACAATGGTTATACACAATGGTTATACACAATGGTTATACACAATGGTTATACACAATGGTTATACACAATGGTATACACAATGGTTATACACAATGGTTATACACAATGGTTATACACAATGGTTATACACAATGGTTATACACAATGGTTATAACCAATGGCCCCGAGCGTGCTTATTAGTTATAAGTGGCTTACGTTAGAATTGATACGATAGTGTATTTAGTGAATTATCACATTTGTAGTCACGTGATAATCGGGGTCGATTCACAGCCGAGTCGATGTAATATATGAGGAGGTGACGTTGGGGATACGCGAGTACATTACCTATACATTCCTTAGTGTCGGTGAGGAAGAACTTTGGCTTACATTTCTCACACGTATTGGCTCCGTTACAAGTCATACAGTCTTCGGTACATGCTAAAGTCACGTGGTAAGTATATGTGTAATTAATGATAGAGTGGATACTGACATACACAATCTGTATATATATATATATATATATATATATATATATATATATATATATATTGTGTATATTCATATCTATACATATGTATATATATATATATCCAATTTAATATATACATTTATTTACATAAATTAACAAGTTTAATTATATAAATACATACATATATATATACATTCATTTATAATAAATATTATATTATTTAAACATATGCGACATGATATAACACCCCGAACGACGTGTAATACCCACGCTTCCTACATACCGCCCAGACCAACACACTACGCACACATACACACACATACTCGTGATACTAACATACACATTCTCCGTTGACCGCGATTAGCCCTACTAAGGGTGGACAGGTCAAGCAGTAGGCGTTGCCGTTAATCTCCTCACCCGAACACGTCTCGCAGTTGTCCGGGCATCCTGGGTTACGTAATCACAGGGGTGAGGGTTATTGTGAGGGTGGTAATGATGCCGGCTATACTACCTATATGTAACCGATCGCTATACAATATAATATAGTATACTATCTTATATACTGATCGATACTTATTTTTATATATAATAATATTCTCTACTATATACTATATATAGTACTATAGTATTATATATAGTATATATTATAATATAGTAGCTATATATCGCAACTATATATAAATGATCTCGATAATATATATATATATATATATGATGTATATATTACTTATAGGGTATCGGTACTAACTGATACATTTGCCTGCCTTGTTCAACTCGAACCGGTCTACGCATGACTGGCACGCCTTCTTGCCCTCCTCGTATTGACACTTCTTACACTTGCTAGGACAAGCTGTAACCGATGAGATGTGGCGAGGTTATGTAATAGTGCGTAATCGCATACTATGTGTTAACTAGTATTATCCTTGTGTTAATTAAGTGTATATGTACCTATGGTTATCTATGTTGTTCGGTGTAGGTTCCTATTAACTATATTATATATATATATATCCGATAACTTGAATGTTTTATTATTTATACACATACACGTATATATGTATATACAATAGATATACATTTTATAATCGTTATTACATAGTATTTCATTTTTATAAATTATTCATCTGTTCTACTTTTGAAACCCCTCTATAGACGTACACGTTAGCTATAGCTATTTGCTGAACACGGATGGTTTTGCATTATAAAGCATTACTAACTATAATATAAATACAAAGTTTTCAAACCTGAACACGTTTTATCAATAGACTTGAGAACGTACATATCATGACATTTAGTGCACTGGCTATTTTGCGTAGTCGGGTTTCTTCTACACACGTCACAGTTCAGTGAACACGCTGTGTGAGGTCGGCGTGAATAGATACAATATGTACACTACGCATGCGTTAACGTTTATCGATTATTGATTACCGATTATGAAATCGATTAGTTATAAAGTCTTTAAGAATTATAATAAATAATTATGATATCATAAACTATTGTATAATAGTATATTATTATAATAAACATACATCTACAACTATGTAATAGTTATTTATATTTATATATATATATGAATAATTCATTAAATATTAAAAAAATATTGTATGTTTTAGAGAGTTATTTCATTATAATAAACGATCTACAGTATCGCAAGACCCAAGTGGTCACATACTATCGCCACCTAGTGGTCAACAGACTAACCTAAACATGAGTTGTCCTCGATAAGGGTATGGTTGAGGCTGTAGATACCTTCGTTGGCCTGGAAACACTCGGTACAAGGAACCGCTGATCCGTCGCTGTTGCATCGCTTACAGGCGGTCGGGCAAGCTGTCAATCAAAGCGAGAGGGGCGTACTAATTAAGGCGATATAGATTGGGGGCGTGGTTAATTATCTATATCGAGGCTGCGAGTTGCAAGGCGAAGATTCGTCTCAGGTGAAATAAACAAGATTGTTAAAAAATGTGAATTCAATGAATATATTGAATTATTGGTAATATAGAAGTTAAACAAATGTATATACACACAAACACATACACACATTAATATATATATATATATATATATATATATATATATATATATATCCAAAGTAACAGAAGTGAGCGATAATTGGCATGGCCTGAGGATGTAACCTGTACAAGTTTTCGCTACTTCGTTCTGGAGATAGTTACCGGGGTTACATTG
The DNA here is from genome assembly GCA_964019155.1 of Osedax fenrisi. Classification (NCBI taxonomy): domain Eukaryota; kingdom Metazoa; phylum Annelida; class Polychaeta; order Sabellida; family Siboglinidae; genus Osedax; species Osedax fenrisi. The sequence goes on from OZ025244.1 coordinate 37,192,617, forward strand.
AACGCACCTGGTCACGTCTTTAGAGGTAGTCACGCATACTGCGCAATCTTCATCGCATTCTGTGATACCCGATACGCGTTAGTGTGAATGGCGGTGATGAGTAGTTGAAGGGTCTATGGACTAAAGTCGACTGCGAATACTACTCAATCAAAGAGAAATCAAACATTAAATAATATCATTTGTGAAGGTATATATACCGTCGTATGTTATTAAATCAATCTATAATGCGATTATATTAAGTTATATTAAGTTATATATATATATATATATATATATATGAAAGTGGTATACCACTTATTTGATGAGGAATACTTAATGTTAACTGACCAATACATTATCTCAACTGACTAGTATATTACATTAACTGTAGTATACATTACTGATCGTTACATTAACACGTTAACTGACCTATGCAGTTCTTGCCGTCGGGTTGCAGAGCGTGTCTAAACTCACACACTTTACACTTGAAAGGCTGGTTGTCGCACGATTCGCAGTTCTTCATAGAGCACGGCTCTGATCAATCAAAGAAGCATGTACTTATAGGTTCGTAGTTATTGAAATGTGACTATTCTATGTAATGTTTACCACTAGAATTCTTTTTATGATATTCAAACTTATCTCATAAAATGTATATACGTATTATATTAATATATATTTAATTCGAATAACATTTATATTTAAATATATATTTTATAAGTAATTTCAAATCTTAGGACATACGTTTATTTCAAATTGTACAAATATAACGTGAGGTTTCAAATACTTATACATATATTGATACCAATATTGATACCAATATTGATACCTATACTGATACCAATATTGATACAAATATTGATACCAATACTGAAACTAATAAATATAAATGTTTGTATTTCTAAATTTATTATTTCTATAATTATTCCTATACATTCATTACGTAAATATATAAAAATGTAATATGCTAATTTTTAATTTAATATTGAGTTTGTATATACATTATATATGAATGTCGTTATTATATGTTGCTTATAGGCACTGTTCCAAATACGGAAACTATACGTTATAAACGGTTAATTTTCGTCAGAAACCCTATATGTGTATGTGTATAATAAAGCAGCCTTATTATATAAATTATAAAACATATACTATATTATAAATATTAAATATTACTACATAGAGATATCGTTAGAATATACACTTGCATGTCATAATATGTTGTTGGATTGTTTGAATATATATTTATATTTTGTTTTATAATATTTATAATTATTTTTTAAATAATCATATATTCAAATATATATTTTATAACATATGATATTAGTTTATTATATATTTGTATCATGAAATATTAGAAATTATTAAAATAATACATATTATAATATGATACAATTAAAGATAAACTTTTAAATATTAAAATCTACAATTGCTGAAAAATACGAATTATAATATTTTATTCATATTTATATAAATTGATAAGTATCCATATTAAAATGTACCGATATATTTAAAATGTAATACGAATAATTGAAAGATTAGTATAGATTAATTAATATTCCAAACTAATGAACAGTGTTAACATACCTGACACTACACGCTGGGTACATAGTAGGTACAGCGAAACCAAGACTATTACTGTTATCTTCATGGTGGATCCGGTATTCGAAATACAGCAATGTTCGGCTGTAACCTGTCGTACCCAAGTTATATAGGTCTCCCCCGTAGTCATGGTTACGGTATCCCAGGGTACCCGCGAAACCCGCAATAGCTCCGCCCTTAACTCGTCCATCAACCCCAGAACCGTACCCCTACCCACATCATCGGGGTTGTGCAGACGATACGAGAACAATGTAACGATGTACAACCGTAACAATGTAACAATGCTACAGTGTAACAATGTAACAATAGGGGACAACAATGTTTCACGTTCTGGCACGTCGTGTGCGCACTTGTGATGATGGATCGCTAGGGTCAGCTAGTTAATGTTAACAATGGAAGGTGCGTGGCTAGCAGGAGTATCCCGGCTGAGAGGCATAACAACTTCTACACTGTTAGAAGTAATGGTATTACACACAAGTGTTTAATGGTAATACACATGTCTCTAGAATAGAACCATTATAATGGTAACATGCACACCAGTTTCTGTACTACCATTAAAACTGAACATTTGTTGGAAGGGTATAAACACATTATTAAATTATTACAACCATTAAATAGAAATGGTATTACACATTATTAAATTATTAGAACCATACAAATGGTATTATACATTATTAAATTAGTAGAATCATTAAATAAAATAATATAATAATGGTATTTTACAATAATAATAATAAACAATAATAATATTTTGAATATTAAATACAATATTCCAATGTTCAATAATAATTAATCATTATAACATTATCTTAATTATCAATATAATTGGTGTTAAAGATGACACATAAATGTATTTATGATAATGTTAAAAACCCATAGATACTTAAATAATTTATGATTTTAAAATAGTAACTTTATTTATTAAAACGTAATATTAACCTAAAATATAAATTAAAATAATAATTGATAATTAATTTATACTACTACAAAATTAAATCAATTTAACAAAATAAAGAAAATGTAAAATATTATATTTTTTCTATATTAAAATAAATAATGTATTTGTAAATGAATATTATAGTGACAAAATGTCCATGTAATATAATGGTTCTATCGTAGTCATATGGCTGTGTAATACACGGACATTTTGTCAGTGTAATAAACGGATATATAGTCTGTGTAAAACAAGGAAATTTAGTCTTTGATTTTTACACAACCATACAATTTTTTTTTTTAATATTTTTTATTTTATTATATTTTATTTATTTAAATACTCTCTAATAAATAGTACAATTAATAATATTCTATAGAATTATGCATACAACATATGTAAAATTAAATCATATTATTTATTTGTATACATATATAATGATTATTATGAATAATGAATAATGCATAATGATTAATGTCGGTGTAATACCAATAACATAAAACCGAGGTTATAAGAGGTATTGGTAATACACGGACATTTATATAATAGATCGTGGTATCTATATATATATATATATATATATATATATATATATATATATATTATTACTAGGTTAGGACATTTATTTGTTTCCATGGACTCTGCAGAGCAACCCGATTTACTGAGAATCATCCAAAGATTGTGTTTGGATAGTGATAGGACATTTTATATTTCTAGAGCAACTGGCCTCATATCTATTTATATCTATATATGTATGCATATATACATACACCCAGCAAACAGTAATAGCCTCATAAATTATGAGTCGTAATAGCATAACAGCATATTTAATAGCCTCAAATGTTTACACTATTATGCTGCTATTATGTTGTCATTAAATGTATATTATGCTGCTATTAATTTGTCATGTAAGCAGCATAATAATAGCATAATAGATTTTAAATAGTAACATAACAGCAGCATAATAGCATGCCAAATTAATAGCAGCATAATAGACATTTAATGGCAACATAATAGCAGTATAATATCACAATGTAAACATCTGAGGCTATTAAGTATACTGTTATGCGGCTAGTATGGGGTTATTTCTTTTTGCTGGGCATATATGTATACATACATATATGTATACATACATATATATATATAAATATATGCATGAATACATACATTCAAAAAACATACAGTTACATTATGTAACTAATAGTTACTAACTATAGTTCATATATAATGTTTCTTAATATTTTATAGAACTTATATCAATTAATGCATAATACCATTACATATTGGAATTACATATGTAATGGATCTTAACATTTTAAAGTGAAGAATACCATTAAAGTTAATGGCATTTTCAAGTTTAAAATGCATAATACCATTACATTTTGGAATTACATATATAATGGTTCTTGACATTTTAAAGTGAAGAATACCATCATTTTAAAGGTAGTTGGTGTTCAAATACCATTAGACAATATATACTGTTTGTAATGGTATTACACATTTTTAATGGTATTACATATTTTAAGGCTAACTCTTAGTACCATTACTTCTAACAGTATACGGTGTGATATGTTTTCTCGCGTATACGCGTAAGAATCACTCTATAGCATTTATATCTTAACGTTTAACTATTTGGGGTTAATAGTTACGTATACGCATATATATATATATATATATATATATATATATATATATATATATATGTCAACCATGTAGAAACTATTTATATATGAAACACCTAAACTTATGGCTGCATACTTTTATGTATATAATTCTTATACCGTTTTCTGGCCCGAAATATCACAGAGAGGTAATTTTTCAAACTATTCTATTAAAGAGTTGTTTATTATTAAATTTGAATTTATATTCAAATATTTTAAAAACAATAATGTTAGTTAACGAGTCCTACGAGATTATTATAATCATTATAATAACTATTTCAATGTTTTTAGATCAATATATATAAATATATATATATATATATATATATATATATATATATATATATATATATTACTTACCTTACCTTACCAGGTCGAACTTGCTCGGCAATTTACAACACGATCTTTTCATGTATCCCTGTCTTTCATCGCAGCTGGTAATTCCTCGGTTCTACATCCAGTATATTTCACAAGTTGATCGATATATGTTAAAGGCGGTTTTCCTCGAAATCGTTTGCCATGAGATGGTTGCCAGAGTAGTAAGTCGCTTGCTAGTTCGACTTCGCTTCTCCAGCAATGTCCTGCATATCGTAATCGTTGTTCGCGTATAGCTACTGATATTTTAGGTATATTTCCGTATAGTTCCTTGTTTGTCAAATATTCTCTCCATGACTTATTTAGAGCTGCTCGGAGCATTCTAGTATAGGCTCCATCTATTTTCTCCTCAAGTTTAGCTGTTAGAGTCCACGATATGGCACCATATACTAATACAGATTCAACCTCCGCTCTGAAAAAATTTCTTTTTAATTTGTCGGGCATCTTAGATTTCCAGATTTTTTGCATACTATTTAGTGCTGACCAGGCTTTAGCAATTCTTATTTGAATATCCTTTTCTGTTGACCCGATGCAGCTCCCAAGATAGTTGAAATTTTCCACTTTTGCAATAATTTTACCATTTATGCTGTTTATTGTGATATCATCGGAGTCAGAATTTTGATTTAATTTCATGTATTGGGTTTTTTCAGTATTTATACTTAGTCCGATTTCATTTGATGTTACTTCTATTTGATGTAGCAGAGTATTTGTACTTGTCATATCATTTGTTGTAATTGCTATATCGTCAGCATAATCAATGTCAGTTATATGTGTGGCCGGATATCGTCTACTTCGTCGTTCAGTTAGTGTGAAACCTAATTCTGCGTTGATATCTACAGAAGTCTTAAGAATATAGTCGAGACATAATATAAACAGGAAGGGAGCAAGAGTATCTCCTTGCAGTACCCCAGTGGTAATCTCGAAAAAGGCAGTATCACCATCGGGAGATCTAACCATAGAACGAGTATTACTATACAGCATCATTATAGCTTCTATAATTTCTGTTGGAATTCCATATATTTGCAGAATTTGCTCCATCTTATTTCTTTTGATAGAATAGAATTCTTTTGAGAAATCTATGAATAAAAGTGTTAATGGTAGGTTTTTTGATTTAACACTTTCTAATATACGACGAATTGTTAACATTTGTCCTGATGTAGATCTATTTTTCCTGAAACCATTTTGATTCTTCCGTAGAATAGGATCTATTTCTGGTCTAATTCGGTTTAAGATCATTAGGTTAAATATTTTGGCCGCAATTGATATGAGTGTTATTCCCCTATAGTTTTTTGTTAGAGATAGATTTCCTTTTTTAGGGAAATGCAGTATACATCCTTCTCTCCATCTTTCTATAGTTTCTTGTGAATATACACTATTGAAGGATTCTAGTAAGAAATTTTGAAAGTCTTCTAGTTTCCATACTTCTGCTGGTATTTCATCTAGCCCTACCGCTTTTACGCTTTGAATACTTTTTATAGCTTTAGTTAGTTCATAAGAGGTGAATAATCCTATCTTGATATCTAGTTTAGTAATGTCTTGGTCTGATCTTTCATTTATGTCATCGTTTGTTGAAATTGATGTTGGTTTGCCGAGTAATTCTTTAAAGTGATCATGCCATAGCTTTATACGTTCTTTTTCGGAATTGGCTTTAAGTTTGGCTTTGTTGGACTTCTTCCTACCACTAACTTCATTCACTGTTTTCCCTGCGAGTGCAGACTTTTTAAAACTGATTGCATCTTCAATCTCTTCGATCTTTCGTGTAACATATTCCTCTTGTTCTCTTTGATACATACTTGTGAGTATATTTTGAGCGTCTACGAAGTTTTTTATGTTTCTTGGTGAAGGATCTATGTTTTTAAGTTCTGCTGCCTGATGAAGAAGTTCACGTTTCTGACAGATAAGCAGCGTTTCCCATGGTAGACTCTTTATAAGTTTCGGTTTTAACGGGATTATATTTTCAGCAGCTTCTTTGCATGCTATCTCAAAATAGTTATATCTTGTATTTGAACTTACATCTGTTGGTTTAAATTCTTGGAGGGTTTTAAATCTATATTTAACTTCAGTTACGAACTTATTTCGGATATTGCTATCTTGCTTCAGTTTAGTCCAATCATATGGTTTATTATTACATAATTTCTTTTTGTTTGCTCTCAAACAGAGTAGTATTTCGGCTGAAATTATACGATGATCAGATGCTAAACTTATGAAAGAATTGTAGGCTCTGCAGTTTTTTGCACTGTTTTTCCATTTTTTATTGATGATTATAAAATCAATTTGTAATTTAAAATTATTTGGAGAGGTATGTGTCCATAGTTGACCTGATCTCTTCTGAAAGTGTGTATTCAAACATAGAAGATTATTTTCATGAATGACATTTTTAAGCATATTTCCATTTCGATTTATATGTATGTGAAAAGAATATTTGTATCCATTTTCTTTGCCGAGGTCTGCATTGAAGTCTCCTCCGATTACTAGTACATTATGTTTTGGAATATGTCTTGTGTAAGATGTTAGATCAACATAGAATCTCTCTGTTACCTCTTGGTCACTCACATTTGTTGGGCTATAGCATGATATTACTGTTGTCAATGGGTTTCTCATGAAATGTATTGCCACTATTCTATTTGATATCATATCGATACTTGTTATTGCATTATAAGCTCTTAAGTTAATTAATATTCCAACACCACCGATGGCAGCATTTATACTATTTTTCCATGCAGAGCAGGTTAGCAATTTCCATTTTCCGAATGTATGTTCTTTGATATCAACATCTAGGTGTACAAATCTATGTTCTTGTATACATATAACCTCTTGTCCAGTTTTTTCAGCAGCGGCTATCAGTTCTGCTATTTTCCATATTTTTTTCAGCGTTTGCGTGTTTATGGTCCCGATTTTAAATATTTTCTTAGATTTCAGCAATTTTGGTAAATTTTTATTTTTATTTTTATTTTTATTTTTCTCAGTAGCTAACTTTTCGACTACAGTCTGAGGTGGTTCTGTAGGACGCGATCCTTGTTCCGCGCGACGATCGATGCGTGATAAATGTTGTGGTTGTGTTATATTTGCTTTCGATGGCTATATAAAATGTGCGGTCGCCACTCCATACACATTTGCGTAACCCTGCACGGGTGGCTGCAGAGTACTAGGTCTTGCCAAAGGACCACTATGATTTTGGTTCGGTACTGATTATTGAATAGAACATTCACATATTCACAGCTAACCTTCATATCTGAAGGCCGTTTCCCTATCCACCACCTGGGCACCGCTGGATTTGAGTTTAAATCTCCTAACCTATTTCTCCGTGAAAAAAAAGTATTCCAGAAAATATATATATATATATATATATATATATATATATATATGTTACACTAGACGTCATATCAAGATAACTAGGTACTCCACCAATATGAAATTTGTAAAATAAGAATTAGTAAAAGGTTAATTCATATACTGATGCTTATACGCATACAATGATTTAAATAAATGGAATATTCTGGTATATAACATCCTTCAACTATTATTAGAATAATACAATTATAAATAATTAAATATATATATATTTTATTATTTATAATTTTATTATTTTATAATTGTATTCTGCCTATATTAATTATATTATATTGTATACATATGCCATGTGTATTAATTATTAATTTATATTATACAAGTAAAATAAATATAATTCATTCATTCATATAGGCATTTAATTACACAACATATATTTCCAAGCGGCGTGGATAGTGTAATAACTTGTATATATATATTAGATAAGATTATTGCCAAGTAATATTTGTGACAAATAGACTATATTCTAAATAAATGTTCCCCATATAAATATATAATATACATAGTAAACGACTACCAAAAATGTTTCGACTTATTTAAACAAATATTTCGTTAATATTTATTGGGTTATTTTATTTTTATCATATTATGTTTTTAATATATTTAAAATTTATAATTTAAATATTAAAATATATACTTAATAATGTATTATTATAACAGGTTACAAAGATAAGAATAATTTAATATAATTAAATGTAAATAAAATAGTTCGATGCCCTCATTTACAAATTTGTAAAACAATTTTGTTTAAACAATATATTTTATTCTATTTTCAATTATTTATCGATAATTTATAAGAAAATGTAAAACTTTTTAATTTCTTTATTTTATAATTATATAAAGTATTCTTTGTTTATTTCTGTAACGTATGTTCGTTATATCATTATGACATATTTATACTTAATACTTCTAAAAATATATTTCTACTCTATATTTGCATTAAAATATCAAATAATAAACATTGAGTAGACCTATATATAATAACTAGGATAGTATCCATAAATGAATAATGATAACTACACTTATAAATATACTATATTAAAACAAATTTAATTTTAAATAACTTATTAAAAGTGAAAAACTATATTTATGTTTATTATAATCATAATAGTACCTCTATCTTGTCATAATAAAATGAAGTTAATTATGAGGAGTTCATATGTATATTGAGGAGGGCTGTTTTTGAGGTATTTAGTAGAATATTGTTGGAAAGAAACCATTATTTAATAAAGGAAGCACACGCAATTAGTTGATAATTATCTGGAGTGGATTCTAATTACAAGGAAGGAGTATAGTTGTATATCATCAGCATATATATGATAGAAAACGCCAGGAATTAGGGGTATAATAGACATTATAGGTACTATATATGGATAATAGAAGTGGGCCTAGAACATAACCGTTTGGGAAGCTATATAGTAGATGGCGAGGATAGAAGTGAAATTAACAGGGGGTGATATATTTGGGATTTACGAGTTAAGCCATTTGAAGGCACTACCATTAATGCCAATCATCTCAAGTCTCGAAATAAGAATATCATGGCGAAGAGAATCAAATACATAGGAGAGATCAAGGAGAATCATTTGACAAAATAGTGAGGGAGAAATTTCGCATATATATTGTTAAAGATTTGAAGGAGATCTTTCTTAGTTGAGTGACCTTTACGAAATACACTTTGCATGACATGGTGGAATGAGTTTAGTGACATAAATATATTTATTTTATGGAAAACGATTATTTAAAGAATTTTACTAATACTAGGAAGTTGGGAGATAAGATGGAAGTCATAAGAGATTAGAGTTGGAAGACGTTTTATCAGGTAGATAAGATTTTATCTGAGAAAATATTAATATTAATATTTGTTATTTTTCAATAATGAATAAGTTTCTTGGGTAAAGAAGAAATCATAGGGAGGATAACATTAAACGTTTTGATGAAAATGTCTGCAAGAAGATCAGATTTGGTATAATTAATTAAACAATTACATAAATCATGAGATCTGCAGAAAATAAGGTCAAGTGAATTCCCAGCAGTATTGGTAGGACAATTGATTAGTCAGTAAGATACTTGAAGCTTAAATGCGGATATTAGGTTAAACTATTGTTATTGTTATTTTTATTTGGTGCACCATGGAGTCCTTTCACCCCATCCAGGAACTTAGATGAAGTTTTCATTTATAATCATAAGGCTCTAGTGTCCCTTCGAAGCGCGCTCTCATATTAATGCATCCGTGGTTTTAACGAGATCCGATTATTTATGTATACACAATTATATATATATAACCTAAATAGGTAGGAATATTATACGATAAGAGCGATAGTATAATAAATTCGGAAAATAATAAAGATATTATTTATCAACGGATTTCTACTTTTATTATTTTATTTTAGTGGTGTGGTGATGAAAACTCCCATCCACCGGATCCCCGGGTTGCGGATAGGGGAACGGCCACCAGATATGGTGGTTAACTGTAAATATCTAATAAGCAGTTCCGGACAAAATCCAGGATGCCCTTTGGTAAGGCATAGTACCTGTCAGCCACACGAGCAGGGTAACGTGAAAACATCGGGAGCAGGGTGTTGGAAATGGTGAGGCGATACCTTAATATCTATGATTAAAAAGTTTTTGGTGAGGCATATTAACTCTGGTATAGAGTACTGTTACTCGTGTATGGAGTAGCGACCACACGTTTTACATCAGTTATTGAAAGCAAAAACATGACACACACACAAACATACATTCCCATTCCGCATCGCTCGTCACGCGGCAAAACAAAGAGCGCATCCTGCAAATTCTCAGTTTGCAATCGAAAAATTAGATACTGAGAACAAAAATCAAAATAGACTGATGAAGGCAAAAAGAGATATTAAGATCTCAACCTTCAATACACAGACTCTACAAAAAATTATAAAAATACCAGAGCTAATAACCTCTGCCGAAACTACAGATTAAGAAATCATATGTATTCAAGAACATAGAGCCATACATGATGACATCCTCATAAAAGAAAAACCCTATAGCAATTGGAAATTAATAACCTGCTCAGCATGGAAAAATAGTGTAAATGCTTCTATAGGTGGAATTGGCCTACTTGTTAATTCAAGAGCATACAGTTCTCTCTCTAATATTGAAACTATATCACCAAGAATAATGGTGGCCACTTTCCATGGTAATCCAAACACCACTATAATATCATGCTATAGTCCAACAAATGTAAGCGAAGACTTGAAGTTGAACAATTCTATATGGAATTGGCATCCATCACAAGACAGATACCTAAACACAATATGCTAGTAATAGGAGGTGATTTCAATGCACATCTTGGTATACTAAATAATGCTAAGTTCTCCTATCACACAAATGCTAACAGAAATGGCAATATGTTGCACAACTTCATAAATGAAAATAACCTTATATGTTTAAATACACACTTCCAGAAAAAAGTTGGACAATTATGGACACATAAAGCACCAAACAAGACTTTAGCTCAACTTGATTATGTACTGATAAATAAGAAGTGGAAAAACAGCGTAAAAAACTATAGAGCATAAAATTCATTTATTAGTGTAGCATCGGACCACCGCATTGTAACTAGCTAATATATAACTATCACTACGAGCTAATTAAAATAAATCTAGTAGAATAAAGCCGTATGACTGGAGTAACCTAAAAAACAATGCCGATGTAAGAAATAAGTTCATAATCGAAGTTAAAAACCATTTCGAGGCTCTGCAAAATGATGAAGAAAAAATATCAGCCAATACAGCATATACATACTTTGAAACTGCCTGTAAAGAATCATCTGCTAAATATATACCATTAAAGTTAAAACAGAAGAAAAGGACGCCATGGGAAAACCATGAAAGCTGTCAAAAACGTAAGGATTTACATATAGCAGCAAAACTTAAAGATTCTCAAATCTCTATTGAAAATCAGATAAAATTTAATAAAACAAAAAAAAGAATTGACTTCTGCATATTATGCAGAACAGAGTAAATATGGTAACAACAAAAATCAAAGATATCGAAATAGCGACAGCAAACAAACAATCTTCTATTGCATGGAAAATCGTAAATGAAATTAGTGGTAGAAATAACTCGAACAGCGCAAAACTAAAAGTATCTAGCAATGGAGAGAGAATAAAAATATGGCACAACCATTTCCAAGAACTGCTCGGAAGTCAACTTAACAAAACTGATGATGATGATGAAGAAATACTACAAATACATAATAAGTTGAATATAAAAATAGGTCTGTTCACTATACAAGAACTTAACAATGCAACTAAAAGCATAAATAATGGCAAAGCTTGCGGATTAGATGAAATTCCAGCTGAAGTTTGGAAACTGACAGAATTTCAAAATATTTTGCTAAATTTCTGTAATAGCGTATATTCTCAAAATCAAATAAAAAGATGGACTGAAGGCTGTCTTTTACCGTTCCCGAAGAAAGGAGACATTTCTCAGGCCAAAAATTATAGAGGTATAACCCTAACGTCCATTACAGCAAAAATTTATAATTTGATGCTCCTAAATCGTATAAGACCAGAAATCGATCCTATCCTACGGAAAAATCAGAACGGTTTTCGCCAGAATAGATCAACTACAGGACAAATATTGACAATCCGACGTATAATTGAAGGAGTAAGATCAAAGAATCTACCTGCCACACTATTGTTGTAGACTTCGCCAAAGCATTTGATTCGATACATCGCGGTAAAATGAAAAATATTCTCTCTGCGTATGGAATACCCTCAGAAACAGTAGAAGCAATCATGATACTCTATCGAGAAACAAGATCAATGGTTAGATCACCATATGGAGATACACCATACTTCGAGATCACTACTGGGGTATTACAAGGAGACACGCTTGTACCTTTCCTGGAATCTATTTCGCTTCTACTGATCATGACGTCAGTGTAAGGATTGGACAGGCTTGGGCCGCACTAAACAATATGACATCAATATGGAAATCTAATCTCTCTGTAAAGCTGAAGAAAAATTTCGTTAGGGCCACAGTCGAATCGATCCTTGTATATGGCTCCATCACATGGACATTAACATCTTCTCTTGATAACAAGATTAATGGAGCATATAGAAGAATGCTACGCGCTGCCTTAAATAAAAGATGGCAAGATCATACGTCTAATAATGAATTATATGGAAATATCCCAAAGATCACGATTATAATTAAAGAACATCGGATGCATTTCTCAGGACATTGTTGGCGAAGCAGAGAAGAAATGATCAGCGAAGTGCTTCTATGGGAACCTTTGCATGGGCAATGAAAACCTGGACGGCCGAATAAGTCATATACTGCACAACTTAGAGAAGACAGCGGATGCACTACAGATGAACTGAAGACGTTGATGGGAAACAGAGATGAATGGAAAAAACGCGTCATGCTGAGCAAGCTCGACCTGGTAAGGTAAGGTATTATTTTATATTCTTTACAAAATAATCGATAATTTTTAAATTATAATGTTTATAAATTATTAGCATTATTAATTCTATACTGAAGATATTTCCATGGTTAATTAACAAACAAATTAACATAATTATATGTAAATGATATTTGTTATGATGTACTTTAATACTTTAATATTAAGATGGATGCATTTTGTTTGTGGTGACAAAATGGTAAGATGATATAAATATTTACGAAGAATCATTTCAAAGAATAGAAATTCCCAGAATATATTATAAATAAATAAAAGGGACTTATTTCATCATTACAAAAATGTTAGAAATATACCGCTGTATGCGATACTGCAGTTATCGCAGATCACCAGACATGTCCGTGCAAGGGAGATTGGCAATACTCCCATTACAACGAAGTACGTAATACAAGCTTGCGATACGGGTTACATGAAGTGAATAAAATAAGGCAGATTGTATATAGCTATATCTATAGATAGTATATTAACTACTCTATGGCCTATAGTATATGAGGATATCCGAATTATATAATTTAACGTAAATAAGTATGGAACGCAGAAACAAATATGGAACGCAGAAACGCTTTCGCACTTAATGAAAACTTAAACACTTTAATACTTTAAGATTATTAGCAATATGATATGGTCACGTTATTACGTTGGTCGGTAGGTAATATAGCTTAATTATGCTTATTTATTATTCAATTTGTCAAGTGGTGATATATTTATTTACATCCCTATAATATAGAATATATTGATATATTATTTATTCAGTAATTTCTAATTATTAAAATGAGATATATTCTAGTTTTAATTATTTTTAATAATTATTAAAAATTATAATGGTTTAATATATAACTATATCCGCTTATTTATATACTTCTTTATATTATCATTAATGTATTTATAAAAATATTAATATATTAATTATAATTATTTAATTAAATCCTACATATACTATAGTATAGAAATCACTTAAATAGATTTAAGTTTGGTGCGATTTGCATAAAATAATTTTTTAATTGTTCTATATTTAAATTATATGCGATATAAATTAGCTTTCACACCTAATTTAAAACCAAACTATTCTACTAATTTGTAATATATTAGTAATGAACACTTAGTTTTCATCATATAAATAATAAATTAAAACACAGTTTTTTACATTTAAAAGTGTATAGTTTGATACGAATTTATATTATAAATAATAAATTTATCCGAAAATTGAACTTGTATAGATTTGCTGTTCATATTTTGTATACAAAATAGAATTATACGATTTAGCATAAGTGTTATCTTTCCTTAGAAAAATATTTATATATATATATATATATATATATGTTTTAATCTAGACCTCATTCTAACCGCATAATAAATATTCTTTATTTAATGAGGTTATATAACCAACATTTCCACTATAGTGATTACATTTAATCTTAAGTAATTATATAAAGTGAAATTGTTCAGTTATATGCGTATATTTATAATTAATCAATTACGCAACAAAAGATGTCCAATGGACATGTGTCCTAGATGTAAATATGTATAGCTAAATTATGGGAGATTACAAATCGTTAAATAAATGTTTTGATTGTAATATATAATCAGAGCTGGGCACGATACTCAAAAAATGTATAATAGATACAATTACAATTACACACTTTTTTCTTATAATAGATACTACTACAATTGCTTTTAAAAAAATCATAGTAGATACAATTACAAATACAGAATTTTCTTAGTAGATACATCTTAGTAGATACAAATTTGTATTAATACATTATACGTATTTACAATATATATATATATATATATATATATATATATATCATTTCATATACCTAATATATATTTTATATATATATATATATTCATTGATTTCGAATTTGATAGTATATAATATGTACTACATATCAAGGTACATTATATATACTGAAATAATGTTCGGAAAAGTTTGCTAGAAAGTGATTTTCTAGCAAATTGTAGTTGGATACCCCATTTAAAGTTACTAAATTTCCGGAAATTTGCCGGAAAGTAGGGGAAAGTAACCTAATACTAACACTTTAACATTAAATGTTCTTAACATTTTATGACTCAATATTTTTATAAAAAATACCTATATCCTTTAACTAAATCATTTCATCTGCTTTATCACTTCAATACAGTGACGGATTTAGGAGGGGGGCAAGTTAGACAAATGCATTGGGCCCTACATTTATAGGGGCCGTACATTTTATAAAAATAAAAATTATATATTTTTAAGATACATTTTTTTCTGAATAGTAACCTAATATTAAAGACATTATAATTTGAAAACAATTACTTGGAACCCCTTTTAACTAACTAATGGTGACATTATATCACGAGCTTGGTTGTGTAAAATGCGAGATGTGTTAAGAATAATTATTAAGATCAAGATATCAAAATATTAAGTTCATTAAGTTCATATGCATATGTGATCGAGTTTTAGCATTTATAGTCTCACATCAAGATATTAGTTCAAATCATAATGTAAATTATTCGGATATACTAGAATTAGTATCGAAGTATGGTCATATTTTGTCTACACACATATAAAAGTATTCTTCTAATGGTCTGTATGTTACTAAATATATATCAATATAAATTATATTGTATATTAATTACATTTTCTATAATTTTAACATATTGATATGACATCTAACTAATTAAATTCTACCAGTAAATATCATATTAATTACTTATATACAAATATATGTGATGAGATAATTACAATACCTGCTTATCGAGTTAAATGAACTATAATACAAGAAATTAAGTATGCAACATATTTGAGTGTATCAGTAGACTCCATTCCCGATCATGATAAATTGATAATAATAATTATATATTTTAAATGATGGCATTGTACACAATGGACATACTCACTACATTTATAGAAATACATTCCCACACTGGTTTAAAACTTGAAAAATGTATTATGGAAATTCTTCAAGAATATATTATTAATATAAATAATTGTCGTGGACAAAGCTACGATAACGCCAGTAACATGTCAGGAATATACAATTGGCTGTAAGCTCATATACAACATCATAATCCATTATAAATGTTGATACCATGTACATCCCATTATTTAAATTTAGTTGGCCAATATGCAGTGGAGTCATTACAAACTGTATCATCATATTTTGCATTTATACAAATATTATATATGTCCTCAGTACATCTAAGCGATGGAATATATTAAATGCAAGATTAAAGAAATATTGACACGTTGTAATACATATATATTTCGTTATACGATGGTCTTCACATATCATTGCAGTAGGCGAACTTTCCTATGTATATTTAATCGTTTTCTATATCATAATCAATAAGAAAATGTATAATCTTAATGCGTTATAAGTGACGATAACTTATCACTGATTGAGGTGAGTTATTTATATATAAGAGGATAAAAGAATTTGAATTTATTTGTATGTGTACAATTTGGAAATCTCTGCTATATAGAATAAATGCAGTAATCTAAATATTGCAGTTAAATTCAATCGAGTTTATAGAAACTATTGGTCCGTAGCCACGGTGCCTGCGGGGGCAAGGCATCCCTGGTGATCTTCAGGCACCCATGTGATTGTTTTAAATATTATTAAAGATATTAATACTTATAGGTATTATAATATATTCTAAATTATTTCACAATGATTTATTACATTTAATATATATGTATAATTTAATTACTTATTAAAATATGTTTAAAATACCTTAATATGTGTTATTATGTTATAGGTGGTTTTGTGTCCTCTATTTATGATTTAAGTTAAACCACTTTTCTGAAATTATGTAAATATTAATTAAATATTTTATTGAATGAATTTTTATTTATGAAATTAGAGAGGAATATTGTATTAGAAAATAAGTAAGTTATCACATTTTATTTCTATACTAGTATATTTGTATATCATATTTATAAACATCATGTAATTTAGAAGAAATAAAAATGATTCATCTTACCAAAAAAAATAAGTTGACATGTTTTTAGTAGATCATTATTGTCCTATAAAATATATGTACAAATCTATTTATAGAATATATATAACACTTAGTCTTAAGGTGAAGGCACATGTTCTGAGCTCTCAATGAAAATAGATATGGACCATATGTAAATTTAAAAGTGCATCTAATTTTTTTCAATTAAATATAATCATTATGATTATATTTATCATAAATATTATATTTATTTTATTTCATTTATTAACAAATTATCCTGTACTTACATTTTACAGGAAAATCATTTAATTGAACTAGTTTAAAATTATTTACAAAAATTGAATACATTTTATAAATTATTATTATTCATAATGACATATAATATATATATATACATTAATTAAATATTTATATATATGTACCTACTAGATATTTACTAACTAATATATTTGATAAATACACTCATTTAAAGACTCACTAAAGGGGGTATCCCACTATCCAACCAGTGTTTCCGGAAATAATGTTCGTAAATGTTTACTTAAAAGTTATTATCTATTTTCAATATCTCTATGGTTTCTATTTAATAAGCACTATTATCGTGTACTCTATATTGTTTGATATTATTAGCATTGTCTTACCTATATTTATGTTTATCTTATACAACTATATTGGCTTCCATTACTTATAAACCATGATTCTCCTCTTCTCATTACCCCTATTCTCCTTTGATTATAGTTATTGATAGGTTTTATTTCCTATTCATCTCGATATTTATTTATGTATATGTATTTCTGAAATTACACATGGATATTATTAAAGTATTTTATATAATATATATGTACTGAATATTTACTAAATAATATATTTGTATTAGTACACACATTTGAAGGCTCACTTTTTCAAGTATGTAATGCTGGTAAAAAAAGTATATATATATATATGTATATATATAAATTAAAAGTATTAAAATAATAAAAAACAGTATTAGAATTAAAACAACTAAAAACAGTATTAATAATCTATAGTAACCTACAAATATATATATATATATATATATATATATATATATACACCAGAGAGGGCACCCTCTATATTGGTGTTTAAATAAACAATTCAATTCAATTCAATTCAATATATATATATATATCAGTGTTCATTCTAGAGCTACCCAGTTACCCAAATTGGGAAGTGCCCTAATTTTGTGGGTAGCTGCTCTAAATATATAATTATATGGATTAAGTTTAATTATTAAGTTATTATTAATATACTTGTAATATCATTAATGAAAAGTGTTATATCTACGATTAAAGGAATATATTATTTAATAAATGTCAGTTTTCCAATGAATATTTATAAAATGACGATTAAATGTGTTATTATTATTATATTATTATTTAAGTATTAAAATAATGAAGAATTTATTATTTAATAAATGGCAGATTTTTAATAAATATTTGTAAAATGGCGATTAAATGTATTATTATTTATGTATTAAAATAATGAAGAATTTCAAATTCTATTTGTATTTAATAAATGGCAGATTTTCAATAAATATTTATAAAATGGCGATTAAATGTATTATTATTATTATTCTATTATTATTTAAGTATTAAAATAATGGAGTATGTGAATAACTTCTGTCATAACATTAGGATAAATTCATTATTTTTCAAATAATGGCGAATATATACTATTTGCCCTTTGTTATATCCGTTTGATATTTTATATAAACAAACAATTTAGATTCAAATACAAATTAAATATGAAATATGATAATAAACTGCTTGATCTATATTTAGAATAATCTATTTTTAGATTGGGTAGCAAATTCACTACCCAAAATGAAAATTGGGTAGCAAACTTTTAATATTGGGTAGTGAATTTGCTACCAATTTATATTTATAATAATATATGAAAATTAATTCAATAATTATTTTTATTCCAATTCTTTTTCTCCCAATATATATAAATCGCGTGATTGTTTTATTTAAAATTTGTAATTTTTATATATTTATTCAAAATCCTATTATAAAATGTAATATTAAAGTGATATATGACATATTAAAAACCATGAAAATATAAAAATAATGAAACATTTAATCACCAATATTATTAATAAGTTCACTGTTTTTTATATTCATAATAATTAAACTGTATACTTTTTAAATGTATTATAATCTAATTATTAAATTTAAAATTATTATTTTTATTATTACATTAATATTTAATAATATTATATTATATATTAATTATCATACTTATCATAATTATTATTCTTATATATAATATATAATGTTTAAAATATAATGTCATAAATATCATGTATTATACTACTTATTAGTTATTATATATATTGAATTTAAAATCAACCGTTGTACGGAGTACGTACTGCATGTTGATACAAGAGCATGACATATTTTATATTGATTTTATTATGATAAAATTGGTATCACTGGAAAGCTTATTAAATTATATAATACAATTCATATTATGTTTTTTTTAATTTTTATTTAAACAAAAGTTATTAACAAAAATGTGCAAACAAATTATTAAATTTTAATAATCAATACAATTATAATATTATATTATAATACATATATTATAAATATACATTCTAATTAATTTGTTATATTATGAAATTAAAATATCTTATATAAATTATATATAATAATGTTGACCAGTATGATATAATAATATTAATATAGATATAGGTATTTTTGTATATTTTTATCTATAGATTTTATCTATAGGTATACCTATAAGTATTTTTAAGTATTTATAAGTATGATATATTATATATAGTTAATTGTATATATATAATATATAATTAATGAAATAATTACTATATATATTATATATTTAGTATCTTATAATGTGTATTATATAGAAACTTATTTATTTATATATTCCTATAAATACATTTCCATGTATTATAGTATTTAATGATATTTTATGTATTTAATGATACAAATAACTAATCCTGTATACTTGACATAATAGTATACAGGTTTTTCTCGCGAAATATATCATTATGCTTATAATAATCATTATAATAATATGAAAGTTTAAATTATAAATATACTATTCGATTGATTAGTAATATTACCAATACATTTATATAAAAAAATAAGTGTATATATATATATATATAAGTTTGATAAAGTTACAATTACATTACTATAATAAATATATAATTATATATATGATATTACATTAATCATAATAGTATAACTTATCGAGAACCAAATTACTTATATATCAAACTACTCGAACATCTAATTTAAAAAATATAACTTCTCGACTACCTAATTTTCAATATAACATATTAACCATCTAATTTCGAATATTATAAGATCTCAACTACATAATTTTCAATATTAAGACATTTCGACAACATAATTTTCAATATTATAAGATCTCGACTACCTAATTTTCAATATTATAACATATTGAAATCATAATTTTCAATATTATAAGATCTCGACTACCTAATTCTCAATATTATAACATATCAACAACATAATTTTCAATATTATAAGATCTCGACTACCTAATTTTCAATATTATAACATATCGACAACATAATTTTCAATATTATAAGATCTCGACTACCTAATTTTCAATATTATAACATATCGACAACATAATTTTCAATATTATAAGATCTCGACAACATAATTTTCAATATTATAAATGCTCGAATTTAAAATTTTTAATATCTGAATATCTCATGAATCAAATGTTGAGAGATTGAATATAATAAGAATTATTTGATATCAATGTATTAGAATTACAATTTGTAAATCATTTAATTGTTAACGAATAATAAGTAATCGAATCGAATACTTATTTGCTATTTATTTACATCTCTAATTCAAAAAGTCTCCTAAGTAGCTTTTGTAAGTAATAATTGTTACAGGTTTAAATTGCCTCAGGGTATAAGTGTCCATCTAATATATTATTTATCATAAATGAATTTATAAATAGATAGCGAAATTACCCATATATGTCATCCTACATTTTACTTAGTAAAATATATTTAAATGCCCTATAATAATTTTTTTTTGGTAGTTGCCCTGAAACCTAGAATGAACACTGATATATATATATATATATCAATATTATTAAAATTAACATAAACTATAGTTTAACATATATGTTTTACAAATATTTAGATTCTTTATAAATATTATATAACAATTATTAAAAATGTATTAATTATATTGTATACGTTGTCTTGGATGCTAGCATGGGAATCAAATATTGTTTTAGTTTTGTTTTATTCTTTCTTTTATATTTGTGTTTATTTGTAATTTTAATATCTATTTTTATGTAATTTTATTGTATTTTATCCGAATGAAGATGATGAAATATGACATTACACTACTGTTAGGAGATATCGAATTAAAAAAGCTCATCGCTTTCACTGATTCTCCTTATAAATTGTCTATAAACTGAATGCATTCATTCATATATATGATATAGGTGGATATCATTCCGGGTACATCCTTGAATCGTACTCGAGCATTTTTCCTACAATATTTATACTTAGAAATGTAGGCTATACTTGACAAATCTAACATAATAGCCCTCGATTATATATAATTATATATAACTGTAGTTATCGATAGTTTAGATGTCCTCTTAAACATTTTACATATTACAATATGCATTTGAATTATTTGATATAATACTATTTATTTGTTATCCTTAGCTACATTCGTAAATATAAATTTGCATGTTACCATTACAAAGAAACAATTATATATAAAGTGTTTACAATTTTTCTGAAACGCATTTACTCCATATAATATTATAGTATCCTATATGACAATATACTGCACGAGTCGAGCATGTATATAGTAAAATAACTGTAATATGGCATAATAATTATTCTCATTACACTATACAGAATAGCGTATTGATAAATATAATACGAAAAATAACTCAATTTTACTCTTCCGTGAATGTTTCCTCATACTACGTGTAAGGAGATTCCTATTCAATAATTAGTATTTCGAAATTCCACCCTGAAGTACAATTTCGTAATTCTTGAAATGTATATATACCCCAATACCACTATCCCCCAATACGAAAAAGACCACAATACCACAACCCCTCAATACCACAATACACCAATACCATAACTCCCAATAACTCAAATACTCAACCCCCCAATAACACACTTACCCTATACCACAATACCACAATCTTCCAATCCCATAATAAAAGAACACCCAAAACCCCAATACCACAACCAACAATACCGCAATCCTCCAAACTCCAATCCCCCAATCCCACAAAATGATGGTCATTTGAAATATATGTATAACCACTAGTCCAATAAATGTATAAATAAAAAATATATATATATTATATATATATATATATAATTTATTTATATATATATATATATATATATATATATTATATATATAATATGTGTGATATGTGTAATTATAACAAATTTCTATGATTCTATGTGAAATGATACGAGAAAATGAACATACTGCAATAGGTTACATAAATTATAATTAGTAGTAATGGATTACAACCATTACCATTAGTAGTAATAGGTTACAACCATTACCATTAGTAGTAATAGATAACAACCATTACCAATAGTAGTAATAGGTTACAACAATTATCATTAGTAGGA
This sequence comes from Osedax fenrisi, assembly GCA_964019155.1. NCBI lineage: Eukaryota > Metazoa > Annelida > Polychaeta > Sabellida > Siboglinidae > Osedax > Osedax fenrisi. The sequence continues at coordinate 37,215,577 of OZ025244.1, forward strand.
ATAGGTTACAACCATTATCATTAGTAGTAATAGGTTACAACAATTATCATTAGTAGTAATATGTTACAATTATTACCATTAGTAGTAATATGTTACAATAATTATAATTAGTATTAATTGGTTAAAAAATTATAATTAGTAGTAATACGTTAAAACAATTAGCATTAGTAGGAGTAGGTTACAACCATTATCATTAGTAGTAATAGGTTACATAAATTATCATTAGTAGTAATAGGTTAAAACAATTATAATTAGTAGTAATATGTTACAGTAATTATCATTAGTAGTAAAAGTTTACAACAATTATAATTAGTAATAATAGGTTACAACCATGACCAATAGTAGTAATAGGTTACACAATTATCATTAGTAGTACTAGGTTACAAACATTATCATTAGTAAAAATAATATAAAATATAATATTAAACAAAAAGTAGTCAAAAATGTGAGTATATATTAGGGATGTAAATGATGCCGAGCTGAGACTATTGGTTTTTGATGCACGGCCGAGACTTTCATTTTCGGAAAAAAAACGAGCCCAGGTCGAGCCGAGACTCTATCCAAAGATCCCGATCCGAACCGAGACTCTAGCCAAACGAGCCCGAGCCGAGTTGAGACTTTTACAAAACATTACCGAGTCGAAATGATGCTTTTTTGAAATTACATTGTAATACTAATTTTTATATATTTCACATTTACATCAATTTAAAAAAAATAATCTGCACCAACTTCGCAATTCAGTGAATAATAATGTAAATTTTATCTAATTGTGTAAATAATATCGAGCTTTTTGATTCCGAGCCGAGACTTTTGGTTATTGATGCCGAGCCGAAACTTTTATTTTCGGAAAAAAAAAACGAGCCCGAGCCGAGCCGAGACTCTAGCCAAGCGAGCCCGAGCCGAGCTGAGACTCTAACAAAACTAGCCCGATCCGAGTTGAGACTTTAGGTAACTGAGACTGAGACTGCATCATGTTTTATATTTGAGCATCATTTACATCACTAGTATATATATACTAATATTATACTGATATTATAATATCAGTATAAAATACTCATAGAGTATCAGTTCGAGTCCGAGTTCGAAATTGTATTATTATTGAGTATCATTATCAGTTATAAATGCTTGACTATCAGTTCGAAGTTCGAATTCCTACGTTCGATTGCAACACTAATATATATATATATATATTGGTTATTTAAATAATTATATAGACATTAATTAATTATTTATAAAAAATATAGCTAAAAAATATTTACTTCTAATTTATAATAACGAGTATAAATACAGACAATATTTAAAAAATAACTACTTATTATATATTCATATTTTATTTATATTAATCTATGATTTAATCTGATGACTATTCAGTATATTTTAGTGGAAACGATAAAATTGAAAGAAAAGGTGTGGCATTCATATGCACAGAAAAAATAAAAAAATGTTTTATTGGGTTCAATCCTATAAGTGACAGAATAATAACAATACGTATCCAAGGTAAACCTATAAATTTCACATTCATACAAGTATACGCTCCCACTTCAACAGCAGATGAAGAGGAGATGGATTATTTCTACGATGCCTTATAAAAAGCAATCGATATAACTCCAAAGGTGACATCATGTATGTCATTGGCGATTGGAATGCTAAAGTGGGTAAACAAAAAACAGCTGGGGTAACTGGTGGTTTTGGACTGGGGACTAGAAATGAAAGAGGTGATACAATGGTAGATTTATGTAGTAGAAATAGTCTTGTTGTTATGAATACAATGTTCAAGCAACATGCAAGAATATTATATACTTGGAAGTCACCGGATAAAATTACTTGAAACCAGATTGATTATATCTAATGTACAGGTCGATTGAAAATCTCTATAAAAAGAGTAACAACAATCCCTGGAGCAGACTGTGGCACAGATCACAATTTGTTAATAGCTATTGTCAAGATAAAGCTCAAACAAACTAAAAAAAATAAGACCACTCCAAAATATGATCTAGAAAACATTGCTACGAAATATACTGTAGAATTCAAGAATAGATTCAGTATACTACAAGTAGATGGCAAAAATCCTGAAGATTTATGGATTGATATACGTGATGTTGTGATAGAGACGGCTGAGAAATGGATACCAAAAGTAAAGAAGAGGAAAGTTACAAAATGGTTAACCGAAGAAACAATAACAATAGCGGAGGAAAGAAGAGAGGCAAAAAGAAAAGGTGAAATAGAAAAATATAAAAAACTAAATGCAGAATTTCAAAAAAAAGCAATGTATGATAAGGAGATAAATTTAAGAGAGAAATGTAGAAAAATAGAAGAAAACAATAAAAATGGAAGAACAAGAGATATATACAAGGAAATAAAAGATATAACTGGATCATACACAGCTAGATGCGGAGTAATGAATCTAAGTTCCGGAAAGACCGCTACTGAAGTAAGAGAAGTAAAAATTAGATGGCAACAATACACAGAAGAGCTCTACAGGAGAGATCCTAAAATCACTGATACTTTTCTCGAAACTAGATATGAAGATGAACCTCGTATACTAGAGACAGAGGTAAAGGACGCTATCAAGCATATATCAAATCGGAAATCATCTGGATGTGATGGTATACCTATAGAGCTTCTGAAAGCAATTGGAGATGCATCTATAAAAATACTGTTAATTCTTTTCAATAACGTATGGAGGACTAAGGAATGGTCAAGAGATTGTAAGAAATCTATTTATCTCCCGATATACAAGAAAGGAGATAAGAAAGAATGTGGGAACTATCGTACTATTGCTCTGATATTTCATGCTAGCAAGATATTTCTTCGAATTATTCAGAAAAGATTAGAACATTTCCTTATTCCAGAACTACCTATTGAACAAGCAGGTTTTAGAAAAGGAAGAGGAACAAGAGATATCTAATTTTCGGTGGATGATGGAAACAGCCAAAGAACAAAACAGGAATGTGTATATGTGTTTCATCGATTATAAAAAGGCCTTCGACTGCGTAGATCATGAGAGACTATGGGTGATACTCAAATAAATGGGAGTTCCTGTTCACCTAATAGTCCTACTGCAAAAGCTCTATACGAAACAAGAAGCCACTATAAGAACAGAATTCGGTGAAACTGATACTATAAACATAGGTAAAGGGGTAAGACAAGGATGTATTTTATCCCTCCTATTGTTTAACATATATGCAGAAAACATAATGAGAGAGGCATTAGAAGATTGGGATGGGGAATCAGTATTGGAGGTAGAATGATTACTAACCTGATATATGCTGACGAAACAACACTGATCGCTGAAAGTAAAAACGATCTAATAGCAATTATGGAAAGAGTAAAGTTGGCTAGTGAAAAGGCAGTTCTATATCTAAATGTAGGTAAAACTAAAGTAATGATGACTGAAGACCAAGAAGAAATGGTAGTAGATGGAAAGCATATTGAAGTAGTATCGCACTTTATTTTCTTGGGATCTCTAATAACCAAGGATGGATTCTGTGAGAAGGAAATACGCATAAGGTTAGCAATGGGTAGATCTGCAATGGGGGACTAACGAAAATCTGGAAAGATAGAGGAATTACCCTCAGAACAAAGATTAGGCTTGTAAAAGCTTTAGTTTTCCCTATAGTCTTATACGGAGCAGAATCTTGGACAATGAGAAATCTTGAGAGAAAGATGATCGATGCTTTTGAGTTATGGTGTTGGAGACATCTGATAAGAGTAACATGGATCGATAGAATGACAAATGTATGGGTTATTGATAATATAAAACTAGAATGGACGCTTGAGTCAAGGATATTCAAGGCATCATTATGTTACTTTGGCCATATTATGTTATAAGAGCAGGCGGAATGGAATATGAAGTGATGGTAGGAAGAATGGGGGTTATAGAAGCAGAGGGAGACCACGGCAAAGATGGCTAGATATGATAATGAAAAACTTCTATGGAATTATCTTCAACATGATTCGTGCCTCAAGATGTAGGAGGAGTTGGAGATCTGCTGTCATCGATGTCGCCAGGGGTCGGATACCACTCGACGGCACAGGTTAACAGGTTAATGCTTTAATATATTTCTTAAATGTTATATTTGGTAAGCTTTGTTTATGTAATAGTATTAGCACGTCGTGCCCGGCACGATCTACATTTTATGTGTTAAAGTATAAATAATGATTCTCATTTGTACTGAAATAAATTATATATAAATAAGCAGCAGTATGGCACCATGGTGCCAAGAAACAGATCAGTTAGAATAGTAGATCATTACCGTAACAAATATAATAAAATGTCTATACTAATATTTAAATAGAATATTATACAATATTACAAAATACAAATATTAGATTATTAAGTTTTATTTAATTGTTCTATGGAAGGATGTGGTTATTTATAAAATCTCCATTCCTTAACATAACTGCAGAGTGTAAGAATTAGGGTTGTCCTCATCCAGCCAGTCTAAACTTCTGATAGAATACATTAACTTGAAGATGATATTGAGTTTCTAGAATCAATCGGATATCGCAACGTCAATTAAATAAATAGAGGATTAAAGGATATCATCTTATAAATAACTGTTTAAACATAACTATTTTAGATTATAATGTATCTATTGAGCTTTAAAAGGAAGATATTTTCTCTATGTAGGTAATTTAAATGGTATTTATAAAACTAAGGCTATCTAATATTATTATAATAGTGAAGTTTAAGAGTTTATGAATAATGTATATTTAATCAAAATAATGTGTGTATTAACTATCTAGTGATGACTAACAGATAGTATGAGTCATTACAATTCATGTAACAAGTATCAATACATGGAAGTAGGGAAAAATAACTAGTCCATAGTTCATTGAAATTATTTAATTGATATATTTATTATTATAAACTAATGTATCTTCAGATCTTTTATATATTATATATCCATGTATCTATGAGGGATATAATACTTAAATATTGCATGTAGAAAGATACATTTAATACTATAATAAATAATAAGTACAGTACAATATAGTTTAAAATATTTATTAGTACAGTAATTTATTATCATTATAAAATGTTATAAAATACAAATAATATATAAAATTATCAAATTATAGTTAATAATATATTAACATATAAATTTATAATAATAATATGATCACATTACTATTTTAAAATACTATAGTAAATGTACTATAGTAAATCGACATAGTTTAGATAGGAAAACTATTATGGTGTAGAATGAACCCGAACATGGTGTAGGTAAAAAAATAGAAACTAAATTTGTATAATAAACACACCAATACATTAGTTTTTAGGGTTAGATATTTCTCTCTATAGAGATACACATATATGTGAGAGTTTTTCTTCGATATTTGTATTCATTTTATAGATTATTTGCATGCAAATCTAAGAAAGTTTATATATTATATAATCACTATTGTCGGCATTTGCATTATCATCTTGCAATATATCGGAGAGCGTGTAGGTGTGCAGTTCACACCACTCGAAATAAGTACGCTCGCTATACGGCACGCTCTGAATGGGAGCATTAATTCTATGTACACCGTAGTGAAGTTTGTCTAATGAGTTGTCGTCGTAGTACGCGGGTTCAACATCGGAAAGGCTATCGTCTGTTTCCTCATCATCCGAGTCGGAATCGCCAGAATCTTCTGAAGATGACTCTACGTGTATTTGAGATACTGCATCCGATTCCACTCTATAAAAGTAAGCAGTTATTAGATGAATCAGTCAAATATTTAATATTAACATAACTATTATCTAAATGACATGGGTATATAGTATACATGTACTTTTACAATTGTATTTACAAAAGTTTTCAAATTAATATATTTAAGATATTTAGGATAAAGTATATATTTATGTAGTTTCTTCATTAGGTATATATTAAAATACTAATTTTGCAAATTTGCATCAATTATAAATCTATGTCCTTTATGAATTATACATATAATTTATAATTCCTAAATGGTTTTAGCAAATAATTCCTCAAATATCCGATGGGTATCGACATATTTGCTAAAATATAATATATATTATTTATAAATATTGAATTTATTTTGCAAGGAGTATATAATATATACTATATATACTCCTTGGTATAACTATAAAATAATATTAATTATAAATATATAGCATTGTGAGATAAAACCACAAATTTTATAAAAAATATTGAACAAAAAACAATATTGTTAATTATATATCAATAGGGCACACCCCCTAAACCGGACTATATATATTAATAAAGTAACATATATGTTACTATTAAACTATAGTTATATATAACTAAGTTATAATTAACTACGTAACAAAGTTATAATTAACTAAGAACATATCTCACAATGTATCCGTATATATCATATTTTATATATATATACCTATATATATAAAACGTTATATAATCTTAATTTTCTTATTTTATAATTGATAGTTTATATCAAAAGTTTGCTATTCTACACAACAATGATATTTGTAGTTAATCTAATATTATATATATATATATATATATATTCCAAAAATATAAAATATATACTTATTATTTCAATTTTACAAATATTAAATATCATAATAGATATTATATATATATAAATCTTAATATTTTATTTTAAAATATTTATTTTATTTTTCTTAATTTTACTTATTTAGGAATATGTAATAGTAAACGACTAAATAAGCATCGCGCTTATATATTAGTTATTAATAATATATAAATAATAAGTGTTATATTAAATTAATGATAGATTAATCTATATAACAATATATTTAGTTATAAGTTATTATATATATTAACTAATTTTTATATTAATAGTCGAATTTAATTATTATTTCAAATATTATGTATTATATATATATATAAATAATAATATGGTGTATACACGGGTATATATACCCAGGCTATATATAGGCTGTAGCCTTGCATATATATATGGCTCAGTGGAACACTCGAAAGCTAGTAAGTGAGATGTCCCGACATGTACTCTATACAGTTCTTATATTTCTCTTGAGTTTATCAAGAACTTAAACTTTACAAATTGTATTAAACATAAATTAAAACAACATATTTGTTTTACTATTTATACTGATTTGCAATTGGCACCTCATAGTTATTTATAACATGTAGGTGTTTTACAAATCTACAACTTATTAAATGGTCCATCTATATCCGTTATTTGTATTGCATTCGATATATATATACGTGATTATAATGAATAATAATAATTATTATTATTATTATATGTATATATTTTAAATATATTATTAATAGTTAACTTAAATATAATTATTATCTTCACCTATACATTTTTGTAAATACAAAATTCCTATGTAACTTGCATAATGTAAGGTCCCAAACTTTCTTTATAAGCGTATAACATGTATATTATTAATAGATTAATGGCTATATACATATTATATCATTTTCATAATAATAACAATTTATTAATTATCACTTAATAATAAATCTTGACATTTAGTAATATTTATTTTTTTAATGACATTATTTATTTTAAATGTAAATTATCTATATATATATATATATAATGTATATGTTGTTGTATGCTATTATTATAATCATCAGCATGTATTACAACTGCGGCACTGTATCGTATGTCCCGTGATACATTATATATGTGCGTATCATACACTGTATCTACTGTAGTAGCGAAACTTAACTAGATATCACAATCTATTTACATTCTATGTATTTAAATAGTAGCGACAATTGAGAAAACATTGTAATGAATACTTTGTATTAATGAATAGTATAGAATATTCTAGACCACACGTTCGTACCGACAGTAGAAGTGCCAGTTCATTATACCCGTATAATTAAATTTTGGAGTAGATAATGGTAAACAATAGCTATAATTGCAATTAAAAGCTGAATACGAATATGTTTCAATGAACATGACATCATTATTAATAATGCCAATAACACGTGTAATTTAAATACAAATAATATGTTGCATACTGTGTATTGCCTAACCTAAACCTAAACCTAACCTAAAGTTAGCAGGCGAGATATTGGTTCAAAAGAGCAAGTCTTCGATCGCATACCATATATGGTATAACAGATGGGCGATATTGCAATCGTGTACCGTAATAAGAACAACATAATATTATATACAATGTTGTATCCTTAATGAATTCTAAATTGTAAGTTGTTACTTAATAATATATTTGTTATTCACTAATGGAACAATACGAATGAATTATCATAAACCTCGAATATATGTATCGTTTAATTATTTATATTACACGTATATGCTACTATTAAGTTTAAGGTTAATAAAAGTAAATATTTTATATAATAACAATACAATACATTTTTTAATCAATATCTAATATTGACTAACATCTAAGTTATTCCTACAGGTTACTATGCTATTAAATATTTATGTAAGCATCATTATAAAAAGTTTATATAATAATAGGATGGCATAATTTATCAGACACACACATATTATATATATATATATATATATATATATATATATATATATATATATATATATATATATATATATATATAGTATACTAATGTTATAGACATCGAAGTATTTAATAAATATTACACCATTAAGAATTCACGATTGAATGATTCCTATATTGGATGATACTAATACACACATACGCACACTGTATGCGCACACGCGCACATACAGTTATTGCCCAGTGCGATGCATCGTGTGTCAATAAAACCGCACATAGTAGCCGCACACTTGTTATCTAAGATTTAGCGGGCGAAGTATTATGTAATAGGAAGTGTACCGCTTATGTAATACGCTATTAAGCGATACATGTACAGTGGTGACACGTGCCTACCTATAGGTAGACGTATTATCTATGTGTTCCTCGCTAGTTATATAGCATGTATACATGCTCGCCTTCTTTATATATATATATTATATATATATGTGTGTGTATGTGGAAGAGCATTTTTACGTATTTGTATTCATATATGATATATGTAACTTGTATTTAGGTAACCTATATTTGTAATACTTGTATTTTTCTATATTAATTTACTTTTTGTTTATTCATTACCTAAAGTTATAACTTATAAATTAATTATTTAACATAACAACGGATTCGGGTTATTTCAGTTATTTAAATCTGATTTTAATATTTACAATATACTACATACAAATTTATATTACTATTATTATATATATATATATATATATATATATTTATATATATTTAGCCAAGTACTGTATACAGTTTATACAATTTATAAATCATAAATAACGTATAATACATCTATACAATACATACAATGTATACATACAAACATATTATCCTGAATTCTAAATAATACAAAATAGTATTCAGTTTAAATATAATTCTTGAACAATAGAATCAATATAATACGTGTGGCGTTATCACATTATATTGTATACAAGTAGACAACGATAACAGTACAAGATTGTATGTAAGGTGCAATCACGTATACGTAGTATACTCTTTAGTATGAATTATATATATATATATATATATACATATATATATATATATAGATTACATCATCATATATATATATATATATATATAGGTTACATCATGTATATGCAGATCTAACTCCACTTTAATAAAACTATACGTATGTTCTATTGAATACACTGTATCATGTGTTTATAACGTAGATTATATGTAGGGGTTTTCACGATATAGGAAATAGATTTTTAACATTTTTTAAATATAGACTTACATCTATCACGTGTTGTCAGTTACATATATTGTAGTTTATACTATAGTTATACTATACTTCTATAGAAGTATAATTAAATAAGTGATTCCGTATAGCTATGTATCCTACTACTATATAGTTATCCACTTATAAGGAATTAAGGTTTAGTACATGTTTATATTAATAAGGTCGAGATGCTATATGATCTGTGGGTATACCAACACGTGTACCGTATGAGGTCACGTGACGTTAAGTGTGCGGTTATGTCGGACACGTGGTGTACAATCGCACTCCGATATTAATCAGTCTATACCCTTAACACTTTACATTATACATTATAACATTATATTAGTACTTTAATATTAGTTAATAATAATAATTTAAATTAATTTATTATTAAATTAATGATACGTTAATCTCTACAACAATATATTTAATAATTAATAAACTTTATATTATTATTTAAAATTAAATTATAATTTAAAATAGTAATTAATTATAATATACACAATATTATTCTATATTATAATGTATTATAGCCTATCATTTATAGGTGAAAATAATATTTATATTTAAGTGATTAATATTATATTTTAAATCATTATATTATTGTAATATATATATATATATATATATATAAATATATATATATATATATATATATATATATATTAGTATAATTCATGATTAATATATGTGTAATAATAATGTATAGTCGGTATATAATGTATGTTCTTGATGTACTAATGTATATAATATAACCTTTGTAAATAATATCCATTGTAGTACAAGTTCACATTTGATCTAGACATTATATTATTAATTATTAATTTGTATTTAAATACTTGAGAAGTAATGTCCGAGATGATAAAGTAACTATTATTAACGATTACTATATTAAGTGTATTTTATAGTGACCTCTATAACCTGATTGGTCGGAATAGCCACGCCCCTTTATGCATATTAAACCGCACGACTGTATATAGTGGTTTTATCTATAGATAAAACTGCTCCAGTAGCCTCACACACTTGTTATCTAAGATGTAGCGGGCGAAGTATTATGCAATAGGAAGTGTACCGCTTATGTAATACGCTATTAAGCGATACATGACATCGTAGTAATGACACGTGTATTGCTCGTAATACACAAGTGACAGGGACTATAGGTAGACTGCTTATCTATGTATTCCTCGATAATATATGCTCGCCCTCTATATATATATATATATATATATATATATATATATATATATATGTGTGTATTGTAATATTAGATAATGTCGAATAATATACTAATTAATTAAATATATATTGTTATATATATATATATAGTATACTTGCTATTATTCTTTACTATTGGTACATATATATATATATATATATATATATATATATATATAGTACAGGTATTACTCATTAAGTATTTAGTATATATATATATATATATATATATATATATATATATATATATATATGTACCAATAGTAAAGAATAATAGCAAGTATACTTAATATATAGAGTATTTTTTAGTATACTTGTACACTTAAAATTATTGTATTATCAAATAATGATATCTAGTATTATAAGTTGCGTATAAAGTATAACCCTGCAGATAGGTGCGACGCTCCCCGGTATAACATCAAACATTAAGGGCGCGCGTCAGTATAACATGCGGGCGTGTGATAATTAGTAATTACGTGTACTAATTAGCTAATTAGCAGTTGCGCACATCACGCCTCAATGACCAGCACACTAGCATATGTCCTATAGGTGACGTTTACTATTAGGTGGCGCCTCGGAATAGACAACCGTCACGCATTATCACTCATTACAACTCTACACTGTTAGAAAAAAGAGTTTTCTATACCACCGAAAAAGAGTTTTCCAAGTGTCCCTGTATTAGAACTCTTTTCGAGCATTAAGCAAATAGAAAACTCTTTTGCAAAAGAGTATTCTAATTTTTAATAAATATAAAAACTCTTTACCAAAAGAGTATTCTAGCTTTTAATAAATATAAAAACTCTTTACCAAAAGAGTTTTCTAACTTTTAATAAATATAAAAACTCTTTACTAAAAGAGTTTTCTAGCTATTAATACATATAAAAACTATTTACTAAAATATTATTCTAGCTATTAATAAGTTAAGTTGTTGATGTAGTTTTAATATAAAATAAAATATTAAAATAAATATTAGTATCTTAGTGTAGTAACCTTGTAACCTTGTAACCAATTTGTTTAGACACTGCGATCAACATCAGTAATGAGTTTTCGGCGGTGTATCGTATATTAATTATTATAAGCTATATTAAATAGATGTGTTTTCAATTTGACTTTAAAGGTGTGGTCAGAAACTATAGATCTAATTGAGTGAGGTAGGGAGTTCCATAGTTTAGGTGATATTATAGAAAAAGAAGATTCCTGTTTTTTTATTTAGTGATTAAGTTATTGGTATATTTAGTTTGTATTTATGTATTTTTCGTTGTGGTCGGGATGACTTGTAGTTCGTAAGTAGTACAGTAAGATAGTCAGGTTTATTATTATGGGTGGCATGGTGGGTCAGTAGGAGTAATTTGTATTGGGATGAGTAGCCAGTGAATGGATTTCATATAAGGTGTGATATGTTGTCTTGAGTATTTTTTTATCCTGAAAATGGTTCTGATGGCTCTATATTGTAATTTAGTGAGCATTTTGATAGTATGTGCTGGGAGTGAATTTAAAGTAGAGTTACAGTAGTCAAGTCGGGGCAGTATTAAGGAAGTAACTAGTAGTTTGGCAAGTTCAGTAGTTATAGAAGGTATAATAAGTCGGATCGTATGTAAGGTGTAATTAATGGACTTCGATATATTAGTTATATGTGGTAGATAAGACAGCTTTTGGTCAAGTGTGAGGCCGAGGTTTTTAGCTTGGTTAGAGTATTCTATAATATGATTATTAATAATAATAGGTGGTATGGAATGATGTCCTGGGGATGTATTTATTAATAAAGCTTTTGTTTTAAGGCTATTCAATAGTAGGGAGTTATTTGAAAGCCATTTACTATGTCATTAATGCATTTATTTATAGTATTTATGTTATTGATTGGGTCAGGTAAATTACAGTATAGCTGTAAGTCATCCGCATATGAGTGAAAGTGTATATCGGGGTATTCGTCAAGTAAGTAAAGTAAAGGGGAAATATATATATTAAAGAGAATTGGACCTAAAACAGTAGTAAATAGTATCATAACATGAAAGTATTAACTCGTATATTACAATATATTATATAATTTCATTTAAGTTAGATTAAAACTTAAATTCAATAATAATAAAATTGTAATATTGAATACAATATTTAATCAATATTCAATTGATACTTATTCAATATCGAGAAATTATTCAACATGAATTGTATTATCAATATAATTATGATAAAATTGTAGTTGATAATTTAGAAAAATCTATAGGATACTTAAATAATTTAAGTTTTTAAAAACAAATATTTTATTTATTAAACAGTATATTAACTTAAATATACAATTAAAAAAATAATTAATAATTAATTTTGATAAACAACAATATAATAAATATAATAAAATAAATAAAAGGTATAATATGTTATTTGTTCTATATTAAATAATTAATATAACTTTAATGTAGGTAATATTTACATCAATTCTACAGAAAAGAGTATTCTACATTATAAAAAAAGAGTATTCTACATTATAAAAAAAAGAGTTTTCTAAATTTTAAACGCTGGAAAACTCTTTTGGTAGTTTTTATATCTGTTATGATATATCATAACAGTAATATAACATATATGTAATACTCTTTTGTAGAGTATTTGGCCGTATTAGTAGATAGAAAACTGTTTTTAAATAAAGATTTTTCTAGATTATAAAAAAAGAGTTTTCTATATTTTAATAAACGCTGGAAAACTCTTTTTTTTAACAGTGTAGTCTAATACGAGAGGATAATCGTTACTATAGTATTACATCTTTATTTCGTTATAGATACTTTATATGCAGATTTCATTTTTAAATGAACCGCTTTTAAATATAGATTGAGATAAAGCGAAATCTGAAAACAATATTATTAATTTTCAAAATATAATTCTAATAATAACACTTATTATTATTATTATTATTATTATTACAGTAAACTCCCGATAAGTCGGACACGCAAGGGACCGGGAAAAGTGTCCGACTCAGCGAGATGTCCGACTTATCCGAGATTCAGAATATCATGAAAATAAGACATGAAATGCGCAGCGCGAGTTAAATTGTTACCGAAATATGAAATTATGCAACAATCAACAACATAAAATGTTGTATTCAATAATATTACTTACTAAAATTATAATATTCATTATTTAAAGTATACATTTCTGACAATTTATAAAAATTCCGACTTATCCAGTATACAAATCATAAAAATGACTATAATATGTGTCCGACTTATAGAAAAGTCCGACATATCCAATCCAACTTATCCGACTTATCCGATTAATTTAACATGGAACTATAGTTACAAATCCAACCAAATCAACTAAATGTGTCCGGCTTATAGAGAAGTCCGTATTATCCGTAGTCCGACATACCGAGAGTTTACTGTATTATTATTATTATAATAATAATAATTATTATTATTATTATTATATATATATATATATATATATTTATTTATAATGCCAAATAGTATAATATATTCATATCTCTATTAATAATATATATATATATTTATATTCTTATGTTATTGTATCGATATTATAAATATGCATTTCATTGATAACATAAATCGTCATCATCACGATGGTCAGCATGTAAAAGAGCAGAAAGACAATACAACTACTCGATAGTATAGCCCTTTGGTGGTAGACTGGCATACGGATAGCCACTATCATATCTCTTTGATGTTAACAGGATAGGATGGTCGTACCAATATATACTATGGTATATATATATAACTTCTATATATATATATAGAACCCTTTGTTGTTGTTATGTAATACCATGTGTGTGGCTGGTATTACTATACAATAAGGTATTGAATAATGTGTTAAAGTTAAGAGTTAAAGTTTTATATATATATATATATATATAATATATATATTATATAGTATATTATAGTTTATATACTATAGTATAGTATATATGTATAGTATTCTACATACATATATATATATATATATATATATATATATATATATATATATATATATATATATGTATATATATAATATTGTAGTTATTAGGATTAACAAAACCCTTTATGGTTTTGGTATTATTGTATATTCTATATAGTATATATATACACCTTTATACGGGTAATACATGGTACAATACTATTGGTATATATAGTAACTTACATATATGTAGTATGATAACTACTTAGCATGAATATGAGATGGAAGATGTAAATAGTTGGCTTGGTTTATAACCGAATTAACTACAATATATATATATTCGTATTATTATATACAATACCACGAAGTATTGCATACTCGTTAGTATATGATATATCATATATATAAGGTATACCTTAATATATATTATATGTATATATGTATGTATATATATATATATATATATATATATAATAATAATAATAATAATATCAGAGTAGATACAGAAGCAAGAATATCTTATCGAGGTATCTATGTTTAGAGCATAGATTTAGAGTTAGAGCATAGATTTAGAGTACCATGGTACTCTATATCTATGGTTTAGAGTAAAGTTGTGATGATACATAACAAATATATATAAAACAACAATTATACATTTTTTTATTTTTAAATAACAATACAATACATTTTACAATTAATAATAATAATATTAATTATAGCTTAATTTTTTTAAATAATAATAATACTAGTAGAGAAAGATTATTTTAATTATTGTTGTTGTTTGTTTTTTTTTGTTTTTTTTAGTTTTTTTTTTTTTTAATAATAATAATATATAATTAGCGTAAGATTTTTATAAATAAATAATATTTTTGAATAACAATATCAAATACAAATATAAAACGAAACTTTAGATCTAACTCACCATGTTTAAAATAATAAATACTATTATACAATATAATTATAAATGATAAAATGTCAAAATAAAAAATAGGTAAGATATAATAAAATTAAAATGTGTATAATAAAATGTAAATATAACTTAAGGACGTTTATATAATCTAGTAAAAATATAAAAATATAAAACGAAACTTTATCTCTAATCACTATTCATCATGTTTAATAAAATAATATATAATTGTAACATGATAAAGGTAAATGAAAACACTAGTTAAGATATAATATAATTAAAATATGTATAACAAATATAAAATATATAAAAAAAATATAAATATTAATTAAAGACGAGACGTTTATATAATCTGGTAAATGTTTTTAAATTTGGTGAATTAATTATATTACTATGTAAAGAATTCCAATGACTTACACCAATATTAGTTACTCGAAATAGGTTACGTGATGTTCTAGAAGAACCATACATTAAATTTGACTAAATTTAGTCTTAAGTATCAAATGACCAAATCCTTTTTTGAACATGAATTCTGAAGATGACTGTGTATCATCCTATACGATATATATTTAATTGCTCGATTTCGTAATTTTATTATATATTCCTTATTGGATTCAAACATATTGCCCCAAATATGGGAACAATAATTTAAATGTGCCATAAAAAGCGATTTAAAAATTAAAACTAGTGTATCTGTATTTAGATATTTTGAGATTTTTTTTTAAAATACCGATTATTCGTGATAGTTTACTGGAAACAAAATTATGTTGCCGTTTCCAATCCATTTTATTATCAATAAAGTTTCCTATAAATTGTATTGAATTGACTTGCTCAATAGTAGGAATAGGAATAGTAGAACCAAACCTACTATAGTAGGTTCTATACCATTAATTTCAATATTGAATGTACTGCCAGAATGTATATTACGTGTATTATAATCTATAAAATTACATTTATTTACATTTAGGGTTAATATATTAATAGCTAACCAAGAAGATATTTTACTTAACTCTGTTTAATTCATAAGAATATTTAATCTAGATAAAGTATCACTTGCAAATATTAAAGTTGTATCATCCGCATAAAGTATAGTTTTCAAATGTTTTGATATGTTTGGTAGGTCATTTATATATATTAAAAATACAATAGGTCCCAAAACCGAACCCTGGGTCATTCCACAATTAACTAAAATCCTAAAACAGTTATATAACTGATATCATATTCAACACATTGACTTCTATTTGATAAATAACTTTTAAACAGATCTAGTGCTGAACCACGAATACTATAATTTTCAAGTTTTTGATATAAAATATCATGATCAATTGTATCAAATGCTTTTTTCAGATCTATTGATACTACCGAACATTTTTTTAAATGTTCTAGATTGTCATTAATACATTTTATTACATCAGCTAATGCATCAAATGTCGATAAGCCTGATCTAAATCCATATTGAGACTTATTTATTATGTTATATTTCCCCAGAAAGTTATTTAAACGATATTTAATAGCTTTATCATATATCTTTGCTATTTGTGGCAATAGAGAGATTGGCCTAAAATTAAGCATATCATTTTTTGAATTAGATTTATATAATGGTATAATTTTTGCTTTTTTAAACGCACTGGGAAATATTCTTTCAATTAAGCCTCTGTTAAAAATCATGGATAATATAACATAAATTTCGCATTTCATATATTTAAAAAAAATCATATTCATATTAAAAATATCAGTGCTATATTTAGAATTACAGTTTTAAATTATATTAAAAATTTCTACGGAGGTTATATGAGTTCTACATAATGAATACTTATTATTTTCGCATAGAGTATCATATATATTTATATTATCTGGTCGTTCTATTACATTTTCTAGTTTTTTACCAATATTACCTAGGGTAATTTTGAATTTTTTAGAAATCTCAAAGTTAGACTCTTTACTACTACTTATATATTCAATATAATTTTTTTAATTTTTTTTATTTATATATATATATATATATATATATATATATATATATATATATATATATATATATAAGGTATAGTCTCATACCTGAAATACCATAAACGCGCCTTCAGTTATATGGTTCCATCCTTATAGAATTCCCTCCCTGCCTCTATTAGATCAATCCATTCACAACCGTCCATTACATACCTCAAAGCTTACATATCCTCGATGTAATATATTCACTTATTTAATCATTCAATATTACTATTTTTATAAATTATATTATTTTATCGTTTTGTTTATTTATTTATCTATTTATTGTTTTCGTTCTATATTGTTATATGCACCTACGAGGGGTGGCCACACCTATGATAAGTGCTAATAAACCTTATCATCATCACATATATATATATATATATATATATATAATATATATATATTATATATATATATATATATATATATATATATATATACATATATTGTCATATTTTCAAAACTCTGGTTTATTCCATAAACGTGTTATTGTCAACTATCTCCATAGAAATGTATATTAACATTAATGTATTTATATACCACTATATACCATTAATGTAACCATTTACCATCGATGTAAACAAATAATTTCTGTATATCAATACAATTGACAACAGGCCGTTATTTGAAAACCATTGACCTTAAATCGATCTCATTCCAAGACAAACTCTATATATGGAAATATTCTTGTTGTGTCGTGCGTTCGTTTCTCGCTATACAAGCAACCGGGTCACTATAATGTATACACGTGGGGGTGATTACACCAGAACCCTCGATACAGTGTATCATACTTTCCGTTAAATTAATAAACTAAATAAACCTTATATATGTATCCTAAACCTATCATTATCCGTGCAAAGATGTGCATGCACATTATCCATGTATAACTTATTTTAATACGAGATAACACACACACACACACATATATATATAGTATATAGTAGGTAGTATATATATATATATATATATTAGTGATCTAAAATGAGCCAAAATTCCCTGCTTCGAAACAACTGAAACATCCAAAATATATGATTCGAATCATTCGAATCATCCTAAATTGTCGCTTCGAACCGAATCCAAAATATATGTTGCGAAACATCTGAAACATCCTAATTTATCGCTTCGAATAGCTCTAACCTCAATATTAGAGAATAAAGTTGATGCGTATGTACAAAGTATATACATGCATGATGCGCGTAACAAGTAAAACATCCTAATTTGTCGCTTCGAATGGCTCTAACCTCAATATTAGAGAATAAAGTTGATGCGTATGTACAAAGTATATACATGCATGATGCGCGTAACAAGTTATGGAGAGATCACATTACAAATAAGGAGTTGTACAGCAGAATCCCAAGAATAACAGATACAATACGACATATTAGTGTTGCAACCGGACCCTCATTTCATTGTATCAGTATTATTCAATTCAAATAGTAATTATATACATTTCGAGGGTTTCAAATAGTATTATTTTTGTTAAATTATGTAATAGAAGTTTTCAAATATTAAAATTATTCATTTCGAAGGTTAAAAAAGGAAAATTATTCATTTAGAAAGTTTCAAATAGTAAATATATTCATTTCGAAAGCTTCAAATAGTAAATTATAGACATACCCAATCGGGCATTGCTTTTTCGGGCACAAGTTTTTGATTGTTTGTCTATCTATTATTTATCAAGTAAGCTATTCATGATTCTACATTGCTAGTATATACAATTAAATCAATTTAACTAAAATACAAACAAATGTAGAAAAATAATTTAAAAATACAAAAAATATGTCAAAATATATTTTTAAAAAAATTTCTAAAAATAATATAAAAAATATAATATATTAAAATAATATTTCAAAAATTAGAGGAAATATATAAAAAAAATTCAAAAAATATAAAAAAATATTTCAAAATATATTTTTTTAAATATCGAAAAATATTTTTAAAATATAATAAATATTTCAAAATATTTTTGAACAAAATGTTGAAAAATATAATATATTATTATAAATTCAATTACTTTTCTTAGAATATAATATAAAGATTATATATATATAAATCAAACTTATATAAGAAATAATATTTTAATATTATATTTCCGTATTTAGTAAATACTATATACAATATTTATTAAATTTGAATATAATATTTTAGTTCAAAAGTCATTTTTATAGACATTTAACTAATATATTATTATAAATGAAATGTCTTTGATTAGTTTATAAACAAGTTATACATATTAGTGATTGTTACTTACCATCGTTTATAAAATAATCCATTTGACAAAATATTTATACAATTTAATTTAATTTTTATAAATGTAGCGAATTCTTTAAAATTCCATAGATAATAAACATATTCGAGCTATATTACTGGCTCGGCTCGTTCGAGCCAAGATCAAACTCGACTCGACTCGAAAAACTCGGCTCGTTTTAGATCACTAATATATATATATATATATATATTATTTATAATTCATAATGTACGAATAATACGACATTAAATATATATATAATTATTATGTATTTATACTACATTTTCATATATTATCAAGCTTATATTCGTTATATATGGTCAAATAATTAATACAGATGGTGTTTATAAACTATAATTAAATACTTTTCCTATGTATATATATATATAAAATAATAATAATATAAAAATATATATATTATATTGTAAATATTTAAATCAGATTTAAATATCTGAGATAACCTGAAGACGTTATGTTATTTAAATAATAAATTTATAATTTGTAACTTTAGGTAATGAATAAAGATAAAGTATTAAAATTAACTATTACATTTAGTTAAGCTTAATTAAGCTTATTATATGAAAAAATAAATTAATACAGAAAAATACAAGTAATAAAAATATATATATAAGTAACATATACAAATAAAAATACATAAATACACACACACATATATACATACACACACACACACACACACACACACACACATATATATATATATATATATATATATATATATATATATACTAAATACTTAATGAGTAATCCTATAATATATGTATAAAGGACGAGCATATATTATCGAGGAATACATAGATAAGCAGTCTATAGACTGCTGGTATACCTATACTCCCTGTTACTTGTGTATTACGAGCAATACACGTGTCATTACTACGATGTCATGTATCGCTTAGTAGCGTATTACATAAGCGGTACACTTCCTATTGCATAATACTTCGCCCGCTAGATCTTAGATAACAAGTGTGTGAGGCTACAGGAGCGGATTTATCTGGTATCGTGCGGTTTTATTGATACACGCATAGCACCGGGCAATAACTGTATGTGCGCGTGTGCGACGCACACTGTGCGTATGTGTGTATTGCTATATATATATATATATATATATAGAAATCATTCAATCATGAATTCTTTATGATGTAATATGTATTAAATAATTATATACCATCTTATTTGTATATCATCGACATCATTAATATTTAATTTATATAGTGTATATGCACAGTGTGCATTGCATATTTATGATCTATAGACATATAGGTACACTTATGTATTTATAATTTATTTATAATAAGTATATGTGAATATATCTAGATACAAATTATATACAATTTTTAAAGATATATCTTACAAGTATACTTGTATATGTTGTACATTGTACAAGTATACTTCCAGTTAATAAGTAACTAATGAAATATAATTAATTATAATTATTATATATAATTTAGTGAAATCAAATTCTATAATATTAACTGACTTAAGTCAATTGTTCAACATTATGTTAACTTATTTATAAATTCATATTATGTTTTTATTATCTTAACGGGTATCCCATATACACAATTAGTGGAAAGTGCCCGACTACGGACACTCTCGGTATCTCATAAATCATAAATCCTACAAAAAAAATGTTAATGAAAAAAATATTCATAATTATATAAATAGTCTAACATTTTTTTTGTATAAATAATTAAGTTATAAGCATATATCTTTAGATCATATAAATCACTAATACGGACACTCTATAGAGTTATAGCTGTCTTAATACGGGCAATATAAATAATCAGCATGCAGCGTGTGAATTATTCTGATTTTGATAAAAATTGTGTGCGTTATAATATTAATACCACCAATAAAGCTAAATGTAAAATTGTATTATTTAGATACTTCAATTGTATTATTAATTAAAAAAATAATAAAAATAAATAAATCATTAGCTAAATAAATTAGAATAAATTATTCATAAAATTAATTATAAATAATGTAATTGTAATTTGTCTGATTGATTCATCAATAATATATAGGTTATATAGTGTTATATATATATATATATATATATATATCCTATAGGATGTCCGTATTAAGACATGGGTACCGAATACGGACACCCGCGTTATCTATGGAATTAAAAGTATAAATAAAATGTTAAAATCACAATAATATCTATAATCATATAATATTAATATTTTATAATTTGAATACAAATAATGAGTCATAAAATGTTAAGACCATTTATTGTTTAAATGTCCTTATTAGGTTACTAGCCAGTACTGTGTAATGTATATGTTATATATATATATATATATATATATATATATATATATATCTACTTTTCTCTTATTTATTCATCCTATAGTATCCTTACTCAATGTATATATATATATATATATATATATATATATATATGATAATTTACAAATGTCTCAGATTAACATAACCAGTAATAGATCTAGCACAATATATGGTAGGTAATAGTTTTTAGAATCGCTCACCATAACATTTTAATTAACTTTATTAAATATATTACATTATTATTATATAACATATTTACTTTTATATACCTTATACTTAGGGGACGTGAGGGGGTTTTGGTCAGTGCGGGGGTTTTGGTCAATGCGAAATATTCGTAATACGGTGATAGTTATACTAAAAATGTACATTAATGAAATATAACTAACACAGTTGTAAATTATTAATATTTTATACAATTTAAAATTCATAGAGTAATTACTGTTTTGTTAAGTGACCAATATTAGTTTACCAAAACCCCTTCACGTCTCCTAATAGTAGCATATACCTGTAATATAAAATTATATGATAAATATATTCGAGGTTTATGATAATTCATACATATTGTTCCATTAGTGAATAACAAATATATTATTAAGTAAAACTTACAATTTAGAATTCATTAAGGATACAACATTGTATCTAATCTTATGTTGTTCTTATTATGGTACACGATTGTAATATCGCCCACCTGTTATACCATATATGGTATGCGATCGAAGACTTGTTCTTTTGATCCAATATCTCGCCTGCTAACTTTAGGTTAGGTTTAGGTTTAGGTTAGGCAATACACGGTGTGCTAAATATTATTTGTATTTAAATTACGCGTGTTATTGGCATTATTAATAAGTATGTCATGTTCATTGAAACATATTCATATTCAGCTTTTAATTACAATTATAGCTATTGTTTACCATTATCTACTCCACAATTTAATTATACGGGTATAATGAACTGGCACTTCTACTGTCGGTACGAACGTTTGGTCTAGAATATTCTATACTATCATTAAAACAAAATATTGTAATGAATATATATAGTGTATAGGAATACACTGTTAGAAATAATACAGAAAAAAGGTGTAACACGAATGATTTGAAAGGTGTAAAATGTCTTTTTTGACTTTACACCCCTAAACGTGTAAAATACATAGAAAATTACACCCCTAAACGTGTAAAAGTAAAATGAATGATTTACACCTTTAAAGGTGTAAAATATATGAATTTATAAGGTGTAAAATAATATATTTGTAGGGTGTAAAATCCACATTTTATTTTACACCCCTAAACGTGTAAAATACATTAAAAATTACACCTGGTGTGAAAGTTAAACGAATGATTTTATACCTTTAAAGGTGTAAAATATATGAGTTTATAAGGTGTAAATAATATATTACATATAAGTTGTAACTTAAGTTGTTGATGTAAGTATTATTATTAAGTTTATATCATTATTTTATTATAGAAAGAATAAAATATTATACCTTTTAATTATTTTGAAATATTGATTTATTTTTTATATATGCAAATTAATTAATAATTATTATTTTAATTTTATATTTAAGTTAATATACTGTTTTTAATAAATAAAATATTATTTTTAAAACTAAAATTATTTAAGTAATACTATGTATTTTACGACAGTAAGTTTCTACGTAATCTAATTCAAGTGACACATTGAACTTAAGTTCAACTTAAGTTTATTTGTTACCATCGACTTATGTTCATAACTTAAGTCGTTGATGTAAGTTGAATGTTAGGATATTAGAAGGTATATAAATTATAATAATAAAAGGTGTAAAAAATATAATATTATAAGGTGTAAAACTTATAATATTAGAAGGTGTAAAACATATAATAATAGAAGGTGTAAAACATATAATATTATAAGGCAGGGGCGGATACAGGAATTGTTCAAGGGGGCTGACATTCAATTAAAAGTGTATTTTAAAAATAAGACATATATGTAAATATATTTACTATGATAATATTCAATTGAATAATATGTATATATATATATATATATATATATATAAATTAAATACTATATTAAATTAAATAGAATAATATTTTATATTTTACTAAAAACTATTAATTCAATATATTAATCAATTGCATTCTTCTTGGATTACGTAATGCAAATTTGGAAATAATATAAACACAATCGATCTTTAATGTCTTTATATATAATAAAGAAAGTCCATTTAGTATATATTCACTCATAGTCGAACGTAAATAGGTAATCCATGTCTTATAATACAATAAATGTATTGTTCTTAATCAGCTAAATGAACGTTCACATTCACACGAGGTAATTGGGGTAGTAGCCATCAATAAAACATTTCATAGATATTAGAAAAAATACACATATACTATACACTTAGACACCCATATAAATTATAAATTATATATTATTAATATATATATATTTATATAATTTAATGTAAATACATTTAGTAATTTCAATTTACATTTACATGTTATTGAGAGTAGTTGTTATCATATTAGGTATATCTTTAGTCTCTATCCATTTAACTTCCCAGAAAATCAATTCGTTTTTTATTAAATATAACTTTGGTAAATCAACTTTGACTAATTCATAAAAATGTAATATATTTTCTTTCCACAAATACTTGTTTTGATTCATTACTTTTGGAATTAAGAATACTCCAATATATATATATATACAATATCTTTTTATTGAATCTTTCTTTCATATCCATTATAAAATGATCCAATAATGTAATAGATATTACTTTTTTTAAATACTCTTCAGCTGATGAAGCAGGTGTAATTGCATGATGTAGCTGTCTTTTATTCAACCTTGGTAAAGAAATTACATCATTTGAATATGATAATAAATGTGATGCTTCTTCATTCCATTCTAATTGTACTTTACCAATATTATCTCTACAAACATGTAGGATAAATCTATCCCTTTAATTACACTTTGAATATCTTGATTAGCCTTATATGCGTCTATTGACCTACTCTGGAGAGCAGTTGTTAAATTTTCTATGACATTATTAATGTGAATTATTACATACAATTAATTACATAATAAATTGTGTAATAGTTATAGAATTGTAAAAACTGTTGTTATACTTTCTGAATTATATGTTTTATCTTCATTTATATCTAACATTGTTTCAAGAATTGCTTGATACAGTTCAATAAATACTCGCAAAGCATCATATCTGGCAACCCATCTAGTATTAGAAAGGTTAACTAATTTCTTTTTAGAAGATTTAACACAAATTTGTGTAATATTTTCGAACCTCTAATAAACCTTGCCTCTTAGCAGAATATTCAAAAAATATGAAGATTCATAATATGCTCGTCATATTTGAATTAATGAGATTATGCATGCATTTACTATTGATAGATTTAATACATCTGATCTACAGTGTATATATGTAGCTTTAGGATATTTATTCAAAAGTATAGTTGACGCTACTTTTACTTTGCCAGAAATATTTCCTGTTCCATCGTATCCTTGCCTTATTAATTTTTCAAGATTAAATTCAGCTTTAGTTAGTGTATCCTTAATCAAGTTATCTATACTCTCTCCACTAAGATTTTCACATTCTATGAAATAAATAATCTTTTCAGTGATACACTTACCATTAAAATATATAATTGCTAAAGCCATTTGTTCAGTATTAAATACATCTATGATTTCATCAGCTAGTACCCTAAACATATTTAGCTTTTTTGATATCATCAATTATTATTTCTTTAATATATTCACCACATTCAAATATCAATTCATTCTGTGTTGTTTTTGAGGTGTATTTGGCATATTTATTACACATTAACAAGTTTTCTTTTAATTTATAATTTCCAGAGTTTATATATATTGTATACATAGTTTTATAATTTAATTGACATTTCCTATATCAGCATTTTGCTATATTGCATTCAATTTGTTTAGATATTGAATTGTTGACTTGCATTATAGCAGATTGCTTCTTATTTTCCATCACTTAAATAAAACGAGAATTGTTTTCCAAATAATTTTGTGGTAAATAGTAGATTCATGTTTTTTTAAATCAGCAATCGCATCTTTAAACTTAATCATGGGTGAAGTGACACATTTTCAAACTTTATTGTGATTAATTTTTAAATGAAAAACACATGGTAGGTATACATATATACAATCCGCTATTTAAAGATTCACCGTAGGATAACCAAGAACACGTGTGTAAAAACTTCATTTGAAATTTACGAATATTTCCATTTTTGTGATTTAAAAAGTGATCGTTTATGGATTATTGTGCGAGTATATTTGTTAGCAGAAGATACATTTCTTCATATATTTTACTTGTTAATTATAAATATGTTAATCGCTAATATAATAAATCACAATGGCCCATTGGGATAATATATATTGTATACACTATATTTTATATATATATATATATCAAATGTATCCAGTTAAATAAATAAAGTCCACAAATTCATAAAAAAATCATAATCATGAGGGGGGGCTAGAGCCGAGGTAAGGTGTAAATATTATTATAATAATAATAGAAGGTGTAAAACATATAATATTAGAAGGTTTAAAACATATAATATTAGAAGGTGTAAAACTTATAATAATAGAAGGTGTAAAACATATAATAGTAGAAGGTGTAAAACTTATAATAGTAGAAGGTGTAAAAAGCATAATATTAGAAGATGTAAAACATATAATATTAGAAGGTGTAAAACAATCATTATCAGATGGTGTAAAATGTAATTTAAAACTGAACATTTTACACCTTTACAAGTGCGAATCCTTATATACCAGTCCTTATAAGGACTGGTATACACTGGTATACCAATGATTACACCTCTTTTGAGAACGTTTTACACTTTTTATTTCTAACAGTGTACCATTTTAATATAGGGGAAAGTCCCCGATTACCGACCCCCTCCTAATACCGACCCCCTCTCGTATCTCAGTAACTATAAGAGTTATCAAAAAATAATATATACATGAACTGTTAGTAATTTAATGATAAATATGAAAACGTATTTTGTTTTTAAAAATATTTAATCCTACAATTGTTATTTGATAAAATGTAATATACTGTTTTATTTTTTTTAATATTTGGATAATAACTTTTTTTAAATCATTGTACATACTTTATTAATTAAAAGAAAACTTGATTTTGTACATAATATTGTAGAACAATAAAATGTTTATAACTATTATAAAAATAATTGAATTATAATAACTATTAACCAATATATCTTAATTATAGCAACCCATATTATTTTCCTATTAACGACCCCCTAAATTACCCTAATACCGACCCCATGTGATTTATAATATCCAATCAAAGTAGATTCGTATTTTACTTTAAAATATATCGTAAGTTGTTTATGTATCATTGATATATATTTAGGATTCATAATTCCAGTTGATTATATACATACTGATTAATAAATAAATATTAAATAATAATATACAATATTTTAATATAATTACTATAAAGTTTAAATTTAAATTTAATATTACTATTAAAACATAAATTCAATAAAAAATAAATTACGTCATGATATAATTAATTATAATTATGTATATCTACTCTTTTTATTGGATATTATAATATTACGATTATTTTAGGGGGTCGGTAATAGGGGAAGGGGGTCGGTATTAGGAACATGTATCCGATTACCGACCCCCCTGTTTATTCTTGTAAATATAATTATATCAAAAATTTAAAATAGCCACTTTATTCATTGCCATAATATTACCTTAATTACAAAATTTCAATTAAATATATTTAATATTGAATAAGTTATTACAAATAATCATTTAGGGGTCGGTAATCGGGGACTTTCCCCTATAGATTGTCATATCAAGTTAGCTTTCGCTACTACAGTATATGAAGTGTATGATACGCACATATATAATGTATAAGTGTATCACGGGATATACGATATCTTGCCGCTGTTTTAATACATGCTGATGATTATAATAATAGCATACAACAACATTTACATTATATATATATAGATAATTTACATTTAAAATAAATAATGTCATTGAAAAAATACATATTACTAAATGTCAATATTTATTATTAAGTGATAATTAATAAATTATTATTATTATAAAAATGATGTAATATGTGTTTAGTATACACATATTACATAATTTTCATAATAATAATAATTTTTAATTATCACTTAACAATACATTAAAACTGCAAAAGTTCGATACTGTTCGAGTTCATTTACAAAATTAAAATGTAATCTATTAATAGTTTACTTATTATTTTCTTATAACGATAGTTTGGGACCTTACAAAATACTTTTGTATATACAATAATATAATGGTGAAGATAATAATTATATTTAAGTTAAGGATTACTAATATATTTAAAATATATGCATATAATTATTATTATTCATTGAAATCACGTATATATATCGAATACAATACAAATAACGGATACAAGTGGACCCCCTCAATAAGTCGTAGACTTGTACATGTTATAAATAACTGTGCCGGGCCCAGGACAATACAATATAAATAGTAAAACAAATTATGTTGTTTTGATTTAGTGTTTAATAAGTTCTTGATAAAAACAAGAGAAATATAAGAACTGCCTGGAGTCGATTCTTGGACATCTCGCTTACTAGATTTCGACTGTTCGACTGAGCCATAGATCCAAGGCTACAGCCTATATATATCCTTGTATACCCCGTATTATTATTTATATATATAATACATATTTTTCTAAGGAGCTCTGTATATAATAATATATATATATATATATATATATATATGTATATATATATATATATATATATATATATATATATATATAAATATATTACAATACATTACTATGTGAACTAATAATTAAATTCGATTAATATAAAAATTAGTTATTAGTAAATATATTGTTGTATATATTAATGTATCATTAATTTAATGTACAGTTAATATTAAACTTATTATTTATATATTATTATTATTAACTAATATTAAATTACTAATATAATGTTATAATTTATAAATTAATAATGGAGTGCGACATTACATCACGTGTTCGATATAATCGCACACTTAAGGTCACGTGAATACATGTGGTATACTAAATATACAATATATATTATATGAGTGTATATACTCAACTGTCAATTACACATAAAGGGGCGTGACTATTCCAACCAATCAGGTTACAGCGGGAACGATACTAAACACATAATATAGGCAAGGATATGTCCTTGATATATGAGTAGATTATTATAACCATCGTTATTTATCATATTGGAGATTACTTCTCAAATTAAAAAAAAAAATGAACAATAAAATGTCTAGAAGAAATAATAATGTTTATTAAAATGGATTGTTTCTACATAGGTTATTATGCAAAATATATATATATATATATATATATATATATATATATAATAATGATAATAATATTTATTGATTGAAATCACAAATATATATAAAATGTATATATATATATATATATATATATATATATATATATATATTGAATACAATACAAATAGTGATACAAATGGACCCCTCAAGAAGTCATAGACTTATACATGTTATAAATAACTTTGAGGGGCCCCGGGCAATACAATTGGTAACATTGTTTTCATTCGTTCTTCAAACGTTTTGATATATATATATATATATATATGTTATCTCGCGTGAAATTAAGTTATCCACGGAGAATGATAGTTCTCGTCAGGTTGTATTTATTCACAGGAAGAAAACATACATACATATATATATATATATAGTATTTATTCTAGCTATTGATACATGGTACCATTATATTTTACTTTCCGTTAAATTAATAAATTAAATAAACCTTATATAGGTATACCTATGGGCGTCACATGGTGATTAAAAGTGGGGAGGATATCTCAGACTCATCCATTAATACCATATAATTTCTAAGAAGATACATCTAATGATACATTGTTTTTATTTATATATATATATAATGTATATTATATATATATAAATATATATGACTATATCTCAACTGTACGGCTATATCTAGTCTAGTAATTTCGATACGTAACTTAAAGGTAAGCCCATGAACATAAGAATTATCAAATTATAAGCTCCTACAACAACACACACACTGATGAAGAAATAGAAGTTTTTGTATATGAAAACATAGATAAATAGTAATTGACTCACCTAAAAAGGACTTATTAATAATACAAGGATACTGGAACGCCAAAGTTGGGAAACATGCATACACAACGGAATGGATGTGTTGGATTATGTGGGAAAGGTGACATGAACGATCGAGGGTAACAAATACTAGAATTCGCAGAGAAATATAATTTAGTTATATCCAATACACTACATCCGCTCACAAACTCAAGAATCACAACATGGCATTCACCCAATGGACTATAGTCCATCATATTATAGTACTCTAATAGCATAATACTATATATAGTACTATAGTACATAATCAAATAGAATATATACTAACTACATAAAGATTCAAATGGAGTATAATTCGAAGTTCAACAAGAACTAATCCGGATGCCTATATCAACAGTGATCATGACCTCATTTCATGCACTTTAAGACTCAAACTACAATAAAACAAACGCAAAAAAATAATACAATTACGCTCTATAATGTTAACAGACTAATGGATCCTAAAAATGCATACCTTTAAGTATATTTCAAGTAACCTAGAAGATAAATTTAATAATCTAGATATAAATTATTGTAATCCTACTGACATATACACAAAGTTTGAACAAATAATAATATGGTATCGAAGCATAAAAAAAACAACCTTGGATCACCGACAACATACTTGACGTATGCGATGAGAGAATATCACTGAAGTCCAAATAGAAACAACAGCCAGAACTACAGTATTTATACAAAATAAATGTTATCATTCGGAAGGTAATGCAAACGACAATTGCTGTTTATCTTAAGATAACTAGATCCAAATGCAGTGCATATCAATCGATGATGACATGAAATATGGAAGACATAAATAATGAGCCTACACTTAGAACCATCACAGAGACATCACCAATAAGCACCTCAATCATTGAAGATAATAATGTAAAACCATTATAATGGTTTTGAGCTATAGCATTGAGCTATAGCTCATGAAACGAAGATTCTAAATCAGTGGAGAGAATATTGTAATGATCTATATAATAATCTGATATAACCTGATCCCAATGTACCGAGTAATACCGCAATTTTCAACGAGGAGTCGGATACTGAGTTACAAATACTCGACATTGAAGTTATGGATGCAATTAATACGCTGACAGAAGGTAAATCACCTGGAATTAATAACATACCAAGTGAATTAATCAAAAACGGAGGTAATTCTGTTATCAATATTATTACTGTTCTATGCCAACAATCATGTACTAGCAAAACATGACCAGCACAATGGACTCAATCACTAGTTATACCAATTACTAAGATAGGAAACCTTTAGAAAAGTATAAACTACAGAACATTGAGTCTAATCTGTCATTCAAGCAAGTTCTTATTAACGATCATTTTTAAAAGACTTTTTTGATTACTCAAGTGTAGCAAATACTGTAGGAGGAGCAAGTAGGATTCCGGAAATGAAGAAGCAAAGTGGAGCAGATATTCAACTGCAGAAATATCATTGATAAACATCTGAACAGCCTAAATAATCTAATCCATAACTTCGTAGATTTTAAGAAGGCATTTGATAGAGTATATCATGATGGATTATGGTCCGCACTGCACAAGTTTGAATTCCAGAATGAAATAATTGTGAAACTGCTCCGGATGAAGTATCAGGAAAGAAAGATTAATGAATTTGTAATGACAAGATTATTTTCATAATCGGCAACTACGAACATCTCATACAAACGATTAAACAACGCAAGCTAAAATGGTATGGAGTCCACACTATGGACACATATCCATACATGATGGCATCTGCACTACTATAATGCAAGGCATGATTGAAGGAGTACTTAAACGAGGACGCCCGAAAAATCAATGGCTAGATAACATTTAGATTGGACAAATATGGATATTAATGATTTGTTATATGTTGTACATGATCTAGACGGAATGAGGAATTTGTTTCAAACTCAAGTAAGTTAATTCCTTCTACGATTTCCGATTCACGGGATTAAAAGTAAAAGTAAGTATATATATATATTATATATTATATATATATATAATATATAATACATATTATATTTAAATTTTTCTAATTTAAGTAGAACAAGTAAATGAGAATAGAGGGCATAATATGATTTACTTGTATTGGGTTGCACAATACAAGTCAATATTGGATATAATGATAATAAAAAGACTATAAATAGCAGAAATATAATATTTATGATGAATTAAATAATTTATAGATCTTAAAAGTGGGGGGGGGGGGGTATTATATATCATACCCCCCGCCCACTTTTAAAAATGGGGGAAATGTCCCGCCCATCCCCCCCTTTTATGAGCCCCTAGGTATACCTATATAATGTATACAATTACATAGTTAATTACATAATTACCCTATAATACACTATAGACTATAGGATATTGAGTATTATAATTCGTATACACATAAAGCTATACACCGTGTATATCCTGAATATATAGCTCAATCTATTATTATTCAGAGTTCTAACAGATCCAGTCGGAAGTGCCACGTCATGAAGTTGATGCAACGCTCTACATCTTTGGCCTATAGGCCATATATAGTATACTCTGAATCAGCTTTCTCGGTTATTTCTCCGAAAAGCTGGAATTCACTGTCATGTAATATTGATTGTATAACATCACTTTTATTGTTAAACGTAAACTGCATGTCCATTTTAAATCATTGTAATTCTTTCTATTTTTGTATTCATTTTCTATTTATTACACTGGTCTGCATTTTAATTTTGTTTGTTTGTTATCAAGGATTTCTCAACTGATTATAAACTACTTTTAGACACTGAATTCAAATATGAAAACCGTTTTTCTCAATCAGCTCAAGTTTATTTTTGTATTCAACTTTTATTTTTTTAACAAATATGAGAAATATTTCAAATAAATTATCAAGAAAAATATATTTAGGTGATATATATAGTTTATTAGGAATATAAAATAACAATAATAACTGGTAATACTATAGAATATTATTTAAATACTTATATAAATGACTGTTTGATAGCTTATCTGTTGTGTTTTGTATTAATATCGTATTTTTTAAAACACCAACAGTAGTCCGAAAGCATATTTACATCCCATCTTCCTTGATATCTATCTTTCATTATAGCAATGTCTTGGTGAAAGCGCTCTCCTTGTTCTTCGATAAAATCACCACAATTGCTGGGAAATTAATCAAAATGGGATCGTAGAAAATATATCTACTTGACATTATATACCCATCACTTTATTGTCTTTCCATACAATCTATTAATTAGTCTACCAAATGTGCATAATAATCACTGCGATAGTTGCCCATGAAATTGTTTATGCTAGATTTAAATACAATCCATATTCGGAGTGTTCAGACATTCATTGAGTTATCGACGTTGTTGTCGTGTATCAATTATCTTATTTGTGGACAATTTAATATGCCTGCTGTGATCTTGGATTCACTTATTTTTAGGAATTTATTTCTCATGAATTGCATGGTAGTTCCATTTCGATCAAGAACTTTAATAACATTTTTCATAATCCCTAGAATAACGTGTAATGGAGGAAGTAGTATTCTATTGGGATTAACAAGAGAATTCTGTATTATATTGTGTGAACCAGAATCATAATAAATGATCACGTTCTGCCTATAGGCAGACGCATATACGCATACATGCTTTACTATCCCATTTATAGATACAAAGATGGGTATTTGGTATACCCAGATTACATACCCAAAAGTACGTCGACGATCTACAAATGTATATATTAAAATTATAAAACATTTTAAATAATTATAATTATTATAATATATATTATAATATATACTTTCAAGTTTTCGCAAATCATCCAATTATGATTATTATAATTTAATTAATCAATAAGTACAATCATATTATTGTAATTATCTGACATACTAATTGAAAAACTGACAGGAATTGAAGAGACTCTATTCGGTAACTCTCCTAATGACTCTCCTAATGACTACCATAATGTTTCTCACAGCCTTATCTATGTCATTAGAAGTGAAAGGTCCTTTATTTATGTATAATTCACACTGTACAATTCTTCATTTTCTGTAATTCTTGGGCATTTACCCAATAAATATTGAAAATATTTGTGCCATATATTCCAACTATAGTTTCACTCATTCTTCATCATTTTTCGCCTTATCTTTGATTTGCATGATTTTTTCTCCCACTTAGGGATTTTCCCCCTACATAATTTACTGTTTTCCATGTTATTGCTGATTTATTGGTTTCTTATAGCACATTGTATTTCATCTATCTTTTTTTTGGATGTATTCGGATTGTTCTTTTTCATAGGAAAGCTTAAGTTATTTGTGTGCTCTCTTGAATTTACTGATATTTTCCATTGTTGGGTATGAATCTCTTTGTTGTGCTATTTCTTGTAGTTTCTTTCGCTTATTGCATATATCTATAGTTTCCCATGGTATTCTTTTCTTAAGCTTTGGTTTAAGTGGCATTATGTTTTTAGCTATTTCCTTACATGCAGTTTCGAAATGTTTGTACGATATATCAGCAGTTAGTGTAGAAGAATTGCTATGGAATACTTCGAACTTGTTTTTTACTTTTATAATGAATTATTTTCGTATTTCAGGGTTATTCTTTAGGATGCAGTCATAAGGTTTGTTATTTTTCTTTTTCTTCTTAATTGCTCTAAGTGTTAGTTTTATTTAAGCTGAAACAATTCAGTTGTCAGAGGCGACACTTACAAAATAATTATATGCTCTACAATTCTTTGCACTAATTTTCCACTTTTTGTTAATGATATCATAGTCGATTTGTGATGTGCTAGAGTTATGTTCTTTATATGTCCAAGTCTGACCTTATCTTTTTTGGAAATGTGTATTTAGGCATAATAGTTTATTTTCGAGAAGAAGATTTTCAAACATTTATCCGTTTCTATTACTGTTTTGATGATAGGATAATTTAAAACTATCGTTTTGTACTAGATGGGCATTGAAATCGCCGCCAATTATCAGGAAGTTATGCTTCGGTACTTGTATAATCAGTGATGATAGGTCTGAATAGAATCTTTCAGCATTAGTTTCATTGCTACCATTTGTCGGGCTGTAACAGGATATTACTGTCGTTTGAGGGTTTCATTGAAAGCTTGTTACCATAATTCGCGGAGTTATCATTTCAACACCAGATATGGTATTATATGTACTCTGATTTACTAACATTCCGATTCCTCCATTTGAAGCATTTATTGAGTTTCTCCACGCAGAACATGTCAAAATTATCCAGTTTTCAAACCTTTGTTCTCTTATGGGTGTTTCATCATGGATATATCTGTGGTCTTGGATGCATATAATGTCCTGTTTTGTAGTCTCAGCTGAGGTGATGAGTTCATACATTTTTCCTAGTTTTTGAAGCTTTTGTACATTCATAGTTCCGATAGTTAATATCTGATTTGTCTTCAAGAGTTTATTGGTTTTCTCAGTAGTTAATTGTACGACTGCAACCTGAGATGGATTGCAGGACGCGCTCCTTGTTTGTCCGCGAGACGAGCGAATAGGCATGAATGTTGGTTTTGGTTTTGTGTCATAGTTTACTTTCAATGGCTGATATAGCAGCTGATGTCGCCACTCCATACATCTGCTAGCAGTATTCCTCAGAGAAATTGATGTGGAAGGAAGTCAAGTTAGCCTAACACACCCAGCAACCTGTTTCCCATGCCTTGGCGTAACCCTGCACAGGTGGCTTCTGATATTCGATATCTTGCCAAAGAGTATCCGGGATTTTGTCCGGCACTGCTTATTAAGTCACAGTTAGCCATTAATTCGAATGGCCGTACCGGGTACGGCGCACCCCTATCCGCAACTTCGGGGATCTGCTAGTATGGGTGTTATCATCACCACAACTAGTAAACTTTATATAAAGTTAATATATATTGAATTAATATATTGTTTATCTAGTGGTATATATGGTGTCCGTATTTTAACACAGGATCCGAATACGGACACCCCTGTTATCTATTGAATAAAAAGGTTAAATAAAATGTTAAAATCACAATAATATTTATAATTATAGATTATAATCATATAATATTAATATATTGTAATTTTTTAATACAAATATTGAGTCATAAAATGTTAAGACCATTTATTGTTAAAGTGTCCGACGAACACTGTAGGTATTATGTTACTTTCTCCTATATATATATATATATATATATATATATTATCCTGCGCCCCTACTTCGTGAAATATAGATTTATAATGAATTTCACAATAAAAGAATCCGATATTAGTTCAATTTGTTGAAATTAGTTACCCTAGGCCCATGGTCTACATCCAAGAATAAGAGGATTGTATAGGAGTGTTAATTCCATATCAAGTGTATTACCACTGGATTGGGTTGGAAATTATCTATGTTGACACATGGAAAAAAACTCAGTTGGGAGTTTGAAGTCACCATGGAGAATTTAAGTGATAGTATAAGTCACCAACAATTATAATTATCGGTAAATAGGTAGAAAATTTAGGAAGATGGAATAATTAAATTTCTCAAAAAATAAAATGGATTCAGGTTTTTGGGGACGATAGAATACATTGATATGTAAAGTTAAGCTAGGAAGCTTAAGTATAAGCGAAAGAAAATAATGATATGAGAAGGGAATGAAAGGGATGAAGAGAATAGGTAACCTACCAGTAAACTCGGACCAGGTAAACTCGGACCACTTTTGAGGTAAACTCGGACCACTTTTAAAGTAAACTCGGACCACTTTTTAAAAACATAAAGTAAACTCGGACCACTTATTAAAAACATAAAGAAGATTCGGACCACTTTTAAAATAACTATATTTTGTATATTTCTATAATATAATATAATTTAACTTACTTCCACCTTATATAATTATATTATATCTGTTAAATAAATTATAAAAAGAGTCATTTAATATGATATTTTTGTGGAATTATATACTTAAATAGGTAAACATTTAATTTGAACTCGCACCACTTTTGAAGTAAACTCGGACCACTTGTGAAGTAAACTCGGACCACTTGTGAAGTAGACTCGTACCACTTATTAAAATAACTTATATATTGTATACTTCTATCATAATAAATATAGCTTCTATCGTGGGTCTCGTCGGTGATATACATAGATCTAGAGAGAAATTTCTCTCTAGCTATGTGGTGATATACGACAATTTAAATTATATTAAGTTATTAAATGTTATTAAAGTTATTAAATGATAAATTATGTATGTGTAGTAATATCGGAATACTCGCAATATCAATGTAAATATAATTATATACAGTGAAATTATATTTTTAACTTATAAGTTAAAGCATATTATATGTTAGAAATATATAATATATAGTTTATACGGTTGGTCCGAATCTTCTTTATGTTTTTAATAAGTGGTCCGAGTTTACTTCACAAGTGGTCCGAGTTCAAATTAAATGTGTACCTATTTAAATATATAATTCCACAAAAATATCATATTAAATGACTCTTTTTATAATTTATTTAACAGATATAATATAATTATATAAGGTGGAAGTAAGTTAAAGCATATTATATTATAGAAATATACAAAATATAGTTTTTTAATAAGTGGTCCGAATTTACTTTATGTTTTTAAAAAGTGGTCCGAGTTTACTTTAAAAGTGGTCCGAGTTTACCTCAAAAGTGGTCCGAGTTTACCTGGTCCGAGTTTACTGGTACTCGATGAAGAGAGGTACACATCATTATATATTATAAATTCTATTCCCACTATCACGAGTTTTTTGCCGTTGCTATAGATAAAAGGTATATACAAAGTCCAAGATGGAGACAAATATGTTATAGTCATCATCAGAAATGTATTTCTCAGCCAATGCGATCATAATAAATTTGCTAATTTAATGTAAGGTAACAGAATGGAAATATATATTGACCTTAGGGAATGAATATTGATAAATGATATATATGAGCAATACTTCCTATAATCGTGAGGTCATAGGAGGTATTGATATGAGGCTAGTTAGGCTTGAGATGGTGAATTATTTTTAAGTGATTTCCTATAGGATAAAACAATATAACCATGTTACTAGATCATATTCAGAGGTAATAAAATGGGGAGATATAAGAGGATTCATTTTAATGTGTATCAAAAGCAATATATTTATATTTTCAAAAATAGCTATATATATTATCTTTTATATCTCAACGGTTCAAATAGAGGAACCTTCTAAACATCATAACTTGTGTAAACAAATACTGAGGTAAAATCTTCTAAAGTGTGTAATAAATAATACATATAATATGAATTATATGTTGCATAGGTATGTTTATAAATTATAATTATAATTATTATAAATTATAATACATATAACTATAGTTAAGGCACTTATTAATCATGAAAGACATAATTATAGTGAATTATTTTTTAATATTATAAAGTAAACAATTTAAAAAAAATAAAATGAACTATTCCGTCCCTAATAACATTATATGGATATTTTATATTGCATGCATTATTTTTCCAGAACCGTCCTTAAGTATAATATAACATTATTTATAAATATAAATATTATACTATTATATAAATTAATATATATATATATATTTATAGAAAAATAAATGAACTATGGTGTTTAAATGTTTGATACATACGTGTATATTTAGTTACGTCTAAGAATAGTTTAGATGAAATGAAATATAGATAGAAGTTTACATGATATGTAGTTGTAGGATACTATACCACATATAGGTAATATACTTTAATTTTCGGCATATATAATTAATAGTATATATCTGTGTAACTAAGTAGTAGTGATGTAAATGATGTCGAGCTTTTTGATGCCGATCCGAGACTTTTGGTTATTGATTCCAAGCCGAGACTTTTATTTTCGGAAAAAAACGAGCCAAGGTCGAGGTGACACTCTAGCCAAACGAGCCCGAGCCGAGACTCTAACAAAACGAGCCCCAGCCGAGACTCTAAAAAATGAGCCTGAGCCGAGTTGAGACTGCATCATGCTTTAGATTTGAGCATCATTTACATCACTACTAACTTAGTAGTATTAAGTGGGGGGATGCACAAGTTGATAACGGTTTTCAAAATGATATCAGCAATTGAGGCGGCGTCTAGCGCGCATAGAGCTATATATATATTATAGTATATATATATATATATATATATATATATATATATATATATACTATATATACATTATATAATTTAACATATATACATTTTATTGGTCGCGATTTTGTAGATATGGTAAAGCTAAAGCACGGTCTACTATATACACATTACAGATGTAAACGTATGTTTCCAAGTTTAAATACAAACTGTTTAAGGCGAGGGTGTAATTATAAATATGACTGCCTAAATCATATTATGCAGACCTGTAGATTTAATTATAATAACATTATTCACAGGCATAATTATGTTAACGCTCTTTTAATCACTCTACTTAATAAGTACAAATTTACAACTATACTGGAACCACACATACGAACACAACTTGGCTTACGCAAACCTGACTTACTGGCTTACCGAAATGACATTGTTTATATTATAGATACGCAAATCTCAACTGATACAATAGATACCGATACTAATTACCGACACAAAACTGACTACTATAACAAACCTGAAATACTCTCCTACGCAAAACAACTTACTGGTGCAAAGCAGGCTAAACTAAGTGCCTCTTGTTGGAACTGGCGTGGTATACCCTCATCCCTAACGTCTAAAGACCTATATTCGTTAGGCCTGAGGAAGCATGATATTACGCTACTCAGTATTCGTGTCATAACAGGCAGTCTAAATATTTATCGCAAATACTGCTGCAATGGATTATTGTAAAATCCTTAATTACCCGGCCTCTCCCTTGCCTACTTCGTCATATTTTTATTAATATGTTTTCGCTAATAAATGGGATAATTGGCTCTGGTTATTAACTAACCATTGTCCGAAAAAAATATATATATATACTATATATACATTATATAATTTAATATAATATATATATATAATATTATATTAAATATAATATAAATATAAATAAAATATTTTATATATTTTATATAAGCTTTATCAATATGGGTAGGTATTGATGAGTGAATATAAACATATAATCTATTGTTAACTGTATTATAATGTTAAAATTATATAGTGTATACACTGCGCGTTCGCCGCCCGCCTCAATTGCTGGTAACATTTTGAAAACCGTTCCCAACTCGTGCAGTAACCCTAAGTGGGTAGTTAGATAACCTAGCATTGATATATTTATCAAAATATAAAAAATTACCGCCATTTTTACTATCTTTTACAGGTAAACTAGCGAATATCGCACTTCTCCTTAATAATATAATTATTATATTATAATAATATTAATATAAATAATGATATTTACACAGTGAAAGAAATCATCAAACAAAACGAATTCACTCCGCACGGAATTATTTCGCACGAGATGACTTGTTAGTAACCAGTGGTTACCTAAAGAATTAGTAATTGACTTTATTAACAATATTGTTGAATTATCTCAACTATATATGTGTTAATCTATAATCTCTAATGATAATATATTCTAAAGCTATTCATATATGATATATTTAGGGTATATATTTATTGACTTATATTTCCAAAACAAATTAATCCGAAATTAATGAGTTCATTGCCCTAGAATTGTAATGCCCTCTATTATGAAACTATTTTATTATAATCTTTGTAAAATAGATAATTCAAAATATTTATTTATAAATATTTATATTAAACTAAAATATAGTTTAAAATATGGATAGTCCTCCAGATATGGAGGAGTTAAGTGACTTGCTAGATAGTGATGATTATTATTCATGGCTTAGTCTTAATAATGAGGTTATATTTTATACACATTAATTTATGGAAGATGAAAATCAAAAAATTATAGATTTTCTATAATTTGGTAAATTAAATATCAAGTTTTAATTCTATTAGTAATATTTAATTAATAAATATAATTATAAATAAATTATTTATTAGAATTTCATTTATTAAAAATATAGTATAATACACAATATTTATAATATATCGATATTATATAGAATATCATGTTACAAATATATTAAAATTTAATTTAAATTGTCCTTGAAATATTTAATATTATATTATTATAATAATTATAATTGTTATAATAATAATTATTATTATATATATTTTATATTATATTATTTCAAATATTATATTATAATTTATATTATAGATTATAAGCATTACCACCGTTATAATAAGTATTATAATAATCCAATAACGTATTATAATAATAATTTATTACAAATAATAATTATTTTAAATATATAATAATGTAATACGTGAATCTCAAAGCAGGTCGCCGATTGTTATTATTAGAATCTCAGAGTTCAATTTTATTTCGGGGGTGTGTGATTTCTTTGGTTTGGTTTTATTTTGCTGTTTTTTTTAGCTGCATTATATCCCCAAGTGCCTAACAAATATTGTGTTTCTATAAAATATTTTATAATGCGAATAATGTGCAGTAGTGCATATATAAGTACAGCCCATATTGAACTCTTAAATTCTTATAATAACAATCGACATCTTAGAGATAATTCATTGAATATATATATATATATATATATATATTAATTTAAAATGAATAAAACGTATTAATACTTATATTCACTAATAATAGTGACTATAATAGTCAACAAATAAGCTGTATAAGCAGTTAGTCAGTTGCAAACAGAAATAATATTAAATTATTTTTATATTTAATATTAATTATATGTATAGTTACTATTAATTACATTTATTTATATATATATATAATAATTGTACGGCAACACTGAATTAGAATCAGTGTCATAAGAAATAAATATGTATGTTATACGTGCGCATACATATATATTGCATACCATACACTATATATCATATATATATCAATATATATATATATTAAAATATTATTAAAATATTTATAGGTTATAATATTATATTATAATATATTAAATATCACTATATATGTATATCTATAGATTCATGTACATATAACACATATACTTTGGCCTTCATAAATTTGTAGTCTTGATAAATTAGAAACGAGATATTATTACCCGTCTGGTTAGACCCCTATAAAAAGCACCTTTAATTACATAGATCAGTTAATATTTTATAATTTTTATTATACATAATTCATGACGTATTAAAATATAACATATATTTAATATATGTAATGTATTTAGTAGTAATATATATTCTAGTCATATAAGTAGTATAGGTTAATTACAATAATTTTTTTATAATTGTAAAATACATAATATTGGTTATGCTAATAATAATGATATAATGTTTTATAAGGCGTGGGCTCATACGGAATGTTGATCTCGTGAGCAATGTTAATAGATATTAATAGTATTAATATCTACTAATAAATATATCCAATAGATATATAATCGATAACCAGTGCTCTCATCGAAGTAATTTCATGGAGAGAGATCTTGGTGATTTCGTGAAAAGTGTAAATATTCTACATCAAATTAAATTAATACATAACAAATTATTTATAAATAGTAGAATATTTACACTATGCACCAATCCACACAAGATCTCTCGCCAATAAATAATCAACAATTAATATCGACTGTAAATAATATGATTTTAATTCAATATACCAAAAGTGGTTAATAATATGCATTTGTTTTGTACGTAAAACTTGTGTACGAATTAACAACTATACCATCCGATTTGTCAGAAAATATCAATATTGATGTATAGGAATCATTACATCTGAAACAATATCGCATGAATTCACGGATTAAACTCATGCATAAATAGTATATAGTAAAATATATACTATTGATTATAATGTATACTATAATAATATTAATATATGCTCTACTATTAATATATAATATATAGTTAATATGTATTAATTTACTAATATAATATGACTATATTTCTACCCATTTAAAACCTAATATTAACAATATACCCATTAACAGTATCCCCCATTAACAGTACCCCCCCATTAACAGTACCCCCCCATTAACAATATCCCCCATTAACTAATTCCTCCATGATAACACTGAATACCATATGGTTGCCCCCAACATCAACTGGTACCTCCATGATATAGCCTAACACTGATCTCAACACATACAGGCCACCAGGGAGGATATCAAGAAAGCATACCAGAAGTACAGCCGTATCTACCATCCAGATAAACACACAAACAATCCTGTACTTCTCGATAAATCTAAATTTATGTTCGATCACATTCGAAAAGCTTATGACAGTAAGTACTTTTATTATAGTAGCTTTAGTAGTAGTAGTAGTAGTAGTAGTAATAGTAGTAGTAGTAGTAGTAGTAGTAGTAGTAGTAGTAGTAGTAGTAGTAGTAGTAGTATTAGTAGTAGTAGTAGTAGTAGTAGTAGTAGTAGTAGTAGTAGTAAATTGTACTCTATTTGTACTAATAGTGATTTGTAATATAATAATATCATAATTTTGACCTTTATATTCATATATTAATTAAAGTAATTGCATGTGCGAGACCACATAAATAGGTACACAAATTTAAAAAATCCCAATTTTCATATTCATCGTATGATCTGGAGGTAACAATGATTGTCATATTCATCGCTATCCTTCGCTGATATATCAACTCAATTTAGACTTGTTAAACTGTTAAACATTGTATTCATCATGAGTAATGATTCATTACTGTTACTAAATTTAAAATTTTAAAATTTAATTTAGAATTATTGATACCTAAATAATTAATTAAATATAAATATTGCATGTTAAAAATTTTGATTCTATAAATAATGTTATTATTACCATAGCAATGAATGATTAGAAAAATTATTATGTTTATTATTATATATATATATAATACATAATTTAAATATCAATAATTTGACCTCTATATTTATAATTTAAATCATATACAAAATAAATGATCAGGTAATGATCGGCCCCTTCCAAATTTCTATATACATATTTATATTATATAGCGTAACGCTTATAGAGTCATTAACCTGGTTATCGTTTATCATTTACCATATATGTCTAACTGCGATGGTTGTTTAATATGACCTCTACAATAACCTCTAGTATTATCTGACGACCACAAGAGAGCTATATATGACACGATGGGAGTTAAAGGACTGGAAA
Organism: Osedax fenrisi; assembly: GCA_964019155.1. NCBI lineage: Eukaryota > Metazoa > Annelida > Polychaeta > Sabellida > Siboglinidae > Osedax > Osedax fenrisi. The sequence goes on from OZ025244.1 coordinate 37,260,080, forward strand.
CAGATGGATGGGAGGTTATTATCAATGTATTAAACAGTATAGGTATTGTATTAGCTGAATACATTAGATTTTAAGAATAGATTTTATTAATATTAAATTCTCATATCATAATCCGTGATGTGGTATTACTCATAATGATAATGTAACATGTAATATGTAGTGAATGTTATTGATTCATGGTGTAATTGTGATCTATTATTATTCTTATAATTTTTTTAAATTCTTACTCTTTTCTTTCATTAAATAATTAAAAGGTTTATTTATAAAATGTCCAGTAAAATAAACTGATTATAAAAGATTGTGTATATATAATCAATGACATGGTCATATGAAGGTAATTCACTATATTCTATGATCGTTGAAGTTGGTTTCGAGAACGAAAACACCGGCCGAAATCATCGACGAATACGACAGGATGAAGAAAGAGCGAGAGGAACGTCGTCTTCAACAGAGAACCAACCCTAAGGTAACTCTTAGTGTAGCAATATCTATAGTATAGTATTAGTATCTGTAGCTATGCTTGGTTACACTCAATAATTTTTTATAAAGCTACATTCACACCGAAAGTAACACACTATTGAGACTTATTATAGTCCAATATTAGTGAACATCAAAATCGCCCAGTTTCGGCATGGTTATAATAAATATAGCCAGATTTCAAGCATTTAAATTAAACAGGCCGATTTTTTAGAACATGTTATCTAGAAATATAACACAATATTGTACACCTTAACCTTTATTTATAGTATATGGTATTGTTGTTATTAATGTGAAATTTAAAAATAAATAACAACGGAAAAAGATATAGTGACTAGAGTAAGTAATTAATTCAACCACATGTGTATATCTGGGATACGTATGCTGATATGTATGCTGATATGTATGCTACCGAATATAAAAACTAAATTAACGAATTGCTGTTTCATTTTAAATTAATAATAATACTTATTTATAAAGTTAAATATTGAAAAATTAAACATGACAAATATCTGAGATATTTAACTGGCCTGATATATAGTAAATATTCTATAACTAATAATTTGATGTAGCCGATATCTGGCTATATTTGTAGTGAAAACTCGGCTTAATTATATTGTTACATTTTTTTTATCAGAAATTACATTTTTTTTGTATACAATTTAATTTTTCGTTAATAGTTGAATACTCAATACTACTTATATTCTTTAATTTTACTGAGTGAGATAGAGAGAGACTGAGAAAGACGGGGGGAGAGAGATTATGAAATTTATATATGTACCAATTATATTTGTGATTTACATATGTAACCCTATGTATAAATACTCAAAATATATCACTGTTCAGATGTTCAAATATTATTAATTGTTAGCATTATAATCATTGAATATAATCATCAACCATGTATTACTATGATATACAAGTATGCTTATTAAGTACATTAATCTTACTTTTTATAGTTACAATACTTTGGTATGTATCAAAATGCTGTGTTATGTTTTTTATATTTATCTGCATTTATTTATTTCTGAAATACATTGCCATTATTTATTTTATTTTTAACTAATAATTGAATAATACATTTTTGAAAGTGATTCTAATATTATTAGTTATCAAATTTGATATGAAATGTATTGATTTTCAATATTATAATTATAAAATATTTCCTTTATAATAAATTATAATATTATAAATTATAAATTATATATTCGCTCATGATTAATTTATTAAATATTCGAAATGTAATATTATATTTCTCCTCATTATATTTCGTGCAATAAATAATTCAAGTTTTGAGATTCATCGCTTTTTGTTTGAATTCTTTGATGATGTTTCACAATGCATTATTTAGCGTCGATTTCATCACTTCGCCCTGATCTCTATGAAAGTTCTTACAGATAGGTCTCACTCATGATCTCCTTACTAATGATGAATGATATCTACGACTATATTAATAATCTGATGCAACAACCCTACCACTTCCCCCCCCCCCATAGGGTACCGTCAGAGTGGGTGTAGACCTGACCGATATCTTCGACCAATACGAATCTGAAGAGAATCTCGACTACGGGTTAGTGTGTACCTTAGTCTAGTTTAGTCGAGTATATTATAAATGTTCTTTTCCCTATTTATATGAGTATATCTACTTTAGCCTAGTTAGGAATATAATTTATAAAATATGTACCTTAGCCTAGATATACTCTAAACTATACTCTATATTTTATATTATAAATAGTGTACATAAATGTAGAGTTGATAACGTATACTTTATACACGTTTAGGTTATATTGAGTGTAGAGATTTGTAAACAATATCGTGTACTTTAGTCTTCTTTATTGTTAATATGTGTAACTTTAGTTCAGCAATATCTAGGCGAACTATTTAACTCAAGTTTACATTACTTTACTATGAAAATATAACTATTAATGACAGTTATGACAGTTTGAAACTATCCGTTATCATACGAATTCATTAAATGTAGTAATGAATATGATACATTCGATACAAATGATACACTCTATGTTATATGTGAATTATTGTTGAAGTATTGAAGTGTTCAGTATATTAAGTATGATATGTATTAATCAACACTACAACTAGCACAGTTTGTATCTTATGTCCCCACGATAATGGATATGTACTATGTATCGTTGACACTGTACCATTGTGTGTACGTATGTACGTGTGTGTGTGAGATATTAACATCTACTAGTGGGCACGATAATGTCATTAGGAGAGATTGTCCTTCACCTATAGCTACTTACCCCCTACCTAAGCTAGCATCTGGCTACCTCTATATTACCCTACCATTAGCTTATCATCCCCATGCACAGAATTAACAAGCCACGTATACATTACCTTACCAATATCTGATCATCCTCACCTACACAGAAGTAACTAGCCCCCTCTATAATGTATTAACTCCCGCCCCTCACCTTCACAGAAGTAGCTGACTTCCTCTACAGTACCATACTATTTAGTCAATCACCTCCCCCCCTCTTGGTCTACATAGAAGTAGCTAGCCCCATGTAGGGCATTAACTAATCTCCCCCTACCACTTCGTCTAAAGAAGTAGCTGCCCTCCTCTATAGTACCCTACCATTAACTAAACACTCTTACCCCCACCCACACAGAAGTAGCTGCCCTCCTCTACAGTACCCTACCATTAACTAATCACCTCCCCCCTGGTCTACATAGAAGTAGCTGGCCCTTCTACAGTACCATACTATTTAGTCAATCACCCCCCCCCCTCGTCTACATAGAAGTAGCTGGCCCCCTCTAGGGCATTAACTAATCTCACCCTACCCCTCCGTCTATACAGAATCATCCGACCTCCTCTATAATACCCTACCATTAAATAATCACATCCTACTCCCCACTCGTCTACACAGCATTAGCTATCCCCCTCTCTAGGGAATTAACTAATCACCCCACCCCGTCGCCCACACAGAAGTAGCTGCCCTCCTCTATAGTACCCTACCATTAACCAATCACCCCCACCCCGTCACCCACACAGAAGTAGCTGGCCTCGTATAGAGATAAGTCAGATGTCGATATCGCAGTCTGTAGAGTGTCCCCTGACCGCTACTGACACAGCCTCCCTCAGTGGAGCCCTACAGTCGGAGAACGGTAGAGGTTAGCCAGAGGTCACCTTGTACACCCTCGTAGTCTATTACTCTGATTCGATACGAATACATAAGTTAAACGATTGCGTTACTGAATAGTAACAATCATGTGTTACCGTTCATGTGTTATTCGTGTCTAGTAACACCTGTAATGTTATCGCACGATGTCGTACAACCTCTACGTTTAATCAGGTATGAATTGTATCGACGAAATTGAACTTAAGAAAACAATATTTCATCTTCCAATACTTCAACTGTTAAATTACACTCTTCAGCGCCATAACTTAAACGACGTGCAATACACAACCGTACCTTTATGCACGATTACTATGATCTGATGCTTAATGTGAGCTTACATTACCAGTGAAGCTCGTATGTGTTCTAGTTGATGCTAAAAGTAGCGAATTGCGGGTATCGGGTGAGTGGAATGTATATCATATACGTATAGAGTATTTCGAACAGTATTTCTATTTCGTCGACTTATTCGCACCGAACATTGCGACGGAATTGTAGAGTGCTGAGATTACCTGTATTATTTGATTGTACAATAAATGTGCTGAAATAAATACGGCTGACATTTTGCGAATACGATTAAATGTTATATAAAGTGAGAATATATATTAGATTTATTAGTTATCCAACACACACACATACACACATACATATACACACCACTATAGTGTAAATTATTTTATATGTATAATATGAAGGTAGAACAGTGATAGTATGTACCAAAATCCACACCACCAACTACTATAACTACTATTATATCTACTACTATAGCTACTACTATAGTTACTACTACTACTACAATACTTACAGGTAATGGACACATCAACGCTAGTCTCAGACGAATATTGTCGTCGAAATCATGGGCTGAGGTGAGTGAAAGCTAAGGGGCGTGTTTAACTGTTAACTTATCATCCGACAGCCAGGGTTTAATGGCTTTAATTACACTTTATTTCAATATGGTTCACTAAAGATATACAAACTACATTTTTGGAAAGCCCTTTTTATTTGATAAATAGAATTTTTTTCATTTCAGATAATAAATATCAAATCTTATAGTAGATCATCTAACTTAGATGACTTACTAGGATTACGTAAACATATGATTATGATTATGATATAGTAATATTTACAACTAGCAATAACCTCTACCACTGATGTCATATCTCCCCTCTATCATCACATGATGACATCAGAGGTGCATTGGGAACATATGGTCTACTTAAATAATATACGTTACTAAGCCTCATTTTATTGTTTTATTATTAATAACTTATTACCCACGAGGTTAATGCGTAAACTATTCATATATATCGATGTAGGATTTAAAAGTTTATATATAATTTAAATTTTAAATTGTTTTACATATTTCATCATCATTATGATAATATGTCTTTTAAATACGATGATTTTTTTTATAATAAATGCATAAGCTAACTTTAATATAAAACAATGGTATGTTATTCTCTACTCTACCCTATATATACAATATTAATAATGACTATTATAATGAATAATTATGTATCGGAATAGTTTAGTAATTATTCATAATATGAATTTCATATATAAATAATAACACATATATACATGTATTGTATGCAATGTAATAGTCGACTAGAGTTCTATTATGTCTCGTTCATCTCATTGCATATATATCAAGTCTAGTTTCATTACATTAATAAGTTCACATAATTAAAGAATAAATAAATATATATATATATATATATATATATATATATATTCTATGAATGAGTATTTATGAACATACCATAACGAGATTATATCACTCATACGTCATTCTGTCATTGTTAACCAATGCTAACCTCTACACAGGTAGAACTCTCTGTAGGGGGTGACACTATGCTTCATCTGAGAGGATTCCGATCACTATGGAAGCGAACGTAAGTAACAGCTACGACTGGGCACCGGGTTACTAATATCTACACCGGGGGTAGGGTTTAACATGATAACCAATTCAATGTATTAGCCTTATAATTCAATAGGGTGATTGCCGTTTTAAATTTATCCATTTCAATAATTCATCGAATATTTACGTATTTAATAATTAAATATTTGATTGACATTATCTCATTGGGATTCCATTTAATGCTGTGTGATGATATCATATGTGCTAGTTTCCTGTTAGCCTTGAGTGCCTTAACCTTACATACCTTAGCTATTATACTTTTACAACACTCACTCGTAAAAGCACCAGGTATATCACTTAATGTTCAATGAAAAACCTTACTGCCAGTTGATAATGATATGTTATACATTCACTACATTATTTTATCTATTAATTTTGTGTATAAAATGTATACTATAAATAATTATCGAATTATAATAATTCAATCACCCCGTAAATATTTCCTAAAAATATAAAAACCTCCATGATATAACCTCCCACCCGTTGACCTAATTAAACGCGCTCCATACACACCGTTACACACACACACACATCGCAGGTATTGCACGATGGGAGGAGTAGTGCAGTTCACACCGCGGGGAATTAGACCCGGTTGTTCCGCAAGTTAGTATCTCTCTACCACCAACCGTAACTCTGGATACTCGGACGTAGTTCAGTGGTTGTAATTGTATTTCAATGGTTCTAATACGCCGTGGATATTTATTTATTTATATAATTAAAATATATTATTTTTTTTTAAATTAATATTTCTATTCGTAAATATGTCATTAAAATATAATAATTTATTTATAAATTCTGTTTGAATTGAATGATTTTTTCTATAATTACGTCGACATTCTAAATAATATAATATGTATTACTGTAATACTATTACATTATATTTCTATTTAGATATATCGAAGTCATTGATTCAAAATGATTGTTTGATTTGTATGATATATTGTTTAAATATGTACTCCTAGACTATAAGACAACAATACTCTCCTAGCATTCAAACATTAAATACAATTGCTATGATAAATAGGTAGTTAATAAAAATAGTTAATAAAAAGAGTTAATATAAATATTTACATTGAATGCATTATATTGTTGTGTTTATTGAGATGTGATAAGCATGACTACGAATACAAGAAGCCTAACTCGAGCCTAACCTACCTCTACTGTAGCGACCGAACTATCGACTCTAGGCTACATATTATTATGTAACCATTACTGTAGCCATTGTCACAAGTATTTTCTAAGTATCAGAATGAGATTTCTTCATTTAAATATTTCACAATATTTCATATATTACCTAATATATAATTTACATATAACTTAAAATAATACAAAATTGAATTTAACTATGATTATAAAAATACTTAAGTTAACTTTTTATATTTTAATGAAATTATTAGTAATCATTCACAATATTTCATGATACATAATTAATTTATTATATGTTTGGAATATTCTAATAATTCTAGTAATTCTATTAATATTCTATTAACTCCTAAATTAATAGCTACAATTATAAATATATAAAGATTAAGAAAATGTTATTTCTAAATGATCAATATTACAGTGCATATATTATATTATATATCAGCCGTATATATTACTAATTAATGAGTGTACTCGAATATCACTTTCTATCATTTGTGCATCATATCATCATCATTGACATCTACTCACACGTTGCATCATCAAACTCTGTAATAATACGTCACACTAAATGTCGCGTAATACATCAAATAACATCCAGCCTAATATGTCGTAGTCTATTATACATACGATCTAAGTCTGTGTATTGACGTCGCGTAACGCTGACATCATCGTTTGACCTCTAGCGTTGGCCTCGCAACTCGACACAAACATTCAAGGTCGCGTCTCCTGGAGCGCCGGCACCTCATCCAATGTCAGCACTACCCTTATCTACGAAACAGAACGACATCACCTGTCCACCGCGCTACAAGTTAGTCCTGTGCGGAGATGTCAGGTGTTCAGATAATTATGTGGAACAGTTATATCTATTGAATGAATTGAATTGAAAATATTTATCGAGTTTAGAAAGCGAATTCAATCCAGCGAATACAATTTCTGCTCAAAAGGAGAATACTAGATTATCTCGTAATATACATATGCAAAAGTGTACTATCCATTAACATAATAATATAACAATGTTAATATATAAAATACGAATAATAAAACGAAAAAAATTAACTAAAATAAAAAATTATTGAGACGATATAAAAATAGTAAATAAATATATAGAATACATTAGCTGATATGAATAATGAAATTAGAATAACGAGTGTTAATAAATATAAAATTCATTTCCATATTAGAACTGTTTAATAATAAAAACAATATTATTTATCATATAAATTGATTCTATTTATCTTTAAATAGATTATAATTCTAAATGTATTGATACATAAAGTCCATACACAGTTAACTCTTCTTAAGCACATACTTATACGTGATACTTGTATAGAATTAGCACACAATGTAGACCACTTTCTTATTAGAACATTACACGATTACCACACAAAACATACATACTTTTACGATTACAAGCGTAATTAACCCGATTGCATAAGTGATCAGAGCTTTATATAAATATATTTATTTAAGTTTATAAAAAATTATGCTTTGATCTATTATATAGTTATTTTTGTATAACATACCATACATTTCTATAATAATATATCTGTCAGTCACATTTTATTTGCATATTAATATTGTTATCAATATTTATTAATTTAATTTTTCACTAAGTTTTATGCATATATATATTTTCCCTAGTTTATTATTTATATATATTATTTTCTGTATAGTAATAATATATAATTTAATATATTTATATATTAAAATATATCACATTAATATAATACTATGACTACATTTATAATAAAATAATATTATTAACATTGTATTGTCAGAAATGCTAATAATAAATGTTGTGGATTATAACAATAGTTCATCTGTATTAGTGTGATAAGGCTTCAGTCAGTCTCTTCTGCCTCTTTCCTATCAAGGCCATCAGTTATATTACTTTGTTTACATGCCAGCTTTGTGTACAGTATATCCTATGTATGTAATCAACCTAATACACATATGTTAAGTTATAATGATTATTTTAGTATTATATTATTTATTGAAGTTATTAATTTACATTTTTTAAATATTTGTTATAATTTTCATAGAAGTTTTGTCTTTATTAAAATATGTCCTATATGTTTAAATTATTATATTTATTATAATTATTTAATGAACAATAATTCAAACCATAATATATTTATGTAGTTATGTTTTCTACATATTGACAATTAAATTAAAATATATATTAATAATTGTGTATGTAGTGAACAATAGAGTATCAATAGTGAAAAATGTTAGCATTAGAAATATATTTTATAATTTTTTAGAAACTAAAATTAGATAAAACTATATTTTGCATTATTATCGGTTGCACATAATAATTAAGTTAGTGCGTTAGCCCCCGGTTAACATTTGTGTTTTAATTATTTCAATTAATAATCTGTATTATTTACTAAATTACTTAGAAAAAATAATTTATATTGTTAGAATTTCTTCGGAATTTATAATATAAATTTTATATATCACAACAAAAAATTTATTTCTGATATGTTTATTCTTATTGTCCAAGCTTAGATAACCCTGACTGTAAACCCCTAATACCCTCCTTAACCCTATGACCCCTGTTGACCTCTAGATCGGCGTTCACACCTCCTTCGCTATGCTGAGCTACGTGTTCAAGTTTCCCTCCTACGATACCAAAGTTAAAACAGCTCTAAGGTTAGTGTCTGTGTGCAGGCAGACATGTTCAGACTTCTAGTGGCGGTGACCATTATGTTTAGAATAACTGTGTACTATCTATATTATAACTATATATACATGATATAAATATAAATTTGTATAAACTACATATATATAATATTGTAAATAAAAATATATATATATATATATTTATATAGAAATTTTCTATATATTTAAATTGTCGAAAAAAATATTTATTCTAATCATATAATACATTCAATAAAGTTTAAAATGGAGATGTGTATATTATATAATATATTAGTAGGTATATTAAGATGATAAATTAGCTGAAACAGGTCATTTCTGTTAATAAAATATAATGAATTATTTAATTTATATAATTAATTTATAAACAAATACTAACAATTTTAAAGTTTCATATATTAATTATGTAATTAATTAGTAGAAGTATTTAGAGCATTAGTAGAGCATTATTTATCGATGATAACATCGTATCAGAATTTCACATTCTTTAAATACACTTCAATCATCGCATCTACACCCCATCATCATCACATATGAAATCCTGCCCTCCTCTCTCGAGAATTCACTGAACCGCGATTACAGATTCGGCACATTCGGAGTGTTATTCGAATACGGCTGTGAGAAGAAAGTGTCTTCATTCAGTCACCTCGGAGCTACCATTACGGTAGGGCCCCCTATTGGGGTCAGTCTGCGAATAAAGTTAGCCCCCCCCCTAGTGTTTACCCCGGTCCATCGTCTGCTACATCTTTAAACCCTCGATGACTTCGTTTATATAAATCAACGAATACAATCGATGTTGATAATGGTATAGGAAGATCATTGACAAATTTTAACTTTTTATATATAAATATATATATATAAATAATAGTAATTTATTTGAGTTTTTTTTTGTTTATAATATAAATATAAATGAACATATTCTATATCTTATTAGTTCTAAATGGCTTCGACTAAGACAGTGTATAACTTTACTCTCATCGTCACCCAGCTATACACATACATTAACACTTAAAAGTATAAATAGTTGCGTTAGCACTACATATTGACGTATACCTTTACTCTAGTAGTATCCAGCAATACACACACACACACTCAGAGGTATAGAGAGCCATGCTATATCACTTATTATAATTTATTATATACACCATACATCAGATATCAACACCTATATACCCACATAGAAGTATAGCCTACACTTCACGTCACACTGTCTCCACATACCCAGATTACTGCGGGGCTCGCAAAGCTATGAGTTCCCCCTACACCTAAGCGAAAACGTGGACATGTCAGCCCTATTCTACGGTACCGCTATACCCGTGGTGGCCTATCTGGTAGCTAAGGTGTTCTTTGTTAACCCTTATCTGAGAGGTCAAGAAATGAGGTCAGTGAGACTGCGGGGTGCTGTAGGTTTAGATAGTGGGGCTTCTCAATCGGGTATTCGTAATAAATGACATATTCTTGTAATTATGCCTAATACTATTGTGAATACCGCATACAGGGTATGTGCATACAAGGTTACTATGTGCTATATATCATCAGATATTCATATACATCAGTGAATATTAACAGTAATTCATTTTATTAATTTTAATATTCTATTAAAACATGTTTAATTATTTTATTAATCATGCATATATAATATATTTAACATCCATATCCATATAGAATTACCTATACATTGATAGTATACGTTACTAGCTTACTAAATAACACCGTTACCACCTTCTCTACAACAATCATCACCACCACTATAGTAGTATACTATTGCTCTTAACCCCACTCCCTCTCTCAAACAGGGAACTACAACTTAAGAAAGAGGTAAACAAACAGAGGATAGAAGAGAAGAAGAGAGAGGCAATATCAGCTGTTGGTATCAGTGACGGCTAACTCATTAGTACAGCTGCAATAATACGTTGATATCATATAGATAGTATAATATCTAGATTTCTAGATAATGTTGTTAACTGGGTTGACTGAAATTTAAAATTAATATCTTATTTTGAAGATAAATGATAAAATACGAAATGTATTCATATTTATTTACTTTATTATACAGGTTTTAAAAAGGTGAACTTTTTGATAACTATTCGTTTAAAAAAGTAAATTTAAATATTTATATATAATTTTAAAACAGGTATTCAAATAATGACACAAATTTGTTATATTTGTTATTTAATTTTTATATGCGATATAACTTCTGTATTATAATAACAAAGAGGGAATAGATTATCTCTGGCAATTGTGCATATGTAGTTATTTGCGATATAAAATCTATATATTATATAATTATATTGTTACACGAGAGCACTAGGTACTAGTGATGTAAAAACGGGTTCAAATACCGGGTACCCGACCCGGTATCTAGTATTTGATGAGACAGGGTTGCAATTTTCCATAAAATACCGGGTACCCGTTTTTTTTCGGGTACCCGGTAATATAAAATATACTTTTAAAAAGCAATAAATCTTGATAATTTACTTAATAATAGCAAAGATATTCCAAAGGAATGCTTCGCAAAATCATTGACATAGTTACCGAATTCTGCTACAATAACATTAACTTTTCTGGATTTTTAATAATTATTGGTGTTTATTTACAATTTATTTAAAAATTAAACTTTCAAATTAATCTTGGAATCACCGGTAAGTTCATCTTTATTATCACACACAGTTAATTATTTCAGTTATTTTATAAGCTACTGTTATAAATTATATTTATTAGATATTATTAATTAAAGAAAACTTAACTCTTTAATATGAACATTAATTTAAATACATTCAAAATAAAATAATACCACATTTTTGTATATTCGAATTATCATAATTCGGAGTACAGTCTGAAACGGCGCCAATATTTAAAATAATACGAATTTGATTGACGTGTGGGGGGCGTCGCGCACGCGAAACGAATTGAATATAGGTCATGACTAATTAGTGATAGCCGCTATGTGGCAAATATTCCTTTGATGTAAATCATTTACTAAGTGTATTATATACACAACTTGTTTACATTTATATACACTGTAGTTTATACAAGTTGCTTATATATTCTATGCTATATATATATATATATATATATATATATATATATATATATATATATATATATATATATATATATATAATGTATCAACATACTTATTATTTTTAACTTATTTTATAACTAGTTTATATATTATATATATATATATATATATATATATATATATAGCAGAGTATATATAAGCAACTTGTATAAACTACAATGTATATAAATGTAAACAAGTTGTGTATATAATACATTTAGTAAATGATTTACATCAAAGGAATATTTGCCACATAGCGGCTATCACTAATTAGTCATGACCTATATTTAATTCGTTTCGCGCGCGCGACGCCCCCCACACGTCAATCAAATTCGTATTATTTTAAATATTGGCGCCGTTTCAGACCGACCCCCGATAATTCGAATATACGATAATTATTATAGTTCATTTGTAAAAATTGAACGATAATTTTAATATACTCACAGATTAATATCATAGAAAATGTCTATATTAGACATAGAAACGAATATTCTGTGATTCAACTAATATCGCCATAGAGAAAAGTACGACAAACGCGAAACGTACACTGTACGTTTCGCGCAGGGTCACAGCAAATGGCGATTTTAAAAATTCATCATATGATATATCAAACTATACAATTTTATATGTCATACAAAAATACCTGCTATATGTAATTCCATTAACTGTTCGGTAAAACAGAATGATATTCCTGATATGTAATATTACACTTATTAGTGATATAATTTATTAGTTATAATAAAGCATAATAATTATTTTTAAATATCCAATAATACAATTTCTAACAAACATTTATTTAAAAAATAAATATTTTTATTTTACAATTATATTGTTATATATCATTAATTTTGAAAATATACATTACTACATAAATTATAATTATATATATATAAATATATATTATATATATATGAGGAATTATATAAGACAATATGTAATAATAAAATATAGTTAACTTACGGTAAAATTATTATATAGTAAAATATTTTATAATAAAATATAATTAAATCACGGTATATTTATTATACAGAACAATATCAGAATAATATTATAATAATTGCGTATTTATAATTTAATTTAACTTATACTATTATAATTAGTACTTGATTAAGGCAACTTAATACGTTAACTTAAATTATAAATACATATCATATAAATATTTTATACTTATCTCGTCATCAATTTATCTATCTCATCCTCATAATTACTTATCTCGTCATCATAATTACTTATCTCGTCATCAATTTATCTATCTCAGCCTCATAATTACTTATCTCGTCATCATAATTACTTATCTCGTCATCATAATTACTTGTATCGGCATCAAATTATCTATCTCAGCCTCATAATTACTTATCTCGTCATCAAATTATCTATCTCGTCATCATAATTACTTATCTCAGCCTCATAATTATCTATCTCGTCATCATAATTACTTATCTCAGCCTCATAATTACTTATCTCGTTATCATAATTACTTATCTCGTCATCAAATTATCTATCTCGTCATCATAATTACTTATCTCAGCCTCATAATTACTTATTTCGTCATCAAATTATCTATCTCGTCATCATAATTACTTATCTCGGCCTCATAATTACTTATCTCGTCATCAAATTATCTATCTCGTCATCATAATTACTTATTTCGTCATCAAATTATCTATCTCGTCATCATAATTACTTATTTCGTCATCAAATTATCTATCTCGTCATCATAATTACTTATCTCAGCCTCATAATTACTTATCTCGTCATCAAATTATCTATCTCAGCCTCATAATTACTTATTTCTTCATCATAATTACTTGTCTCGTCATCAAATTATCTATCTCGGCCTCATAATTACTTATCTCGTCATCAAATTATCTATCTCAGCCTCATAATTACTTATTTCTTCATCATAATTTCTTGTATCGGCATCAAATTATCTATTTTATATAGTTTATATAATTTATATAGTTAGCTAAGATTTATAAGATGTATACTCTATCATAGGAGGAGGATGAGTTTGACAAATATATGAAAATGCCAGTGACTTGACCCAATACTAATCCATTGAGTTGGTATAAAGAAAATGATGCCCGTATCCTATCTTTGGCTAACTTAGCAAAACGATACCTATGTATCCGAGGAATTCAGTTGCATCCGAGCGAGTATTCAGTTCTGCAAGCTGCATATTGACGAATCGGTTAAACCGTATATTGCCACAATTAGTTGACAAATTAATATTTTTACATATTAATAAATCTTTATATTAATAAATAGTATTATAATTTAATCATTTGTTTCTTATTTTGTTAATACTTTGCGATTGCTATCGGTATAAATTTTCATCGAGGTATTTGATTATCTCGAGACAGTATATTTTAGTATTTGATTATCTCGAGATAGTAAAAAATCTCCTAAATTTACATCACTACTAGGTACATACAACATTTGTTTGTCTTTATAGAGGTAGCCTGTACCACAAAGTATAGCATTGCACTATTACTAATTATTAGCATTGTATCGTAATTTGAGAAATTTTGTATGAAAGACTAATTCTTATTTAAGAAATGCGTACGTAATAAATATATTTGTACAAACATTAAATAAATTCCATTATTTCTCATACGTGAATAGTCTATGCGGATAACAAATTATTATTTAAAATTAATGTTATTATAATAAACTATATAAAATATGTTTTCAACGAATACCTGTTTAATATCTTGTATTAAATGAAATACTATTCATAGCGCATACATCACTGAATTCTATTCACTTTCATGTTTACTTTTACTAGTCGTAAAGTATTCGAAATTCATATTTATAATCATAAATTCGCAACTCACTTACATCCATAATAGATATTATAACGAAACTAACTAAACTCCTTCACCTACTTCTTATAATAATACGAAAAATAGTTGATTACACCACTATCCACCACTACTACTACCACCAACACTATCACAACCTCCACCACCACAACCTACATCACTCCCCAGCCATCACAACCTCCACCACTATCACCACCACCACCACTCACACTACCACCACCACTCACACTATCACCATCACAACCTCTCACACTACCATCATAACCTCTACAGTTAGACCTAATGAAGAGTTCAATAGAACGTAGCTACGAGAAAGAGAAGTCAATCTGTGGTCTAGTTGTAGTGAAGGCATTATTTGGCAAGCTGCAAACTGATTCTATCAGGTTTAACCAATCACGAGCCTCTATTTCTCCTCCCCCACCACATCTATTTATAGATTAAAGGCATTACGGTAAAATTCAGTATGGTCGAGATTTTATAATTTAAATTAAATATCCATCACAAATATATATGTTTTATATATATATTGAGGTAAAAGTAAAAGTTAATTTTATAATTGTTATAAGCATTAAACATGCAACTTTCTACTTACACTTGTGAACTAGATAAATAAAGTTAACATTATAACTTAAATAAATAATAATAATAATAATAATAATAATAATAATAATAATAATAATAATAATAATAATAATAATAATAATAATAATAATAATAATAATAATAATAATAATAATAATAATAATAATAATAATAATAATAATAATAATAATAATAATAATAATAATAATAATAATAATAATAATAATAGTAATTACTTGTTTATGGTATGATTTATAGATTTATTTTAGTCCGATTTTTTATTGTCCTTAAAATATTATAAAATATATGCCATCGGAATATTAATCTTTTATGAATATATATATATAATTAGCATCCACCTAATTGTGTAGCGCGGTTACATAATGCCCGATATGATGTAACCACGTTGCACACTATGATGATGTAACATAATTAACCATGTCCTTCCATGTAGACATGAAGAATCACACGACTACAAGTAAGCTGCATACAATATAATGCTTCACACACACCTCTATCTCTCTCTATCTATCACTCTCACTGTAGTAATCAGGGAGGGGATCTAACACTGTGCCGTTGTCGTATTGAGATGATACCAACTATCGATATGATACCAAATGAACTTTGACATCTCTATTATCGCCCATAGATTTTTAAATTCACATTTACAGTGTTATAATAGCATATTATAATATTGGATATTAAATAATTAGCATTGTATATAAATATTACCATGTTGGTAATGAAAAATGTATTTTAAACTATATAATAGAATTATTTCCTTTGGGGTTTATTTTAGGGTTTATTTATTTTCAAATTAAATTAAATATTTTGAAATAATTAATTTATTATAAATATATTGAAATAAACGAATTTTAATGTATTATCATTATAAGTATTTATATTAATTCAATAGAGTAAATTATATTACATGCGAATACAATAAATTAGTTCAATTCTGAATTCATAAACTTAATAAACAAGTAGAATTATAGGTTTCGGACATTCAGAATTAAATAACATTAAATAAATTTATTTAAAAATTGTTTCAAAGTTATTAATATACTATGAATTCAGAATTGAACTAATTTATTGTATTCGCATGTAATATAATTTACTCTATTGAATTAATATAAATACTTATAATGTTAATACATTAAAATTCGTTTATTTCAATATATTTATAATAAATTAATTATTTCAAAAAATTTAATTTAATTTGAAAATAAATAAACCCTAAAGTAAATAATTCTATTATATAGTTTAAAATACATTTTTCATTACCAACATGGTAATATTTATATACAATGCTAATTATTTAATATCCAATATTATAATATGCTATTATAACACTGTAAATGTGAATTTAAAAATCTATGGGCGATAATAGAGATGTCAAAGATCATTTGGTATCATATCGATAGTTGGTATCATCTCAATACGACACCGTGTCTTAAGTCGTTGATAATAACTACTATAGAATTCTCTACAGGCTGTTTAAAATAATCTTAAAGAAAATTTACTTTTAAAATTTCTTATTTATAAACGTTTAAATATGTATAAAATCTTTTACAAATTATTACCATTACTAATATTATAGTGGTTATTAAATAACAATTATTTAATTTAAATTTCTTTATAATATTTTAACTAGATATAATTTGATTCATAAATTTATATTCAAATAAATAATGTCAGTGATATTTATCCACTCCCTGAAATATATATATATATACCATCGATATAAAGAAAGTGGAAAAGTAATTGTCGCACACAATGCTTGTAAAATATTGATACGAAAATGGCACTTTTCTTTGTAAATTAACAAAGTGGCATCTATGATTTTCATTTGATATTAATCATATTATATAGGTAAAATATTAAAACAGTAAGATTTTCATCTAAATAGATAGAATTGATATCTATTTATATCTATGGATTTAGATTATATATGTCAATGAAATAGTTCAATTAAGATAAACATTTAAATACTAAAATTATTAGGAACGTTGATATGTTGTATTTTATATATATATATAACTATTATTTTGAGTTCAGATAGTATATTAATAGTGATCATAATTATCAATAAATAAATAATAATTTAAAATTTAGTATGTTTCGACTGTAGCGCCTCTATTATAAAGGGCTATCCACTTTCTTTACATCGATGATACATACATGTTATGCTTTCTTAATAATGTTCAACATTAACTGGTTAGGTTAACTGTATTATTTATTTTCATTGTCACATCTCCTGATCAAATAGGTTATTAGTTTCAGCACACCTCTATACCCATATCTGCACAATCTACTCGCACTAGCTCTCTATCTCGCCTGCATTATGACATCACAAGCATATGACGTCATAACACCAGTGATGTCATAATCACGTCGCCGTAACTTATGCAATCTATCTGCATATTGCATAACTCAACAGTCGATTAATTAGTCATCGTAGTAGTTCATCTATATATTCGTTATCATTTCACACCCTCACTAGTATTACTCTAAGATGATGATGATGATGTAATCTATTGCATGATAACCCCTCTGTTACCCCCGTGTAGAGACAATGAATACATCCACGTCACGAGGCAGCTTCAGCATCAAGTGGAGAGCTCTCGTCTAGTCTTAGAACAGGGAACAGAGATGGTTATTACGTGTACCGACTGTAATGGTATGAGATATGAGATGTAGGTCTTGCGTATACGTATTAGATATTCGATTATTAAATATCATTTAATATAAATAATAGTTATATCACTTGGTTCAATATTAGAGAAAAGTAAACTTTCGTATCAAATCAATCTGAATTATACAATTCATAAGTATTTGTATGCAGTTTATGTGTTTTCATCTTTAATAATGATGCTTTTATCAAAGTTAAGAAAGAAAAATGTCTTCTAATCTGCATAGCGTAAAACTCTTGCTTATTAAAGATTGAAATACATTGTCTATACAGCTTATTATATTAGTAGTAATGTTACAAGTAAACTTACTAAATTATTAACTTGATACAATAATTGCAGAGTGGTCTTCCCGGTTTCTATGATCCTTGCATCGGGGAAGATAAACAACTCTCCATAGAGTACAAATTCAGAAACAAACCGCACAAATGCATATTCAAGAACAAAGATAAGATACGGATACCACAGCCAAGTTTGTATACACAGCGCCTAATTTCAACTTAACATTATAATGTAACTATAGTATCTCGTGACAACTAATCACGTGAGATATACAAGCTCTCTTTAAAGGTAGAGTTAAAGCGCGAGTTAACATATGATTAATATTTTTTATTAACAACAACAATTTATTACATATTTTCCATGTTTAATATCTTATTTATAAATTTGTAAAATTTCTCTAATTATTTTTGAATATCTATATAAAGTGTTTTTTAATAAGCTTAATCGATATAATAATTATTTGAAATTGACAGGAAATTTCAATATTTTTGTAAATACCCTTCATATTTAATTGTATATTTCGATATTGTATACAAATATTTTACTAAACAAATTTCTATATTTACATTAAGCATAGATTATAGATAAATTCCATATAGTTAATAAACAAATAACGTATGTGTATAACAAGATATCATTGGTTGAAAGGATACACTTCGACAGAAAATTTAGCAATGCGTTATTTCTATAATTATCTCTGTCTAGTCAAGATGTTATATTCTTGTATTTATTTTATATTATTGATTATTTATTTTTTATAAAACTTTACAACTATTATTAAATTATTACTATAAATATAAATTTATATTTTTCTATTTTATAACTTCTATACATATATTTATTTGTATATTGAATTATAATATATATTTGAGTACTCTATATTAGTACTAATTATTATTGTCAGTTTTGTTTATATACCATTATATTTTACTTGTCATTTATATATATAAACGTAATATATATATATATATATATATATATTTTTTATAATCTTTTATGGTTATTTGTTTTTAAAAACTTTGAATGTAATTTTCTCAAGTTTCTACTTTTTCAATTAGAACCACATGTAAATTCCTACTACTTTTTTAATTTTTATTATTTTTATCTGACATTTTTACTATAAATGTATAACATATACATATATAGGAATCCTTTTGGATTTGTAATTATATTTTATATTAATTAAAATGTAAGGGTATCCATAGTATAAGATAATTATACCTTCTGGGTATCCTTCCGATTATCATAGCCAATATTCGGTAAATAAATTCATTCATAATAAACTAGCATTTTTATGAAAAAAATAAATATTTAACTAATTGAAACTATTTTTTTTGCACCATTTTAAATTAACTACATTTATATAAATACAGATCCTATATGATGGAGGAAAGTATATGTTGAATAAAAAAAAAATTAAGTAATTATCTCCATTAGTTATTTATACTCCATAACGTTTTTAGAGCTAAAATAGCATTGTTTAGATGAATGCGTGCCTCCCCCCTTAATTAACACACTTGTTCATTAAAAGTAGTGATCTTATATTATATTTATGTATATGAGCCATGCTTAGTAGATAATTACTAGTGCTGTATTAGATAGAACATATCATTAATCATCACTACTAGTGGTTCCTATATCATTAAAAGTAGTACTTTCTGATATCTATATTCATGTGTGATGGACATACTTGTAGATGATTGCTATCACACATAATCATTATTACTAGTGTTCCCTATTTCATTATAAGTAGTAATATATGAGACAGGCGAGTATAACTTTATTACCAGCTGGTAGATGATAACTATCACAGTGAACACATCACCACTTGTGTTCCCTATGTACCCTATCCTGCCCACCACCATGTAACTGATGCTCTCACACAGGTCACGAGATGAAAGAAGAAACAGAAGCAGCTGTCACCGCTGAAGATGGTGATTACGGTGTACCAGCCCCTGCCACATAACCTGCATTGCATATTGTACACGTGCACCATTTTAATAGTGACTACTACTACAACGTTGTAATGTTTCAGAACATCTTCCATACCAACACACACAGTCCTGCATGTGAAAATTATAAAATAGAACAATTCATAATGATAATAATAATAAATAAATTTATAATTATAATAATGAGTAAAATAATAATATATAAATGAATAATTATAATAAACAAATTGATGATAATAAATCAAATTGATTAGGAAACAGTTTATTATTAATGGTTTAGTTAATACTCTATAATCATTGAGTCACACGACTATCAGTCTATTATCAGTGTTCGCTTATTTAGGCGTGAAGAACTTCATGATAGCTCTAGCGCATTCGTCGCTCAGCCAAGTCTTGGCTAGGGTTTCGCTTTCTAGTTTGTTGAGGGCGCGTAGCTTCTCTCTGTCACCGCGCACTAGATTCTTACAGATCTTTAGACTCTGCGTGATCAGAGAAGGTTAGGGATGTTTATATTTGCTACGGTATTAGAGAATCAAATATAAGGTGTTTCAAATTACTGAACTATAATAAATTAGACACATTATTGTGCTAATTTTGTTAGATGTAAAAAATAGAATGAGTTAATTTTTAAAAGTTGATTTTATTAGGTTATAGTACAAATATTATATAATTTCAAAATAATTATAATTTAATAGTTTCAATATAGTTACATAGCAAATCCAATCATCAGCTAAGTGTCCTACTGAAACTGTTTCGTTTACATCAAAACACTATTTTATAACGCTTACGTTTGGCATAGCGGATTCGCAGTATTTCTCAAGTTTCGTCCACACTTCAGTTTCAAACACTTCGTCATTGTAAACTCTGGTAATGAGACCACTGTCACAGGCTTGCTGGGCACTCAGTTTCTCGTTGAACAGTAACATTTCATTAGCCTAGAGGTGGTGTAATTAATATCAGCTTACTATTAGTTGTGAAGAGATATTCTTTAATTTTGTGTATAGGATATATTAAAAGATATGATAAATACAATTATACATATATATTAGTATATATAAATTATTTATTTATATTTATATAAATATTATATTGAATATTACAAATATAATTTAAGCAAATAAAATAATGTTATATATTAGTTATCACTATATAATATATACTTATCATAATATAAATATATTATTATATATAAAATGACAATGATTTATTTTATCAAATAATATGAAATACAAGAATAGTAGTATAAATAATAAATATTTCTAGGAAAAAGTATTAAATATATCTAGGAAAACATGTTCAATATTTACTAAATTTCTAGGAAAAGGCATTTGATATTTATAATATATAATATATATTAATAAATGTTATAAATATATGAAAAGATCAGGATATTTTGATATTCAATATTAATAATAAATATATATATATATATTTATGTGATTTTAAAATACAAAATATTATCTATAAATGATATTACATCATATTAACAAAACACTAGGGCTTTGATATTATTATACAAATGTTAATTATAACTTGTAGATCATTAAAAAGGTATATCAATAATTTATATTTAATAATCTAATTTTAAATATTTAACCATATAGATTGTTGTTTGAAATTAAAAAGCTAAATTAAATATATTTATGTATATATTTAAATAATATGCATTAATAATGATGTAGATAATAACATCAATTGATAAATATATTGTATAATTATATATTTTATAAATTATCTTATTTCATTTGACTACATTTTTCATAATTTAAAATTCATTACTAATACTGATTATATTTAATTTATACTGTTTTATTTATATGATTATATATCCCCTAATGAGAGATATATAGTCATGAAAAAGTTTGATATAACAATATTTTGTAATTATGATTATTTTATATAAAATATGTATTTGTATATTATTATTATTTTAAAATATTATGTTATCTTATATATACATTTTAAATAAATTGTAAAAAATGGTTAATAGTAATTATAGTAATTATATTTCATAATTTTATTGAAAATATTCTGTATTAATTTATTAAGATTAAATATGTGTGGTTAAACCTCATTAACCAAATATATATTATATTCAATACTGCTTTCAATTAATTGAAAATGTCAGTAAAGATATATATGAGTATATGAGTATAATATATAATTATATAAGTCTATTTATTGTATACAATATTCATTAATGTATGCCTCTTGATATTATATCTTCACAATAATAATAAAGGTGCTTTCACACCATAAAAAAACAGCAGATATTGTGCTATATAAAGCAGGTTTTATTTATTCTTTATAAAATATTTACCAAAGACAATTGTCTAAAGTGAAATATGTAATAGGTAACTTATATATATATATAAATGCATGCATAGTGTAGACCTTCCCATTATATATATCTATAAATGAAACGGCCCGATTTTAATGTTTGACGATATCAGGCTGTTTTGTTGGTGTGAAAACCCCTTCATTCATTACAAGTTTAACATTACATTTGTTCTTTTATATGGAAATAATATAGTTATATTTATATATTATAATTTAATTCATAATGCTAAGTATTTAATAATAAATAATAAATATTTTATCAATCTTTTAATAGATTACCAATTTTCCTATTAAATACATGTAAAACTATGTTTAGATATCTATTTATCATACCCTTAATATATTACAGTATACACTAGTATTAACATGTACTACTATACTATTAACATGGCATAGATATCATACACACACATGTATATAACCTTAGCTGGTCCCATTATACGTGGAAATGTATAAGAAGAACAACCCTCGACTGATTGCCCTATCTGGGTGAAGGGCGTCCAGAAAGTAGCCTAAGGGGTGAGTTACAGTGCCATTAATACAAATTAGAGGTAGTAGGCATTAGTCAGGGTAATTATAGAAAATTCTATTAATTTCCGACACAATTACCCTAAATTATATGGAAATATATACAAATCATTGATGAGTAATGAATATGTAGAATAACAACATTGAAATAGCTATTCAGATGAATTAGTAGCTAAGCTAAACTGTAATAATACTGCAATAAATGGTATATTTTGTAAATATGACCTATAGAGAATCTAATGACCAACCACTATTGTTCTAATGCACTATAAACATTCAAATCACGAAGTACTCTCAACATTATACATATACTAAATAACTTGTTTACGTATATAATGATGTAAATTGAAAGTTAATAAATATTAATTAACTAATTAAATTGTTTTATGTTTTATATTCAATAAATGAAGCTTAAATATGTTAATTTAAATATATTTTCCTAATATACAATTTAAGATATATATATATATACAAATATACATATACATATATATATATATATTAGAAAAAATACACATATATATATATTAACAGTTTAGATTTATATTTTTAAATGTAATCCTTCGATACAATAATACATGTATTATTACGAGTACGAGGTCAAGGTTATTACTTTAACAAATTCAATTAGAACTATAGTCATTCTGTTTTCATAGTTTACATGTACATGTATGAAACATATTGTTGTGTTGTATGTTATTAATCACATAATCTTACTCTATAACATATAGTCCTCCCTACTATAGGCCTCCCTCCCTCCCTCAGTTTATATCTCTCTCCCCATCCTTTCTCCTTCTATCTATATCCCTCACTCCCTCTACACACGCACACACATAAGCACTGAGAACAAACCTTATCACTGGCATAGACTAGATCACATAGTCCCAACACAGTGACCGCTACCCCAACAGCTGGACCTTGTATTAAAGCCACAATAGGCTTAGGATGGTCTATGAATGCGTCTATGTAGTTCCTGTAGGATTGAAAACACAGGTGTAGTACAGGTGAAGTACGGGTGATATTGGGGTTATCGATGCCATTGATGTTCTCTATTTCACCTAATATCATATACACGATCTAATAGATATTCGCGATCATACTTTTACGCAGGTAATATTATAGTGTATAGTTTATAAATGATGAAAATAAATAATTTTATTTTTATAATATGATGAGAGTGTTATGATAAAATAAACATATGTTATATATATGTCTGGGGTCTATGGCTCAGTGGGACAACCAAAAGCTAGTAAACCAGAGGTCCCAGGTACGATTAAATAAAACACAAGAACAAAAATTGTAACTATTTTGATTGTATTGTCCCTCACAGTTATTTGTATATGTATAAGTCTATGACTTCTTGAGGGGTACATTTGTATCCACTATTTGTATTGTATTCAAGATATATATATATGAGATTTCAATAAATATATAACTATTTACATAATTATGAAATATACATGTCTAACTAATGTATTGGCAATTTAAAATAAATAAAAACCACATTTTTATATTTATTTTATATTATCTTTGGTATATCTAGTGTGTCATGTGATCTTACAGACCAATGAAAACGCTTTAATAAATTAAGATAATCATTATGAATATTATGGAATATTAAATTTATATTATATAGTAAATAAAACGTCATGCTATTTGAAATTATAATGTTCACACTTGCATATAAATATAAAAATAGAAAAAAACTACACTAGCTATATTCTTCAACTTCTATGTATAATATAATAAATAACATAAATATGAAAAATAAAATAAATTATATTTTTATAATAAGAAATAATTGTAAATATAATAAATAAGCTATATATATATATTAAGGGGTTTCATACCATAAATAACAGCCTGATTTTTATATACTGATATATGCAAGTTAAATGTGTGAATGTCTAAACAAATTATATAGGTACTAAAGCATTATATGTGCATTCATATACACATTACCTATTAAATCTATGAATTACCTATATTGGGTAAATGTTTTAAAATGAATAAATAATACATGATTTATATAACCTGAAGCATTGAGCTATAAATTTATTATCTATTGTTTTAAAACAGGCTGTTATTGTTGGTTAGATTTCTATGTTATCTACTTTGAATAGATCTATGTATCTTGTATCTATTCACAGGTGAATATGTCAAAAAGTATGTGCTAATAGATTATATAGATATACATAATAGAAGTAATAGAAAACAATTACTAAGAAATATTAAATATTGTGAAAATATTAGCTTTACCAGTAAGATTTTCTCAGAATAATTATTTTCATCTACATACCTAAATGAAAATAATTATTTAGAGAATTTCTTGTCTAAAGTTCATC
The DNA here is from genome assembly GCA_964019155.1 of Osedax fenrisi. Lineage (NCBI taxonomy): Eukaryota > Metazoa > Annelida > Polychaeta > Sabellida > Siboglinidae > Osedax > Osedax fenrisi. The sequence continues at coordinate 37,286,033 of OZ025244.1, forward strand.
AATATTAATATATGTTATCAAAAATTCTGCAATTCAGTAAATAACAAATAAATGTAAATTATATATATATACATATTTTTATTTGTAGTAACTTAAAGTGTATGAAGCTTAAGATATAATATATAAAATGTTATACACAAAAAACTTAAAATAATGATAAATAAATATACCATGATTTCATCCCCTTAAAAGCATATATTCTTACCAGGGTTGTTGGTTTTATTATTTTTAGTGTGAAGAATATTGGTTTTTTATTTATTAAATAATTTGTATTAATACATTCTTATATTGAATGCTATTTGTAATAAATACTTCTATGATTATATTTCGTGTATATTATATTACAAAATATTATAGTATAATTTATATAAAAATTCAGTAAATTCTTCCCAAATTGCACTTTTCGTTCGGCCAGGCATATGCCTAAACATATGTTTATTAAATGAATAAATTTATATAATACACATAATATATATAATATTAATAATAGTGATACTAATATTAAATAATACTATAGTATTGTAATTAATATTAAATAATTTTATATAAAAAAACCAAAAAAATAAATTAAAAAAAAACGAACAACAATGTAACTCACTCTTCCCTCCAGATAGCAGTGTTGACTTGGTGACAGATTAACGTATACTATATATGATTGTCTTAAATCATTCCAGAGTGATATGTGATTAACTATGTTCAATATATTTATCAATACTTTTATTTTTATGAAATAAATTGTTATTAATTGTATTATATTTGTCATATTATCCATGCTATACTTTATATAATATACATACTATATATTATTACTAATAATATTGATACTAATATTAAATTATACTATTAAGGTATTTATCAATAATTTTATATAAAAAAATCAAAAAAGCAAATAAACCATGGTTTTTTTTTATCAAAAAAACAAAAAAACATAAAAAACCGGAACAAAAAAACCAAACAACCCTGATTCTGACATAAGATAAATTTATAAAATGAAACTGATTGTATATCATTTATTTTAATATTGTGTTAAATCACTAACCGGAATAGAGTACCCCCTTTATCTGCCATCTCTTGGAACTGATCAGGAGAGAGGTTCATGAAAGCCGTGAGGTCATTACCGCTGCAGTAATAGTTACCCTTCGCTGTACAATGATAGTAGAAGTAAGGGTATTGCAATGATGGTAGAAGTTCAAGTAATAGTTACCCTTTGCTGTACACCGATAGTAGAAGTAATAGTAATGTAATGATGGTATAAGAAGAAGTAATAGTTGTACAATCATATCAGAAGTAGAAATAATAGTTACCATTTGCTGTACAACGATATTAGAAGTAGAAATAATAATTTTATAGTAAAAACAGAAGTAGAACTAGTAGTGGACATCTGGAAATCAATGTCGCCAGATAGCTTAGATACTATAGAGCTGCTATTTGATCAGTCCTTGTAAATGGCTCCATTATATGGATGCTAACCTCTACTATTGTAAACAAGACTAAATGGTGATTAATTAAGAATATTCCACGCTACAATAAATAAATATTGCAAATTACATATATCCAACGAGATAAGAAGACCTATACGGCAACATGCCTTCCATCAGTAAATGAATACAACGAAATAGAATTAGGTTTGCAGGGCATATAGGGTCCAGAAACGAGAAGCTGACTATAGATGTGATAGTCTGATGAAATATACACTTCATGTAAGAAGACTACCCGAATGTGCAAAGCAAACCTATATAGATCAATCGATGCAATGTGTAATATAGAATAATTCCCGAATGCAATGGACGATAGACATGAATGTAGAGAACATGTGTATTACGCTGAGACTGTATTCGCGAACATCTAATACGTTAGATCTATAAATACTGCTCTGGTTATACTCAACTATTTGCCAATAGTGGCAGCAGCTCTAGAAAGTCTAGCTCTCTTTACCTTATGAATTAATGAATTCTAGAATTAGGCATGGTCTATAGAATATAGACAATGAATCATAGTAATACAATGATACTAGAAGTATCTAATATATGACTATAGTAGTGGTAGTAGTAATATTAGTATATCTAGTGACATAGAAACCATTTAGAACTGTGAACAAGGAATCATTATTTGCTGCCTCCTTCAGAGATGATATGATATCCAGATACATCTGTAGTAGTAGTAGTAGTTAGTATAGAAAGTTTTCATATTGCAAGATTTCATATAGGATATCTTATTAAGAGCATATTATATAATATAGTATTTGATAAGGATATACAGTATATACTGAACAGATAAAAATCACAGCATGATTTTGGATGCCATCCAATAAAATCGTAAAAACATATATAGAATGAATTTCGAACCCATTATTGTGTATATTCTATTTATAAACATATATAAACATATACACACATATACACACACATATACACATATATACACACATATATATATATATATATACACGAATATAAACAATCAATACCTAGCTATATACTACCCGATGTTTACCTACATACACACATACACACATACCTGCATAGTGAGAGCGTTCATCTTGCTCGGTCTGTTCAGTGTGATCACGTGAACTTTAGCCCGTCTGCTGGTCAGGATGTGACCCGATGAAGAGGTCGCAGTAGAACCATCCGGAGACGAGTCCACTACTGCTTGGTCTTCGTCAGGGAGTAGAGATTGCACTAAGGAGACGTATTTATCTTTGGCAGCTTCCTGATAACGATGTGAGGTGGATGTATAGGAAGAGGATGAGGTGGTGGAGTGGGAGGTAGAGAAGGAGGTGGAGGTAGAGGTAAAAGAGGGAGGAGGTGAAGGAGAGGGGTAGGAGGGAGGCGTATTTATCTTTGGCAGCTTCCTGATAACGATGTGAGGTTGATGTATAGGAAGAGTATGAGGAGGTGGAGTGGGAGGTAGAGGTAAAAGAGGGAGGAAGTGAGGGGTAGGATGGTGAGATGTTGGGAGGGAGGAGTTCTTAGTTTTACGTACACATCGTATAGCCTGATCCAGTACAAGTTATATAGGTAATGATGCCAAGCATAGCGACGGTAGAATAGAACCGTACCTATTTACCCAGAATGCAGTACGCTGAAGCTCTGTAAGCAATACACATGGAGAGCGTAGTGAGGGGAAAGTGTTACGCCATCGTTAATACCATTGTTATATATAGCGTGCTATTTATATGAATTCTACGCCCTAAACAGTAGGAAGCCACATTGTTGTTATAGTATCGTCATGCTATTGCGGCCAGTGGCATTGTACAATGTAGGCCACTAGCCGCTAGTGATAGTCAGTTAATTAGAACCTCTTAGAAATATGAGAAATCGTAGTGAATTAGAACCTATTACACACGGCGATCGCTTACACTCGTACTGTGAAGCACATAATATAGTGATATGGATATATCTGCTACTCTCCGTTATACGAGCGTGGCTTGCTTGTGACTATGGTTACGCTATCCTCGATATTGCTTAATTGTTATTGTTATTTCAGTGGAGTCCTTTCATCCCTTCCAAGAATTTAGATGAAGTTCTAACCATATGGCTCTAATATCCCTTCGAAGCGAGTACATATTTATAGTTACAATATTTAACATTGACAACTATTGAAAACCTCCGCTGTTGTTGTTTTTTTCTATTTCACAATCTAAATATTCTTATATCATCTCAGGCTATAATTTATTATCTGCCTCTCCACTCTCCTCATCGCTTACTTAGTCACATGACTATGTTATCATTAGGAAACATGATACATAGATATACATAATAGATGAGCGCTTCATTTTCGATTAATCCATACTCTATACGAGAATTCACAAATAGTCTAGACAGGAGATAAATATAATAAACCCACCTTATCTATTCAGACCATATGGTCTTATCTATGCTCTTCCTAATACCTCTATAACACCTTATAAATGTCAATACATTCTGGCTATATATAGAACGCAACAGATGACTCATAATATCTCGTTCACCCCTCGGAATGTAATCTAGCATTATAGCGTGCTTTACGACTAGTATTGGGAAACACACACAGAGCACTTGATGAGCGACTATATTGAGGTATCAAGGTTACATCACATGACGACGAGAGGGGTAGTTATACACACCCTGTAGCACCTGATAAGCTGGTTATAACGTGTTCGCTAAATAACGTCAGCCAATGATAATAGAAGCAATGCTATACAATCATAATAAAAAATGCAATCATTAAAAGATGCTATACAATGATAATAGAAGCGATTCTATACAATGGTAATAAAAGCGATGCTATACATGATTCTACCTATTACGCGTGTTTACAACTAGATGCTTTTGATCGGTTATCATATCTCCAGTTTCCACTAAATCATCCCTACAAAATTCAAAGGACATCGTATTATTAGATTATCATTATATCTTAAAATATGAGTTATGGCATACATCTATAATGCAAGATTGCATTTTATCGTATACAAGAGAGATCTTTTAAAACAGAAATATGAATTTCAAATTATTTTAATTATGAATTTTAAGTTATTGTTAAAAATTTGTAATATATAAATATATTCATATTTATTACATATTAACATATTTCAATTATTATATCTAATTATTATTAATATTAAAATATATATTTTATTATTAAAAAAATTATAAAATTATATATTTTAATGAGATTTTATTTAAAAGAAATATTCTAGTACACATAATAAATACAATAATACTAATTTGTGCATTATTTCACTGTACCGTGAATTCACTATTCAATTTTAATGATAAATCTAATATCACTTGTGACCCATATGTATACAATTAAACAATGGACTGAAATAATATTTCGTAATTATATTGATTTGTTTAAAAAATATACACAGTAACCAAAGATTTTCCGAAGGAAAGATATAACACTTACACGAAATCGTGTAATTCGAATTTGTATACAAAATACCCCAGTGCCACCTATAGCGGGTTACTTTTAGGAACTATGTGTTGTTTATAATGTAAATTCGTATTTAACTATAAACTTTTAAAATGTTAAATAATATTCTTTAAATTAATATTTATATGATGAAAACTAAGTGTTCATTACTAATATATAACAAACAAATATGATATTTATGTTTTAAATGCTATAAGTATATATTTAGTAAGTAAAAGCTAATTTATATTGCATGTAATTTAATAGAGCAATGAAAACATTGTTGTATGCAAACAGAGCCGAACCTAAATCTATTTCAGTGATTTCGATACTACTGCTAGCAGCGGCAGGGGATATTACTAAATTACGTTGCATGCATAGGGAGTGTTATATCTTTGCAGTAACTATGTATCAAAAATATTTATTATTTCATAAATCTATAGCAAAACACTATGATTTAATTAAACATTTTATTTAAATATTCGGAAAATAAATTACTTGTGTTTCCTTTAGAACTTTTGGAACACTATATGAGTGACATATTATATAGTAACACATATCATCATGTATATCATGAGTGTGACCTCTTCTACATAATAATATCTGAATATCTGATTACGAATATCAAAGTAAATCAATATTAATGAGGTATATTAAGCCTATATATACGTAAAATAATAAGAATATTTTAAATATTTTAAGTATATATTTGAAAAAATTGATTATAATAATTATTGAATGTTTTCATATTTACGAGAAATTGAATTTGTATTATTAACATATATTACCTATAATTAAAATATATTATACAATATTAGTTTTGGATAAGAATAATATGAAATATAATATTTGCTTGAAATATATAATGAAATATAATATTTGTATATATACTTTACGACATATATATATATATATATATATATATATGTAGATAAAGAAATAATGTGCACACTAACTACGGTCATATCTCCTAGACTTGACCACGACTTCCACTTAGCTCCTCCCACAACATCCAGAATGCCGGGTTTCTTAGTTTGACATACACCCTCTGTAGCCTGCAGATATAACGGCGTTATTAATAATGAGAGATATCGGTGACATGTATCCTTTCATGGTGTACTGTAGATGTTTACAAGAATCAACACTACAACTCAATATTAATTTAGAATTATTGAGCATTATAGCTTTAATAATTTCTCGTTCAATTTTTGCAGATTATATATAATCTAATACTATAGTACACATTTTGACATTTAATTTGGTGTTTAAATTTTTTATTTATTTTCTGTAAACTTAATAAAAAAATGTACGTATTAATATTAATAATATATATATATAATTAATATTATAATTGATATATAAATTCGAATTCGCAGTGGTTTTTTTCCGACAAAAAATATTATAAAAACCTGTTTAAATAGTCCATAGAGTTGCAGTTTTATCATAGGACCAGGATCATCGGACAAAGTCTTCAATTGTTTCTGCGAGTCCGAGAATTTATCCGACCACACGCTCGAAGTATAGAGTGTCCTGCGATATATAGTTAAAAATATAAAACATTGATATTTGTATTGGATATTCATACGCAGACTATAACTTTCAACTAACACTTGAAATAAATTATGAGCGAGAATTATTAAAATAGGGTATTATATCTATTTATATAAGGAATATTTTGTTATCAAAATTTAATATTATTTAATAACATATATATTAAAGTATTATAACAGTGTACAATAAATGTAATAGTGTACTTTTTATTGTCTGCAATTAAATCTGATTTAATATATCGTTTTAAATATGTTATCAATAATATGATTAGAAATTATGAACTATGTCCATTGGTATCTTAATGGTGTTGATAACATTGATTGGAAATGTAATCTATTAACACCTTCCGTCAATCAATTGAAAGAATGGAATTCTTCATTTGATAAATTTATTGCATTGAAGAATTCAAATGATTCCAAGAATATTGAAATTCAATGACATTATGTCAGAGATACCAATAATGTTTGTATTATTTTAATGAATATTAGATCAATATAAACGAATGTCACTTTGATTAATTCTTTTTTAATTGATAATAAATTTCCTGATATAATATGTTTCACTGAAACGTGGTTAAGTGAATTCGATTCTGCTGTAATCAGTGGTGTAACGGGAGATAAATATTCATTTTTCATAGTCCTAGATGTTTTGATAATATGGGTGGTAGTATTGGTGGTGGTGTTGGTATTTTATTTAAATCTTTTTATAAATATTCTAATTTTAAGAGGATTAATTTAGATTATAGTGAAGATTTATCCATTGACTTTTATTTACAGAATTCAATTAAGTTCTCTTTATTTTTAATTTATCGTCCACTTAATTTTCTTTGGATGATATAAATATATTTCTAAAAGAATTTTCTGATATAATCACAAGTACCAAGAGTAATGATATCCAATATATAAATTATATCCTTATTGGTGATATGAATTTCCATTATGATATTGATATATATTCATCCACATAGTTTATTCATTAATTTGATTGATCCATTTTCACTTATTCAACACATAACATTCCCAACACACTATAATGGTCGTATACTTGACTTGGTAGTTACTCCAATATCTAATATTTTATCAAAACCTTCAAAAGTGTTACCTCCAATAATAGATCATGTTATTTCACTATAAATAGACATTCCTTCCAAACATACTGTTAAAACAAGAACTGTATATAGGGATATTAAATCTATTGATTTTGAATTATTTTCAGATATTTAAACAAATAATGAAAATAAAATACCTAATATTAATTCATTAAATACGTGTTTAAAATTAAACCTTGTAATCTTTTCTCAAACTGATAATTTAAAAAAGATAATTTATTTTAAAGTTAGAAGAAATAAACCATATGGTTTTTCTAGTTGACCTATTTTCTTCTGATGTAGAACTATTAAACCATTTGGTTATCCATATAATTATCCTCATTTTTCTAATGAAAAGTTAAGTTCCTTATTTATTTAGAATTTTGATTCTAGTTATTAATATTTGTAATAAAATAAATAATATTGTTTTAAATGAGGATTTATCTCAGTTTTTTATCTCCTTCAATATCAGTTCCTATAGCCTCTTCTTCATTTTATACCTTTCTCCCGCCTTCAATTGTTAATATATATAATTATATATTTACATCTACTTCATCGTCCTTTTTTGACCCAATTCCCCTTTATATTCTTACAAAATTAGCTAATGCTCTTACTCCTATATTCTCTACAATTATAATTGATTTACTAAATAACTATGAAATTCCGAAATTCTTAAAATCATCTGTGATACATCCCATCATAAAAATACCATGTTTATATTATAATGATTTTGTCAATTTTAGACCTATATACATGCTTCCTATTATAGGTAAACTGTTTGAAAAAAAATATATCTAAGTAACTCATTAATTATATTAATGATAATAATCTTGTTGATGTATATCAAAGTGCATTTAAGAAGGGACATAATACTTTACTCGCTACTATGAATGATATTTATTTCTCTTTAGATAAACATAGCTGTATTCAATTATTACAACTTGACCTTTCATCTGCTTTTGATAGTATCTCTCATGATATACTTATCAATAGGCTAAATCTATATCCACAAATTGGCATTACTGGATATGCTTTAAAAATATGAATTCCACAAGTTTATCAAAGATAGAACCTATTCGGTTACTATTCATAATTGTATTTCAGGTAAGAATATTTCATTATACTGGGTTTCACTTTTGTCCTCATTAGGTCCTCTACTTTTTACTATTTATATTTCTCCTCTGAAATATATAATAGAATAAATACCAAATGTGAAATATCATATATATACGAATTACATTCAAATTTACGCTGAATCTTGACATCACGATAAATTAATGTTATGTGCGAATAATATTCATAAATGGCTTTTAAATAATAATTTACTTATAAATAGTAGTAAAACTATGCTCTTAAATATTTCAATTTCTAAATTTTTTTTTCCTGATATTATATTTGATAATCTTTTAATTACTCCTTCATCTAAAATTAAATTCCTTGGAATATTTGTTTCATGTAATTTATCGCAGTCGGATCATGTATTATATATATGTTAATCAGCTAATTATCATTTACATAATATAAATATTATTCGTAAATATTTATCAATAAAATCAACTATTTGACTTATTGAAAGATTGATTCTATCGATATTAGATTATGGGAATATTATCTTAATTAGAGCTCCAATAAATATGTTAACAAATTTATTAGATACACTTTAGAGAATTGTTGCTACTATTATTTAAGTGTATAAATTAATTATAAATTAAATTATAAGCTAGTTATATGCTACGGAATACCATAACTGTTATGGTAACATAACACACATATAGCAAAGATTTTCCGAAGGAAAGATATAACACATACGCGAAATCGTGTAATTCAAATTTGTATACAAAATACCCTGGTGCCACCTATAGCGGGTTACTTTTAGGAACTATGCGTTGTTTATAATGTAAATTCGTATTTAACTATACACTTTTAAAATGTTAAATAATATGCTTTAAATTAATATTTATATGATGAAAACTAAGTGTTCATTACTAATATATAACAAACAAATATGATATGTATGTTTTAAATGCTATAAGTATATATTTAGTGAGTAAAAGCTAATTTATATTGCATGTAATTTAATAGAGCAATGAAAACATTGTTGTATGCAAACAGAGCCGAACCTAAATCTATTTCAGTGATTTCGATACTACTGCTAGCAGCGGTTGGGGCTATTACTAAATTACGTTGCATGCATAGGGAGTGTTATATCTTTGCTTCGCAAAATCTTTGCATATAGTGTATGTGACATACACACTTTGTATATATGAATTATATATTGTATGATTATCATAATGATACACAAACACATTGAATGTGACATTCAAATAAAAGTTGCTGGAGATCGTGCATAACCAATGTATGGTACATTACATATATGAGAACACATATGTTTATATATAAATTTATGACAATTTATAATAATTATAAAAATATATTTACGAAATCTAATTTTATAATACACTAAAATGAAATTGGGTAGTATGTATTAATTAAATATTTAGAAATAACATTTATTAGATATTTTACAAAATATCGATACAATAAATTATTTAAATATTAAATAAATAAAATACATGTAATTGAACTAAACATTTAATTTAACCAAATATATTTTTTGATTGTATTTATTATTATCTACTAGCCTATTGTAACTGATAGCACCTTTAATCGTTCTTAAACGAGAAAAAGTTTGTTTAAATAGTGTAAACATATTTAACGGAAGTGACAACGCCTGGCTATTGGATTCATCCGTACAAATTTAATAATTATTATTAAGCAATTTAATGTTAGTAGGTATATTCTAAAACCATATTTTAAAAGTAAAATTGTTCATAATATTTATAAAATACTTATTATTATAATGATTATATTTGTATATAAAAAAAAAACTTTTTTTATTCAAAATTATCTAAATAAAAAACATATACAATTTTATAATTGCGGCCGTATACTTCAAAATTATGACATATATTTTCATCGAAGTTATAAAATATGTAGCTAAATATTACGATAAAATTAAATTAGAATTATAATTATAGTATATTATATTATTTAATTATGTATATATTTAAAAGTAAATATTCGAATTTATTTTTATATTTGTATTTGTAATTTGAAATATATTTATCATATTAAATTTTTATTATTATAATAAAAATAATTATATTTAATATAATTTGTATTGTTATACAAATTAATTGATATAATTATAGAATACTAGTGTATAAAGTTATATTATATTATATATATATATATATGAATAGTAATTATTATTAAATTACTTTTTATATAATGCCTAATATTTAATTCTTGAATCTCGAAGAAGGCCGCCGATTATTATTATTAGAATTTCAGATTTTTATTTTGATGTAGTTTGATTTCTTTCACCTTGAACTCTGTATAAAACTTATAATAATAATCGGCGGCCTTCTATCAAATAATTCATTACATAATTTAATTTATATAATTATTCTGTATTATCATATTTTTTTATGTCATAAGTATATATTATATAAGTTATATTATATAATATAATGATTATTTTTTTAAATATCACAATTATAGGGTTAACAAACACTGTATCTCATCTAAAGGTAACATTTTCAATACATTTCCATAGTTTAACTATAGAAGTTGCTAATGATATTGAAATATTAGTGAAATATATAGTAAATGATTATTATAGCAAAGATTTTTTAAGGAACTATACAAAACATGTGAAACTGTGAAATTTGATTTTCTATAAAAAAATCAACAGCGCCACCTATATAGGGTCAATTTTTGAGACTATGATTAAAATAATGTAAATACATATCAAACTATACACATTTAAAATGTTATATAATATGCTTTAAATTATTATTTATATGATGAAAGTGTTCATTACTAATATATAACAAATCAATAGGATACTCTGGTTTTAAATTCTATTCTTATATATTTGGTGAATACAAGCTAATTTATATTGCATGTAATTTAATAAAGCATTGAAAACATTGGTGTAAAGAAAGTTTCTTTTAGAAACCGTGGTGAAACTAAATATATTTCAGTGGTTTTGATACTACTGCTAACAGTGGGACACCTACATATTAATCACATTGCTTAGGGAGTGTTATATGTTTGCTTCGCAAAACCTTTGAATATAGTTTAATATAGAGTATAAATCTGTACATTTATATCATATATAAAACATTTTATATTGTATAATAAATGATTTTATATAAAAAGTATAAAATGGAATTTTAGTAATATAATAATTGTATATCAACTAGCGCCCCCTATAGTTGAACTAAATGAATTATTGCCTCTAGTTGGCCGCTAGTTAACACACTATAATTTACTAAGGACTATCCTGAGGACGTCTTCTCGTGATCTCTGCAATAATAACTTTTTGTATTCCGAAATATATACTTTTAAGCGGTATATTTAATTATATTTCAATATTGAATCAAATATATCATGTAGAGTCAGGGTTGGTCGGTTTTTTTGAATCAGTTTTTTTGGTTCGGTTTTTATAACGGTTTTTTTGGTTTATTTGGTTTATTTGGTTTATTTGGTTTTTTTGGTTTTTTTAACATTATAAAAGCGTTCAATCAAAAATAAGGAATCGATTAGGCAATGATAAGGCTGCACTTGTTTTTTTATTTCGAGAATTAAATTGATTATATTTCTATTAGAAATCATCTAATTATTATTATTATTTTTTAAATTATTATATTGTTACAATTTGTTACAATCTTGTTATTTTATTGCGAGAATTATATTGATTATATTTCTATTTACTGTATTGTTATTTTTGTTAATTATTATTTTGTTAAAATTTGTAACTATTTTTTTTATTATATTTTACTTTATTTTTATAATAAATATATTTTAATAAAATAATTTTATTAACATTTAATATTAATAATATATTATTGAAAATATAATAATATATATATATATATATAATTAATATATATAAATAATATTCATTAGTGTTGTATATTTTATACTTACTATATATATGTATGTTTTGCACAGACATTTAATAATCGATCTAGGTATATATAATATTTTCTAATTAATAATCTTAAAATTTAATTATAAAAAAACCAAAAAAACCGCCAACCCTGTGTAGAGTTATTTATTTATTTAAAAAATAAAAATTCATTAATATTTTTTAATCTTGATTCCTTTATAAATTGTATTTATAAATAAATTATTAAAAATAAGAAATTATTAAAAATAAGAAATTATTTATAAATTTTGTTTGTATTGAAATATTTTTTTATATTATTTATATCGACATTTTACAGTTATAATAATAAAAAAATAATATAAATTATAATTCATAATATAATATATATTACATTATATTATGATTTTAATATAATCATATTGAAATCATTGATTTAAAAATAAATTTTTGCATTAATTTTTACAAATATATACCCCTTGACAATGATGTAATACGATAACACCATTCAAGTATAAAATATAAATTTCACAAAATTGGTTTTCAGATATAATGTAATTGAGTTTACTATCACTATACCAAAGATTTTGCGAAGCAAAGATATAACACTCCCTATGCATGCAACGTAATTTAGTTATAGCCCCAACCGCTGCTAGCAGTAGTATCTAAATCACTGAAATAGATTTAGGTTCGGCTCTGTTTGCATACAACAATGTTTTCATTGCTCTATTAAATTACATGCAATATAAATTAGCTTTTACTCACTAAATATATACTTATAGCATTTAAAACATACATATCATATTTGTTTGTTATATATTAGTAATGAACACTTAGTTTTCATCATATAAATATTAATTTAAAGCATATTATTTAACATTTTAAAAGTGTATAGTTGAATACAAATTTACATTATAAACAACGCATAGTTCCTAAAAGTAACCCGCTATAGGTGGCACCAGGGTATTTTGTATACAAATTCGAATTACACGATTTCGCGTAAGTGTTATATCTTTCCTTCGGAAAATCTTTGACTATACTATAGAAAATAGTATGTATTAGTTAATCATTGACTTAATAACATTTATATTATATATATATATATATTTTATATAATTTATTAATATAATATAATTTTCATATCTACATAATTAGTCGTAATAATATCAAAGATTTTTCTATGTAATTTACTTACACGATATTGTGTAATTCGATTTTGTACACTAAACATTAACAACACCACCTACATAAGTTGTATTTTCAGACAAATTTGATATTTATAATATAAATTTGTATCAATCTATCAAATTTAAAAAAAATGGTTATATATGATAGACATCTATGAATTGAGTAAAAACTAGCTTATATTTCATGTAATTTAATCGAACAATGAAAAGTTGTTGCATAAAAACTACATTAAACTAAATTTCTTTCAGTGATTTTGATACTACTGCTAGCAGCAGCAGGGTTTCATATTAAATATGTTTCGTAGGGAATGTTATACCTACGCTTCACAATATATTTGTTATTATTGTAATCCCTTATGTGAAAGTGGTCATCAAATAAACTTTTCTTTTACCTAAATTAATAAGTAGTATTATAATCTATTCATATTATATTATGTATTACCTTTATTTCACACTTTATTTATTGAGTATTATAACTTTTATTCCAATATTAATCTGGAACAAATTACCCAAAATTGATAAAATATTTTTTAACATACTTTCCTCTTCAATCTAGCTTATATATATATATATATATATATTTTACAGTTTCTATATTTTTGTAAAAAACTAGTTTTCATCCGTCGATAATGACATAACAAATTTATAAATAATATTTTATATTAATTTATATACACTGACATTAATGAAGGGTTTTAGCCATGTCAAATAATATTGAAAAAAGATACTATAATGATTTATGTATAATTAATAGTACATTATATAGACTACTAGTAAGATAAAATTGTTTTTTTTACTATGGTTATTACTAGTGATCTAAAAATTCAAATCTTTGCTTGGCTTCGAAGACTTTCAAATCACTAAAAAAATATTTGGAGACATCAAATCTCTACCAAATCATGGCTTCGAAGACTTTCAAATCATAAAACAATGTTTGTCATATAAATTATTGAATTTATTGATAGTAAAAACTTCCCATCATCTAATATACAGTTGATCCCCTTTACTTCTACAAACAAAGTCTAATGTGAGAGCACAGTAAAGCTAAACAAATTCCATTGAAGATTTCCTACATACCTACCTACTATAGCTACATATCTACATGAATACCTACTTACCCACCTATATACCTACCTACTTACAAATCTAAGTATATTCATGACTACCTACCTACCCACCTACTTGCTTATATACATACCCTACCCAACAACCCACCTACCTATCTATCTACCTACTCACATATCTACCTATCCATCCACCCACCTATTTTCGGAAATTGGTTGGCTTGACAACCAATTACAATTATCCCATTTATTGACGTTATAAACAAAATAAGAAAATAATAATGTTATAAACGAATGTTGGCGAGGAAGAGGCCAAGATAACATGTGGATATTACATTAATCCGTTACGGCAGTAATTTCGATAAATATCGAGACCACCGGCAATCACACGTAACATCCATCCACCCACCTAACTACCCACCCATACATATACCTACCTGACTACCTACCCATCCACCTACTTTCCTATATGCATACAATACCCTACCACCCACCTAACTATCTATCTACCTATCCACCCACCTACCTAACTACCCACCCATATATCTATCTACCTTCATGACTACCTACCAACCTACTTGCCTATATAACTACCCTATCACCCACCTACCTACCTCCTATCTACCCACCCATCCATATGCCTACTTACATACATACCTGCCTGACTACCCACCTATCTACCTACAACCTACCTAACTATACTACCCATCTATCTACCTATATACATACCTACCTCTTTCACAATATATATATATATATGTAGGTCCTACATACCTGACTGCCTACCTACCTCCCCACCTGTATACCTGCCTACATATTTGCCTGCCTATCATTCTATCATACCTATCTAACTAAATAAACACCTACCTACATACCCACCCACCCACCTACCTACATACATGCATATATACACACATATATAATATACAAACACTAAAATAGTTAATAAGTGTACCTATTTCTCTACATAGAGTTATATATTGAGAGTCTATCATACACTGTATGCCATCCAATGTATCATATAAAATCGAATCATGAGTATTATATAATAATAACTTAGGATATCAATTAACTAATTACGCCCTTCTCTATTATCTATTAATACATGTTTGTTCACTAATTTAAATCACTACATCTAGCTTAATAATAATCTGTCACTCCGAATCGTATAAAAAATCGTATAAATTCTCCTTTTTTTTCGAGTTTATTCCAAATTATAGTACTAATCGAACTTATTAAATATATTCCTATTATATATACAAATAAATAATGACTTATATAAATTATAAGTACATAAATTACATATAATGTAGCTACAATACTATGATAAATAGTGAATGAATCCATACAAATGTTTGAAAATAGGTGTGACTCGAATTGACTCGAAAATTAGATTTAAGATTTGAAATAATAATTTATATAAATGTTTGAAAATGATGTGACTCGATTTGAAACTCGATTTGAAAGATTTGAAAATTTAGATCCCTAGTTATTACTATAATTGTAATAAACAATGATTTATGATACATGTATACCTTAGAATATTATTTATATGATGTATTTATACATCTGAAACATGTTCTCATTCATATATAAAAATATATTTATATATAAGTAAGAGAGTAAATATTGAACATGATAACTTATAAATTATACACTAGAGTTACATTGTTAAACGGTATACACACCGCTAGCATCAAGCACGGCGATTTGTTACTGCACATGATGTTCAGTATACTTTATTATTAGTATTCAGATATCGAGTAACAAGTACCGCGAGTGTGGCGACTTGTTACCAGAACTCGGCGACTTGTTACTGCGCTTGTTACCGAGCAAATTAGCTGTTCACATAGCGAGCTACAAGCACAGCGACTTGTTACTCGAAAATAGAAATTTTCATAGATTTTAGGTGGTGGCTTGTCATTGCGCTTGCTGCTAGCGGTGTGTACACACTTTTAACTCTAACATTCTGAAGTATATGCATGAATCATACCACAAGTAATATTTAAGATATGACTGAATGTAATATATCATGTATTATACATTTAATCTATTATATGAGATATATTTATATATCCAGTAGAAATGAATATATAGAGAGTTAGTGAAAGTGGTTTAATCATTAAATGAAATGTAATTATTAAATTATAAGGTTTTTTAAAATAAAATAATTGTTCAATTATTATAAATAATATTAATCTAATTTAATAAAAATTATTTTAAATTATGCATTTATATTTGCATATAAAGTTTATTATAATAAATTTGAATAATACTAAATTATGGTGCATGGAGAATTCTTTTACATGTAAAAAATAAGGGAAAATGATTATTTTTAAAAGTTGTAAAAGATTTTTAATGATGTTGTTATTTTAATTTTATTAATATATCTATAATACCCATTAGCATAATAGTTGGGATAGCAGGAGTTTTAATTGTTATATATATATGTGTCTTTTTTTTATTTGGATACAAATTAATTTGTACTATATGTGTAATATATAATATCTATATATATATATAATTATATATTATATTTAATACAAAATTAGCCATTATAATATATATTTTTTCTAAATATATTGATAATATAAAGTAAAATTATGAATTATTAAGTAATAATTCAAAAAACTAGTTCAGAATTCATTTTCAAATGATAGCATTATCATATATGTGGGTATATGTGAGCGTGGTTAATGTATAGTGTGAATACACATGTATTACCCAGACTGGGTAACCTAAAATCATACCAATAGTTTATGTGTGAAATCAACCTTATTCAATATTAAAACAATATTCAATGTATGTAGGATGTCTAATAACAAATAATACATTTATACATAAATGTTATAATCCTAACTGTTAATATTTTATCAAATATATTAAGGTTGCTTTCACACAAATACTGTGGGTTATTTTTAGGTTACCTAGTGTAATTAATACATGTGTATTCACACTATACATTAACAACACCCATGTATACACACATATATGATAATGCTATAATTTGAAAATAAATTCCGACCTAGTTTTTTGAACTATTATTACTAGTGACCTATATAACTATAATCATTCATAAAATAATATCTGGGTAAATTATTTAGCGTATTAATGCAATCGGTAGGTACCCAGAAATATTATCAAGTATCGGTATATAGTATATTGTTAAAATATAATTAATTATGTATTATCCCTTAAATTTAATTTATTCTCTATATTAATTAATAAAGTAAATTCTATATATGAAAAATATTAAGTATTTTAGTTTTGTGGTTTTAAGGATAATAATTTAATATATTATATTTCATAAATGTATGTTTTAATATATGTTATTAAATCAAAAGATAAATTATTTCATTATACATTTTTTTAAATCATCATATTGAGTTATATAATATATGTAACAAATATTTAATATATCATAAATTATAATTAATCCTAAAAATGTAAAATTTATATAAAGAAATATAAAAAATAAAAGGAATATTTATTAATTCATAATTAATATTGAAATTGTAAACATTAACAGGTAATGTCAATCACAAATACAAGCATAAGAAAATCCAAGAGAAACCGAGTTCCATCGAAATACATGAATTACGAACTTACCCCGTCGCCCCTCATCAATGCCGCACCAGACGCCCTTCTTCCGCAACCATGTCAAGAGAACGAACTGTCATTGAGAAACCGAGTTAACCTTCAACTCGGCGGTAACTCCATATCGAATGCGCCCATAAAACTCGTTATCCAAACGAAACACCCCACCCAACTGAAACTAGTGACCAGTCCCTTACAGGAATGCCAGCCGCCCGACAATAAACCGAAGATCAACAAACTGATCATTCTGAAGAACGAAACCTCCTCAGAGTTGACCTCTAAGTCGGTAACATCTTTCGGAGGTCCCGCTACCCCCGCTGACCCCACAGCTGAAACCCACCTCTACAAATGCTATCGGGAGGACGACCATTCTAGCCCTAAGATGAATGTGGGAGTGGCTATATCCACATCCCCAAACCCATCAAAGATAAATATCGACTCTTCGAAAGTCAAGGTTCAAGTGAATACAAAGATTATGGATAGTAACGATACCGTAGGTGGTGGTGGTGATTCTACTAAGATGAATCATGTAAGTCAAACGAATTCTAAACTAAAAGTTTCCCCGAAAATGAATTCAAATAATAAGACAACGGAACTTATGAATGTTTACAATAAAGATGTAGATCGTATGAATGCGAATAATAATAAGAAAAGTCAACAATTGAATTTAAACAATATTAAAATAGAACAATTGAATACAAATAATCAAATTAAAGATAACCAAGTAATTAATTCACCAAAAATAAAAGTTAATAATTCACCTGATACTAAAATCAATATACAAATATCAACAATCAATAATACTTCAAACAATATCACCGAGAAGACTTCAAATAAAAGAAAACATCCGACTACTATACAGAGCTACAAAACTACCAGTAGCAACAATAGCAGAGGCAGCAGTAGCAGTAGCAGTGGCGTTGCTACTACCAGTACTGCTATAAGTTCAAAGTTGATTCGCACGAAGGTCATCAAGGTCACCAAGGATCGTAACTGTGCAAGTTCCCGCATGGCGAGGATGAACAACGAATGCAGACGTCTTCAGTCGACTCCAGAGTACTGCGATAATACTAGATGCGATCGCGAAGGTAATCCAGTCATTATAGGTGAGCGCATCAAAAGTAACCTTACCTTATCTGATAGCTCATCATAGCTTATCATCCACGTAATTGTTACTTACACATCGAGTCAATTTTACTGATTAGTCATTAAAATGTATGTAATATCGCTCAGTGAATTCTAACAATAATTATCGTAGACAATATACATATTTATCCCGATAATAATATAAACATTCTAATATATAATTATATATATTAATATATTAATTTATTAAATACATTTTAAATATATATCTGGATATCTTAATTATAATTATATACATATATTATGTTTAAATTACAATAAAGAATATAATATTATATACTTATATATATATTTATATTAATACTAATTTTAAATTATTTTTAAATAGGTATGATTGTTTTTAATAAGGTAAATAATGTATTCCATATAATATTCTTTTATTTAATATTATATTTCATAATTATAGAATTAAATTAAAAATATCGTTTTAAAAAAGTGATTTAGATATTTGTTTATACACGTTTTTAATTATTCGTTATACGTTAACTATTAATCATATATCTATAAATCCTCTCACTCGCATCCTATAAATCACCACCCTCAGGTAGATCCGGGCTGATCATGAGATCGTCTGAGAGACGTAGGAGTGACCGCCGTACTACAGCCGCTACCTCAGCCTCTCGCACTGGTCAAGATAACGCTACCTATTACATGGAGATAGCTGTCCGTAAACAACTCCTCACCAGCCATCCTCAAGACTCCATGGATCCGCTGGCTGAAGACGCTAGCTCCCCCTACATCGCCTACACTCAGATTATGTTGTCGTCGCGGAGTCGAGAGACCCCCAACGGTCTTAATACAGTGGTCAGTATAACACATTCTATTCTAAACTTTATCTATCTATCTATCTATAGCTAATGTGGTTTTAATATTTAGTTCCATTCTAAATTCTATTTACCTAGATACTTATTTTATTGTCTACATAATTTCTACTAAATTATCTTCAATAGATTATAATCTATGAGCATAATTCCACTTTCTTATACAATATTTTATTTACTCGTTGATATAATTTTCAATATTAGATGTTCTTAATTTAATTTTTACTTTCATAACAACATTTCTATTATATCTCAATAAACAATTGTATAACATTGGCCTCTGTTTAATCTATTATGTTGAATACTATGTTTATCTTAAATTTTAATAACATATATATATATATTATAATGCATTTATTAATTATTATTCCATATATTTTATTTATTGATTATAGAATTCATATTATATAAATAATTTTTTAAATAGTAACATAATATCTAATAAACTATTCATAATCTTTTATAGGCTATATATGAAATAATTGACGCATTAGAAAAAGGTGAAAATGATTCATCAAGAATATTAGTATTGACAGCTCTTACTGGATATAACCAAATATGGTGTGGTGGATTTGACACCAATTATTTCATATCAAAGGTATATATATATTAGCAATAAAATACTATTCTTATAAAATTAATAATTAATATAACATTTGCTTTATTCTTGATTAGGGAGGTGGTAATAAAGCAGATTTAAATCTAATTGTAGAATTAAATAAAGCTGTCAAGTTAGTAATGAACACATTATAACATATTATTTAGTATATATATATATATATTATACAAGATATTTATTATTTATGCATATTTTAGATATACTAAATTTATATTATCTTGTATATAATTATATATTATACATGATTACATATACTATATTTATTAAAAATACTATATTTATTAAAAATACTATATTTATAAAAAAATTAAGATTTATTGTACATTAAATATCCCTGTCATATAGTGTATTTAGTAAATACTATTTACACATAATTACTATTTATAATCTACTGATATCGTAAATTATTCTTTATCTAGATTTAATAAAATATTCTCTTTCTAGGATTAATATTTAATTATATACGAATGCAATTATTAATTAATCGATACTGTTTTCAAATGACTAAAATATGTTACTTAATAAGGTGTCTTGTAAAGGTCATACTAAAACTATCTAAGCCCTTGGTGGTTGTTGTTAATGGCGAATGTAAGGGTATCGGATTCGCAATAGCCCTACTCGCTGATATAGTATTTGCTTCAGATAAGGTTACTACTACTACTACCATTACTACTATTACTACTATCATTACAACTACTATTACTACTACTACTACTACTATTACTACTACTACTATTACTACTACTATTTTTATCATCTTATCACAGTCATCTTTCTGCACCCGTACTGCCCTCTATTTTGATAATGGGGGAAATGTTCCAGAATGCATTATGGGTATGAGTAAAACACTATCAGAAGCTGTCGGTAGTCGTTTGGTTTGTGTGCTCTCACTATTGTACAGTATTTAATTGAAAATACTGTACTTATTCCATATAATCATACTGCAGTACACAGTAATTGCTATATTCACCATGTACACATCGATGATAGGCTACGGATATGTTTCTATCAGGTCGTAAACTAAGCGCTCAACAAGCTGTCGAGTACGGCTTCATATCTAGAACACTATGGCACACCGCTAATGTCATGCAAAATATTGCTCACTATGTACAAACAATGGCAAAAAATCAAATTCAAGTTTGTAGTATATCGTTTGTTATATAATAATAATTATTTTCATATATTTAAAGTTCATTAAAGAACATTCAATTAATAATCCAACTAAATTCAGAGGTATTAGGCATAGAATTAAAAATCATAAATGAAAATATCACTTGTTGTTTTTATTGAAATAAACTGATTTCAATAAACTTTACATAAATTTATAATTTTTCTCTCCTATCATGGTTGTGTGAATAATACATAGTAACCATTCCATTATCAGTAATATTATAATTAATATATAGGAATGTATTGCCATTTGTGTTCTCTTTGAATAATTTGAATCTCATTTATCTCTTAGGCTATGCAAAGTCTGAAACAACTAATGGCCAGTCCGACGAAGAAAGCGGACATCCTACAAGCAGTCGACCTTGAGTGTACTCTATTCACGAAACACATGACCTCAGATTGGTTTAAAGCGTTCAGAAAACACATTAAAGATGAAAAACCCACATTTTCATTTCTCTCCAAATGATCTCCCTCCCTCCCCCCATCCAACCATCATCCCCTCCAATCCTCATCCCCATCGTGTCTTTCACTAGACAATGGTGCTTCTCTTTAAGTGCCTCTCTCTCTACATGTAGACCCCCCCACCTCAATATCTGTTGTTGCTGTTAATGTTGTATTAAGTACAATCGAATACTCCCAGCCACACACAAACAAACACATACACACTGAGGTGTAGTACTATGTCATTAAGTATTATTAAAGACACGCTCCCCTTCCCCATCCTTCACAAACACACAAGCTCAATAAATAAATCATCATTTCAATATATACAAGTGTTTCTCTCTCAATGTGTCTCAACTTTTTACACTTTTATTCGTTGTCACTAAAAGCGATTTCAGTTCCGTAATAATATTCTGTTGTTTCTCTATTTCACATTTCTGGTTGTCAATCACCGCGTGCAGATTTTCTATGATCTATGTACAGTAATTAAGTAAGTAATCATTACAACTAATTAAAGCCGTAATCAATAATCTATTTAACCATACACTTTATTATATTTAATTATAAAATATATACTTTCACAAATTTAAATTTTGATAAATTATATAAATGTAGTAATATAATAATTATAAGTAATCACAATAATAAAGACAAGTACTATTAATAGAAGTTTTAATAGAAGTTTATTCTATTAAGAAAATTAGTAAATATTTGAATAGATAATAAATATTTTAAAAGTAAATGGTATTAATTTTAAAAAAAATGTAATAATTATTATACCCTTAAAATGGGTTTATTATAAATTATGATTCAATAAAATAGATATTTATAACAGATTGAAGACAAATAATTATATTTAATATTTTCTGAATATTCTATAAAATATATTTATTATTCAAATTTAATCAGCATTATTTATTCAAATTTAAAACAAATTAGAAAATATTGTAAATTAATATAATAATTAATAATTCAAAAGTTGGGAAATTCAATAATAAATAATCTTTCTAATAAAGTATACTCATAATTAAATTTAATTAAAGTTTTAGCTAACTTGATCCTTGTCACAAAGAAATGATTTTTTCAATAATTCACTGGTTGAAGGACGTAAATCTGCAGATTCTAATAATTCCAATATACACTTTGCCTAGAATATTTCATAATTAAATATATTTGTATATTATATAACAATTGTTATCCTGAATGATATTAAATCATTACATTACAGAATATACTGTATTATATATTATGAAGTTACTTTAAAATTATTTTTTAGGTTTTTAAGAAATCTATTCTATTTGGTAATATAGATATATAAAATAAATAATCAGTGTCAATGTCATATCTAAGATATATAATAAGAGTTATATAATCATAAATAAGAAGTAATAACTCATTACATATTCAAATTTATACATAAAATATTTGTATAATAAATTTATCAGTTATGGACCATAACTTGTAAAATTAATTTAAAACTAAAATAATATCTTTATACTATTAGTAGTGATATATATCAATATAAATAATAGTATAGAACAACTTCAATATGAGTTATTGGGATATAGTTTTCAGGTGACAACAACAGAAAATATAATATATCATTGTTAAGTCCTTTAGGAGGACATATTATATAACAACTAGAAAATTATCAAAAAAAATTAATCCACAATTCTTCTAATAAATATTATAATTATAATGTATGAGACCATGTATGTGGCCTGTACCTGTTGGGGCCATTTGTCTATGAATTCTTTACAGAGATGTTTGGAGACTGTCAACTTCTTCAGGCAAGTCACACGTTCCATTTCGGTGTTAAACGGCTCGTATAGTTCGTACATTATCAGGCCGATACTGTATATATCTACCTGTGCCATGCGTTTAACACTGTTACAGTTAGAATGGTTATACACTGCATACATCTATCTATGTCATAAGTTCATATGATTTTACACTATATATATGTATCTATCATTATCACACATTGTACAATGTATACTATAAAAGACTACTTATAAAAAAGTTTAGCATAATTATACAGTGTATATATTATCTGCCTTAATTAAACAAAGCATGATAATTTATAAACATTTATATCTGACGAAATCAAAAAAATTAAACTTTATCTTTGATCTTGTGACATGAACAGTTCACTGTTCAGATATAATCAGGCTTTTATTCAATTGTATGTATTATACTTATACATACATATGTATTATAAATAAATAAAATGTTACTCTTCTCAAGATAATTATAAAGGTGGATATATTTATGTAGAGCTATGGCATAGGTGTAAACAGTGATACTCACATGCATTATGATGCAGGAGTGTCCCCATCAATACATTACTATTTCCATGAAAAATAATCAAACCACTAGTATACATTTGTACATAGATATTTAATTGAAAACTATAAAAATAAATTGTATTTTACTAAATAATATTACTTTATAGTATTGTTAAGGACCCGTCAACAAACGGTAAAGTATAAATGATATAAAAAGTAGTTTTTAATGTTTTATGATGAAATAAATGTTATTATAATTATTTAATTTATTAAGAAATCTACATATATAATGTATATATATATGTTGATGATTAAAAAAAAACTATATTGTTTACATTTATTTATATTATCTTTGGTATATATATACACCCTTTGGTATGGATATACACTATCATGTGATTTTACAGACTAATAGCAAGGATAATTCTAATATAAAATCTTTATTAAACAAATTATTTTGAATATTATGGAACATTACAGTTTTATTCTACAATTTCAAAATGTGTTTACTTCAAATAATAAGGTCATATCTATGCATGTATAAATGTAAAAACTGAAAAAACTAGTATAGATGAATATCATGTGTGTGTGTGTGTGTGTGTGTGTGTGTGTGTGTGTGTGCTATATATAAAGAACATATATATAAAGAACATATATATCAATAATAAAATAGAATGATATTTTAATAAATATAATTATAAGAAAATAATTGTAAGGATACAATTTCTATAGAAATATCATAATGAAAAAACCCTTATTTTTATGTATGTTTATTTATATATAATATTCTATATATTATAAATTTTCTTCTATTACAATGTGTACAATATATATATATATAAAACATTCAAAACTGGCTCAATTCAGTAAATATATTTCTATGCACTCTACTTTGTTTAGACCTATGTATCTAGTATCTATTCACATATGAATGTGTCAAATGGGGTGAGGTGTACTATACCCTTATGTATATAGTATATATTACTATAATCCATTATATATAATCCATATTACATAGATTAAACTCAATATTTAAAGTCTACAATTTTGATCAAATATATATAGTTTATTATATGAATAAACACATATCTTTTAATGTAGTGATACATATAATCTACTTTAAACACCCGCGTTACAGTCGAGTACATCGATAGTTAAGTACCCCCTCTAGTGAGGAGTCCTATAGTTCAGGTGATCCATGTGCTGCGAACCTTAGTGTTGTAAGTGTTGCTGTTTAGCTGTTCAGGGGCTGCGTAACATTCAGTGCCCAGACCTTTTGTGTAGATGTCATTATCTGTGCATGTGTGTATATGTGTTTATTAATGTGTATAATAAATGCGTGTATAATATATACTAAATAAATATATATCATGAGCGTATCCAGGAATTTATCAATGGGCTGAAAATGGGAAATAGAGTTATTTATATAGTAATATATTTAAATCTAATATTAGATATATATAAAACATCTCTGGGGTCTCAAAACTGTGCCCCCTTTGCACTATATATATATATATATATATATATATGTGTGTGTGTGGTATGAGGTGATTTATAATATTTATGATAATTTAAACGTTTGCAATGGACAACAATATTGAAATATTCTACGACAATACCATCCCGACAATTGTATTGCAATAAATATGTAACGTTGAATATACTACCAGGTCAGTAGGCGATATCTCTAGATTATTTAGGATTCCCTTAATGTAACTATGTATGACCTCGTGTATACTATACAATAGTACTCTAGTAGTAATACATTATGAAATGTAAATTACGCTAAGACCTCCTATACCAGAAAGATACTGAGAGGTTGTAGGAGCTATTTATAAATGAGATTTATAAGGTTTTAATATAGACTCTTATATATTATTTTAATTAATAATCTTTATATTATTTATATTTAAGAGATTTTAATATTTATATCAATTAGTTTCCCAGTCAAATACTATTCTCCTTAGAACATAACATACAAATATTGTTTGTATGTCATCAAATAATACCTAAGTTTGCACTAATTAAAATGTTGTATTATACATACCCTCATTATTACAACACTATTAAAGATCTATTAAAGAATTCAATAACCATTTACCACGTAATTCAATTACATAACCTTTACGCTATTACATAATCGTTACATAATCACTGACCTTGTAATGGGTAGTCGTTATGCATGTCGTGGCAGTCGATATCTGTTATAACACATACTCGGGTAAATAATATTAATATTCGTATATTCTATATCATATAATACTGTTATAATGTTATTAACTTTAAACTATATATATAAATAGTAGTAGTATTAATGTAAATATTATAACTAATGATAATATGTATGTTCTATATATCTTGCAATGATAACATGTAAGTAAGTTAAATTATGTTGCTTGTATAATATCATAGATTTAGGTTTTATAAATAAATATATATATTTTACAATTATATAATTGTGTTAACATATGTTATTATTATTAAAGGAATATATACAATTATTTAAAAAACTAATATTTTTTTAATTAATAATTTATCATTAAATAAATTATCTATCATTTTATATACAAATTATTTTGTAATACATTATATAAACATGTAAAAATCGAGATGTTAAGAAAATATTATTCAAATATATATACAATAGTAAAATAACTGGTGTAATAAAATCATATATTATATATAAAATATTTTTTATATATAAAAATAACCAATATCAATGTATATACATTCTTATATTTTTAATTTTATATATATATATATATTATTTTCTAAGCTATTACTTCTATTATTTTAATCCTACTAGCAATAAAGTATTTACTATCTTGATTTTCTCAGTATTTTTTTCCTAAAACATACATCTAGCTAAAAGCACACAGTATTCAATATTACAGATATAATAACATTTATAGAATATATAGATTATAACTAGGTCTATAATAGTCAAGTTGTTTTGTTAGATAATGTGTATCAAATTATAAATATAATTTATAATTATATTAAAAAATCGGATCATTAGTCGTCTGCAACCGCAAGCACATGAACACATACTTGCGTGAGTTATATTTATATTGCGGGAGTTGAAATATGCAATTAAATATACATACGCGTGAAAGTAGATCCGCACGAAAGTAGATCCGTACGAAAATAGATTCGTACGAAAATAGATCCTAATCTTATAGTAATATATTGTAATCGTATATTAATTATATATATATATATATATATATATATAATGTATGTGTGTGTGTGTGTGTGTATGTGTGTGTGTGTGTGTGTGTGTGTGTGTGTATGTATGTATAATTACTATATATTACTATATATATATATATATAAACAATTATATATATATATATATATATATATATTCATTAATTATATATAAGTATATATATATAAATAAGTGTAAGTATATATACTTATATATATAAATTAATTATATATATATATATATATATATATATGTGTATATATATATACTTAATTTATATATATATATGATGATGATGATGATATTGATGATATTGAGTTTATTAGCACTAAAATAGGGTCATGTAGACCCCTTCGCTCGTGCGGGAAGAAAATAATAATAAAATAATAGTAATACGATAATATTTTTGATAATAATATACATTCAATATACAACGGAAAAACAATAATAAACAATATAAAGTACTATTATATACTACAGTCTGCATTGATATGGTGTAGTTGTATATACTATAGACTGCATTGATATAGTATAGTGTTATATAATAATAAGATAATAATAATACAATAACAATTTAATAATGATATAAATTTAATATAACACGGATACAAATAATACGTTGGATGATTTAATGATTATGGGTAGAGAGAAAAGAAGAAGTAAGATTTATGAATCTTTTGTGGGATCTAATAGAACGAATGGTAGGAGGGAGGGAATTCCATAGGGTTGGACCGGAATTTTTAAAAGCTCTAGAATTTAGGGACGTTTTACTAGAGTTCTGGGAGATAAGTAGAGGAGCATTTTGGTAACGAAGAGAAGATAATATAGTACGTTTTTTAATTAGATCAGAGATATAGCTAGGGGTAAAAGAATATATTGATTTATGGATTATAGATAGTATACGTAATTTACACCTGAGGGAGAAGGGTAGCCACATACGAGATGATTGATGAGATGTTGTAGTAGAGTGATCCAGTCGAGTTAAACAGTAAGTAGTACGTATTGAGGAACGGATAATCCGATTAAGTGGAGCAGTAGCTTTAGCAGGAAGTAAATTCAGTAGGGAAGAACAGTAGTCAATACGTGAAAGTACAAGAGCATTAATTAGAGTTTTAGTAAGGTTTCTGGAAAGTGATGTCCGTATTTTTTTAATTCTGAAGAGATGAAAGTTGGATGATTTTGTAATGGATGATATGTGATTCTTAAATGATAATTTGTCATCAAATACTAATCCTAGGTTTTTGGAGGAATGAGAAGGAGAAATAATCATGTTATTTAGAGTAAAGTTTGGAAAGGAAGTTTCAGAAGTAGATATGTTAAGTACAGTAGTCTTAGAGGAATTAATTAGTAGTTTATTGGAGAGGAGCCATAATCTTATGGAGTTAGCACACTCGATTAATTCAGAGTTAATGGTATTATGAGAATTTATAGGGAAAAAGGTAAACAGTTGGATATCATCAGCAAAAATATGGTAGTGGATATTTGGAAATTTCTTAATTAGATCAGCAATAGGGCGGATATAAATAGAAAAGAGGGATGGACCTAGAACAGATCCTTGGGGAATACCGTGGTTAAGAGGAGAAAGAGGCGAGTAAGATTTGTCAATCATAATAGAGATATTCCTGTTAGTGAGATATGAAGTAAACCATTTTAATGCTAAGCCAGATATACCCATTAAAGTAAGTCGCGAGATTAATATGTTATGGTCCAGGGTATCAAAAGCAGATGATAGATCAAGTAGGATTAGCTGGCAACACGTGTTGCTATTTAAGGTAGATAATATAGTGTCAGTAATACGGAGGAGAGCTGTTTCGGTTGAATGACCCTTACGAAAAGCGCTTTGAAACGGGTCGAAAAGATTATTTTTACTTACATGGGCTATGAGTTGTTTGGAAACAATTCTTTCTAATATTTTACTTAATAAGGGTAGGTGGGAGATCGGGCGATAATTGCTAAATGAGTTTGGGTCTAAGTTTTGTTTTTTTTAGAATTGGGGATATTATGGCAGTCTTGAGACAGGGTGAAACTTGGCCAGAGTTTAGTGAGTTCGCAACAATATCCAAGAAAATAGGAGAAAATAAGGGTGAAAGTTTGTGATATAATGATAAAGGTAGGGGATCAGTGGGGGAGGTACAGTGAGATTTCATGAGTAGGTCATTTACTTCATACAGTGAAGGAATAGTGAATGTACTTAATGAGTCAATATGATGGGTAATATATATGGTAGGATTGAGTATGGGTTGAGTAGATGCGCAAATAATATTATTAATGATTGCAATTTTATGTTTAAAGAATTTTTCAAAAAGAGAACACAGTTGAAAATTTGACGTGTTAGGTAAAATGGGGAGGATTTTTTCATCTGGAGGAGAGAGAATTTTATTTGCTATTTTAAATAATTTGCGAGGATTGGAGGATATCAATGCTATCTTTTTGTTATAATAGATAGATTTTGAACGAGATATAGTAGATTTGTAATTTTTTCTAGCTAGTGATAGTGCTAATTTAGTTTCAGTAGAAGGATTTTTAAGAAATTTCTTCTCAAATTTTCGAACACTCTTCTTGAAGATGAAAAGTTCGTGGGAGAACCAGGGAGAAAAAGGGCGGTCGGTAATTAATGTAGTTTTTGTAGGTGCATGTATATTGATAATATTTAGGAGAGTGGAGTTTAGGAGTAACGGACAGAGGGAAGTTGAAGAAGAGATCTCAGTTTTGATATTGTTTACAAATCTTGGTAGGTCGATAGACTTAAAATCTCTATATGTAATACGTTTTCGTTTAATATTTGAGAATTTTAGATTTATAGAGAATTCAATAATAAAATGATCAGTTAGTAGTTCAATTTTTTGAAAGGAGTTAGGGTTTATACATCTAGTAAGAGGACTGGATAGGGGTGTAAATATCATATCAAGTGTATTGCCACTAGAATGGGTAGGAAATGATATATGTTGGCACAAGGAAAGAGACTCAGTTAGGAGTTTAAAGTCACCATGGGGATAGATGGGAGAATTATAGTGATAGTTTAAGTCACCAAGAACTATTGGTAGATAGGATGAAGATGAAGGAAGTTTATGGATAAAATCATGAAATTCATCAAAGAATAAACTGGTTTCAGGTTTTGGGGGACGATAGATAACGGTAAGATGTAGAGTTAAGTTAGGAAGCTTGAGGGTCAGCGAAATACAATCACTATATGAAAAGGGGGGGAATGAAATGGATGGAGATAGGTAAAAATCATTACGTATCATAAATCCTACCCCACCACCACGGCCCGTTTGTCGTGGAGCGAGATAGAGTGTATATCCAAAGTCCAAGATGGAGGCAAATATATCAGAGTCATTATTAGAAATCCAGGTCTCAGTCAATGCGATTATAATAAATTTTTGTAATTTAAGGTATGGGAACAGAAGGGATATATTTGATCTCAAGGAGCGAATATTGATCAAGGCTATATTAGAGGATAGTCAGGCTTGAGAGGAAGAATTATTTATAAATGATTTCTTATAGTGATCAAAAGAATCAAACCATTTTGTTAGATCAGATTCAGGGATGAGAAAAGGGGGATATGAAAAAGGATTTTTTTTATCCCTAAGTTCAAATGTTTGGGAACGATTATTAAAAAATACTTTATACAAAATGGGCGTGAGTTTTTGTTTTAGGGCATGATATAGTACCTTACCAAGAAGTCTAGTAGAGTCAGGTAAATAATGACGAATAAATATATGCTTAAAATTACTATGTGGTGAGATTTTTAGAAGGGAGGAGAAACATATATCACGAGCAGAAATATTAGTGAAACGTAATATAGCAGTACTGGTAAGAAATGAGGCAGAAGTATTTGGCGTTACCTTGGAACAAGTATTATGTATAGATTTGTCAGTTAAAGTAGAAGGTGAATATGGCATAGTAATGGGTGGAGTAGTTGTATGATTAGTCGAAGGAAACTTATTTAAGGCTAGGCATGAGGAACATGTGAAGATGAAGTTAGGTGAATTAAATATAGCAATAGCATAAGCGGGAGGGGGGTTTTTAGAATGAAACCAGGATTTAGAAATAATAGCTGCGGGGTATAAACAATTATAATGTAAAATAGATGGACATGTTTTACATTTGAGATAATATTCGCATGCGGGAAGGTTACAATGTGAACAATTTGAGGACATGGTATACTTGAGATTGTGGGATTAAATTGAATGAAATAGATAATAATAAATATAATAATAAATGTATAAAAACTGGTCGTAACAGGGATATTTTTGAAGAAGTTTGGTATTCAGTCCGTTTTGCTATATGACGAGTTGACTTGACAAGCACCGGTTGACTTTAGTAGGCTCCTGGTATGCTTGGTGGCAGCCGGGCAATGATGGTCCGATTGTCTCAAATGAAGGTTGGTAGATCCGACTACCAAAAGCAAATTCCCAAGGAAGATCCACGGGAGAATATCAGTTATAATATTATTATAAACTACTAGTTAATTAATTTTATAAATAGTAAATAATGTAGCTAAGTATAAATATACATAAACAGTATGTAATATATATTTGAATTTAATTAATGTATCGAATTTATAATTCTATTATCTTTGTGATTATTATTTATTTTTTAGGATTTTTATTTTGTTATAATAAAATGTAAACAAATACTAAATATAATTATATCTAAATAAGATATGATTATAATTTAAAGACAACTATTATGTATTTCAAATAAGTTGGATATTAATATTTAATATATATTAATATAATAGATAATATAAAAAATAAATGAATACGTACTTATCTTTATAATAATAATACAATTAAAAGATATTTAAAAGCTAAGCAGTTATTAACACAACTATATATTGGTTGCTATGTAAACAAAGTGATATATATATATATATACTTAATTTATATATATATATATATATATATACTTATATATATATATAAATATATATATACTTAACTATAGTATACCTAATTATTAACTTAATTATAGTAAACTTATTTATATATATACTAATATATATATATATGTACTTATATATTTTATTAAGTATATATATATATATATATATGGTTATATACCTATAAGGTTATAATAATATATTATATATATACGCGTATATGTATACGTGTATATATATATAATTATAATGTATTATATCTATTTATAATATCTTTATAATATCTATTTATGTATTTATGTATTATATCTATATTTAATCGCGTATGAATATAAATTATATTGAAAATCATTTAAATGCATCACTAATCACTGAATGTAAATAGCGTATAACGAACTGATTGCGGGCGCGCGCGCAGAATTTTCATGTGCATGTCCTTTCATGGATACACTGCAGTTCGAGATGACTAATGATCCAAAAAATCAATACTCATTAACATTACACCTTATAAATAACAATACTTGATGAAATATACACACACAAAAATACGTTTTATAGATCAATATAATTACTCTTCGATTATATTAAATAATTATAGTATTACCTGTATTGAAATTATAGTTAGGGATTTTATAACTTACTACCCAATTTGCAAGAAATCCCTATCTATTTACGTATTAAATCACATTATTAGATTGGAAGGGTGCCTATCCCCTTACCCGATTAATAAAGACAATAGTAATATGCTATTTCATATATACATTTGATGGGTGATAATAATATGAATCTTATATTTGATACTATTTAGAAGTAATATTAAAACCAGAATAATTTTATTAATTATTTGAACCTAAATATTATAATGAATAATTATCATTAAATTTAAACATTAAATCGTAAATTATGCTTTCTCAGCTTACCATAT
Source organism: Osedax fenrisi (assembly GCA_964019155.1). Classification (NCBI taxonomy): domain Eukaryota; kingdom Metazoa; phylum Annelida; class Polychaeta; order Sabellida; family Siboglinidae; genus Osedax; species Osedax fenrisi. Next base: position 37,319,878 of record OZ025244.1, read on the forward strand.
TACAGTTTGATATAAATCCACTAATCTATTAATACTCACACCTCAGCCCATCCTCGCTAGCGTGCTACAAAGGAAGGTGCTACGGTATGGGAGCTAACATGATTTCTGGGGGTTAGGGGTGAGGGGCAGCGACGTATTGCGGCTGAGACCGAAGTCTCCGATTTTCACCTGCGTGTTGCCCTCTTCTATTGTCAGGAATATGTTCTTGGGCTGAGGACAGATGTGCTTATTTTAGATAAAGCTTATTAGATGAGGCAGTTATTTTCATGGTTACGTGTTCACATAAACGAACCATTCTCACACACACGTTCATATGTATATATATATATAGTGCATCCTAGATATACTGCCTAGTTCGGGATCAGCCTCTTAGGATAGTTTATCATATATAAAATGAAATAGATAGTCTGGAAATACGTTCCATGTCTAATTGGCATGATAGCAAGGATGGCGGTATTGAACAGGTGTACTGTGTATATTATATATATATATATATTGTTATATATCCATAAATTGACATGAATAACTTTAATATTTGAACAATTGAATACCCTATACTATTGTATGTGTATATACTTTTAAAAGATACAAGTGTTCATTACAGTGTTATTAGTAGGCAATAATAACGGTATATTATATTTTATCAACTAAATGTATATATATACATCAATGTAAGACAATAATATAATTAAACTATTTCACTTAATTCTAATAGCAGAAATTCTTCAGTGTGAAAATATATGGTATTATAATTATATAAATTACAATATGAATATAAAGTATATATTTCTGTTGTTTATTGTTACGCTATCCACCGGTACATCTTCTATATTCGGTGTTTAAATAAACTTAGGGTGTGGTGTTTACTAAAATTATTATGACTAAGTATACGTACTAATTATTACATAGTGCAATTAATGCTGAAAAGTACATGATTTTACTCGTACATACGTTATCCGAAAAAATATATTACAAAATAATGTACATGTGAACATTGCTTTATAAAAAAACATTAACTCTAATATATAAACATTATATATTATATATATATATATATATATATATATATATATATATATATATATATTTATCTCATTATTACTATAATTAACACTGAAATTAATTCAGATAGTTTTAATTAAAAATCATAAATTTTCAAATTATAGACATTTGTTATTACTGTAACATATTTATATACATAAATAGGTAACCAGTGATCTCATGCGAAGTAATTTCATGCGGATTATTTTAATGTGGCTTGGTGATTTCGTGCGCAGTGTAAATTCTACTATTTATAAATAATTATTTAAATTAACATTGCACACGAGATCACTTGCATCCCATAAATATACATGATTTGTAGGGGAACTACTTTATAATAATGCAGTATTATTAGAAGTAATCGCAATACTCTGGGACCCATAGACACCTATATATACACCATATATATATATATATATATATATATATATAAACATGTAAACTATGTCATTTGGTCACACAAACATCGATGTGTTGTACATACCTTGAGATCCCTATGTATAATGGCCTGGCTGTGGATGTAGGATACGGCTTTGATGATCTGGCGTAGTATCTTCTCATTCTCAGTCTCATTGACGATCGCGTATTTATCTCCTAGGAATAATTGAGAACAATAGAGAATGATGACCTATCATTGACGTAATTAAACTAGGTGAAAAATATTGATATTTAATCAAAATGAAATATATTTATAAAATGAAATTAAAATAAATAATATACTCAAAATAATGCTACTTTTAAATATACCCTGTATTTATCTTAAATTTATATAATCAATTCTATAATATCCCATCTCTCCTTAACCTTTCTCAAATATTATAGATATATTAATTGAATGTCTCTCTAATCTACTTTATTCCGATATAAATGTATAATAAATTCATAATTTAATATACTATATCTATATTATTTTACTATTCTACTTGCTCGTCCGTATCGGTATCCAATATTTAACTATTCGTATTATACGATAGATTGATAGTGTAGTGAAATCATTAACATAATTATGAATTATTTAAACAGATTTATAGATTTATATTTATTTTACTTTATACATAGCGTTATTATCATTATATCCAGATAACACCTAATATCCTTACTTATTAAGTTTATATCCACTAGCATTGAATATAATTTACTTATCTTTACCATCGATATAAAGAAAGTGGATAAGCAATTGAATGTAGTGTATGGCACTATCCGCTACGGGCGCTGCAGTCTAAACCACCTATCTGGCCCACTACTTTTTATTTATAATAATATTTATTTATACATATATATATTTATAATTACTACCAATTTTAATGTACTATCTATACTAAAAATAAAATGATATATTTAAAATACATCATATCAACATTCCTCTAATTTTGTGTATTTAAATTGAAGATATCATACTATTTCATTGATATTTATAATCTAAATCCATTGATATAGATAGAAGTCACTTTAATTTATTTAGACGAAAAGCCTACTGTTTTAATATTTGACATATATAATATGACTAATATCCAATCAAAATCACGGATACCATTTTGTAATTTATAGATAAAAGTTTCATTCACATATCTATCTTTTACATGCATTGCGTGCATCAATTTCTTATCCACTTTCTTTATATCGATGATCTTTACTAGTGTTGAATTTTAATTCATGGAGATATTTCCATAAATAAATATAAAAAAATTTCAATTAAAATTTTATGATTATATATTATTTTAAATGGTGGGCGAATTATTTAAATTATACTATAGTATCATAAGTTTATATATTATTGAACAAAATACATCTCTTCATGTGAATGAATGATATTTTACATCATTTAATATTATTGATACCTATTTTATCATTGAAATCTTTCAATGAAACGATTACCACAGTTTTAATTAATTTTTATATTTAGTGATATATTATTTATTAAATATTATTTATTATATATTGTACTCCATATTCAATACAGTATTATTAGTAAGTAGAAAATAACAACTCTGGTATATATGTATCTATGATATCATATTACAACTTCAATATAATATCTTCTGGTCAGAATCATAATGGATGAGAGTTTTATAGAGATGAAGTAATACAAATCTGATATGAATATCTCCTACGTATAGTGTTATACAACTATTCAGATTACTGTGACTAACATTATCATTAAAGTATAATAATCCCCTTATACTAACTACTTACTATTCTAACACAATAATACATAATCATGTACTAATACCTACTATCTCTGATATAGTAAATAATGGAGATAATTAGTAATAAGGTATTACTAATAATACTTTAATAAATCATTAACAAATTACCCTTAATTTATAAATTTGATTTATGTTATCTATTACAAATAATAACAATAGGATAAATATTATGATGAATGGTTCACATATGATATGTATAGTACCTTCACTGTTTATGTATTGTATATGTGACCATAGGATGGGTTTTATTTACTCTATATTTCATCCACAATTATTATTCAAAATACTTGCATTTAATAAATGAAAGACTAATGAAATTATTGAATTTATAGAAATAATAATAATTAATTGAAAAAATTAATTAACAGGGAAATTGATTGATAGAATTCTTATTGATTAAACTAATTAATTAGTTTTCAGAACTAAATGATTTAATTTATTGACTACATCTAATGAAATTAATTAACAGAATTAAGAACAATTATATAACCATTTATATAATTCTATAATCTCTAGGCAAATAATGGCATTTATTATTTATCCGAATTTTTGACAATCAAATAAAATTAATTAATTAACAAAACTATTAATAAAATAAATATATTTAATTAATATACTGAATTTTCTAGACAGTACAATGTACAACAGTCACATTAGTATTATATTAGTTATCTTGAACTTTCTACGATTCACATGAATATGAATATATAGTATATTGATAATAATATATTCATTCATAATAAGGTAGACACTCGTATAATGCACTTAAAACTGCCTGCTCATTATACAGGAAAGAGGCATGTAAATAGACATATAACATTTGTATGGTAATGTATTAATAAATAGTATTATATGAAGTAGTCTTAGATAATATTGCTATATACTACATGTATACTAGTATATAAACAGAACATTTAAACATAGTGATATGTTATCGATATAGTGGTATTAGAATACATTATTATACACACTTATGGTAGGATACTAAGAGGCTTGTTAAGTCTTCACTCTCATGATAATGATAATGGTATCCATATAGATTATACTACCCTATCCTACCCTATTCTATTCTGTACTAACATACCCTACCATATCCTACCCTACACTGCCCTACCCTACCTTAAACTACCCTACCCTATACTCCATACCCTATTCTATCCTACCTTATACTACCCTACACAATAAATATCTTAAAGATTACCCAGCACTACACTACTATATCCTACAATACCCTACCCTACCCTAACATACCCTACCCTACCCTAGCCTACCCTAACATACAATACCCTACCCTACCCTACCCACTAGAATACCCTAGACATCACTACACTAACCGGTTAACAGCTGCTTATTGCGTTCTTGTATCCAATGCCAAAGTGTCTTCGCGCACAGTTCCATCTGTATGTGTAACACTACGAACTGGCTCTGTGTGGTTTAGTGGTGATGGGTATACCACGATGATGATGATACATTCATACTAGTGTAGGCGGGCATATTCTAGTGATTTATTGGTGGGGTGAGAATACGGCATAGATATGCTGGGGATATAATGGGGAGGGGTACTGGGGTGAGGGTACTGGGGTGGGAGGTGAGGGGTACTGGGGTGAGGGGTACTGGGGTGAGGGGTACTGGGGTGAGGAGTACTGGGGTGGGGGGTACTGGGGTGAGGGGTACTGGGGGAGGGGTACTGGGGTGAGGGGTACTGGGGTGAGGGTACTGGGGTGAGGGGTACTGGGGTGAGGGGTACTGGGGTGAGGGGTACTGGGGGTGGGGGGTACTGGGGTGAGGGGTACTGGGGGGAGGGGTAATGGGGTGAGGGGTAATGGGGGGAGGGGTAATGGGGTGAGGGGTAATGGGGGGAGGGGTACTGGGGGGAGGGGTACTGGGGGGTGGGGGGTACTGGGGTGGGGGGTACTGGGGTGAGGGGTACTGGGGTGGGGGTATTGAGTTGTTTTAATGAGATATGGGGGAAGGGAATAATGACTAATGCTTTGGAAATATATATTGGAGGATACTGAATAGATATTAGAGGAAATATAGGTTAAAGAGGATACAGTGTAGAAGCTCTGGGGAAAGATCATGATCACCACCTCTTATTATACGTGGAAACCTACTACCTACCTTCGAGTGTATGGGCCGATGGTATTCGGAAGTAAAACAGCCACTAGAGGGAACCGCTAACTCACGCGAGATGCCCGGTGACGAATCAAACGTGACGCCGTGGCTGCTACTACTTTGTGCCAATCTAGGGGAGAATAGTGTAGCGATTAGTGTAGCGTACTTAATGCAGGTAGTAATGTGTAAAGGTGACGCCACACTTCATGGCTATTGTTGGTGCGCATTTGTGAATAATTTCAGTTTTTATAGATAACAAATATTAGATATTTGCGAAGATTAGCTGGATGCGTAAATAAAAAGGATGAATATTTCAAAAACTAAAAAGATCACTACATAATATGTATTGTGTAGTTGTCGCTCTATAGTACTGTCTATTCTAACTTATGGGTGTGAATCTTGGACTATAAGTTCCATTTCCACAAAAAAAAATACAAGGTTTCGAAAACAAATCACATAGAAAACTTCTTGGAATTACATACAAAGAAATGAAGACAAACGCGTACATCAAAGGTGTGATGATAAGTTTAATTGGTACATATGAACCAATATTACAGTCCATCCGCCGAAGAAAATTAAAATGGTACGGTCATACAATTAGACATGACAACCTTAGCAAAACAATCCTCCAAGGTATGGTTGTAGGTAATCGTAAATGTGGCAGACCAAAAAGAAAATGGATTGATGATATCAAAGAATGGAGTAAGCTGAATCAGTCTGACTTAATGGTAAAGCCACGCGACCGCAACGGCATTGTGTAACAGCCAGCTCATTGATTTCCCCTATGTTCGCGAGTCAAGGGAATAAAGTAAAGTAAAGTAAGTAGTTGTAAATGTCACCAAAGAGCGAATCTTTAAGTATCATACTTGTCTATTGGTGAAGGTAAAGTGGTGTTAACGTGATCAATTTAACATGAGACGATAGCCGATAAAGTTAGACATCGTATTTAAACATGTACGATCATACCAAACACGTAATGATATTAATATATAATGATAAATTCACCAAATTTTTTCTATAAATCAATCTTTTTTAATTAGTTTGTTGATAAATATTTATCTGGATAAAATTAGATGGGAAATAATTGAATAATGTAATATAATTAGAATGTGTATAATAAAATAATATTAAAGATATGTTTAAATAATTTTACAATAATAAAAATAAATAATATTAAATAACCTCCAAATAATAAATATTTTAAAACATATATTTTATAATAATTTTCAAAATAGTATATAAATTACTTTTTCAATGTGAAATTATATAACATCTGTGAAAGTACCATAAATATTATATAATATTAAAGTAATACAAATTATATTTATATACTTATATTGTATGACTAGTAGATGAAAAATAGACTAAATATCATCTATATTATATTAATAATACTATTAACATTTCTAATTTAATAGTAACTAACACTAAATCCTCTTCAGATGAAATATTCTCAGCACTTTTTGTTCTATTATCTTTAAAAAGTATTCATACTTAAATAATTTATAAATATATATATTATTCAAACTAACTTATGATAAAGAAATATTAATTTTATAAATTTAATATAATTAGTAATTATTAAAATTATAAGATCCATTAATGAAAGTATTTAATATCTGTATTTAATAATTTTATACATCAAGATCCCAGCCTGCTTTATAAATCCTGAAATATTGCACTAATTACTAACATTTAGTGTATGAATTATCATATTCGAGCCAAGAAGAGTAATATCGTACTATATTCTTATGTGAAAGACATGCCAGCAATTGTACCTCACGAAATATCTGATTAAGAATAGCTTATAATATACACTTATATATATATATATATATATATTTAGAAAATTTTAATTTTAAGATTATTAATATAAATAACATTTTAAATTGAAACCACTACACAATCATACTCCAAGCAACCAAATGAAGTTACAGTATGAGTAGAAAACATTTCTTCTTACTTAGTATGAACATAGTAATATTGTCAGATTTCAGTAATTAGCTATATTCCTATGTATATAAATAGTATGAAAATCAGAATTAAATCCTAATTCTTATTATCTTATTTAACAGTCATAGTACATCTATTACAATGGTACAATTATGTTGCAAGCTTAACGATATTTATGTAAACGTTCAATATTTGAATTCTGGTTGCACTGTACTATTGTACGCAACAAAAGGTTAATATTGGCAACATACACGCTGACCTATATCTCTATCGACCTCTAGCTCAACTGACCTTGGCCCAAGTAGACTGATTGCTTTCGCGGAAGTAAATCTTTTTGATGGCGTAGTCGCAGAAATCCAGTTTATTTTGAGCCTACAAAAAATATGCAACAGCAAAGATTATAAGATGACTAGATAGAGGTAAACAATTATAATACGTGCATAGGAATGCATACACCGATAGTGGATATAAAATATTGTAATTATGATATATATATTATATAGGACAGTGATATTTAAAACAATAAGATAAATAATTTTATGTTATATATGTAAATATCTAGATTCAAATATATGTATATAAATATTTATATATTCATACATTTTGTATATTATTTAGATGAAATATAAATCTTCCCATGTATAGAAGAATGCATTGTAATAATATATTCTATTGAAACATAATCTACTTGAATTATTGAACATCACCAACTAGGTGATCACAAATTTAATGACATTTTATCAAGAAACGTAATAAAAGTGTTATCAATAATAATATATTATACAATACCCATAACCAAAGAGAGTACAGTTAAGTTATAATATATACTATTATTATGTGTTTGATATATTTTTTCAAACAATGATTTATTGATATTATTTATCAATATTATTTATGATATTGTTAATATTGTTAATATGTATTTACATTGAATTTATATTTACAATTAATAATAATTAAATCCTTATATTATAGATTATTATATATATATACTATTAACTTAATAATCTGAAATAACTTAACTTAAATAAGTTATTAATGATAACTCATACTCTTGGATTGTATATATATCACAAAATATATGATATAACCCATATAGATAATTAACTTTATACTTCCTTCCTTAACATTCGCACTAAACCTATGAACGTTTCCTCTTATAACCCTCTGTGTGTTATCTATTTGACACATTCTACTTTATAAGTGCTAACTAATATTTATAAAGGATCATTTTAATGAATAAAAGTAACTAATATTACGTTATAATCATTCATGCGTGTCTGGATAGAAAAATATTATACTACAAGTTTAATAAATTAAAAATTATACAATATTTGTTAGTATTTTGGCATAGTAAATCATCGCCTACAAAAATACTATGTACTCTCTATCTACTATAATCCCGCTGTCACTAGTATCCAGTACTAAACATAGTATCGCCCCCTGGTGAATACTACTAACCCTATGAACCCTGCCATAACCGTGGCTGCACCCTAATATCTACTGTAAGCCTAGTATCGCCCCCTGGTGAATACTACTAACCCTATGAACCCTGCCATAGCAGTGACTGCACCCTAATATCTACGCTAAGCCTAGTATCGTACCCTGGTGAATACTACTAACCCTATGAACCCTGCCATAACCGCCGCATCCCAACATATCACCGATTTCAATGAAATCTCTCCGATAGCGCGCCGTATTCACTGTTGAGTCAGCGCTCAGGTGGGAGGCTGTTAAACTGGTGGATGGGCGGTAAAGGGGTGTAACTAAATGTATGAGTGACAGGTAGTAGAGGGGTGTAACTTCATGTCTGATTGACGTGTAGAAATGGATATAACTAAATGTATGTATGAGTGTGTGGTGGGTGGTAAGGGGTATAACTAAACGTATGAGTGACAGTTAGTAAAGGGGTGTAACTACTTGCATGATTGACATGTAGAAACGGGTATAACTACATGTATGGATGAGTGTGAGGTGGGTAGTAAAGGGGTATAACTAAACGTGTGAGTGTTAAAGGGTTGTAACTAAACGTATGGATGGGTGGGTATCGGAGGGTAAGAGGGTATAACTAAAGAGTAGATGACGCCCCCTACCGCGCAGACTTACCTCGGTGTTTCGATCGCTCGCAGGAGACGTCGCCCGAAGTCGATCGAGGAGAAGCCCTCCTGTGATTGGTCGATAGCGGTGAAGGCTCGTGATTTATAGGTCCGACCCTCTATCTAAGCCTTCGACTCTATTTCTCACTTATTCATACTAGGTATACGTCTAAAGCTTCTTTTTAACTCATTCTAACTATCTCTCTCTCAATCTCTAACTATCCAATGTTACTGTTAATGTAGTAGTAATAGTGAGAGAAGAAATCAGTATTACTATTAGTAATGAGAGAGGAAACCTACTACCCTAACTACTATTACAGCTACCTCTACTACTATTACAACTACCTCTACTTCTGTTAATAGAGAAAAGGGACGTCTATTCTATCGACTATCCAGCATCTAATGCAGTAGTGACAAGCGACGCCGCCTAGAGTTAATAACGGCGCTTGTTTACTTTACACTTCAACTTCAACGTAACCAATAATGTAATACTGCATCGATACTATATACATGTATACTATTGTATCGGATTGCAATATATTTACTATTTTATAGGATTTTTATATTTCATAATAAAAGTAAAAATAGATGTTTACTCAGTATTGCGTAATGTTTACTCGAGGTTGATGATAAATTACATCAGTTATAAAACAAATAGTTGCAGAGACAATGCAAACAAACAAATATGTGTGTTTGTTTTAATGAGGCTACTAAAACACAAAAGATGTCACAGTAAGTTGAATAATCACGTGCATTATTGTTAGATAAAAGATGATGATTTAAAACTAATTATTATAAAATAAATAAAACCAAATCTCATTGTAATCGTATGTGATTTTTATGATTAATTATTAACAATACTGTCAATCATTAATATTATTTCACATTACATAGGTAATTATACTAATATCATACATTTATTTACATTTATTGAAAAAATTACTGTATAATTTTTAAATATATATTTATATTATTAATTAAACAGAAATTCAATATATATATATATGTTATATGATAATTAATATTTCATTTCGAAATTTTTTTTAAATTTCCTGTCATAACCACAGCTTTAAACCCATAAATGTAATGCTAAACAGAAATTCATGACTAGCTAACATATACACAAACACATACATAAACCTTTCTTTCATAGATATCGGTTACTTTCCGACAGGATGTGATCAGGATATCGTCGAATATTTCAGCGTATCTCTCGATCGTGTAGGTTTGACATTGACCGCTAGAGGTCATGGCGAAGAGTTTACGCAGTTTCTTACATATCACTGATGGGGGATTTGAGAATAAATTAATTTGATTTTTAATATATTTTACATGTTTTTATATTTTATTTTAGGTATACAATTATTATTGTAATCATATTAATTTTATGTCATTTTTTATATAAATAAATATTATGTATAATAACAAAATAAATGTGTGTATAATATATATATATATATATATATATATATATATATATTTAATACAAAAATAATATTTATAAAAAAAATATGTACATTTTAATTAATTTATTTTTTTATTTTTAAATTTCCCTATTTATTTATATATATTATATATTTATTTAAATAATTGTATACAATGATTAAATTACATACAGTAAACCTCTCTATAAGAAACTATTTTTTGTCCGTACTTTTTTTCTTATAGAGAGGTTTTCTTATAAAGAGGTTTTTACTTTTCCAATGATTTTAAGAATTAATTTATAATTGAAAATGCATTATATAACCTATAGGTTATATATATATAGTATATTTATTTATATTTATTTAAAAGTATTAATCAAAAGAATAGTTTAGAAATTTATTTAATTAATTTTGATAAATTTTAATAAATGTATGGTACACCTAGGGATATACAATTACAATTATTAATTAATTGTAATTCATTTCGAGCTATTTATGTAATATAAAATATTTGTAAGAAAAAAAATATCTTATATAATAATTAATTTCTATAATTGTTATCAATATATAATAATTCTATTTATATGTCATTATTTTTTATATTTTGTATACAATAAGTTTCTTATAAAGAGGTTTTTCTTATATTTTTCTTATAAAATTTTCTTATAAAGAGGTTTTTTAATGTGGAAAAGGTTGAATTCCAACCAAATGTGTGAACAATTTTCTTATAAAGAGGTTTTTCTTATAAAGAGGTTTCTTATAGAGAGGTTTTACTGTATATATATATATATAAATACCAATTATGTTATATAATCCCAAACGTTTTAAAAATATCAATCGAATACAAACATCAATTTACGTTATAACGTATATATACATTTCATATATTTTATTGATTTTTAGATTATAATTTTGTAATAACGAAATATCATATTTTAATGAAATAATTATATGCATCTATATCTAATCAACTAACTACTTCTATGGAGATATTATAGATATAAATATAAAATGTCTTGATTATAATAGATAATAAATAGAATAATAAATTAGAGAGATTGTTATTAACATTATTTATTATATTTTAGAATGTATCTAACAAATATATTTAATAACTTAAATTAATATCAGAATATATAGTTTAAATATAATAATTTATTTTATTAAATAAAAATATAATTTAAATGGAATATTTTTGATAAATCGCTTATATTTTCTTTCTTTTCAAGTCAAGTCTTAAATCTATAGAATGATGAAAAAGTTTAATAATTTAGTATATTAATTAGAATTGAATAAATATAAATTATTTAGAAATAATAAAATATATATTTGATTCTTTTAGGTTTTACGCAAACTGCAAAACTTTACATTCCATTCTTTTGTTAAAGTAGGGCTATTTTCAAAATCAAATAAAATTAATCCAAACAAAATTGTTAACTTAGCAATAAGTTGACCTCAGTCTAACAAATACTAACAATCTAAATTTCTATTACAATTATCTGTTACTTTATCAATATGAAATATACTAATAATATTATTAACTTCATATTTGTTTGCATTTTATGTTTATTATATTTGTTCATGACTTTATGCTATGTAGTTTATTATATATAATCGCAATCAAATAGGATATGTATTAAGAAACATATATTATTATTTTATTAATAACTAACGCTTAATTTAATAATAAGTAATAATACTCATACGAATGTTTAGGCATGTAATATAGTATAATATTAAGTAAATTTGATTATATATATATATAAAATAATAGTTAATATTGTTATATGGTCTAAAGTTATCAGGTAATATATATGTGTATGTATATAAATCAAAAATGATTATGTATTTTTTTTAATTATTATTATATAGAATATATGTATTTGAAATTCATTATAAATAATAAAGTAATTACTGAGATGAATAGAGAGAAATTAGCATTTATTTATTGCAAAATATAAGAATATTTAGTTAAATTAATTAAATAATTAAGATAAGAATACAAAATTATAATATAAATATTAATTATATAAACATTATAAATTATAAAAACTATACCTTTATCTAGAAGACAGACATTTTCAACTTGTGCCATATTGGCTAGGTGTTTTATTGCATAATATAGAGACATAGTGAAGAACCATCCTTTGTCATTATTCCTATATAAATTTATTGTATTTTATTTATAAAAAAAACGATAAATTAATTATTATTTATATGATAAATTTGAATACAACAACAAATTATTAATATAATCAAATTATATATAACTGTTAATTCTAATATATAAATAATATATAATATCCAAATAATAAAATAAATAATATAGTATATTATATATAATATTATATAAAATATGTATATATTCAACAATTTAAACTTATATTAATGTTATAACATTATTAATAAATGAATGAAAGCTCATAAGTAAATGTATGTTTAAAGTGTCGATGCATATTCATAGCTATTATTAAATGAATATGACTTCTGAATAAGAATTTATTTTCCGAATTTTGAAGATAATAAACGATAGAATATTAAGAAGCTTAGATTAATAATATACTTAGTATATATATATATATCAATTACTTATTTATTTTTTAATTTTATTAAATTTAAATATAAATTTAATTTTAAAATGTTCATTGAAATTTATTAATATAATATATAATAACATTATTATATAATATATATTTTAGTATATAGTTCATACTATATATATATATATATATATATATATATATATATATAGATATAGATATATTATAGGTATATTATATTAACGATAATAACACAGTTTCTCCGATAAGATAGCTGTGTGTAAATCAACTATTTATCAGTTATTTAAAACAATATCAAATAGGAAATACTTACCTTTTAATATATATAAAATTTTAATTTAATCATTAGTTAGGTCATATAATAATTATTTTTCTCTATATATAATGACTTTCCTGTTCATTCTACTAATTATTTGGAATAATTATTAGATTTTCAATAATACTGTTAACTATATAAAATGAACATGACTCTTTGAATTATCACTAAATTATTAATTAATTCTACATGCGTTGAATATTTCTCTGAGATCAACCTTTATCTAAGTAAAACTATTTGTTAGGATTTAAAAAAATCATGTACAGAGTTATTTGATTGAATTTCTTCAATTCAGAGTTTTCAAGAGAGATATGAAACTATGAAACTATGTTATTCTTACGAGACTACTAACAAAATAAGTCAAATCATTCAAAATATGATAAAGTATAGCTTCAACAAATCATTAAAAGTTATATATAGTAATTAATTATATTTATTGTAGCCTAAATTATATATTGTTTAATTAAATATCGAAAAATAATTGTGATGAAATTAAAATTATAAAACAATTATATTTAATATTATAATATTATTCTATAAATAATATATATATATATATATATACATATATATATATATATTATTACTCTTTAAATTAACATTACAAATATTAAATATTATATACACATATTTATGATGAACATAAAAAATACTAAAAATAAATATATATGAAATATTAAACTATTATTAGCAAGATTTTTATTTTTAAAATAAATAAGACTAATGTTACATTTAATCAATACAAATAATAGAATACATATATATATACAGTAAAACCTCTCTATAATAAACCTCTTTATAAGAAAAACCTCTCTATAAGAAAATTTTTCACACATTTGGTTGGAATTCAACCTTTTCCACATTAAAAAACCTCTTTATAAGAAAATCTTATAAGAAAAATATAAGAAAAACCTCTATATAAGAAACTTATTGTATACAAAATATAAAAAATAATGATATATAATTAGAAGTATTGTATATTAATCAATTATAGAAATTAATTATTATATAAAATATTTTATATTACAAAAAATCTCGAAATGAATTAAAATGAATTAAAATAAATTAATAATTATTATTGTATATCCATTAATTTATTAAAATTAATTAATAAATGTTATTATATTTTTAAATGTATTGATGATACAATTTATTATATTATACAATTAATTGTTAAATAATATATTATTATAATATTCATTATTATTATATTCATCAATAATGATTCATCATTGATGATTCATAATTTATAATTGCTAATGTAAATCTAATAAAATGTCATTATGTATTAACATATCTAAGCCCAAACAACACAGTATATATTTTAAATCTAATATAATTAAAAAAGCTGATGAAGGTTTACCTAAAAATCCAGAATTATATAAATATACTATATATAGATAACTTATAGGTTATATAATGCATTTTCAATTATAAATTAATTCTTAAAATCATTGGAAAAGTAAAAACCTCTTTATAAGAAAACCTCTCTATAAGAAAAAAAGTACTGAAAAAAAATAGTTTCTTATAGAGAGGTTTTACTGTATATATATATATATTTAAAATTCAATATTTTACAAGCATTTATGTTTTAAATCTCATAGTCCTATCATAAATATGTAAATCAGTTTCATTTGATACATAGGCATAACTGAACATTAATGAAGTGCACATTACCAGTATCTTGTATCAGTATCTCGTAATAGTATATCAATTAGGCAGGGGTTCTACATAAGTTAATTAGGTTACGAGGCCTATCCTTTATATTAAAAAGTAATACAGCATAGTAAAACTTGTAATGTAAAAGGATAGGCGATGCATATCATACTAAAATACATGTCATCTAATGATTTCTTAGTTCATCTCATCATATGCATGTCTCACTAGAGTGAACATTACCACTACTACTACTACTACTACCACTAACACTACCACTATCACAACTAACACTACCATCTCTATTAATTCCAACCTATCATACCACTACTACTACCACTACTATTACCAACAAACCACCACTAACACTACTACCACCACAACAACTATCACCACCACTACCATTACCACTACCACCACTAATAGAATCAACACCATTACCATTTTGACCTCTACCTCCACCACCATTACTACCATTACCAATACTACTACCACAATTACAAATACCAACACCACGACTACCACCAACGCTACTACCACCATCACCACCATTACTACTACGACTACAACTACTACAACCATCACCATCACTACCATAACTACCACGACTACCCCACCACTATCATCACTACAACCACCACCACTACCAACACCACCACCACCATCACCATCACTATCATTACCATTATCACTACCACCACTACCACCACCACCATTACCACCACCACTACCAACACCAACACCACCACTACCACCACCTTCTCCACAACTATCATTACAGTAACCTTTAAATAGAATCTTCTTGACGTCCTTATCGCGAGGCTGGCAGGTTGCGCATATCTTATCGGTGAGGAACATCAGGAAGGCATCGTTGATATTGGTTGCGTTGAGATGATCTCGATGCGATGGGAAGGTGAAAGGTCGAAGGGCGTGCTGGTTATCGCCGGAGAAACTTGGTATCGGTGGGGAATGGCCGTCATCTAAACCCGAACTAGCAGAGGACGATGATGATGATGATGATGAGTGAGATAATCGTCTCAGCGTCAACACGGCCTTACGATTAAATGAATCACCGGGTAAGAAAGATGACGACGAGGGAGTTGAACACGGGGAGGAGGGGGACGAATAGGACGATGAATCACTGTCATATTTATCGTTAATGGATGATGATGAGCAAGATAGTGGTTTTAACGTCAACGTGGACTTTCGATTGAACGTATCATTCTTACGCAATGATGGAGTTGAGCATGAAGTTGATGAACATGATGATGATGAGGAGGATGATGAGGAGGAGGAGTCACTGTCAACTTCATCTCCCACCGATGATGATGAAGATGATGATATGTACGTAGGAATACTTTCTAGAGACGAATATACATCGGTACCTGTAAAGACGGAGGAAATGTAAGTTTTTAATATGCGTTAAGTAAACATTATAGAAATAGTGGTTTAAATTTAAAAACATAGATCAGAGGCTATATATATTAACTATATATTATATAAGAAAATAACAATATTATATTTATCGTTTTCTATCTTTAATTTTTTTTAATTCTTAATTTTATCGATATATATAAGCAGTTGTTAATAGTGGATATTCTTAAGGTCCAATATTTAAATAAAAGTGTTTAATTTCACAAATTCTTTACTAAATTTAAATAAAATAAATAAAATCTAGATGGAATAGAAACATAGTAAATTAATGATTTATATCGAATCGAATTTGTGTTCTATTTTTATATATTTTGTGTTACAGCATTATAAATGTACAAGTAATTAATGGAAATGTTTATCTTATGTAACAAACATATTACATTTACTATTTTAGTTATACAGTTGATAGTAGGAGAATCACTCTACATTATACTCCACTAGGCGTATATTGAACTATTCTCATTATATATCTGTATTCTATATATATATATATTTATATCGATATTATATATATTATCAAACTCGTAATTACAATTAGTTAATGAGGGTTATGTTGAGGTAGATATAGATGTTATTGTAGTAAGTGACAATCACGCGGGATCTATTACATCGCTATCGAGAGGCTGAGAGAAATTATTACATCGCAGTTGTATTTGATGAGTGATGTACGGTGTTCATATGGTGTGTGTTTCACTGTCTACTTACTCTCTATGATCGCTCTGATTATTAATATCACATTAAGCCTGATAAACTTACTACTTATGTATGTTCTAATCATTGATATACATATATGTATATAATATATACTATATATATATATGTATATATACATAACACCTATAATAATTATATTATATATATATATAATAAAATAATAAATCTATGTAAAGTAAAGTAAACAATTACTTTTAAAATCTATATATAAACGTTCTTAACTGAGTAATGTAATAAAATAATAATACTAATATAAATACAATAGAAATGTTACCACAATCCACCCGTACAAGTACTAGTATTAGAATATCAGCTGGAAGAGAGATAAAGAGAGTTTAGAGGTAATACAGCTAATACAGCATGTCTGCCAATACTTGATATCTGAAAGGGAGGCATATTTAGTTACTGGTACTGTATTAATTAGAATTACAACCCCATGGAATCAATAGTTATTATATAGAAATATCCAGTTCTGTAATATGATATTTAGTAGTTCAGTTTTGTAAGAATCTACTATTACATTATGATCTAAGATACATTATGACTATTTCATCATATATTTCAAGTTAATAATGACATAAATCATATTGAAATAATAAAATGATGTTGATTTATTTTAAATAAAGAATATAATTGTATGTTGTCAGCATAAATGGCATATTTGATAGAAGGAAAATGTTTAGAAATATATAGATAATATTTAGAAGTATTCCAGATGAATTATCTGTGTATCATTAAAACATTATATTCACTAATTTTAATAGAAGATGTATGATTTGATGAATATAATGCGTAAACTAATTTAAAGTATATTTTGAAACACATATAAGTACATGAACTATGTGATGAATAGTATGATCTGATGTGGTGATAGATCTAGTACAAATAACAGGGTGTAAAGTGTGCGTGATCAACAGATGTATTATAAATTGATAATATGTGACATGTTATTCAGTAATGATAATTCATTAATAAGGGTAATTATTTCGATAAGCTCTGCTTCAATAATTAGCCTGTTGTAAAAACCAAAATCTGATAATAAATAAATAAATAAATACATAAGATTAATTCTGTATGCTTATACTTTATATATATAAGATGTGAAGGATGAAGGTCATCAAATGCATCTCTTTCAATCATTACTTACATATTGTTGAATGGTTACGATAATTGTATATCATTGTGTTCTAGATTATGATTAATAATATATTATATAATATTGATAATATATATATTATAATATTATAACAATTTATTATTATTTATAAGAGGACAAATTAAGCTATGTTTAAATTCATATAGTAGTACCAGACCAGTACATTTCAAGAATAAAGCTCGTTTTTATTAAATTTATTATATCTGAATATATGTACGAGGAGTAATGGTAAGAACTATTTTCATGAATGAATAAATAATAATCGTATCATTTGAAAATAAGGTTGTAGCAGATATTATAGAATGATTCTATTAAAATCATATATATATGTGTAGTATGTGTATATAGTAAAGTATACGGGTAAGCATCATAGGAAAAGTACAGCTAAAATTAATAATATTTGAGAAAATATACGATACTTTACTATTAGATAGTTAATTAACTCTGAATGAATATGAATATTTAAGATGGAAGTAGGACGACTGATAGTATGTGTAATAATGCTACCAAGACACTCTTAAGGACCTAGTATAATCTACGTGCTTTATTGATACATATATGAAAATGTTAACATATAAATAGGCTAATATCCAAACACATTATTATCTATCGTTTACTATATCGAGTTTATACAAATAGTGAAATACTTAATATAGCTTTCAGTGTATTGACAACAACTATATATTTCATTACATTTTTAAATCATTTAAATTAATATTTATTAAAATGTAATTTATTAAAATAAGAATGTTGTTAATCAATTACTTTAATATGTTATTTATTAAAGTATATAATGAAGTATGTAACTATATTATGTAATACGTTATAAATAATAATAAATAATACATTTAGTCAATATAATGTATTATATAAACCTAATATTCAATTTAAATATTCTATATTATTATTAATTATAATATTGGGCAGAATTGTCAAGAAAAATATCATTTAAAGTCATATATTTAAAATGTTGCATATTTGGCTTATCATAAATATAAATTTATATAAATATATTATTATTATTTAGTAAAATATTGAAATATACAAGTAAGGTACCAAAGTATTTGACATACTCTACTTATATCATAAAAGTCAGTATAAATATAACTCCGGAGGTATTTGACGACATACTTACTTATAAACTACTATATTACCCAAGAAACCAAAGTAGATGTATTAGGTAGGTGTGGTTGGTTGTAAAAATAGGTGTAACATAGTATAAATTAGTGATGTAAATTGTTATATATTGTCGTACATTGTCCTATACATATGCCAATGTATGATGTTATATATATATATTTTCTTATTATTACTATACATATATTTACGCATATTACTATCACTCGCCATATAAGGAGGGACGTACATCGTACGCACGCCCGCGAATTCCTGCATGGCCGTCATGCCCGACCGCCTCGCGTGCTAGACACGTTGCTATATAAAGCAGCAGATAGCCACATGTTAGGCACTTCTATACTAAATAAATATACATAAGCCTTGACGTTTTTATTCTTAACATAAATAGTGCTCACATCTAAAGCATGATGCAGTCTCATTCTCAGTTACCTAAAGTCTCAACTCGGCTCGGGCTCGTTTTTTTCTGAAAATAAAAGTCTCGGCTCGGCGTCATATACATTACTATAATATATTATATGTCATTATAATAATAATTAATCATTATTAATATTATTATAATGAATATATTAAATTATTAAATAATGATTATTTAACATTATAATAATGTTATAATAATTATACTTAATTACTTTTACTTTTTTTGGTTTATGGACTGCAAGTGCGTGAGCAATCGGCCGTCCGTGGGAGGGAAATTATTGAGTGGGAGGGAAGGCAAGGGAGAAGTAATGAGTCTTGAGGTGGCGTTTAAAGGAGGGAGTTGATGAGTTTATAGGTGTTCGTATGAGTTATATGAGTTCGTAGGTGTTTGGGTAGTGAGTTCCAGTGGTAAGGGGCAGAGAGGGCAAAGGAGCGTATATTTGAAGAATGGAGTTTGTGTAAATGGGGAGTGGTAAGGATAAAGGTGTTGGAGGAACGGGTCTGGAGTGGAGTGATTGGTGTATGTAGATATAGGAGGGAGGCAAGGTAGTCAGGGGAGTTGTGGTGAATAGCTTTGAGGATGGTCAGGGAGAGTTTGTACTTTATACGATAGGGGACTGGCAGCCAGTGTAGTTGTTTTAGGAGAGGAGTAATGGAGTCAGGGGAACGTCGGGGAAGTAAAAGGACGCAGCGAACTACAGCTATTCAATAAATAAATAATGTATTTGATTCTAAGAAACATTCTATAAAAATGTATTAAAACTTCCTATAATTATCATAATGATTAGGATAATCATAGAATCATTCTATGATAAAATGTGTTTATAATTATTATTATTATTATAATAATTATTATTTATATTAATATATATATTTATATTAATAATATAAATAAGCTTCTAATATTCGTAGAATACCTCCACTTGGAGATCAAAATACAAATATGGCTTCTATTCATTCTGCTATAATATTGCTGCGAAATAATGTCAATTTAATTAATGAAGCAATTACTCCTTTATTAATTAGTGCTAATGAAGTCAATATTAATAAAGATAATGATATACCAAATATATGCGAACATACATCTGCTGATATTTCTATAGATCACTCGCTACCTGACGCTATTGTGAATAATCATGAAACGTACGCTTCAAAAGTACGAAAACCGACAGCCGATGACAACTTCACACTAGTCAACAAGAACGTAAAGAACGTCAAGAACGTCAATAAAGTCAAGACCACGCGCCGCAATGTAATTACAATTGGAAAAGGTTCTTCTGAAGCATTCGGGAAACCACCAGCTAGACGATATCACTTATTCTTATCTCGTATAAATATTGATGTGACTATAGAGTCAATTAAATCATATATATGCAAAGAATTTGAGATTACTTCAGATGAATGCTCGGTCGAGAAAATAATTACTTCGCGTCACTTTGTATCTTCATTTAAGGTAAGTCTGATGATTGATAATGTTCAAGATATGTACAACTGTAATAGGTGGCCTAGTGGTATATTGATAAAACGATTTTATAATAAAATAAATAAAACGAATATTGACAATAATATTAATGTTAATGTTAATCCAACTAATTGATAATGAATAGTAGTGACAAATTAAACTTAGTTTCCTTAAACTGTAATGGTTTTAAAAACAAGGTTAATTTTATTTTAAATAGTTATCCTACTATTGATTTATTTTGTTTTCAGGAACATTGGCTTCCCTCTGAGGAATGTTCTATATTTAATACTAACAATCCACAATATTGTGGTTATGGCAATGCTTCTTTTGATAATACTAAGTTGAGAATTGGCAGACCCTTTGGTGGTGTTGGTTTTATGTGGAAGAAAGTCCTAGATAAACATGTTACAATAGTGAACTCTACTTATGATTGGCTTATATGTATTAGACTATTTGATTTCTATATTATTAATATATATTTACCTTATGAGAGTCCAAATAATATTGATTTATTTGAAGATCGTCTTGTTAAACTATTTTTATATTGTGAATTATTAAATACATCAAATTTTTGTATAATTGGAGATTTTAACTCTAATATCTCTAACCATAATTCAAAATTTAGTAATATTTTACTTAAATATTGCACAGATACAAATATTGTCATGTCTGATAAAATTATTCTAAACTCTGATAGCTATACGTGCGTTAGTTCCGCGTGGAAATCTTGTTCTTGGTTAGACCATATTTTATCTACGCATAATATGCATACATCTATAATTGATATTAAAATTGATTACGATTTTATAATTTCTGATCATCATCCTCTAGTTATTGTGATTAGACAGAATAATGTCCCTAGATCATTATTTAACAAATGTGTAACTCATAAAATAATTAAATGGAATAGACTGAATAGGAATCAAATTTTAAAATACAATATTGACACTAAAGTAGAATTATGTATATTAATAAATCATATATACTCCTTTGATATTAATCATAATTACTCTGAATATTTATATAATTCGTTAATAAATATACTATTAAAATGTTCTAAAGATATATGTTTTGAATCTAATAATAGTAAATACGCTCGTTCGGAATGGAATAGTATTGTTAAGGAAAAACATTGTATTGCCCGATCATATTATTTAACTTGGATACAAAATAAAAAACCTCTAGCTGGAATATGTTATGACAATATGGTTAATGCAAGAAAACATTTTAAATATGAATTACGCCATAGTAAATTGTTATGTAAACAAATAGAAGCTGATAATATTGCCTTAAATATAATCAGTGATCGAAATAATTTTTGGAAATTAATTTCAAATAATTTGAAAAAAAAATCTTCTATTCCTAATAACATTGAGAATGCACATGGTATAGCTGATGTTACTAAATTCTGGTTTGATAATTTTAATGATATTTTTAACAGTACTAATTCTATTCCGTACCCATATAATAAAATTAATGTTAATGAAATTGTTTATACAAATACGGTTGAGATTTCATCTATTATAGATTCCATTAAAGGTGGTAAATCTGTAGGTCCTGATGGAATTTCCATAGAACATATTTCTAATTCAAATAGTCTTATTATCCAAGTCATAGTATTACTCATTAATAACATGTTACATCACTCCTATTTTCCAAAAAAGTTAATATTATCCTATATTCTACCAATAATTAAAAACAAAAATAAAAGATCGAATGACTCTTCTAACTATCGTCCTATATGTATATCCAATATTATTTGTAAGCTAATTGAAAAGGTGATATATAATAGAATATCTTCTTTATTGGTTACTCTTGATAATCAATTTGGATTTAAAAAAAACCTTGGAACCGAAATGTGTGTTTTTGCACTTAAGCAATACTTAAAAGATTACTATAATAACAATACCAATATATTTGTAGCTTTTCTAGATGCATCTAAAGCTTTTGACAAAATTAATCACAATATTTTATTTCATAGATTAAAAGATAATAATGTTCCATCTTATATAATAAATTTTTTAAATTATTGGTACAGAAATCAGAGAATCTATATTAAGTGGGGTGATAATACATCAAATAGCTTCCCAGTTTCGAATGGTGTCCGTCAAGGAGGAATTCTTTCACCTTTACTATTCAATATTTATACCAATCCTATGATTGTGAAATTAAATCAAATAAAATCAGGATATTGTTTAAATGGGAAGATAATTAATAATTTATGCTATGCTGACGATACAGCTCTATTCTCACCATCACTGAAGGGTCTGCAATTATTGATAAATTGTTGTGAAGAGTTCGCTGGCCATAACTTCATAACATATAATATAGATAAATCTGTCATTTTGCCTATCTATTATGGTTCATCTATACATAATCCAGTAAAGTTATACATAGGTAATACACTTTTGAATGTTGTTAAAGCGTATAAATATCTTGGACATTGGATATCAGAAGACTTGTCTGATGATATTGATATATATAATAATATCAAACAGCTATATAAACAAAGCTATATGATAGCGAATAATTTTAGCCATTGCTCTAAAGCTACTAAGATTATTCTATTTAAATCGTTTGTTTCAAATATCTACCTTAGTAGTATATGGTTACCGAATAGGGCCAACATGCAAAAAATTAAGGTAGCATATAATAACGCATATCGTATAGTGATGAAATATAAGCGTCGAAATAGCGCGTCATTGATGTTTTTATATGATAATGTTAATAATTTAACAATTAAACTACGTAAATCATATAATTCACTTTATCAACGTATACGAAATTCTCGTAATTCGTTAATTATTCAACTTTATTATTATAATATCTTGTGCCCTTCGCAACTATTTACCTTATGGTATAAATCTGTATTTAGATAATATTTTAGATTTCGTTTTCGTTTAATTGTTGTTAGTTTTAATTATTGTATATTCTATGGACCTCTGTTATGCATGTCTGATTCAAATTAAATAAATAAATAAATAAATAATATATTAATAATAATAATTATAATAATAATTATTATTATATCATATAATATATGATTTATAATTATTAAAATGATTTATATAAACTTTATATGTATATTATAATAATTATATTGTATACTTAGTTACTAACTTAGTAACTTACTAAGTTAGTATACCTATATATAATATATATATATATATATATATATAATATATATATATATATATATATAGGTATATATGTATATATTAGATACTAACTATATACCATAATATACAATATTATATTGAATATACCCAGATATACTTAACATAAAATGTAAAAAACAAATAAATCATCTTGAACATTCACAATTTAATTCAAGTTTTTTAATTAATATTACTATATACAATACAATACAATATAGGTAACCGACAAAAATTATATTAACCATCATTATTCATTACTGTATTTAATTTTAGTTAATTATATATGTATCCATAAAAGTTGTACTATATTATTAATCATAAATAAATTTAAATAATTCAAACAATATTTAAAATCTATTATTATGGTAACAGGTTCGTGACCTATCTATTTTGTAAATAAAACTTCCTTGAATTTAATTTTTATCTTAATTATAGATAATTACTTGTTATAAGAATATCATTAAAATAAGACCTAACTAAGAGATTTGTACATTATATTTAAATACCTTACATCATTACGCCAACGTTATATTAGTTATTTTACTTGCAATACACCTTAATGATTATACAAAATATATTTATTGAAAATAAATATGAAATTTATTTACTTTTAATTTGAAATTTATTGGTTTATAAAATAAAAACCTTATATACAATAAACTGCTCTTATAATTTAGAATAATCGTTAATATATGTTATTACTTATTATTTATATGTTCATGAATAAGTTGAAAATTAATATTAATAAACTTTTAAACTAACTTTACTATTGCATATTTTTCATTACACTATCATAAATGTTATGATATATGAATTCCTATTTTAGTAATTATATATTTAATATATCTGTACGTTAGTCTATAGATTCTTGACAATAATATATTAATAAATATAAATAATATAAATATATAATGTCAACGGGTCAATTTCGTAGTTCAGTATGGGATCCTATATTACTCATATTTCAAATGATATGTATGCAATGTATATTTTATTTCGGTTTAGGATTCTGGGTATTTCTAGTTGATATTATTACATCTAATCCATTAAATTTAAATCAGTTATTCTTTTATGAGGTGAGTTATTGTATACATTATTGAATTGTTTAATGTATCTATATTAATGTATCTATAATGAACTTTATATTAATGTATCTATAATCATTATAATAATGTACCTATTTATAATATAGATTCTATATTAAAAAAACAAAAAAGTTAATGGAATGGTCTATGATTAATTAGCGCTATTATAATCAGCTGCATACAATGTTGTTCTATTAAAATAATGTATGCCAATTAAGCTATGTAAATATGTCATATATAATTTTTATATAGAGAAATTGTATAAAACTAATTATAATAATCCTGTCACAAATTAAATGTATCATTACATTCATTTTCTAAATAAGAATTATAATTAAAAAATATTATTTATACATATATTATATATCATATATATCGCAATTATATAATTATTTAGAATATACAATTCACGATCGGGATACTATTAATGATGATTTATATTATTAGGAAATACACGCTACCGGAGCGAAGGGAATCCTCATGATCATCACGTATACACTGAACGCTTTAACGAGGTTCGATCATCAGCATTAAATAGTAAATATATCTCACCCTCTTTCAACAGTTCCGTAGGGTTATGGTACATCGTTCGGAGGTCAAAGCAGTGCTGGGATTTCTCACTGACAGTTTACTTATTTCACATGGCCGTTTGCTGGTACATGAACGCGCTGTCGCCGTTTCGCGCAGGTTAACATTTACATTAAGTTCGATATTCATTAATTCATATTTTCATCGTTCTAATATTTCTAAACCACTAATATATATAGAGTAATATTTTTTATTACGATTCGTTTAAATTTAGCGAATACAAAAATATATTTAGTATACTAAAATAAATAGTATACATCATACGATGTTAAATAAGCGATCTGCTCGCCCCTAAATCAGGATACACATGGTGGATAACGTCTGTAGTCTGTGCAGCTTTCACGACCATGTCAGGCGAGTTTCTATGCATGAAAACCGAAATGAAATCCATACCGATCGGAAATCAACGCGTCGATCTATAGTATTATGTAATCGAAAGCGAATTCACGCTCTAATAAAAATACACGTCGATTTCGCTGTTTTACTCGTTTATTGATCAGAGATATAAAGGTGTTGAAAGTATAAACTATTTTCACGCGTAATATAGTAGAAGCATAGCTTCGTAAGTTGAGATCGAGGCCGCTATTTAGGAATGATAACACAAGCTCTACAACGGAGTCTTATCGTCGGCTTGATCCACTGTGTCTTCGCGAGCATCATCATCTCCGTCTAGCGTGCCCCCGTGCTGCGTCCTCGATGTTGAAGGTGGCGCCACCACGTTGATGTTTGGAATGTAAAACGACGCTTCGTCGCTGGTCGAGCTGTCGTCGTCTTCGCCGCCCATTTTCCACGAGAACGGCAGCGTAGCGGTGGACACGTGCTGTCGAGCCAGCTTCTCCATGACGTCGCCGAACGTGCCCGACGGAGCGGAACCGGTAGGGGCGGTCTCTTCGACGGATTGCTCTTCGGCGTGGAAAGCTCGCATCGAGGCGGCCACATTATCCGCCGCGGTCGATTGTTTACCGGAGAACGGGAGAGTACCGCTCGTGTCAGAAGACGTTCTCTCTTTAGTAGGCGGCGCCACCGCTTTCGGGTCCAGAAAAGTGGCGGTTTTTTTCTTCGCCGGCAGCTTCTCGTTATTCGTCGAGGTAGTGGTTATAGTGGGCGACAACTGGATACTGTCGACGCTGTTTGATTGGTTGTAGTCGACGGTGAACTCTGCGATTGAGGTGGTGTTACTCTCGCGGTGACTGCCCCCCGATGCCTCCTGCGCCCCCTTTTGTTGGTATTCCTTAAGAGAGTGATTGTCCACATCTGTGTGCGTATTACGATTATGTGTATATCTATACCGTGTATAAGGGTTATTAATATAAAGTATTTTCTTCCTAATTGTATAGAATTAAACTCAAAATATGTATTCTTAAATAGATTTAGTTTAATTAACAACAATTAGTAATGTCACCGACACTTTATTAAGTATTGTTATATATGAGTATAGGATATAAATTAAATATGTGTAATACTA
Source organism: Osedax fenrisi (assembly GCA_964019155.1). Taxonomy (NCBI): domain Eukaryota; kingdom Metazoa; phylum Annelida; class Polychaeta; order Sabellida; family Siboglinidae; genus Osedax; species Osedax fenrisi. The sequence goes on from OZ025244.1 coordinate 37,347,863, forward strand.
TATAATAATTGATTATGTAAGAAAACTAAATTCTGGGTCCAATTCTGATATGTAGTAATACAATTATTGTATATTAGTTTAGATTACTTTATGTTATAAGACCTCTGATGTTAATTTGAAAGTTAAATTATTTAATTAACTAATTAAACTAATTCATACTAGTATGAATCATTGTATTAAAGGTAGATATTGCAGTGACCTAATAACCTTCACACCAAAATATCCAAATCAAATATCAACATAAAATTAAAATATTTTATTCAGATTTGAATGCAAGTAACTAATAAGTGAACAATATAATTATCTAACTAAATAATTAATAAGAAGTATTAATTTATATCGATAGTAATATATAAGTATTATAGAGAATAGCATTAATTGATATCATAAGACCTGTAGAGACGGACAACATTGAATATGAACAAGTGTGCTGTATTAACTGTAGACAATAGTAGGTGGTGGTGGAAGCAAACTAACCAGTAGTGTCAAGAGAAGAGTAGGCCAGAGGGTACACATTGTTATCTAACTGTTTCGTAATAGTGATCATCTTAATATATATATATGTATGCATATGTTAGTCATGAGAATAACATTATTTTTATTTAGTTAGGAGTAAAGTATATTATTTTTATAGTAACTTTACCCTATAAATGTATATAATTTTTATTAAATTAATTTTGAATTTTTATATTTTAATTTGTAACTCGAGGTAAATAAGATATTTAGTTTCGGTGTCATGCAGGTTATGTTATATCATAGATGATACTTTCATTTCTATGAATATTTTAAACAACATTATGTAAAGGTGATTATCTATATACTCTCATCTTTGACCAACTATTGTTAATTGTATTCACTATTCTACATAACAAAATACTTAGTTATTATAAACGCTACTTTTTAAAATGACATACATTTATTTATTTCTACTACTGTGAACTATTCATTATTTAGATATACTATGACATCATCTTAAACATCATTAAGCGGTTTATAAAGTAGTTATTGTTTTTCTAAAATTAGATTTTCATTAATACAAGGTTGAGAATGTAATAGTTATTAAGATAAGTATTCAATCAATATTATTTCAGGTTTGTAAAGATGAAGCCACAATTACAAATTTCGCATATATCTAATATGTTTGTTCTATAAAAAAATAATTATAATATATATATATATATATATATTATTATTTTGGTGGATTCCTTTCATCCTATCCAGGAACTTAGATAAAATTTTCACTAATAATCATATGTATCTAGTGTCCCTTCGAAGCCGCTCTCATGATAAGTCATAAATGGTTTTAACGAAAGTTGATCATTTATTTATACACAATTATATAAGATCACTTTTAAATATTATTTTAAGACCTATTTTAATGGTCCGGACGAGGTTTGAACTCACATCCTACTGCTTGTGTATCGGATGCCTTATTCAACTGAGCCACACAGGCAGTTTGTATATATATAGAGATTATATTTTGATAATTATATATCGATACACAGAGCCTCATTTCATATAGATTTATAAAAAAATTTGATATTAGCAACAGAATATAAAATAAATATATGTGTATATGTGTAATCTATAAATAATCTATAAAAGAGTATGTAAGCGTATATGTATGGGATATATCAGTATAAATAAACGTAATAAGACTTATGTAATTATAATAGAATTATCAAGAGATTATTATTTTCAATATATAAAAAAATTAAAATCCCACATAGATAATATAGAAATAAATAGTATAAAACATTTTTAAATTATACAAATTCTAATTCTAATAAAATAAACTCAACTAAAATATTAATTTAACTAGGAAATAAATATATATTTAATAAGCTAATACAAACAATTAGTTAAATAGAGCTAGAGAACTTAACAAGTATACTTGTAAGCCTATATAAAGATGAGGCCACAATAGGTAATATTCGCTCACGACAACTATATATAAAGTAAATTACATATATTAGGCTTCAAATTATTCTAATACTTATTTATTATTAATAGTTAATAGTGATATTGATTTGGTGAAATGCAAAATTTCCAAAAATGATATGGATTTTTTGAATTGGATAATTATCGAATAGTGGAATTTTTAAAAAGGGAATGCTGAAAATTAATATTTAATATATTTGATCTATAAAAACTACGACTATTATTTCAAGTAGTGCAAGTATAGCCTCAGACTAACACTGACTTAACGTCTCGCATTATTCATACAAGGACATAATAACATATGAATAGCTGCGATACATTGCACATGGAGATATGATAGACGCGGATATAATACAACGATAGTAATAACTTTATATGATATAATACTGTGTATTCTGTTCGTATACGAGTGCTATTAGTCGAGACTAACATCGTGAAAGTTGCCGGTGATGACCCACTCGCCGTGTCTGAACAGCAAGAGCTTCATGATGGAGGAGTCCTGCGATTGTAGTGTGGTGCCGTTCTTCATCGCGAACAGGATCAGACGTTCCTAACACGATAATAATGCAGTTATTACTCGTATTACAATAGTAACGTAGTTATAATGGGTGTGATATATGGGCGGGGGGTGTTGATCTGATATTATAGGTTATTTTATTTTTTCGTTTATGTTCTTTTTAATGTTTGAGTTTTACTTTTGATGCTTGATAGCTCTGGCATAAATAGTCTTTAAAATTAATTAAATTAAATTAATAAAGTATAGTATTATGAAATGTAGATGGCTCATGGAAAATGGTTTCGATATCGATAGTTATATTATTTATACACGATATCTTCATGAAATATGCCGATAATCGTAATAATATAATGTGCTAGATATCTTTGCTACATGCATGTATATTTGTATGATTTAATACCGATTAGAATTATGCACTATATATTTATTATACTAGAAGTTAATGTAGTCTGTTTTTATCCTTTATTTATATTAATATCATAGTTCAATAAATAAATATTATTATTATTAATAATACATATAGTATTAGAAGAAATACACATGATATACAGAAGTCTGTGTTAATGTTATAATCTTCAGATATCTCTATAGTATTTATGATACAACGTTATTTTATTTACTGGACTATTCGTGAATGACAAACAATATATATGTCGATGATATAGTCAACACAATGCCATTTAAATATCTAATATAATCATATATGTTTCTTATTTGTGATTTATATAATATACAATTAGTTACTAAAGGATTAACTTTGCACATAAACTTACTGCGAAATATATCATCTTCCCTCTACTCTATTCCTTCTAGTTCCCCTCTATATCTACCACCCTCTTCATCTCTATATCTATCACCCTACGCATCTAACCTTCGCTAGTTCCTCGTGTTGATACTCCAACAATTGCCGCTGGAAGTTGAAGTTTGGCTTAGCCTGATGATGGGCGGCCTGAACGCACTTGTAGGCATCGCGCCAGGTCACATGCTGCGCCGCCGCCGTCATCAGGTAGGCGACCGCGATGGTCGCTGATCTCGATATCCCCTGGTGACTGGAGAATGAGTCATAGTTGTGTAGGCTATCGAGAGGTTAAGGATTGAGGCGTGAAATTGGGTGATTAGTAGCGTTATTTTCTTATCTTAATTGAGTTATGAAACGATGATATATTTATAATTGATACGCACATCAATAATAAGTTAATAATACAACGATGATAATAACTTAATGTGACTTAATACTCAGAATTATGTTTCTGCTTATTATTGAATGGCTATATTTATTTACATCGGCCTATAGTTCTTGTTTATTAGATTAATTAAAGCACCTATCATTTATAAATTACAGAATGCTTTTATTATATTCTATTTAATATCTAGCATATATGTAACGGGTTAAATATAGATATAAATCATTGTAAAATGTGTAATCACAAGTAATTTAGTCAGTAATTGTCACAGTTTCTGATACATTTAGTTTACTATCTATATACAATTATAAAGGTATAACAATATAAAAGTTATACATCTATATTAACTAAATTTATATTGTAATGAAATTCTATCATAACTCCGATATAAGGATGGGTGATGTTTTAAATATAGATGCTACTATGGAATCTACTGTTTTATATTTGCTTATTCAGAAATATATAAATGTTAACTTTTTGATTTAGAGTGTGATTTGTTTTAGAAGGATAATTGGACAGTTGAATGTGTATTCTAATATTTTTTCAACCAGAATTTATAGTAAATATTAATCACTGACTTTATTTATCTATATTTTTATTTAATCATAGCTAATCATATAAGATGAACGTGTTATTATCCGGCGTGTCATGTATTCAGTGTAACATGCTTAGCCCTAGCTAGACTAGTTACAATAAATGTAAGAACAGTTGGACACCCGATTGAAAGATTGCATAGATACAATGGTAGACTGTCAAGCCACCTACACTACAAACATCACACCTTAAGCTTCACATTTATAACTTACGAATACAACTCTAACCACAGCAATAGAATATGGTTAGCATACTAATGAAGAGGACTAAGCTAATAATTGTATGAGGGTATGACCAATCAATGAATAAGATCATGACTAACCAATGAATAAGGTTATGACTAACCAATGAATGAGGACATTTCTATCGGCGACTCGAGCCGAATGGATGAACACATTGGCGCTGTGGAAGTACTGTTTGACGTTCTGGTGTGGGCTGTCCTTGGCGTCTAGGCACAGGTACACGTAACCCTGCGGTGTGTGTGTTATGATGATGATGATGATGTAACACATGGGTGCTGTTGCGCAACATCACGTTACTAATGTATAATTGTGATGAACGAGGAATAGCATATGAATAGTATAATAGCATATGAATTCACGTATTCTATTATTGAAATAAATATTTTACAATCATTAAATATATATTTATATATATATATATTTTTTTAAATAAATAAATAAAATATTATAATACGCCTTAGAAAATTATGAGAAAAATTATAGGTTTTATTAAATTGATAATATAATTTATTTACTAAACTTCTACATTATTCATATTTTCGATTATTTACACACAAATATATAATAAAAAATATATAACTTCTCGTGATGAAAATAAATACATTACATAGTCGCGCCGCGTACAGTGTTCCGTGTCTATAAGTATTACGTAATAGACGACGGTTAACCTTGAGCTTCTCCTTGGGCAGGATGTGGATGCTGACGATGTGTGTGATACGATGCTGACGCAGGAGTGACTCATCCGTTGATGAGGAGATGTTGCTCAGGTATAGTCCTTTCAGAATCTAGACAGGTTAACATCGTTACGGTGAATAGTAGGTATTGGTGGTCGTAGATAATACATAGACTTAAGATATTCGTAATAAATCCTATATATATATATATAAACAGGCGACAGCATAGAAAATATATTTATCTTTATCTGAAGCCCTTTAGAGGAAATAACAATATAATTAATTTAAATACTTCATATGAAAAAAATATACAACTTTCTTCTAATAAATGTTATTATTATTATTATTATATATATATATATCGGTAAATTGAATTATTTGATAATGTGAATGAATTATCAAATATAAAATAAATTTATCTTTCAATTTAATGATTCCATTGTAACATAAGTATGTTTAAATTATATAACTTATATATAGTGCATAATGATTTAATGTATCCATATAGTTGATTCAATATTTATAAGTAAGTACACAACATTGTTTTTTTATTATATAAATTGTTACAATAATATATAATTAATGAGTTTATATACAAAGTATAATCAAGTAAATATTATATTTTAGTAAGAATTCCAGACGTTTCGTATAATACGTTTCATATAAAAATATCAGACGTTTCGTATAAGAATTCCAGACGTTTCGTATAAAATACGTTTCATACAGATGTTTCGTATAATAATTTCGTCTGATATTTTTATACGAAACGACGGTCACCCCTTTACTAATATACTATAATAAGTTTCTATCGACTAGATACCTCTTTAGTTGATCAACTATAAGAATTCCTGTTTAATAGTTACCTGTTAGCAATACAATATTCATGGGAATCATTAAATATTGCACATTTGACATTTGTTATTCAGTAACCACCGCCGCGTGGGGCGTTAACAATTACGTAATTAATCAAGCTGTATTGATCAAGATATTGTATTGATTTTATATAGATATTTTGGGTTATTTGGTTTATTTTTGTTCTACTTAGATTTTGTTAGCTGCATTACTATAATATTGGTCATATGGTCACATAGTTATATGGTTTGAGGCATGAGTCATGCTAAACCTAATGATTACATCATAAAGTGAGCCTATACAAACTCAACTCGTCCTTTTTAATCGTAATCTCTCATCATTATGATCATCATAATCATTATGATGATGATCATATAAGTCATATGGTCATCTTAAAAATACACACTCACTTGATTAATTACGTAATTGTTAACGCCGCCCTCTTCACGTGCCGGTAGTTAATGAATAACAAATGTCAATGTTGACGTATTTAATGCATAGCCAATATAATATTCACTATTGAATTCAATATAAATTTTACAATTTGATAAATTATTTATTAAATATATATTTTAAATATTTTAAAATAATAACCTTATTCATTATATATTCTTTTATATTTCTAATATAAATGATAATATTTCATAAAATATATAAATTAAATTAAATTAATAATATTAAAATACTTAATATTTTTAAAATTATTTAAAATTTAAATAAATAAATATAAATACAAAACCTTATTTATATTATTTCCCATAGATACTATATATTTTGTTATAATTGAATTATTTAAGGTGAAAAAGCAAAATATGTATTAAAATATAGATTAGTTTAAATAATATCAAATCTATAGTTTAAATGCAAATTTGTTATAATAATGTATATAATTATAATTAATTTACAGATTGTTTATATTTAGGATTTTTATGTCAAAGAAATCAGATACAAATAAGTTAATAAAATAGGATATATAACTTCCATAGATATGGGAAAATGCTTGATAACCTGGAATAATATATGAAACAATTTCATATATTATTATAACTTGTAATTTACAAGTTATAATATATATATATATATATATATATATATATATATATATATATATATATATGAAACTGTTTTACGTGTTAGAAAGTTTTAGAAAGTCCTAAGATTTTCTAAAACTTTCTAAAAATATACTACAGGCATAGACATTTAAGGGGCGAACCCATAAATATATAACGTCGTTGACTACAGTCTGTAGTCTACAGAGTACAGTGAGAGGTGGTCGCAATCGTGGTGGTCAGCGTAAACGGTGGGAGCATAATGTATCAGAATGGACCAACTTAAGTGCTTCCGAATCCTTAAGGTTGAGAGGCGATAGAAGTAGATGCCGAGAAGTTATTTCAAAATCCACGATGGGGCCCCTACGACCAGTAGTCGTGACACAGAGCATGAGAGAAAGATGATGATCTCTCTAGCTCTATGGGTCGTGATAGTAATCGTGATAGTGGTCGTTGTCGTCGACAACCCGAAAATGTTCGTTTATCAAAGTTCGCAGAAACTTACAAATTGACAATTAAGCTAGAAGCCCTATAAATAATTTCATATGACATAAATGTATACACTTAAACGAGGTCAAAGATTTAGCGAAGCAAATATTTCTTTAAAAAAACATTTCCTTCGGAAAATCTTTGACGAGGTTATAGGAGGTCTTGATATAAACATTTAACAGCGAGTGAAATAAACATTTAATAAACGGAAAGAGAGTTATGATTAAACTATTCAGTGAGCTCAGTAATACAATTAAACATATAGGAATGCATTTGAATTATATCAGAATTACTATAACTAGGAAATGACGTATATAGATGATAGTGAATATTAGGATATTTGTTACAAATTAATTTAATAGGAGGAATATAAATAATGAACAATATATATATATTATATATAATATATAATATATAATAATATAATATATATTATATATATATATATACATATATATTTCAAACTAATCTACATTATAATTTATTTCTTTGATTGGTATAATCAAAAACGTTATATATTAATAGGAAATAGGTTTCGCCCCTTAGATGTCTATAGGTATAATCAAGACCTCCTATAACCACGAGGTATAGGAGGTATAATCCTTGTATATACATAATTAATATATATGATTATATATAATACTGGTAGTGGGATATCCCTAATGGAGTCCATGTTATTAGCAATACCTCTTATACCCAAGACCTCGGTGGTTATAGGAGGTATTAACAATTGTTATTAGCCACGTATTAAATAATTTGTTAATAATTAACTTAAGATTATTAGTACCAATTGGTACTAATAATTTACCCTTAGGTATTAGTAAGTCAAAAATCTTTGGTATAAATTTCAAAATAATTTAAATTATATTTATATTCTATTATTATTATTTAACCTATTAATCTATTTATTATATATTATAATTATCAAATATTTAATGTAAGTTATTAATTAATTCCTGGTTTAACCCATTACGTTAATTTATTTAAAAAATAATATCCAAATATAAATATATTGTAATCTAATTAATTATTACCATAATTATTTAATAATAAATTATTATGATAATAATAATTATCATTATCATAATGATTATGATAATCATAATAATTATGATAATCATAATAATTATTATCATAATAATTATTCTATAATTATTACCAGGTAATAATTACAGGATGGTAAAAATGGATGTATTAGAGTTTCCAATGGGGCACGAATAGTACATTCACGTGCTCTATCATCTATGATAATCATAGAGTTTATGTTATACGATCATAACGGATAGGTTTCTAATGTAAATAAGCGCGAAAAAGGATGAGTTTAGTTTTTATAGTCTCAATTTGGGATGTAATGAGTTTAACAAAAACAAAGCAGAACAAAACTAAGCCAATTTAACCAAATAACCCTAAATATCAATAAAACAAATATATATATACATTCCATGTATTTACATTCCCAACCTGTCCGTTATGATCGGAGACCCTGCTCTATGATTATCATAATGATATATATATATATATATATATGTGTGATAATTTTGTTTGCGATATATTTAGACTGGTATCTTTTGTTATATAAAACGCTGATGCGATTGTATTTTTAAATATCTGGTAACTCATTATTAGTTTTATATTTAATTATATTTTAATTATTTAAAATATACCAGACATTTTTTTATTTGTAAAATAAACATTTATTTATTTTAATATGTACATTTCTTTATTAATATATTTTATTTAATATAATATAATCAAAGATTTTCCGAAGGAAAAATATAACACTTACGCGAAATCGTGTAATTCGAATTTGTATACAAAATACCCCAGTGCCACCTATAGCGGGTTACTTTTAGGAACTATGTGTTGTTTATAATGTAAATTCGTATTTAACTATACACTTTTAAAATGTTAAATAATATGTTTTAAATTAATATTTATATTATGAAAACTAAGTGTGCATTACTGATATATAACAAACAAATATGAAATGTGTGTTTTAAATGCTATAAGTATATATTTAGTAAGTAAAAGCTAATTTATATTGCATGTAATTTAATGGAGCAATGACAACATTGTTGTATGCAAACAGAGACGAACCTAAATCTATTTCAGTGATTTCGATACTACTGCTAGCAGCGGCAGGGGATATTACTAAATTACGTTGCATGCATAGGGAGTGTTATATCTTTGCTTCGCAAAATCTTTGATATAATTTTATTAAAAATAAAAATATATTTATAAATTCGGTTTGATATGTTTGGTATACGAGTATAACGGACTGGTTGCTAATGTATATAAGCACGAAAAAGGATGAGTTGAGTTTTTATAAGCTCAATTTCCAAAATGTAATGTAGCAAAAAAAAAATCAGAACTAAACTAAACCAATTAAACTAAATAATCTTCAAATATCAATACAACAAATATATATTTACATTCTCAATCCGTACGTTATGATCGGATAACGATATTTTTATATGTTTAAATTCTAAATAATATACAGTGTATTACTTTATTACAATTTTAATATAATAATATTTAAATCATTAAGTTAATACCGAGTTTTTACATTAATTTGTATATAAATTTCATTTACTCCTGGATCATATAATGTAATACGAGAAAAGCATGCGAGCGTATAATAAAAGTTTCCAAAAATATGTAGATATCACGTCCTTGATATAATATATACAGTGATCGGCACCGATCCCGATCCTCTATTTATTCTCTTATGCAATCCTTTTCCCGATCCCGATTCCGATCCCGATTCCGATCCCGATCCTAAGTTTCTTACCCGATCCGGATCCGGATCCTAAGTTTCTTATCACAATATTATTTATATATTTAATTAATACAATTTTATTTCATAATTCGAAACAATATATATGTAGTTATAATACCTATGTAATATAAATTATTAATAATTGTAAATAATATTTATTATTAATATATTGTATTATATTTCAATAATAATTCAATTGAATTAAATGCATATATTGAATGTATATCATATAGATTATATGATATAGTCACTATATAGTGAATTAAATATATTTATTTATATAAATGCATTGGATACAAATATCTACTCATTGTACGACGTACAATATACGTTGAGTCAAAATCGGTGGTTTACTTATATGATATCAATTGATTAAATTCTATTGTGGTAAAAATAACAATTATTATTTATATACTACATAGTCTTGCAATTCCTTGGAAAACATTACAAAATAATGCAATACAATATCATATCAATGTAATAATACAATACTAAAATATTGTTAATATTCTTATAAATTAATATAATAATATTAGAGTATCGTATATGCAATTATGGGCACCGATCCTTTTTTTACGGATCAGCGATCCCGATACCTATACTTTTCCCTATCCCGATCCTCCATTCGTTATCCGATCATTTGCCTATCCCGATCCCGGTCCTTTCGATCCTCCCGATCCCGATCCAGATCGGATCGCCGATCAATAATCGAGATCCTGCCCATCATCGAATATATATTAATATAATTAAGGTGTGAGATTATATTTTGGTGTGTATATAGTATATACTATATACATATTGTATGATAACATTAGACAAATCTTGACTATAATATAATCGACTAACTATGAAGTAAAATAGGAAAATAGCTGGTGACCAAAATTTCCATTAACCAAATATTAGTAATATTAGTATTAGCATATCAAATATTAAATAAACATTAAGTGGTGGTGGGGTATGATAAATCACTTCTTAATGTTTTATAAATAACTTGATTTTTAGAAATATGAAAATAAATTAGTATAGATATAAGGTGCTGTATTCTTTATTCATTTTCTAATATTTCAATAATACAAATTCATTTTAGATTAATAAAATATTTGATTAACAAATTTCAAAAAAAGGGTTCAAATTACTCCACAAAAGGAGTACGTTAAAACATCTATAAAATAATTATAATTAATCATACTATATACTATATAGTATATAGTATACATATGTAATATAGATATTTAAAATAAATATATATTGTCACTATATCTATCTAATAAATATAACATGTATATTATTTGGGAAATAAATATATATATATATATCACAATTATATACTATAGTTTTTAAGTACTATATTACAGTTATCGTAGTACCCTTGCATATCTAATTACTTACTTAGTTACTTAGTCCAGTGACGATGTCATCATAGGGGGAGAACATGATAATAAAGAACATAACTTCCTCCATTCTTCACAATCAGCAGTCGTATATAGAAGTTCACATAAGGGGAGATAAGACCAGTCCAAAATGTCGTCCATCCAGTTTCTTTTTGGAAGGCCTTCATCATAACCTTGCAATATTATCTTAGCTAGAGATTCATGTCTTGAGATATTCCCAAACAAAGTCATTTTTCTACATAACACTGTATAATCGTAATTTCTTATTTTCCTTCTTATTTCGGTGGATATGTAGATATTAGTTTTAGATATTTGTTTGTATGTGATATTTAATAGTCTTATATGGGCTTAGATTCTAATGCACGTATCTTATTTTTAGAATCTTCCTACAAGATCCAGGTTTCACAGCCATATAGTAAAATGGATAGTACTAAAGATTTGAAGAGCTTTTACTTGAGATTGAATTCAATTTCTCTATATTTCCAAATCTTCTCCAATCTCACCATTGCTGCAGTTGCTGTATATAGTCTAATTAAAAGCTCTCTCTTGCTCTCTCTCCATTTTCAGTATGCAAATAAGCATCAAGATATTTGAATATTTTAAGATTCTCGAGCTGTTCTCCATATAAGGTGATCTTTGGTCTATATCCATAACCGTTTATGAGTATTTTGCTTTTTTCGTGACTATTTCCACACCATATGATGAAACACTTTTTACTAATTAGTCTGTAAACACTTGTAATTCACTTTCCGAGCCAGCTATAAGCTCAATATCATTAGCGAATCGTAGGTTGGAAATTAATCTTCATGCTATTGATATCATTGACTTGTGATTTTCTAGAGTGTACTGAATTATTATCTTTAGAAATATATTGAATAATACTGGAGATAGGCAACCCTGTCTTACATCTACTGTCGTTGGAAAGGAAAGACCAATTTGGTTGTTCAATAGAATAGAAATTTTTATATAATTATATAGTGATTGTATGATGTTGATTAGTTTGTAGTGTTCATTGTCGTCATGGCATGCAATATATCATTATACTCTAATAAAATCTTTTTAAAGCCGATGAAAATGTGATATAGTTTCCTTTATTGATCAATGTGTTTCTCCATTATAAGTATACAAATTAGAATTTATTCAATGGTGATTCGATTATTCCTAAAGCCTACCTGTTCCTCGGCCTAAATCCGTTCTGCCTGCGGGATTACCCGATTCAAAATGACTCTTAGTAGGATTTTCCTCATGTGACTTATGAGACTAATAGATCGATAGTTTGAGCACTGTTTGAGGTAGCCTTTCTTTGGTATAGGTATAATCAATGATGTAGTCCATGATTTTGGCCATTCTTTTGTAATCCAGACTTGTTAAAAGAGTTTAGTAAATATCTCAGTTATTACCGGTACACCTTCTTTGATAAGTTCACTTAATACATTATCTGTTATATTGTGTAGTGTATATGGTGTCTATAGCATACTTTGCAAAGATAAGAGAGCCAAGGCTTATGTATGTTTATTGAGGGAATTCCTAGACTTATTATTCGAGTGATATATATAGCGGCGGTCCGCTATCAGCTGCCGTCTGCGCGTGGGGCGGTCATGTGAGACGGCCATGCGAAACAGCCATGCAGGAATGTGAGTGCGTGATACCAGGCACTAGACGTACGTGCGCTGGTATCACGTTGATAGACAATATCGACGCATATCAATAATCAACTACAATAATCGATAATAATATATTACAATACAATATATGACATTATGGATACCCGGTGATGTGTATTTCTTCAGGCAATGTATTGCCATTTCACTTTTGATTTCAGTATTTGCAGCAACTGGTACATCTCAGACGAATGATTGTCGTTTTGTAATTTATCGCAATCAGGATTAATTTTAAAGTTATAGAGATCTTTGTAATACTCTGTCAATATTTATATTCTGGAATTATTATCTGCAAGAGGTATACTATTTTGTCTTCGATGATTGTCATTTTTCTAGATTTCTAATTGGTGATTAACTTTATATAGCATCATATTTATATATTACTTAAATAATTATTAAATATTTATATTCTGTATATTTAAATTATATATATATATATATATAATAAATATATTAATAAATACAATATATACAAAATGAGAATTTATTTACTTTTAATACCACTTAGTGTTGTGAGTTAATAAAAAACACATTTTTAACAGACGTTTTAAACGCGTTTTAAACCGTTTTAAACATAGAATAAAAAACGAAAAAAACAGAAAAAAACAAGAGACATAAATTTATACATATATTTATTTAATTATTAATATTTAAATTTAAATTTAAATTTAATTTGACAAATAATAATTTCTCTGCTCTTTTTTTGATATGATAAATTGTATAAAATTGAAAAATGAATGATTATTTAATAAATGTATAAAATAAATGTATACAAATATAATATTATTATAATAATAAAGTTAAATTAGATTTATTTTATATTTTTTTATAATAAATTGTATAATAATATATATTATGTTTAATATTATATAACAAAATTTATGAATTTTCAGATTTTTTTAATAATAATATATTAATATATAAAATAAATTTGAAAGTTCATAATATATTATTTATATTATTTTATATTATATTATAATAATATTATTAAATAATTTATTATATCAGAACATAAAATAAATCTAATTTTATTTTATTATTTATAATAATTTATTATAAAATAAATATGAAAGTTCATACAGCTTTTATAATACTAATTATATAATGTACATATATCTATATATTGTGATACAATCTCCATGTCTATAACATTAAATAATACAGAAATACTCAGTGTTATATTGTAACAAAATAAATATTATAATTATTATAATTGCAATACTAATGTTTAGTTTGACAATATGATTTAATGATGCTAATAATACAGATAATATATTATTTGAATTATTACTGATTATTCTTATAATATGTACTTACTTTATTATTATTTTATTATTTAACAACATATCTACTTTATTTAAATAATTTTATTTTTTGTAACAGAATTAATGGTAAAAAAACGAATAAAACAAATTAAAAACGAAAAAAAACGTGTAAAACATGTTTTAAACAAAAATTAATAAAAAACGAGTTTTTAACAACAATAATACCACTATATAAATAATTATATAACACCGTATAATGGTAAACGATTAATTCCCTCTCTAACTGTATATCAGATGGTTTCCGTTTACATCGGGGTCAGCTCCAATAATCGCCTCACCGTAGAGAACGCGATCGCAGTGTTTCTAATGAACTCCCTCCGAGCCGATGAAATAGTGGCAGACTGCGATGTGTGTTACTCGCTACAAGATCGTAACCTGGCAGCGTCGTCGGAGGTTATTAACATTAGTACGCCGCGTTTAACTAATAGAATATGCACGTGTCTCTGTAGCTGGTTCCTGTGCAATGTAACCGATGATTTACAAAACGGGTGCTGGGGTGCGACTATGGGAGTTGTTAATCACAATATAATGAAAATGCATATTCGATAATAAAATATAATAGTTATTTTTTTAATTTACACACGATATTTTGAATATATATGATTCGAGTTTTTATATAGTTATTTTATTATATTTGCACGTTCGACTTATATTCCATTTAATGACATCAACATGTAAATAGATAGATGTAAACAGACAGATAGTTACTATCTCTATTAACTATCTGTATTTATTTGAGGAGACTAAACTTCAGGCGAATATTTGCTAGCTAATATAATGCATTCATGAATATCTATTACATTTGATCTATACAAATGCGATTAATTGCAAATTCACCCATATAATAGTATTGGTGACCTTACCTTAACACTGATAGTTAATACAGACAGTGACATAGTTAATACAGACAGTGTAATAGTTAATACAGACAGTGAAATAGTTATACAGACAGTGTAATAGTTAATACAGACAGTGAAATAGTTAATACAGACAGTGTAATAGTTAATACAGACAGTTTATAGTACATTCAGACAGTGAAATAGTTAATACAGACAGTGTAATAGTTACTACAGACAGTTTATAGTTAATACAGACAGTGTAATAGTTAATACAGACAGTGTAATAGTTAATACGGACAGTGTAATAGTTGATACAGACAGTGTAATAGTTAATACAGACAGTGTAATAGTTACTACAGACAGTTTATAGTTAATACAGACAGTGTAATAGTTAATACAGACAGTGTAATAGTTAATACGGACAGTGTAATAGTTGATACAGACAGTGTAATAGTTAATACAGACAGTGTAATAGTTAATACAGACAATGTAATAGTTAATACAGACAGTGTAATAGATAATACAGACAGTGTAATAGTTAATACAGACAGTATAATAGTTAATACAGACAGTGTAATAGTTAATACGGACAGTGTAATAGTTAATAAAGACAGTGTAATAGTGAATACAGACAGTGTAATAGTTAATACAGACAGTGTGATAGTTAATACAGACAGTGTAATAGTTAATACAGACAGTGTAATAGTTAATAGACAGTGTAATAGTTAATACAGACAGTGTAATAGTTAATACAGACAGTGTAATAGTTAATACATACAGTGTAATAGTTAATACAGACAGTGTAATAGTTAATACGGACAGTGTAATAGTTGATACGGACAGTGTAATAGTTAATACAGACAGTGTAATAGTTAATACAGACAGTGTAATAGTTAATACAGACAGTGTAATAGTTAATACAGACAGTGTAATAGTTAATACAGACAGTGTAATAGTTAATACAGACAGTGTAATAGTTAATACAGACAGTGAAATAGTTAATACAGACAGTGTAATAGTTAATACAGACAGTGTAATAGTTAATACAGACAGTGAAATAGTTAATACAGACAGTGTAATAGTTAATACAGACAGTGTAATAGTTGATACAGACAGTGTAATAGTTAATACAGACAGTGTAATAGTTAATACAGATAGTGTAATAGTTAATACAGACAGTGTAATAGTTAATACAGACAGTGTAATAGTTAATACAGACAGTGAAATAGTTAATACAGACAGTGTAATAGTTAATACAGACAATGTAATAGTCGATACCGATAAGGATCAGTCTGTATAACTCTTCTCTAACGCTGCCTCCCTCACATAGATCTTTACGCTCACAGAAACACCGAAGGTAGCGGCAGATGTACCGACTCCATCGTTACGCAGATGTCAGCTGCCGGCCGTTATTAAGAAGTACACGTCATCACCACCCCACAGCAAAGACTCTAGAAGCAGCGGTGACAGTAGCAAAGACTCTAGAAGCAGCGGTAATAGTAGCAAAGACTCTAGAAGCAGCGGTTACAGTAGCAAAGACTCTAGAAGCAGCGGTGACAGTAGCAAAGACTCTAGCAGCAGCGGTGAGAGTAGCAAAGACTCTAGAAGCAGCGGTAATAATAGCAAAGACTCTAGAAGCAGCGGTGGTATCGAGGTCGTGTACTGCGGGCTGTGTTCCGTTCTGAGAACCATAGTTAAACCCGTTCACTACTGGGGTTAGGGCTGTTCAATGGTAATAAGGGTTGTAGCATAATATGCTTGCTGTATTTCAATGATACTAGAACGTGATCTATTTTGCCGTTCATATGTAAACACTGTCGTAAGAAGAGTTTCACATGGAAATACTTTGATACAAATTTTTTATAAATCGTATGAGCATTTAAGAAGTTGTGAGAAGTAAATCGATGTACTTGTATTCATATCGTATTGTGTATTCAATGTAGACCTGAAGTATTTAAGGTTTCCTCGCATTGTAAATGAAATATATATATTTATATTAATATGTTATAAATAATAAAATATAATACTAATTATTTATTATAAGAACATTTTTTCCTTTTTCTCATATATAATATAAACTATATATGTTTTGATATCTTCAAATATTTACAATATATTCTACTGTTGCCACCCATTACACATATAGTATTATATATGCGCCCCCCACCACCCCCAATTCACATAACTACCTTCGACTATCTTGCTCTCTCTCTCGTCGTAATAGGATCACCAGATGACAATGATGAAGCTAGCCCTCAGAAGAAGAAGAAACCTGTGGAGATAATAGGGCTGCTGGGCTCTAATAACAAATGTCTGAAGGCTTGCAAGGACGTGTCCATATGGACGCGTTACTGCGAGGTTCTGCTGCCGTCGCTGGTCGCCGACCTGTCTTCTAAGTCGTCGTTAGCAACACGGGGGTGATGTAGTCATGGTAACCCACCAGTTAATAGTTCATCATTTATAGTTAGCGAATAAAAATCTCAGTTTTTTTAAGATCAAATTTAATTTCTTAGATATTTTCAAATATTCGCGAGTATGGCTTCCTCAACTTAAACGAAAAACTTCTAATACGCTTAGATGATTATTATTAATATTACAATTATTTTATTATTAATTTGTGTTATGAGTATTTAAGATATGAATTTATATAAATATTGGATATGCTAAATCTGTTATAAAGTACACCACTGCGCCTAACGTTTCACCAACTCGCGCCTCATCTTCTATCATCGGGGGTGTAGACTATCTGAGAACACGTTCGACTGCCTACACCCGCTAGAGAAACACCTGGCGAAGAAGCCGGTTGTTAAGAACCGCAACAAGAGGCAACGGGAGGCGGGTCGCTCCAACCCCATCACCTCCTCATCCTCCACAACCTCCTCATCCTCATCCTCCTTCACTCTACGCCACGACTATATGGAAGGTATAGACGTCACTCTGACCGATTACGCCCTGTTCCCGATGATTCACTGCGTCGTGGTTAGTCATTGCTTACGTAACTATGTCACTTCACTGTTACGTTATGTAGCTATATCGCTATGTTATATAGCTATATCGCTACGTCACTATTAAATTATATATTACTATATTATATAATTACATAATATATAAAGTCTGACTTAATTTTCAATTTAAAATTTATCAATTTCTTTATCTAAATAAAAAAATGTTCAACTATAAATTTATATTAAATTTACCGGTTATATTTAAAAATATTGAACAAGTAAATAGGTTTCAATTAAGAGTAATATTTTTGTCTATAACTATAAAAAAATTGAGAGTGAATTATCAATTTTCACCATTAAATATAGATTATCGTTGTATATTCTTATTACACCCCATCACAGCAATTCACGTCCAGCGATTACGTGGAAGGTGCGTTCCCCCTGCTGTATCGCTGGTATTTACTGATGGAGTGTAGACATCACCTGCTGACTATCTACCGAGCCACATTCCTACCCGTAGATAGTAGGTTCAACACAGCCTCTCTGTCAAGGGTTAAGGCTCCGTCTGATATCGACGTATTGACCAGTAAGATCAGGTTAGGGGACTCGTTAAGCAATACCACTGGGCTAGGGGCCTTATTAAGCAATACCACTGGGTTAGGGGGCTTATTAAGCAATACCACTTGGTTAGGGGCCTTATTAATCAATACCACTGGGTTAGGGGCCTCGTTAAGCAATAACACTGGGTTAAGGGCCTTATTAAGTAATACCACTGGGCTAGGGGCTTCGTTAAGCAATACTACTGGGTTAGGGGCCTTATTAAGCAATACCACTTGGTTAGGGGCCTTATTAATCAATACCACTGGGTTAGGGGCCTTATTAAGCAATACCACTGGGTTAGGGGACTCGTTAAGCAATACCACTGGGTTAGGGGCCTTATTAATCAATACCACTGGGTTAGGGGCCTTATTAAGCAATACCACTGGGTTAGGGGTTTCGTTAAGCAATACCACTGGGTTAGGAGCCTTCTTAACAAGTATAATCAGGTTATGTGCCAATGAATAGAACAATGTGAATTATTGATTATAATAACATTGTTATGAGAAAGAGTTCGTTATATCTGATAACAGATTATTTAATGTATCTATTGAATTCCTGTTCAAATGTATTTATGTGTATATATTCCATGTGTTTTCTATGATACGTCAATGCCATAATTCAATGTTCAGTTATATCACTATTAACATGAGCTAAATTGTATCTTTATTTGATACGCATGTATTACGTACATCTATTACGATTACGAGCGATGACTCAGCACTAATATCTACATATCAGTCTACATGTAATCGTAGCTATATACCGTATCACATTACGTAATGAACAATGCATTGCATGATATATAATACTATGCCCTAGAAGCTCTCCTTCTCTCCTCAACCACTTCTCCCTTCTACTCCTTGTTATTAATAATGTATCACTTTATGCAGTCGTATCACGGGAACTAAGAAATGTAAAGATGAAGACTCTGAGTTCGATGACATCGTATCTAAAGTTAGACATCGGTCGTAGGGGTTCCTATGTATTAGACTCGAGCACTACTGGCACACCGGTTAATTCTGTATCACTTCATTCCGTGTATATTATCGGTTGTTTCAATCAAATGTGTTATCGAATAGTACATAACTTTGATTTTATAGTTTATTAAATTAAATCAGTCAATCATCATATATTATGCAATAAGAAATATATATTATTCAATATTATGCAATAATATGTAATTAGAATTAATACGTAAGTAAATAATCATTTGTGTCAATTATTACGACAAAATTATCTTATTATTACCAAGATTACAACTATATTATTATTATTACACGGAAATAACATTACGACTACACATTTACACTATTACGATAAATAAAAGAAAATAATAAAGGTGTATAAATAAAATGACACCTAAATACTCGCGTACCCTAGATTCGTCATCTGAACCTGTGGTCGAATGATACCGTTGCTGCGGGACCGGAGACCCACGCCGAGGACCCGTTAGCCCCACTCCCCCCCGCTTTACACCCTGAGAGAAGCTCTCTCCCCGCGGCCCGTGCCAGCCGTAAACACGACCAGCTCGTCAGTATGGCGACGGAGGTTGTGGCACTGACTCGGTCTGGTGATGTCGTCGTCGATTTCTGCGCCGGATCCGTTAGACTTCATCATAGCTATGCTCTCCTCCTCCTCCTAATCCTCCTCCTTTTATTCCTATTCCTCATCCTCCTCCTCCTAATCCCCCTCCTCCTATTTTTATTCCTCATCATACTCATATTTTTCCTTCTTCTCTTCTCTTCTCTTCCCCCTACTTCACCTCCTATTCCAACTACTGAATCTTTCCTATTTCTCCATCTCCTTCCCAACCTCCTCACCCTCAACATCCCCACTTCCTCTTCCTATTACTCTTCCCCTAATTCTCCTGCTCATCCTACTTCTACTGATCCTTATCCTCCCCCTCCTCGTTCACCTTTACTTCCTCGCAATCTTCCTCTCCCTCCTCTACCTCACCCATCTTGATATTTAGTCAGAATCTTCTAAGTTTAAAGTTTTAATTCTACTAATGATCTTCTATATATTATATCACTTAGCTTTTACTTAGTTATCTTCCGTTCACTTTCTTATTCTATATTTACTTCATTATACGATCTACTCACCTGTAGATATTTCTCTGTTTCCCTCTCCTAACAATGGGTTCCTCTTAACGTATGTATTGTTGCCTTTCTTAAACTCTTAACGTATGTGTGTTCTGTTCCTCTCACTCATTTCTCCTTGAAGTCCTCTACTGTATCCTCTACTGTATCAACCCCAACTAGCTAGTTTGTGATTAACCATGTAAGCCATATTTATTTGTAACTATCTGTTGCGCTAATATTAAATGTATTAGATTTATGTATACTACTTATATAACTTTAACTTTAACTAGGTGAAATATGTTCGTCTACATTTTTATTATATTTAAGGCTGCTTTAAAATCAAGTGCATCATCAATATATCTTATAATTGTATATATATATAATATAATTTTATATATATATATATATATATATTTATAGAAATATTATGAAAATTGATTAGTTAGAAAGTATTAAATTTGATAAATATTCATTTATGTATATTTTATATTTTTATATATATTTTATTATATAAAACTTCATTTTCCTGAATTTTTGATTTACTTATATTTCTCAGAATTCTTTTTATTTTTATAATTTTAATAAAGCAATATATAGCTGAATTCGGATTTAAATTTGATAAAATAACATTATTAATATAAATATTCATTTGAAATATAAATATATACAGTATATAATATATTTTTTATAAATCAGATATCAATTATATATATATATATATATATATAGGTATAGAATAAATAATTTGTTGTTGTGAAATATATATAATATTATATAATATAATTAATTTTAATATTTATATATAATAATGATACTTTTAATTTAGATTTATCATCTTTTGTCATAATTATATGTTGAAAATTTCACTGTTATAAATCAGTTTATAAATAATATATAAATATAGTAAATATAAATGTAGTATATTTTATTACTTTATGATTGTCGACAATAATATATTAATGAAGTCAATAATAAATGTTTCAGGGACATCTCTGCATATTACTAGCCAATCAGATGCGCGACGTGACTTTTATCCTTGTGGAGAACAAAGAGGAATCTATTGAGTTCGCAGTGCAGACAATATTGCAGATGGGCCTTACTAATATCATAATCTATAAAGTTTGTATCATTACAGCATATGTTTAATACGACTTGTTCTTTATCGTTTATTACTATTCGTTTATATCTATTTCAGACCTTTTTACGCGACCTTGATATATTATAATAGTAACCCATAGGTCGTATAGAATTTAATAACGCGAATGTAAAGTCCCACACCAATGCCCCATTACGGTGTAACTTTACAATGTACCATCAAGCCCTACTCCCCCACTACTCTACCGCCAGTATACCTTCACAGTACCCACAATACCCACATTCCCCACCCCAGTGTAGACTAACACTACCTACATCATCTCCAAACCCTATCTCTCCCCTAACCCCATACCCCCCCACCAGTGTAACCTAACCCCCACCACTACCCTAACCCCTATACCCCCACCCCAGTGTAACCTACTCCTCCTACCCCCCACCCTCAGTGTAACATAACACTACCCACAACATCTCCAAACCCTATCTCTCCCCTAAACCCATACCCCCACCCCAGTGTAACCTAACCCCTATACCCCCACCCCCAGTGTAACCTAACACCATACCCCCACCCCCAGTGTAACCTAACCCCATACCCCCACCCCCAGTGTAACCTAACCCCATACCCCCACCCCCAGTGTAACCTTACCGACTTCGAGGGCCACTTCGACGTTGGCTGCGCCCTACACGCGTGCGGGGTTGCCACCGACCTCGTCATAGAGCGCTGCACCCTGGTGGCAGCTCGCTTCGTCATCGCGCCCTGTTGCTATGGTAACGTGGCCCCTACCCTCGACATCGCGTTCCCTCGCTCCTCGGAATACAGCGGTCTCCTCGACTCCAAGGTCCGTGGGGTCATGTCCTTACGAACATCTCTATGTTCTCTTTGTAATCATTTAGCCTATTTTACTTTATATATATATATTTAAAATCTCCTCCACTCCAAGGTAACCTAACCATACCCCACCTAAGCCCTACTCCACCGCCCCCATTACATTATAATCTAACATTACCTTCATACCCTTCTCCCCCTGTGTAGCTTAACCATCCCACATACCCTACTCCTCCCCAGTGCACCTTCATAGTACCCACATGCCCCACTTTCCTCGCCACATCTACTGTGCGAACATGTCCTACCCCTCATCATAGTTATTTGTAATGAGTGTATGAAGCTCTGACATCTCGTAGGGTCCATTTATATCCGTTATTTGTATTGTATACGATATATATATCGTGATTTCAGTAAATAAAAGTCAGTGATATCAGGTCCTTCTCTAATAGTTTAAGTGTATGTATAACTGCCTGTGTGGCTCAGTTGGCTAAGGCGTCAGACACACAAGCAGTAGGACACGGGTTCAAGCCTAGTCCGGACCATTAAAATAGGTCTTAAATAATATTTAGAAGTGATCTTATATAATTGTGTATAAAAATATGATCGGCTCTCGTTAAAACCATGGATACCTAACATGAGATTATTATCGAAGGTATATTAGTGTCAATTAGTTAAGACTTCTACATATTACCTAATTTTACAATACCGACATTTGCTTAACTTGACTCAATTTATCATCCCTTAAATTATGCTTTAATATCTTTTAACATGCTTTAAATTATTATTTATATAATGAAATCTAAGTTTTCATTTCTAATATATAAAAAAGCAATAGGATACGTTGGTTGTAAATATTCTAGTTATCTATGTGGCCAGTCAAATTAATGTATATTGCATGTAATTTAATAAAATAATGAAAACATTTTTGTATGAAAAATGTGGTAAAAGCTAGATCTATTTCAATGATTTCGATACTACTGCTAGCAGCGGGACGCATTAATAATATTTTTGTTGCATAGATAGGGATTGTGTTATAGATTGTGTTATATCTTTGTTTTGCTAAATATTTGGTACTATACTGTATAAATATTCCTTATAATCGTGTACATTCTGTGCCTTCGTCTATATTCTTTGTTATATTTTATATTCACTTTAGTGTGTAACTCTTCTATATTCCATGTATCGCTGATCTCATACCCCTGTAATACTGATTAATATGCTATGGTTACTTTTAGATGTAGAATATATCATGTATTTAAGTGAAAATACTTCCGTTCTATATATTATAGATCAGTTTATTTTGTATTAAATTCACACAATTTAATTTTATAATTAATTAACTACAACATATTGAATACAGTCTTCATTGATATAGATTATAACAATATTAAATCTTTTATATTATGTTTTATTATTAAAATTTTAATACAATATTTATATACTAGTTTATTTTTTAAATACTATTTATACCAATACTTATATAATTAGATAATATAATTTAGACAAATTATAATATCTAAAATATATATTAATTAAATTATATTATGTATTATTATTATTATTATTAAATTTATCCTGATAATTATTTTGCTTGTTTATTGTATACTATGTTTATTTTATTAGTTTAACAAATATTATTTTAATTATTTGTTGAGGTGTTGTGGAGTATTCAGTCTTTTGTGTATAACTCTAAAACTTCTTGAGGGGTTCAATTGTATCCGCTATTTATATTGTATATTTATATATATATATATATATATATATATTAATATAAGTTACATTATATACTGTCAGTATGATTACATATTATTGCATACTACCTTTACAGAAATATCAATACCTGGCTCACGTCGCAGATCAAACTGAAGTTAAATCTGCAAATGCTGAAAATGGTTATTATAGATAATTTATATAGAATATTAACTTATTATTTAAATATAATGTTTAGATTTATAGTTATACATTATTTAGATAATATATATATATAATTGTATATAATATTAGAGAATTAGATATTTCTTCTTCGTTACCAATGTAAATACTGTTTTATAATTACAAATGTATTTTAAATAATTACTTAACTAATACTGATGTAATACTAAATATTATTGATATAGATTTTTTTAATCTGAAATATAAAAAATCAGTTATGAAGTAAATTATAAAGTTTATACACATTCATTCAAGTATTTAACTAATTAGTAATTCCACTTGATAGTTATATTGATGTATACATTAATGCTTGACAGTACGTCATACGCTTTATTTACAAACTGTATAATATATGTAGACATTATATTAGTAATATTTATAAGAAGAATTTTATTTGTTTTCTGTTTCGTTTTCTAGTTTATATTAATATTCCTTTTCCTCCTAAAGGCTTCACAATAATATAACATATTTTCTATTGTTATCACCCTTATAAATATTATGTAATCATGATGTAATATGGACAACAATAGGACGTCTAGCGATGAAGCTGATTGATTCCGATCGTCTTCTCGCCATTAAGAACAAGTATTCGCAAGTTTTTCTGAGGTCTATGAAGCCGCTGTCTTGTTCCCCAAAGAATAATCAACTCATCGCTTATTAATCTTGTTACGTCGGTATCATTGATTTCAATTTACTTTTGTTTAATAAACTGAATTATATAATTATTTAATTATCATTTTAAATATATTCTTATATTATATAGGTTTATATTTATTAAAATTATTAAATAATTCATAGATCATATTTTCTTTATAATATATTGATATTAAATATTTAATTTTTGATACATAGATATTTATTTATATTATAATGAAAGTTGATTTAATGAATAAAATAAAATGAATTCACAGTAATTTTGTTGATTCAGAAATACATGCAATTATAAGTTACAATGTATAAGAATATATTATAATAAATAAATATAATTAATAATTAAAAATATAATAAATATAAGTCACAATATTCAGTTGGTATAGGTATTTTTTATATATATATATATATATATATATATATATATATATATATATATATATATATATATATATATACTTTAGTAAGTAGAGTATATATTTATATGCTAACATATTCATATATAGAGACATATATTAACGTTATTATATAATAACCTACATGGTAAATAATTTATATTTGATATGGCTTAAAATAAATGAAATAACTATACAATACTTACATTATACAGAAGTAATTATAACTATTACGGTGTTATATATTAATATACAATTTAATATACAAATAGAAATACCTTCTATAGTAGTCAATCACCACCAAAAATAAGGAAATTGATAATATAATTATATACCTATTTAGTAACAAATAAAAATAGATTATTAACATTCATGATTATAATTCACCTTATTAATAGGATAATTAGTCCTATTTTATCAAATTTATTTAATCTATCAATATCTACAAATATTTATCCTAATATTATTAACAATTTAAAATATATTTTTCTACACTTAAAGAGAATAAATCTAACTTTTATAGTTGCAAAATAATTTTACTTATAGTCGAAATTCAAAAATAATTGAAAATTGATTATATTTTTTAATTTCTATAAATTTGTAATTCTATTATCCTATAGGATAAGATCTCTTATCAATTTTATTTAGATTAAACTCCTGATTAACGTACCATTAATTTGTTAATATTGTAAAGCTTAATGTTGAGAAAACTAACTATATATTATCTAGCCTATTGCTATAGCTAAATAGCTATAGCCTATTGTTTAATTTTTACAAATTTATTAGAATAATTTTGTTATATATTAAATTTTTATTTTAATAAACAATGATGAATCTAATAAACAATGAAAGTAAATGAATTATATTTTATTATTCTTATTTTAATGGGTTACTTATATATCACTTATGTATTTTTATCTAATATATGCTAAGTTACAATAGTTTATATATGGTACTGTATTATATACAGAGCTGGGCAGTATCGCCGATACAGTATCTATTAAGGCTATTAAAGTATCTATTTAGGCAAAAAAGCAGTATCGTAGATACATTTGTATTTGTATTTGTATCTATTATAAAAATTATAAAAGTATTTGTAATCGTATCTATTAGTCATCAATAGTATCTACGATACTTATCTACTAAGAAAATTATGTAAACAGATACATTTTATTAAATAATATATCATTCGGACAACATATGTATTTTATATCAATATTTTATATTATCATATTATAAATTAATTTTAACATCAATATATTTTTAATCAAATATCTTTTTTAAATATTGAAATTAATTATTGTTAAAAATTTTGATATATCAATTATAGTGATATTCTCAAAAACCATTATATACATTTATTGAAAACAAAGACATTATTTAGATAATATATTTTATATAATAATTGATTTATAATTCAAAATTATATATTACATTGAAAGATAAAATCATTTTAATAAATATGATTAATTCTAAATAATAATAATTAATAATATATTAATAATTTATTTTTTGTATATTTGATAATTTACTATATTCGTGTTGAACATTCGAAAGTAAAGGTCGCTGATTATTTTGAGATGAAAAATAGTATATTGTAATAATGTATATTTCTCTATAGTCTGTAATGGCTCATATTATAATTTCAGATGAAATAAACGCTGGTATACCAGCGTGTGTACAACCTAGATGAACCTTTTAGTGTATACACTAAAAGATTCATCGTGGGTATCATTAAATGTTATTAAATATCAACAAATTTATTCTATATCATCTATTGAAGAACACGTTATAAGGTGTAGATATTTAATATGTCCTTTGAAAAGGGTATCCCACAACCAGTTTTTCAGGAAATAATGTCCAGTTATTTATATCTGTAATGCAATTGTTAAGTACATGTCATATACCACTGTTAGGGTCTATCAATCTACAGTGTAATTGTATGTCATCTGCATACGAGTAAGAGTCGACTAAATATATATAGTGGGGTTTGTCATAAATATTTGTCAATAATTTTAAATTAGGGAAGTAGGTAGATATTATATTATATTAGTACCTAGATAGATATTGAACAGGAGTGGACCAAGGACAGATCCTTTAAGTACTTCATGAGTAACTTTACAAGTTTTAGAAATTAGTGAATTTATGCTAAGTTGGTAAAAATGACCAGTTAGGTATGATATTAAGCAATCGAGTGCAGTACCAGTTATTCCTATAGAGGATAGTCCATTTATAAGGATATTATGTTAAATGGTAAATAATGCATCTGATAAATCAAGGAGAATGTAGTGAGTTACCCTATTACTTTCCAAAAATGTTCGGGAAATATAGTAACTTTAAAGGGGGTGCGACTACAACGTGTAGAAACTCACTTTCTAGAAATGTTTCCGGATATTATTCAGTGTAATGTACCTTGATATGTACTATCAAATTCGACATCTATGAATATATATATATATATATATATATATATATATATATATATATATATATATATATATATATATATATATAGTACCTATATTATATGATATAATATATATCTATATAATTTATATCTATATATTTATATATATATATATTGTATATAATTATAATGTATTTGTATCTACTAAGACAATTCTGTATTTGTAATTGTATCTACTATGATTTTTTTTAAAGTAATTGTAGGTATCTATTATTGTAAAATCTATTATAAGAAAAAAGTGTGTAATTGTAATTATATCTATTATACATTTTTTGAGTATCGTGCCCAGCTCTGATTATATAATAACATACTACCTTTCCATAATATCATAATACCAAAGAAGCAAATATATAACACTCCCAATCAATGCAAATAATGAATAGTTATCCGCGCCGCTTCTAGAAGTATCTAGTATAGAATAACAGAAATAGATTTAGTTTTGGCATGGTTTTTAAGGGGGTAACCTAATGGATAAATTAGTTAAAATCGATGTAGGAATCCTATCAGTGAAATAGCCAAAAGCTGGTAGGTATATAACTTATAAGTGAGATTTCCCGATTTCCACGTCAGGCATTTTTTGTATTTCTCTCATGTTTATAAATAACTTATTAAACAAAAAATCTAAACACAATTACACAAATATTACTATTTCTATTGTATTGTCATAATACAAATTATTAGGTATTTTATATCCTACTTATTTCTTTCCCGGTGTGGATCAATTGGCTAAGGCGTCACACAAGCATATTAGTAGGTATATAGGTATATAGGTATATTGTAGGCATATATTTATAGTTTACTGGTCAAATAAAAATCTATGATTGTAGTTGTAAGATGTAGGGGAAATTAACCGAATACGGACACTCTGTAGGAAAAAAATTTTTAATTAATAAAATATTTATAATTATATAAATAGTCTAAAAAAGTATTTTTTATATTTTAATTATTCAAAATATTGCTGATATATCCAATAAACTGATTTTTTATTACGTTTTTAAATTTATGAAAAATAAAATTTCAACTTAAAACCTTCTCAAGAATATACAATTTTATTAAAATATAACACTATATTATTAAAAAATAAAGTATTCTAAAATTATATATATAATTTCTATATTTGTTATAAAATGTCCATTAAATTATAAGCATATATCTAGAGGTCATATACATCCCTAATACTGACACTCTATATGTCTTAATACGGACACCATATATGGTACTATACCCTATAGGGTATAGCTATAACCAATAAGCTTATAGCTATAACCAATAAGCGCTCAGCGTATGAACTATTCTGATATTCATAAAAATATCGTGTGTTATAATATTAATACCACCAATAAAGCTAAATATAAAATTTGTATTATTTAGATTATTAAATTGTATTATTAATTAAAAAATAATAAAAATAAATAAATTATTAAATAATTAAATAAGAATAAATTGTTCATAAAATTAATTATAAGTAATGTAATTATAATTTGTCTGATTGATTCATCAATAATGTATAATTTATCTAGTGGCATATAGGGTGTCCGTATTCGGACATGTGTACCCGAATACGGACACCCCCGTTATCTGTGTAATTAAAAAATTAAATACAATTTTAAAATCACAATAATATCTATAATCATATAATATTAATATATTGTAATTTTTGAATACAAATAATGAGTCATAACATGTTAAGACCATTTATTGTTAAAGTGTCCATATTATGATACTTTCCCCTATGTATATAGTAATATTTAGTAGGTAGGTACAGTAGGTAGGTATAGTTCACTGTAGGATCTATGAGAGTATTACACCTTGACACATATTCGGTTCGATTTAATCAATATCACATCTGAAGAAATAAATTATAGTCACTCATATAATATGAATATATATATATATATATATATATATAGTATATTATATATATATATATATATATATATATATATATATATATTAGAATATAAGATATGTATGTAATGCATAATTAATACGTACTTTGTTGTTATTGGTCGGTAATTATCAGATAATTAGTGAATATCGAGTGCCTAATGATCAATGCATAAATAATTACGTAAGAGAATAATTATCGGAAGTATTAAATGTATAATCTATTTGTCGTTGACCAAGGTAGAGAGTCTTTATGTTAGTATTATAATATATATATATATATATATATATATATATATATATATATATATAAATATTATTTGGTGAATAATAATTAAAATAATTGTAATTATGATTATCATTAGAGTGATATTATAACACTCGATAATAGTATTAATTTAATTATTAAATTGTAATACAATAGATTAATAAATACAAACTAGATACATTTGTCATTTTAAAATACTAACGCTATGGGTATTACTATAAAATTTATCGTATACACTATATATTATTGATGAACTAATAAGATACATTACAATTACATTATTTATAATTAATTTTATTAATAATTTAATATAATTTAATTATAATTAATTTATTAATTTTATTATTGTATTAATTAATAATACAATTTAAGTATCTAAATACAAAAAAATTAGATTTAGTTTCATTGGTGGTATTAATATTATAATTCACGCGATTTTTATGAACATCAGAATAGTTGAGTTAAGACATCTAGATTGTCCGACGGATACAAGTCCCATATATATATATATATATATATATATATATATATAAGTCCCTAATACGGACAGTGTCCGTCGGACACTGTCTGTATTAGGGACTTAACGTTAACACTGTCCTCTTACACCCGACTAGGTTAACATCAACCTATTCAATATTAATAACACGTAATTCTGTTTATAGAAGTGTATATGTATAATATAGGTGTATATATATATATATATATATATATAGTATATATACTTTTAATTATAAGCGAGATATCCTGGTTACAACTCAAGGCAGTTCTTGTTGTTTCTCTTGTGTTTATCAAGAACTTAATAAACAATAAATTAAAACACAAGAAAAAAAAGATGTTATTATATATAAATATAATTGTTTTGTATTGTACTGGGCCACTCACTGTTATTTATAACATGTACATGTCTTACTTATGTAATAGACCCGTGTCCTACGTAATACATGGGTCTATTACTCCTTGAGGGATCCATTTGTATCCTCTACTGGGAATGTATTCAATACATATATAGGCTATTAAGTACCTATATGCGTACATTCTATATTCTACCGTTGTAGAATAACGCATAGTATTTCAAACTATACACAATACATTATAGTATATAATATATAATATACTATACACAGTATACTATACTATATATTATATATTATACTATATATATACAGTATATTATATATATATTATATGTATACATATATTATTCCTTAACTATACTTATATTGAATGCAATTAAATTATTCCAAAATAATTGATTAGGTAGGCAATATTGTTTCTATTGTTATATTGGTATAGTCATAGGTATCTATTAATAGTTCTTATCACTATCACCTCTGCATATAATCCTATAGGAAAATCCTATCGGAGGTATACCTCCGATAAAAGTGAATATGATGTCATGCACATACTACGTCACACATTACTCTAAGAGTTTAGGACATACATTAGTTCATTATTTAAATAGAACATATTACTTTATATATACATATATATATATATATATATATATATATATATATATATATATATATATATATATATCAATGTTTAAATAATGTTTAAAACTTAACTTTAAGTAGAACCTAATGTAGAGTTTAAGCATATGGCTTATAGGTTTAATGCATTCGTTTAAATTATAGTTATATGTGAAAATATAGAACATTATTATTATTTAACTTTATGTGGGTAAAGTAAATGACGGTGGATCTATAGCATCTATAGCTCTGTTTATATTTCGAATATACAGCTATCTTTATTCACTCATGATTCATGACTCATGACTCGTGAGTCATGAGTCATGAGTCATGACTCATGACACATACTGCTATAGACCAGCTACAGATGTTCTAGATGTAGAATAAACAATGCCTGTCTCAGTAACAATAACTATTGCATCTTATCTGTACACTAACTATTTATACATATGTGGAGGTAGGTACAATGTACGGTAGGTATATATGTGTAATAGGGTAGGTTAGCTAATCGTTTGTTATCCATATATACGGGGAGAGGGAGAGAGAGAGAGTGATATATATTGAGATAGGGGGAGATGGAGATGGAGATATATAATATATATATATATATATATATATATATAGAGTTTGAGATAGATAGAGAATACATATATAAAGATAGATAGATAAGAAAGAGAACTATATGAATAGAGAGGAAAATATAATATATATATATAGGTATATATATACGTACGTATTTACAACAATATCAAATATATTTAATATTCTAGATTATACATCATAAACAATACAAATTACTATAAGAATATTCTAGCTTATCGTTATCAAATCTTATGTCCCTAAATGGACATATATCCAGATATGTCTATATTAAGTATTATAGTACTTATTAGTATGCATTACGTATATGTGAACTCTAGTATAATATATTACTCTATAGAGTATACTATAGTATATATATATATATATATATATATATATATATATAATATATATTATATATATATATATATATTGTTGTTATTTTATTTGGTGGAGTCCTTTCATCCCATCCAGGAACTTAGATGAAGTTTTCACTTATAACCATATATGGCTCTAATGTCCCTTCGAAGCCGCTCTCATGTTAAGGCATCCATGGTTTTAACGAGAGCCGATCATTTATTTATACACAATTATATAAGATCACTTCTAAATAATATTTTAAGACCCATTTTATAAAATTAATTAATGGTCCGGACGAGGGTCGAACCCGTGTCCTACTGCTTGTGTGTCTGACGCCTTAGCCACTGAGCCACACATGCAGTTTAATATATATATATATTATAATAATGTATCGTTAATAAACATAACTAATTATATTATAATATAATTTTATAAGATTATGATATACCATATTAAAAGTAAGTAGGTACTAATGTAAAGTATCTAAAGTACCTAATAATTTAAAATATATACAATAAAGATTTTAATATAAATTATATTAAAATTCATATATATATATATATATATATATATATATATAAATAATACCCGCCCTTGATAGTTCAATTGTTAACTATCAATTGATAGTTTAATAGTTATTAACAAAGATTTTCAGAAGTATTTTCTAAACATTTTTAAAAGTCTTCTTATTAATCAAATATTAACACCCGATGAGTGCCTCTATTCCCTATTACATAACTACCCCACCACCACCCTCACAACCACCCCACCACCAGTACCCCACCACCATAACCACCCCACCCCATCCCACGACTGCAGTGACGCGTAACAATGGGTAACAAGCAGATCGTAGCTATCAACGGAACCTACCCTGATGATACCGGAAGGGCCAGGGATATTATGCCTAATGCGGCCGAGATATTCATGCCGTCAGTGGTGTTGACCTCTATTATCGCTATAGGTTACGTAATCAATGCTGCTGCTTAACATTACGTCACTAGTGAGTCATACTGTCGTAGTCGACTATGACTACTATTATCATAGTTGTAATACTGTATACGGCATACACACTGTATATGCCGTATAGTATACAGTTTGTATGCTGTATACACTATCACAATTATGACGAAGACAGTGTGACTCATTGCTATAATATCGTAATGATTATATATATATATATATATATATATAGTACATATTACACTATACATATCGATAATACATACACTGTTAAAAAGTATAGTATAGCGAGTGCAT
Source organism: Osedax fenrisi (assembly GCA_964019155.1). Classification (NCBI taxonomy): domain Eukaryota; kingdom Metazoa; phylum Annelida; class Polychaeta; order Sabellida; family Siboglinidae; genus Osedax; species Osedax fenrisi. The sequence continues at coordinate 37,382,215 of OZ025244.1, forward strand.
TTTTTAGGGCACCATACATCGAACTATTGCTGTACCATAATGTTTAACAGAGCATCCCAAATAATTCCATTAGGGTATATTAGATAAATGTTATCTAGTGTACAGCGAATACAATTATAGTAGGGTACCTATAATACAATTATAGTAGGGTACCTAGAATATAATTATATTAGGGTATGTATAATGTATACATATACGTTTAAGTTAGGGTATTAGTTACCTATATGATATATTATAATTAGGGGTATATCACGTGTTAATATTATCTAGGATACAGTTTGATTATTTTTAGGGTAATTATCGCATTTTTTTTAAATGTTACCCTATTTAGTGTCCGTATCTGGGGATACCATATACACCCCAACAAGGCACTCGCTGTATCCTACATCAAACAGTTTACTTACATATATTTGTACATTTTATTGATTTATATTAACAAATTATATAAATAATGAATCGGTTATACACGCGTATTTATATAATATGTACAATGTACATTGTGTATACACATATAATATACTATAATATACTATATATAAGTTGTATAATGTTGTATACTATTGAAGTGTTGAGTTTTCTGAACGTCACGGAAAGAGCTAGGTCTAAGAAAGATCTACTCACGAAACTTGCCCATGAATTCGTAAGCAGTTTGGTGTCTAAGAAACAGGTTTACATTTACATTATATAACAATTACGATGTAATCTACTTGTGTTGTTACTATACTTTATCTATGGTAAATATTAAGTTTATATAAGTAATCCTAATATTACAATATACCTTATATATATATATATATATATATATAAATATATTAAGGATATTGAGGATATACTATTGAATTATATATTTAAAAATAAATTATACTACATGATTTAATTTATTTTTCACTTACTTTATCATTGAACAATTAGATAATATCTAGAAATTAATATTACACACCCTCTATATCGTTCACTTTCTCTATCATTAAAGTGAGAGTATAATCTTCTTATATTTCGTATTTCACTTAATATAGATATTTGGGGTAACGACAATAAAGGCCCCGGAAAGGGATTTGCTAGATAAAATACTCAGAGATGAAGAGGGAGTACCTACCATGTTAAACGATTTCGATTTGGAGGTTTCGTTAAACATATTATTTAATTAATTAAAATTACTTTAATATAATATAATATAATGGTTTATAATATATTATTAATATTTTGCATACATTTATGCAACTTATAAGTTCATTAATTATTTGAATTAAAAAAATATATTGTAAAATAGCCTAATATATTAGCCTAATTATATATATATATATATACATATATATATATATATATATATATATATATATATATATATATATATATATATATATATATATATATTAATTACTATAGTATTATATATATATATTATTTGCAGATGAATTTAAAAAGGCTAAAATCTAACCATTGTAAAAATCCGGTTCTAAAAATGATATGTTAAATTTTAGGCCAATATCTTTTTTACCACAAATTTCTAAATATTTTGAAAAAATTATTAAATTTCGTTTAGTTGATTTTTTAAATAAATATTCAATAATTGATAAATGTATGGGTTCAGGAAAAATATGTCTACTGGTGATGCCCTTGCATTGGTAATTGAAACTAAATTGACTTAAAAAAACATTTTATACCATTGACCATAATATATTATTAAAGAAATTAGATCATTATGGAATTAGAGGTATTACTTTAGATTTATTTAAATCATATATATCTGTTAGATTTCAATGTATTTGATGGTGTTTTATCTGATTTAAAAAAAGTAAATTGTGGTGTCCCACAAGGTTCTGTTTTACGACCAATTTTATTTATTTTATATATTAATGATTTGCCAAATATATCAAAATTATTTAAACCAGTACTTTATGCCGATGATACGAATATAATTTTTTCAAGTGATACTATATCTGATCTAAGTGATTTAATGAATAGTGAATAGTGAAGTTATCATCTTGGTTAGCGATAAACAAGTTGACACTGAATATTGATAAATGTATTTATATACTTTTTAATCTACGGAATATTCATTCAAGTAATACATTACCAATTTTTCTAAATGAAATTCCAATTAAACATGTATTAAATTATAAGTTTTTAGGAGTTTATATTGATCAACAACTTGACTGGAAACAGAAATACGGATATGTTACTTCGAAGCTATGTAGAGTTATTGGTATAATAAAAAAATTGAATATTAACCTCAATTTAAATACTAGAATTTTAATTTTTAAATCATTATTCATGTCTCATTTAATTTATTGTTCACATATATGGGGTAATACTTTAAAAATAATAAATCATATATTGCAATTTTACAGAAAAGAGCATTAAAATGCATAATATTAAATACAAATATTAATATTCATGATTTCATACAGAGCAATTTTATTTTTAAGTTTGATGATATTGTTAAATTTAATTCTATAAAATTTATACATAGAGGCTTCTATAATAAATTACCGATTAATTTTCAAATCTGACTTATTAAAAATAAAAATTATTGTAATACATTTATTAGAAAGGCATCTAGAACTTCTAGAAACCTATTTCGTTTAACAAATATTGGCGTAAAGTACTGAAATTATCTTCCAAGTTCATTAATTAACATTTCTAAATTAAAATTATTTTCGAAACATTTCAAAAAAATATACATTTAATTTTAATTTTATTTTATATTTTATTTTAATATTTTAATGTTTTTTTTATTATGTCCATATATATATTGTTTATGTCAATGTATGTGTCATACTAATATATTTTTGTATCTTTTACATGACTAATGATAAATAACTAACGATATTAATTTTTAAATATAATCTTAAATGTATACAACTTTGACTACCTTACTATATTACTTGTAGGTTTACCTATATATATTTATATCTATTTTATTTTTAATTTATTTTTATGGTTATCTTTTATGTAAATTTTATTAAATGATGATTTAGATTTTGAGGAGTTTTTTATATTATTATTGTAGTTCTTTAATATTTTTATTTAATAATTACCACTTTTTTATATTTTAATAATATATTGACTTGTTTTATATGTATATGATTAGTTTTTGGTGGAAAGCAAATGCTTACAATAATAAAATACAATAATACTATTTTTTTCAAAGGTAAGTCTTAGGAATAACTATTCAAGTATTGAATTATAAAAGTTGAATTTTGCAAGTATATACGAAAATATAAATTGTATTGTTAAACTTGTTTATTTAGAATTTTTAACCGACATTTTAAAAAATATATTTAAAAATTTTGATTTTGATTTTTTGATTTTGATTCAATTATATATAATTTATTACACTCGTTTATTGCTTTTATTTATTTAAATTTTTCTCCTCATTATCTTAATGGGTGAAAGACTTGACAATCCATGCTTTTTCATTCACCCAGGCTTTATGCCAAATCTGATGTTATTATTATTATTATTATTATTATTATTATTATATATATATATATATATATATGGTACATGTCATATTTATAAACGATATCAGTAAAATGTACTCGTTACATATTGTATTACTACAGTAATTAACTCAAAGTTAACATACATGAAGTATGTGAACCTACTACATGGTAAATAAGTATACATATCAGTGGGTATATTTTATGAAATAATATATATAACCTATATTATAGTAGCTACTATAGTAATTTGTTAGCTCTCGTATACGACCTATATATAGGTCGATATCCTATAGGTTAATAACAGAGTTAACAATAGTCATTAACTATATTAGTAACCTACTAGAATAATTAAGCTATTATAACTATAATTGTAATTACAGGTAATCAAAGAAATTTCTTAATACCATAACCACTATTATACACATAGTAACTTATATAATGGATATACTATAATTAAAATTGTATCTATATGTATTTCAAGAAAATGTATACTATTAATACATTTATATCGTATATTTACTCAAGTAATTGAGATAATATAATTACAGGTATATATATATATATATATATATATATATATATATATATAGGATTTCGAACAGGTAGAATTTGGATTTAGGATTTGTAAAATGGTTTGATTTTAGCCTTTTTAAATTCATCTGCAAATAATATATATATATATATATATAATACTATAGTATTACGAACAGATATTCAACTTAAGAGTAATCTCAGAGAAATATTATCAGCATAGTAAACCATTATATCAAGTTTTCATCGATTTTAAAAAAGCGTTTGATAGAATATGGCACAACGCGCTACACTCTTAAAACTATAAGTTCTTCGGAGAACCTTTCAGGGTTCTTCAGTTTGACACCTATAGTGAACCCTGGTAGTTCTTCAAAGAACCCTCATAGTAGGGTTCTTTGGAAGAACTCTTTCTAAAAGAACCTTTAAGATCTTCCAAGAACCTTATTTTCGGCAAAACTGAAGAACCCATTTGGTACCTAGAAGAACTCTATATTATTAATCTTTTTTAAGAGTTCTTAGAAGAACTCTAGGGTTCCCTATTGGTGGCAAAACTGAAGAACCCATTTGGTACCTAGAAGAACTCTATATTATTGATCTTTTTTAAGAGTTCTTAGAAGAACTCTAGGGTTCCCTATTGGTGGCAAAACTGAAGAACCCATTTGGTACCTAGAAGAACTCTATATTATTGATCTTTTTTTAGAGTTCTTAGAAGAACTATATGGTTCCCTATTGGTGGTAAAATTGAAGAACCCATTTGGTACCTAGAAGAACTCTATATTATTGATCTTTTTTAAGAGTTCTTAGAAGAACTATATGGTTCCCTATTGGTGTCAAAACTGAAGAACCCATTTGGTACCTAGAAGAACTCTATATTATTGATCTTTTTCTGGTTCCTTATTGGTGGAAAGCTGAAGAACCCATGTCGGTCTTTGAAGAAATTATTATTACTTTAGTTATTATATATATAAAACTATAGATAATTAAACTTAAAGTACATTTTATTCAACTAATGTTAATATAAATTTTATAACTGTTTGCTATTTATATTTATTTGATATAATTTTTTGATAAAAAAGTACATATATAATTATTATTAAATTATATATCAGAATAGGATTATTATATATATATATATATATATATATATATATAATTTATATGATTTAAATATAAATTGATATTTAAAATAGTATAATGTAAATGGTTATAATATTATTAATTTATAACAGATATATTATATTATATAATATATAATTTATATTATATAATTTATATATGTAACATATTTTATTTATTTTGTACATAAATCATATTCTATATAGAAAATGTATATACATATATATAGGATATTAAAAATAAATCAAAATTATGTTTATATTTTATTATAATTGTGTAAATTATCGGAAATATAATACATGAATAATGTGATGAACAATATTTAATTTAGTTAATAATTTAGTGATATAAAATTAATTAACCAATTTAATTACACCTTACATATCTCTTTAATTTTCTTCATATATAGCCTTTTTATTGTTGCTGTATTCAATTTCTGAAATATTATAATATAATTAGTCATACAAATGTAATAACAAATATTATATTTTAATTTAAGATACATTTATAAATAACATATAAGAAATAATGACAAAAACCAAATATAAAATACTTTAAAATAATGTAATTAAAAAATATTCTATATTTTCATATAATACACTAAATATATCACAATTAATGGGGATGTCATACACCTTGCTATGGTGAAAATAATTTTTTATTTTAAAATTTGGTTATTTTATGATACTATATGATGTTTTTTTATATATATATAAATATATATTCTCTATAATATAATATATTATTGTATACAAAAAGTATTTATATATATATATATATTATAAATATGTCTTATAAATTATTATATACAAAAGTGTATATATATATATATATATATATATATATATAATGTCTCTGAATATTTATCTAATATAAATGAAAATATTGTATTATTGTTGCCAAACTACAAATTCTGTTTTCTTTAAATAATGAATTCATCAAAGCAGAGCATGTATAAAGGCTATGCATATAACAACTATTATAGCTATATTATTTTTTTTTTTTTGCATTAAAGGAGAGAACATTTGTTTATATATACAATAGAAATATTGTTCATAAATATTATTAGAATAGACCATATGCTTCCCATATATTTGAATGTTAAACTGTGAAATGGTATTCAGTGCACTGTGACATCCCTTTAAATAATATATTACAATTATATAATTTTAATCAATAATACATTTTTATATTGTATTTGTATATAAACATTTTCCTATACTTAATTTACATATTATTTATCACGTTATTTATTTCTATTGTTTAATGAATATTTTTAATTAAAAAAAAATTATAAAAAAAATTGTATTACAAATAATTATTTTTTAAATTCCTTAGATTATTAAAATAAATTAATACATAACTATCATATATTATATAGAGTTGTCAACATGTATTTCAATTAACTAACCATCACATTACAATACACAAATAATATATTGTAGTTACATTAGCATCTCTTCAGCAATTCCATCCCTAGATATGGTATAGCAATAGCGACCTCCCTGATCACACACCACTGCTATAAATGTTTAACATATTACAAATTAAATAAATATATTATAATTAAATAAATATATCATAATTATATAATTTTAATCAATAATACATATATTTATATTGTATGGGTATATAAACATTTTCCTATACTTAATTTACATATTATTTATCACGTTATTTATTTCTATTGTTTAATGAATATTTTTAATTAAAAAAAATTGTATTACAAATAATTATTTTTTAAATTCCTTAGATTATTAAAATGAATTAATACATAACTATCATATATTATATAGAGTTGTCAACATGTATTTCAATTAACTAACCATCACATTACAATACACAAATAATATATTGTAGTTACATTAGCATCTCTTCAGCAATTCCATCCCTAGATATGGTATATCAATAGCGAACTCCCTGATCATACACCACTGCTGTAAAATGTTTAACATATTAAAAATTAAATAAATATATTATAATTAAATAAATATATCATACTTATATAATATTAATCAATACATATGTTTATATTGTATTGGTATATAAACATTTTCCTATATTTAATTTACATATAATTTATCACGTTATTTATTTATATTGTTTAATATATAAAATATTTTTAATATTTTTAATTAAAAAAAAATTATAAAATAAATTGTATTACAAATAATTATTTTTTAAATTCCTTAGATTATTAAAATGAATTAATACATAACTATCATATATTATATAGAGTTGTTAACATGTATTTCAATTAACTAACCATCACATTACAATACACAAATAATACATTGTAGTTACAGTAGCATCTCTTCAGAAATTCCATCCCTAGTTATGGTATAGCAATAGCGAACTCCATGATCATACACCACTGCTGTAAAATGTTTAACATATTAAAAATTAAATAAATATATTATAATTAAATAAATATATCATAATTATATAATTTTAATCAATAATACATATGTTTATATTGTATGGGTATATAAGCATTTTCCTATACTTAATGTACTTCACGTGTGTGTATATGTGTGAATGTGTGTACGTGTGTTATGCATATATGAATATGTATATAAAGTAATTCTGAGATTTGAATAATATAATATATATAAATGAATATTATATAATCGTATCCGGATTTTACTTAAATCATTTAGCCGTGTGTAGTACACTATGGCCTCCTTTAGCTTCAGAAGCTAAATGAGGCTATTAATACATACTGTGTACAATATTTATATGAAATATTTTATTTTAGATTAATAAAAAAATGTTATATATTTATATATAATTAAAACATATATTTATAAAGAAATTCATTGATAACATAATATATAAAATATAATTAATGTAACAAAATATTAAAATATTGTAGACAACAATTTTTAATTGATATTTATTAATTAAAATTTATAAAACAATACATTTTCAATAATTACAATATTTTTTAATTTAAATTACTATTTATTTTACTATGTAAATTATGTTTAAAAATATAATAAATGATTTTATATTATCTATATATATATATATTGTAAATACCGGAGTTACACTAACGTATACGTTTATATACGTTTACGTTTACGTGACACTATATATAGTGTTAAATTACATTGGATTTATAATGTATACATAAATATATATATATATATATATATATATATATATTTAATAACCTAGTAATCAATAATATTAATAAAAGTACTCACTTTAATTAAATTACAATTTATATTTAATTAATATTATATTACCAATATCTATATAAATAGATACTATATATAGTGTTAAATTACATTGGATTTATAATGTATACATAAATATATATATATATATATATATATATATTTAATAACCTAGTAATCAATAATATTAATAAAAGTACTCACTTTAATTAAATTACAATTTATATTTAATTAATATTATATTACCAATATCTATAGAAATAGACACTATATATAGTGTTAAATTACATTGGATTTATAATGTATACATATATATATATATATATATATATATATATATATATATTTAATAACATAGTAATCAATAATATTAATAAAAGTACTCACTTTAATTAAATTACAATTTATATTTAATTAATATTATATTACCAATATCTATAATAATACCACTATATTATTTTTATATTTATATATATTTATTTATATTAAGATACATTTATTTTAAATTATATATAATTTAATCATATATGTTAATCAAATATGTTATAACTATAGTTATTATGATGTTTTGACAAAATATATTACTTAGACGTAATTGAATAGATTATAATTTATATAAATTAAACTATTACGTAGAAATCAATATATTTATTTATAAAATGTATATTTATAGGATTTTCTTTTGAAATTGTATATAATAAATAATTATTATTGAAATTATAAACAAATAGGTAGTACCTACTATGTACTACTATTATAATTTTAGTATTAAATGAATATAGGTAACCTAATATAGGTTAGCTATGCTTAATTATATTTACCTATATATATATACATTGTGTATGTATATTAATGATTATAGAAGTTAACTATTATAAAATGAAACTATTTATTATTAAATAATTAAATGATTTAAAATTAAAAGCAGAGTTGGAAAAAATCATGATTTTTTTAAAAAAATCAAAAAAATCAAAATCACATTGATTTTTTTGATTTATTTGATTTTTTTGATTTTTTTGATAGAATAAATAAATAAATTTATCAATACAAATTTTATATTATTTAATCAGTTTTATTTATTAGATTTATTAATAATAGTAATCCAAACTATTAATTACATTTTATCAAATTATAAAAAAGTTGATTTATAATCAAAAAAATCAAAAAAATCATGATTTTTGCCTTCAAAAAAATCAAAAAAATCATTGATTTAATCAAATGATTTAAATCAATTGATTTAAATCAAACAACTCTGATTAAAAGTGAAATAATATATACTATATAACCTATACAATAAGCTATACTATTATTTTATATGCTCATCATTATTATATTTTCAAATTACAGACATATATATATATTTATATTTAATCTGCAAAATGGTTATCATTATTCATATTTTTTAAATATTATTGAATAAAATATAACAGATACATATAAAACTAAAATCCGTCAAAAAATGAATAATTAATTAATATAATATACTAATTTATATATAGTATAATAACGTTAAATTATATATATATATAAATATATATATATATATATATAATAACCTATATGTATATATGTATATATAATAAAGGAAAGTCTAATAATTTAAAATCCGTCAAAAAATGAATAATTAATTAATATAATATACTAATTTATATATAGTATAATAACGTTAAATTATATATATATAATAACCTATATGTATATATGTATATATATATATATTTAAATAAATAAGTATATATATAATTATATTTAACATTCAAATAAATATATTTAAATAAATTAATTTATATATTAATAAAATTATGTGGTTGATAATAAGTATTTTAAATTTAATTTATCGACACAATTTATATAAAACACCATATTATATGCTATATTTATATGTTATATATTATATTTTAATATATTATTATATATAAATAATATATTAGTATTACTAACTATTAACTTGTTCGGATTGCTCAGTCATGTTTATGTGATTTGATAAATTAAGTAATAATAAGAGTAATAATAATATGTAGATAGTATGTTGAAGGTAAAACCGGGAAGGCAAGGTATAACCTATATGCACTCATTATTTATAGTTTATTATAGTTTATTTGAGTAGCGCCACCTATAACTTTAATTGGGTCATCGTAATGACTCATTACGATGATTTAAAAATATATCTATACATATAAAAGAAAGTCTATTTAAATATTTATTTATTTATTTATTTATTTATATGCGTTCGATGTTTAAGAAAATGGCTCGACGGATTTACAAAATTTAAATTGCTACTAATTCTCTACGAAAAAAGTATTGTGGTTGTTCGGATGAATTTTTTATTTCCACCTCTACACCGATCATAATTACATAAAACTGTCCTTTATCGACCTATTTCCCTCTATAGGGAAATCTTTTGATTTTAGAAAAAAATGTTTCACACATGAAATGTATGCGAATGTGAGGTGTTTCGTACAAATGTAATTATATTCACTTTACCATAATTAATGCATTCGTAAATGGCAATAAACGGTGGTAACGTTTACGTTTTCGATATATTTAACGAAGAAATTTTAAATTTTTCAATAAACAAATAAATTTAAGTGCTTTGTTATAAATAAATAAATTGTTTTCTCGAATTAAATCTTTGTTTACATCTACGTTGATAACGATTATTTACTATGATACCCGGGCAACGCCGGGACGTAACCCGGAAAAGTTTCAAACAAATAAAATTGAATTGAATGATGAACAAAGAATAGTTTATAACAAAATCTTATAAAGTGTAAATAACGAAGATGGAAAATTGTTTTTCCTAGATGCCCCCGCAGGAACTGGAAAAACTTTTTTGATTAATTTATTGAAAGCTAAAATGAAGATGGCAAATAAAGAACATATTGCCGTAACATCATCAGGAATATCAGCAACTCTATTATCGTGCTGTAGAACAGCCCATTCCATTTTTAAGATTCCAATACAGTTAAATGAAGATTCCATTTGCAGTATAAAGAATAATTCAAAATCAGGGAAACTATTTAGAAGTTGTAAATTTATTGTTTGGGATGAATGCATAATGACTCAAAAGCACGCATTAGAAGCCGTCGATTGAATGGTAAGAGACATAGTAAACAAATATAAGCCGATGGGAGGACATTAATACTTAGCGGAGATTTCAGACAAATCCTTCCAGTAGTTAAAAGATGTACAAAGACAGACCACATAAATTCGTTTTTGAAAACTTCAGTAATGTGGAAAAATATAAGATTAACTAAAAACATGAGAGTATTCTTATAAAACAATCAATATACAGCCACATTCGAAAATCATCTCTAAGATAATGGAATGACGCAGAAAAATAAAGGTATGGATATTATTCGGTGCTGAAATATAATGGAAAATAAAAATGAACTCATCACGACAATTTATGAAAATGTAGAAGACAATTATTTCGATGAAAATTGGCTTTGCGAAAGATGTATATTAACACTTCAAAATGACAATGTATATATAAATTGATATTAATAATCAAAATTTACTAAATACATTTCCAGGAGAGATGAAAGTATATAGGTCCATAGACATAGTATAAAAGAAAAGAAGTTGTAGATTATCCCATAAAATTTTTGAATTTCATTACACTTTCCAGATTACCAGACCATAAACTAGCACTAAAGTAAGAGCACCAATCATGCTACTATGAAATTTAAATCCCCCAAAATTATGTAATGGATCCAGATTGATCATAACTAATTTATAAAATAATTAGATAGAAGCCAAAATACTAACGGGTCAATATAAGGGATAAGAAGTCATGTTTCCCAAAATACCACTGATACCATCAGATTATCCCTATAATTTTAGAAGACACCAATTTCCAATAAAACTTTGTTTTTCCATGACAATAAACACATCTCAAGGACAATCTTTTAAAGTAGTTGGCTTAGATCTTGAAACCGAATGATTCGCCTACGGTCAATTATATGTAGGCTGTTCAAGAGCACGAAAAGAAAAGAAAGTATATATACTGGCCAAATATTTTCATATATATATGAAAATCTTATATGAAAAACATATATGTTTTATAAATAAAGAAATATAAATAAAATTCGTAATAATTATAATGTCATTCACATTTGGATATATTCATGTAAATAGGCAAGGCAACATTTCAGACATTATCATTTCCCACTACAAGTATAATACCCGGGCAACGCCGGGCCGTAGCCAGCTATCTATACATATAAAAGAAAGTCTATTTAAATATTTATTTATTTATTTATTTATTTATAGGCGTTCGATGTTTAAGAAAACGGCTCGACGGATTTACAAAATTTAAATTGCTACTAATTCTCTACGAAAAAAGTATTGTGGTTGTTCGGATGAATTTTTTTATTTCCACCTTTACACCAATCATAATTACGTAAAACTGTCATTTTATAGCTATTTTCGACCTATCGGGACATCTTTTGATCTAAGAAAAAAATGTTTTACACATGAAATGTATGCGAATGTGAGGCGATTCGTAAAAATGTAATTATATTCACTTTACCATAATTAATGCATTCGTAAATGGCAATAAACGGTGATAACGTTTACGTTTTCGATATATTTAACGATGAAATTTTAAAATTTTCAATAAACACTTTAAATTTAAGTGATTTGTTATAAATAAATAAATTGTTTTCTATGAATAAATCTTTGTCTATATCTACGTTGATAACGATTAGTTACTATTATACCCGGGCAACGCCGGGACGTAACCCGGAAAATTGTCAAGGAAATAATGAACAAAAATAGAATAGTTTATAACAACATTTTACAAAGTGGAAATAACGAAGATGGAAAATTGCTTTTCCTAGATGCACCCGCAGGAACTGGAAAAACTTTTTTGATTAATTCATTACTAGCTAAAGTGAAGATATGGCAAATAAATAACATATTGCCGTAGCATCATCAGGAATAGCAGCAACTCTATCATTGAACTGTAGAACAGCCCATTCCATTTTTAAGATTCCAATACAGTTAAACGAAGATTCCATTTGCAGTATAAAGAATAATTAAAAATCAGGTAAACTATTTAGAAGCTGTAGATTTATTGTTTGGGATGAATGTACAATGACTCACAATCACGCATTAGAAACCGTCGATAGAATGGTAAGAGACATAGTAAACAAAGATAAGCCGATTGGAGGACAGACATTAATATTTAGCGGAGATTTCAGACTAATCCTTCCATTAGTTAAAAGTGGTACAAAAACAGACCACATAAATTCGTGTTTGAAAACTTCAGTAATGTGGAAAAATATAAGATTAACTAAAAAAATGAGAGTATTATTATCAAACAATCAAGATACAGCCGCATTCGAAAATCATCTCTTAGATATAGGTAATGGAATGACGCAGATAAATAATGGTATGGATATTATCCCATGCGGAAATATAATGGAAAATAAGAATGAACTCATCACGACAATTTATGAAAATGTAGAAGACCATTATTTGGATGAAAATTCGCTTTGCGAAAGATATATATTAAACCTAAAAATGACAATGTATATACAATAAATCAAAATTTACTAAATAAATTTCCAGGAGAGATTAAAGTATATAGGTCCATAGACAAAAGAAAAGAAGTTGTAGATTATCCCATAGAATTTTTGAATTTCATTAAACTTTCCGGATTACCAGACCATAAACTAGCACTAAAGTAGAAGCGCCAATCATGCTACTAAGAAATTTAAATCCCCAACAATTATGTAATGGATCCAGATTGAGCATAACTAATTTACAAAATAATTTGATATAAGCCAAAATACTAACGGGTCAATATAAGGGAGAAGAAGTCCTGTTTCCCAAAATACCACTGGTACCATCATATTATCCCTTTAATTTTAGAAGACCCAATTTCCAATAAAACTTTGTTTTTCTATGACAATAAACAAATCTCAAGGACAATCTTTTAAAGTCGTGGGCTTAGATCTTGAAACCGAATGCTTCGCCTACTGTCAGTTATATGTAGGCTATTCAAGAGCACGTAAAGAAAAAACAATTATATATACTGGCCAAATATTTTCATATATATATATATGAAAATCTTATATGAAAAACATATATATTTTATAAATAATGAAATATAAATAAAATTTGTAATAATTATAATGTCATTCAAATTTGGATATATTCATGTAAATATGCAGGGCAACATTTCAGACATTATAATTTCCCACTACAAGTATAACACCCGGGCAACGCCGGGCCGAAGCCAGCTAGTCTATACATATAAAAGAAAGTTAATTTAAATATTTATTTATTTATTTATTTATTTATATGCGTTCGATGTTTAAGAAAATGGCTCGACGGATTTACAAAATTTAAATTGCTACTAATTTTCTACGAAAAAAGTATTGTGGTTGTTCGGATGAATTTTTTATTTCCGCCTCTACACCGATCATAATTACATAAAACTGTCCTTTATCGACCTATTTCCCTCTATAGGGAAATCTTTTGATTTTAGAAAAAAATGTTTCACACATGAAATGTATGCGAATGTGAGGTGTTTCGTACACATGTAATTATATTCACTTTACCATAATTAATGCATTCGTAAATGGCAATAAACGGTGATGACGTTTACGTTTTCGATATATTTAACGAAGAAATTTTAAATTTTTCAATAAACACTTAAATTTAAGTGTTTTTGTTATAAATAAATAAATTGTTTTCTATAAATAAATCTTTGTTTACATCTACATTGATAACGATTAGTTACTATTATACCCGGGCAACGCCGGGTCGTAGCCCGGAAAATTTTCGAGCAAATGAAATTAAATTGAATGATGAACAAAGAATAGTTTATAACAACATCTTACAAAGTGTAAATAACGAAGATGGAAAATTGTTTTTCCCCGCAGGAATTGGAAAAACTTTTTTGATTAATTTATTGCTAGCTAAAATGTAGATGACAAATAAAGAATATATTGCCGTAGAATTATCAGGAATAGCAGAAACTATATTATTGAACTGTAGAACATTCATTTTTAAGATTCCAATACAGTTAAACGAAGATTTCATTTACAGTATAAAAATAATTCAAAATCAGGGAAACTATTTAGAAGCTGTAAATTTATTTTTTGGGATGAATGCACAATGACTCACAAGCACGCATTAGGGCCGATGGAAAGCAGATGAAATTAAATTGAATGTTGAACAAAGAATATATTATAACAAAATCTTACAAAGTATAAATAACGAAGATGGAAAATTGTTTTTCCTAGATACCCTCGCAAGAACTGGAAACACTTTTTTGATTAATTTATTGCTAGCTAAAATGAAGATGGCAAATAAAGAACATATTGCCGTAGCATCATCAAGAACAGCATCAACTCTATTATTGAACTGTATAACAGCCCATTCCATTTTTAGATTCCAATACAGTTAAACATAATAAAGAATAATACAAAATCAGGGAAACTATTTAGAAGCTGTACATTTATTATTTGGGATGAATGCACAATGACTCACAAGCATGCATTAGAAGCCGTATATAGAATGGTAAGAGACATAGTAAACAAATATAAGCCAATGGGAGGACATACATTAATACTTAGCAGAGATTTCCTGCAAATTCTTCCAGTAGTGAAAAGATGTACAAAGACAGACCACATAAATTCGTGTTTGAAAACTTCAGTAATGTGGAAAAATATAAGATTAACTAAAAACATGAGAGTATTCTCATCAAACAATCACGATACAGCCACATTCGAAAATCATCTCTTAAATATAGGTAATGGAATGACGCAGAAAAATAATGGTATGGATATTATCCCATGCGGAAATATAATGGAAAATAAGAATGAACTCATCACGACAATTTATGAAAATGTAGAAGACCATTATTTGGATGAAAATTCGCTTTGCGAAAGATATATATTAAACCTAAAAATGACAATGTATATACAATAAATCAAAATTTACTAAATAAATTTCCAGGAGAGATTAAAGTATATAGGTCCATAGACAAAAGAAAAGAAGTTGTAGATTATCCCATAGAATTTTTGAATTTCATTAAACTTTCCGGATTACCAGACCATAAACTAGCACTAAAGTAGAAGCGCCAATCATGCTACTAAGAAATTTAAATCCCCAACAATTATGTAATGGATCCAGATTGAGCATAACTAATTTACAAAATAATTTGATATAAGCCAAAATACTAACGGGTCAATATAAGGGAGAAGAAGTCCTGTTTCCCAAAATACCACTGGTACCATCATATTATCCCTTTAATTTTAGAAGACCCAATTTCCAATAAAACTTTGTTTTTCTATGACAATAAACAAATCTCAAGGACAATCTTTTAAAGTCGTGGGCTTAGATCTTGAAACCGAATGCTTCGCCTACTGTCAGTTATATGTAGGCTATTCAAGAGCACGTAAAGAAAAAACAATTATATATACTGGCCAAATATTTTCATATATATATATATGAAAATCTTATATGAAAAACATATATATTTTATAAATAATGAAATATAAATAAAATTTGTAATAATTATAATGTCATTCAAATTTGGATATATTCATGTAAATATGCAGGGCAACATTTCAGACATTATAATTTCCCACTACAAGTATAACACCCGGGCAACGCCGGGCCGAAGCCAGCTAGTCTATACATATAAAAGAAAGTTAATTTAAATATTTATTTATTTATTTATTTATTTATATGCGTTCGATGTTTAAGAAAATGGCTCGACGGATTTACAAAATTTAAATTGCTACTAATTTTCTACGAAAAAAGTATTGTGGTTGTTCGGATGAATTTTTTATTTCCGCCTCTACACCGATCATAATTACATAAAACTGTCCTTTATCGACCTATTTCCCTCTATAGGGAAATCTTTTGATTTTAGAAAAAAATGTTTCACACATGAAATGTATGCGAATGTGAGGTGTTTCGTACACATGTAATTATATTCACTTTACCATAATTAATGCATTCGTAAATGGCAATAAACGGTGATGACGTTTACGTTTTCGATATATTTAACGAAGAAATTTTAAATTTTTCAATAAACACTTAAATTTAAGTGTTTTTGTTATAAATAAATAAATTGTTTTCTATAAATAAATCTTTGTTTACATCTACATTGATAACGATTAGTTACTATTATACCCGGGCAACGCCGGGTCGTAGCCCGGAAAATTTTCGAGCAAATGAAATTAAATTGAATGATGAACAAAGAATATTTTATAACAACATCTTACAAAGTGTAAATAACGAAGATGGAAAATTGTTTTTCCTGGATGCCCCCGCAGGAACTGGACACACTTTTTTGATTAATTTATTGCTAGCTAAAATGAAGATGGAAAATAAAGAACATATTGCCGTAGCATCATCAGGAATAGCAGCAACTATATTATTGAACGGTAGAACAGTCCATTCCATTTTTAAGATTCCAATACAGTTAAACGAAGATTACAATTGCAGCATAAAGAATAAATCAAAATCAGGGAAACTATTTAGAAGCTGTATATTTATTGTTTGGGATGAATGCACAATAACTCAGAAGCATTAGAAGCCGTCGATAAAATGGTAAGAGACATAGTAAACAAAGATAAGCCGATGGAAGGACATACATTAATACTTAGCAGAGATTTCATACAAATCCTTCCAGTAGTTAAAAGCGGTACAAAGACAGACCACATAAATTCGTGTTTGAAAACTTCAGTAATGTGGAAAAATATAAGATTAATGAAATTAACTAAAAACATGAGAGTATTCTTATCAAACAATCAAGAGTCATCTCTTAGATATAGGTAATGGAATGACGCAGACAAATAATGGTATGGATATTATCCCGTGCGGAAATATAATGAAAAATATGAATGAACTCATCACGAAAATTTATTAAATGTAGAAGACAATTAGTTGGATGAAAATTGGTTTTGCGAAAGATGTATATTAACACCTAAAAATGACAATGTATATATAATAAATCAACATTTACTAAATAAATTTCCAGGAGAGATGAAAATATATAGGTCCATAGACAGAGTACAAAAGAAAAGAAGTTGTATATAATCCCATAGAATTCTTGAATTACATTAAACTTTCCGGATTACCAGACCATAAACTAGCAATAAAAGTAGGAGCGCAAATCATGCTACTAAGAAATTTAAATCCCACAAAATTATGTAATGGATCCAGATTGATCATAACTAATTTACAAAATAATTTGATAGAAGCCAAAATACTAACGGGTCAATATAAGGGAGAAGAAGTCATGTTTCCCAAAATACCACTGATACCATCAGATTATCTCTTTAATTTTAGAAGATACCAATTTTCAATAAAACTGTGTTTTTACATGACAATAAACACATCTCAAGGACAAGCTTTTAAAGTCGTGGACTTAGATCTTGAAACCGAATGCTTCGCCTACGGTCAATTATATGTAGGCTGTTCAATAACACGCAAAGAAAAAAAATGATATATACTGGCCAAAGATTTTCATATGTATTATATAATATATATGAAAATATTATATGAAAAACATATATGTTTATAAATAAGGAAATATAAATAAAATTCGTAATAATTATAATGTCATTCGTAATAGCAGGGCAACATTTAATACGTTATAATGACCACTACAAGTATAATATCCGGGCAACGCCGGGCCGAAGCCAGCTAGTCTATACATATAAAAGAAAG
Organism: Osedax fenrisi; assembly: GCA_964019155.1. NCBI lineage: Eukaryota > Metazoa > Annelida > Polychaeta > Sabellida > Siboglinidae > Osedax > Osedax fenrisi. The sequence goes on from OZ025244.1 coordinate 37,401,194, forward strand.
TTAATTTAAATATTTATTTATTTATTTATTTATTTATATGCGTTCGATGTTTAAGAAAATGGCTCGACGGATTTACAAAATTTAAATTGCTACTAATTTTCTACGAAAAAAGTATTGTGGTTGTTCGGATGAATTTTTTATTTCCGCCTCTACACCGATCATAATTACATAAAACTGTCCTTTATCGACCTATTTCCCTCTATAGGGAAATCTTTTGATTTTAGAAAAAAATGTTTCACACATGAAATGTATGCGAATGTGAGGTGTTTCGTACAAATGTAATTATATTCACTTTACCATAATTAATGCATTCGTAAATGGCAATAAACGGTGATGACGTTTACGTTTTCGATATATTTAACGAAGAAATTTTAAATTTTTCAATAAACACTTAAATTTAAGTGTTTTTGTTATAAATAAATAAATTGTTTTCTATAAATAAATCTTTGTTTACATCTACATTGATAACGATTAGTTACTATTATACCCGGGCAACGCCGGGTCGTAGCCCGGAAAATTTTCGAGCAAATGAAATTAAATTGAATGATGAACAAAGAATAGTTTATAACAACATCTTACAAAGTGTAAATAACGAAGATGGAAAATTGTTTTTCCCCGCAGGAATTGGAAAAACTTTTTTGATTAATTTATTGCTAGCTAAAATGTAGATGACAAATAAAGAATATATTGCCGTAGAATTATCAGGAATAGCAGAAACTATATTATTGAACTGTAGAACATTCATTTTTAAGATTCCAATACAGTTAAACGAAGATTTCATTTACAGTATAAAAATAATTCAAAATCAGGGAAACTATTTAGAAGCTGTAAATTTATTTTTTGGGATGAATGCACAATGACTCACAAGCACGCATTAGGGCCGATGGAAAGCAGATGAAATTAAATTGAATGTTGAACAAAGAATATATTATAACAAAATCTTACAAAGTATAAATAACGAAGATGGAAAATTGTTTTTCCTAGATACCCTCGCAAGAACTGGAAACACTTTTTTGATTAATTTATTGCTAGCTAAAATGAAGATGGCAAATAAAGAACATATTGCCGTAGCATCATCAAGAACAGCATCAACTCTATTATTGAACTGTATAACAGCCCATTCCATTTTTAGATTCCAATACAGTTAAACATAATAAAGAATAATACAAAATCAGGGAAACTATTTAGAAGCTGTACATTTATTATTTGGGATGAATGCACAATGACTCACAAGCATGCATTAGAAGCCGTATATAGAATGGTAAGAGACATAGTAAACAAATATAAGCCAATGGGAGGACATACATTAATACTTAGCAGAGATTTCCTGCAAATTCTTCCAGTAGTGAAAAGATGTACAAAGACAGACCACATAAATTCGTGTTTGAAAACTTCAGTAATGTGGAAAAATATAAGATTAACTAAAAACATGAGAGTATTCTCATCAAACAATCACGATACAGCCACATTCGAAAATCATCTCTTAAATATAGGTAATGGAATGACGCAGAAAAATAATGGTATAGATATTATCCCGTGCGGAAATATAATGGAAAATAAAAATGAACTCATCACGACAATTTATGAAAATGTAGAAGACACTTATTTGGATGAAAATTGGCTTTGCGAAAGATATATATTAACACCTAAAAATGACGATGTATATAAAATAAATCAAAATTTACTAAATAAATTTCCAGGATAGATGAAAGTATATAGGTCCATAGACAGAGTACAAAAGAAAATAAGTTGTAGAATATCACATAGAATTTTTGAATTCCATTACACTTTCCGGATTACCAGACCATAAAATAGCACTAAAAGTAGCAGCGCCAATCATGCTATTAAGAAATTTAAATCCCCCAAAATGATGTAATGGATCCAGATTGATCATAACTAATTTACAAAATAATTTGATAGAAGCCAAAATACTAACGGGTTAATATAAGGGAGAAGAAGTAATGTTTCCCAAAATACCACTGATACCATCAGATTATCCCTTTAATTTTAGAAGACACCAATTTCCAATAAAACTTTGTTTTTCCATGACAATAAACACATCTCAAGGACATTCTTTTAAAGTCGTGGGCTTATATCTTGAAACCGAATGCTTCGCCTATGGTCAATTATATGTAGGCTGTTCAAGAGCACGCAGAGAAAATAAATTATATATACTGGCCAAAGATTTTCATATATATATGAAAATCTTATATGAAAAACATATATGTTTTATAAATAAAGAAATATAAATAAAATTCGTAATAATTATAATGTCATTCAAATATTGATATATTCATATAAATAGGCAGGGCAACATTTCTGACACTATCATGTCCCACTACAAGTATAATACCCGGGAAACGCCGGGCCGTAGCCAGCTAGATATCGGGAAATCTTTTGATTTTAGAAAAAAATGTTTCACACGTGAAATGTATGCGAATGTGAGGTGTTTCGTAAAAATGTAATTATATTCACTTTACCATAATTAATGCATTCGTAAATGGCAATAAACGGTGATAACGTTTACGTTTTCGATATATTTAACGAAGAAATTTTAAATTTTTCAATAAAAAAATAAATGTAAGTGCTTTGTTATAAATAAATAAATTGTTTTCTCGAATTAAATCTTTGTTTACATCTACGTTGATAACGATCCCACGGGTACAACACATATAATACCCGGGCAACGCCGGGGCGAAGCCAGCTAGTCTATTATATAAAAGAAAGTCTATTTAATTATATATATATACTAGCCGTACCCGACCCGGCGTTGCTCGATTTTGATTATTTTCCTATATATTATATATTAATTATAGCTATTCCTGATTCTTAATTGATATATATAATAAAATAAATGTTAGCTGACATACAAAACAAAGTAGAAAACATTTTCAAATAATATGTTAAAAAATACAACAAATATTTCAAATATTAAAAAATATGTTTTAAAAAAATGTCTAAAACCCAAACCTAAACCCAAACACAAACCGTACACTACCCTGCGTTGCTAGGTTTTTGATTATTTGCCTATTAATTGTAGCTATTCCTGATTATACTTAGCTAATATTTAATTGTTTTCTTCTAACTAATATTTACTAATTCTAACTGTATCCGATGTAGACTCAGCGTTGTTCGTTTTTAAGATTATTTGTAAAATATTTGGTAAGATTACAAATAATAATTTAAAATATTACAAAATATATTTTTAAAAAGTGTTTAAAAATATTTTAAGAAATATAAAAAATATTTCAACATATTAGTAGCCATACCTGATTTTTAATGCCTATTAATTTTTTTTATTAATTATAGCTATTCCTGATTATTCTAAAATATATAATTGCTAAAAATTGCAAAAAAATATATAAAATATTACAAAATATGTTTTAAAAACAAACCATACCCGACCCGGCATTTCTTGGTTTTTGTTTGTTTGCCTATCTATTATTTATTATTTATTAATTAGGGCAATTTCTGATTCTATATTTCTAGTATATACAATTAAATAAAGTTTATTTAAAATACAAACAAATATAGAAAAATATTGTTTATAATATTTCAAAAAATATTTTAAAAAATACAACAAATATTTCAAATATTACAAAATATGTTGAAAACCCAAACCCAAACCGTCCCAAAACGGCGTTGATCGGTTTTTAATTATATGCCTATCTATACTTTATTAATTATAACTATTCCTGATTTAGAATTGTTTGCCGAACCCAACCCGACGTTGCTCGTTTTTTTATTATTTGCCTATCAATTATTAATTATAGTTATTCCTAATTATGCATAGCTATTCTTTAATTGTTGTCTTCTAACTAATATTTAATAAATCTAACTGTATCCGATGTAGATCTAGCGTTGTTCTTTTTAAGACTTATTCGTAAAATATTTTGTAAAAATACAAAAATACAAAAATACTTTAAAATATTATAAAATATATTTTAAAAAAGTGTCTAAAAATACTTTTTTAAATATCAAAAATATTTCAACATATTAGTAGCCATACCCGGCGTTGCTAGGTTTTTGATTGTTTGACTATTTATTTTTATTAATTATAGCTATTCCTGATTATTCTAAAATATATAATTGCTAACAAATACAAAAAATATTTAAAATATTACAAAATATGTTTTAAAAAAATGTCGAAAACTCAAACCTAAACCCAAATCCAAACAGTACTCGACTCGACATTTATCGGTTTTTGATTGTTTGCCTATTTATTATTTATTAATTAGAGCTATTCCTGATCCTACATTTCTAGTATATACAATTAAATAAAATTAAACATATGTAGAAACATATTTTTTTTAATATTTAAAAAATTAGATAAAAAATATTTCAAAAAATACAACAGATATTTCAAATATTCCAAAATATGTTGAAAACCTAAACCCAAACAGTTCCAAATCGGCGTTGCTCGGTTTTTTATTATTTGCCTATCTATCATTTATTAATTATAACTATTCCTGATTTGGAATTTCTTGCCGTACCCAACTTTGCTTTACTCGTTGTTTGATAGCTTACCTATCTATTATTTATTATTTATGGCTATTCATGATTCTGCTTTTCATATACAATAACATAAATTGTTGCTAAAATTCAAACAAATTTATACAAATATTAATATCTCAAAAATTAGTGGAAAAATATTTCAAAAATATTTCAAATAATATTTAAAAAAATACAACACATATTTCCAATATTACAAAATAGTACTTAATAAATATCGAAAACCCAAACCGCACCCTGCGTTGATCGATTTTTGATTGTTTGCCTATCTATTATTTATTAATTATAGTTATTCCTGATTCTGTATTCCTAGTATACAACAAATATTTCCAAATATTACAAAATATATTTTTTATAAATGTTCTACAAATATTTTAAAAAGTATATTATTATATCTTATAATATTTATATATTTATTATATAATTATAATATTTTAATTATATCTTAAAATAATAATATTTCAACGAATAGTTGAAAAATATAAAAAATTATTTCAAATAATATTTTTTAAAATACAAAAAATATAAATAATATTACAAAATATATTTTAAAAAAATTTCAAAAAAATGTTTAAAAATATTTAAAAAAAACTTCAAAAATATTTCAAAAAATGTCAAAAATATTTCAAAAATATTTCAAAAAATTTCCAAAATTTCCAAAAATTTCAAAAAAAAATCAAAAAAAATTCAAAAAAATAGTTCGAAAAAATGTAAAAAAAATATTTCAAAAATGCGACGCCGAAGATTTTGGACGACAAAAAATCATTTTAATGGCAAAAAGTCAATTTTTCAGGTTTTTCTGGGGTACGCGGTATAAAATTCAAAAAATTTTCCGGACCAAGACCATACTGTTGCAAATTTATTAAGATCGGGTATAAAATATTTTCGCGACGTACCCCGGTTCTCGAGTTACCTCACCAGATACACACACACACACATATATATATATATATATATAATTAAATAGACTTTCTTTTATATAATAGATGTAGCCGTACCCGACCCGGCGTTGCTCGGTTTTTGAATATTTGCCTATTATCTATTATTTATTAATTATAGATATATTATATACCTATTCATGATTATGCATTGCTATATATACAATAAAATAAATGTTAGCTAAAATACAAACAAAATATAGAAAAATATTTAAAAAATTAGTGGAAATATATTAAAAAATGCAACAAATATTACAAAATATGTTTTAAAAAATGTCTAAAACCCAAACTTAAACCCAAACCGTACCCAAACCGGCGTTGCTCGGATATTGATTGTTTTTGCCTATCTATTATTTATTAATTATAGCTGTTCCTGATTCTTCATTGTTATATATACAATTAAATAAATGTTAGCTGAAATACAAACAAATGTAGAAAAATATTTTAATAATTAAAAAATTAGTAGAAAAATATTTCAAAAAATATATTAAAAAATACAATAAATATTTTGAATATTACAAAATATGTTTTAAAAAGATGTCGAAAACCCAAACCTAAACCCAAACCGTACCCGACCTGGCGTTGCTCGGTTTTTGATTTTTTGCCAATTATTATTTATTAATTATAGCTATTACTAATTCTGCATTGCTAAATATTTATATTTAATTTGTTCCTAACTATTATTTATATACAATAAAATAAATGTTAGATGACATACAAACAAATGTAGAAAAATATTTTAATATTTAAAAAATTAGTGGAAAAATATTTTAAAAAATATATTAAAAAATACAACTAATATTTCAATTATTATAAAATATGTTTTAAAAAAATGTCTAAAACCAAAACCCACACCGTCCTGACACGGCGTTGCTAGGTTTTTGATTGTTTTCCTATCTATTATTTATTAATTATAACAATTCCTGATTTTAAATTTTTTGCCTTACCCAACACGACGTTTCTCGGTTTTTAATTATTTGCCTATCAATTATTAATTATAGCTATTCCTAATTATGCATAGCTAAACTTTAATTTTTAGTCTTCTAACTAATATTTAATAAATCTAACTGTATCCGATGTATATCTAGCGTTGTTCTTTTTTAGATTTATTCGTAAAATATTTTGTAAAAATACAAAAAATAATTTAAAATATTATAAAATATATTTTTAAAAAGTGTCTAAAAATATTTTTTAAATATAAAAAATATTTCAACATATTAGTAGCCATACCCTACCCGGCGTTGCTAGGTTTTTGATTGTTTGACTGTTTTTATTAATTATAGCTATTCCTGATTATTCTAAAATATATAATTGCTAAAAAATACAAAAAATATTTAAAATATTATAAAATATGTTTTAAAAAAATGTCGAAAACTCAAACCTAAACCCAAATCCAAACAGTATCCGACTCGATATTTATCGGTTTTTGATTATTTGCCTATTTATTATTTATTAATTAGAGCTATTTATGATCCTACATTTCTAGTATATACAATTAAATAAAGTTTATCTAAAATACAAACAAATGTGGAAACATATTTTTTTTAATATTTAAAAAATTAGTGACAAAATATTTCAAAAAATACAACAGATATTTCAAATAATCCAAAATATGTTGAAAACCTGAACCCAAACAGTTCCAAATCGTCGTTGCTCGTTTTTTTATTATTTGTCTATCTATCATTTATTAATTATAACTATTCCTTATTTGGAATTTCTTGCCGTACCCAACTTTGCTTTACTTGTTGTTTGATAGTTTACCTATCTATTATTTATTAATTATGGCTATTCAAAATTCTGCTTTTCATATACAATAACATAAATTGTTGCTAAAATTCAAACAAATTTATACAAATATTAATATCTCAAAAATTAGTGGAAAAATATTTCAAAAATATTTCACAAAATATTTTTAAAAATACAACACATATTTCCAATATTACAAAATATTACTTAAAAAATGTCGAAAACTCAAACTGCACCCTGCATTGCTCGATTTTTGATTTTTGATTGTTGTTGCCCATTTATAATTTATTAATTATAGCTATTTCTGATTCTGTATTTCTGTATTGCTACAAAATATATTTTTTATAAATTTTCTACAAATATTTTAAAAAGTATAATATTTATATCTTATAATATTTATATATTTATTATATAATTATAATATTTTAATTATATCTTAAAATAATAATATTTCAAAGATTAGTTGAAAAATATAAAAAAATATTTCAAAAAAATGTCCACAAAAATGTTTACAAATATTTCAAAAAAATGTTTTAAAATATTTGAAAAAAAATTTTTTTAAATATTTCAAAAAATAGCCGTACCCGACCCGGCGTTGCTCGGTTTTGATTATTTTCCTATATATTATATATTAATTATAGCTATTCCTGATTCTTAATTGATATATATATAATAAAATAAATGTTAGCTGACATACAAAACAAAGTAGAAAACATTTTCAAATAATATGTTAAAAAATACAACAAATATTTCAAATATTAAAAAATATGTTTTAAAAAAATTTCTAAAACCCAAACCTAAACCCAAACACAAACCGTACACTACCCTGCGTTGCTAGGTTTTTGATTATTTGCCTATTAATTGTAGCTATTCCTGATTATACTTAGCTAATATTTAATTGTTTTCTTCTAACTAATATTTACTAATTCTAACTGTATCCGATGTAGACTCAGCGTTGTTCGTTTTTAAGATTATTTGTAAAATATTTGGTAAGATTACAAATAATAATTTAAAATATTACAAAATATATTTTTAAAAAGTGTCTAAAAATATTTTAAGAAATATAAAAAATATTTCAACATATTAGTAGCCATACCTGATTTTTAATGCCTATTAATTTTTTTTATTAATTATAGCTATTCCTGATTATTCTAAAATATATAATTGCTAAAAATTGCAAAAAAATATATAAAATATTACAAAATATGTTTTAAAAACAAACCATACCCGACCCGGCATTTCTTGGTTTTTGTTTGTTTGCCTATCTATTATTTATTATTTATTAATTAGGGCAATTTCTGATTCTATATTTCTAGTATATACAATTAAATAAAGTTTATTTAAAATACAAACAAATATAGAAAAATATTGTTTATAATATTTAAAAAATTAGTGAACAAATATTTCAAAAAATATTTTAAAAAATACAACAAATATTTCAAATATTACAAAATATGTTGAAAACCCAAACCCAAACCGTCCCAAAACGGCGTTGATCGGTTTTTAATTATATGCCTATCTATACTTTATTAATTATAACTATTCCTGATTTAGAATTGTTTGCCGAACCCAACCCGACGTTGCTCGTTTTTTTATTATTTGCCTATCAATTATTAATTATAGTTATTCCTAATTATGCATAGCTATTCTTTAATTGATGTCTTCTAACTAATATTTAATAAATCTAACTGTATCCGATGTAGATCTAGCGTTGTTCTTTTTAAGACTTATTCGTAAAATATTTTGTAAAAATACAAAAATACAAAAATACTTTAAAATATTATAAAATATATTTTTAAAAAGTGTCTAAAAATATTTTTTAAATATAAAAAATATTTCAACATATTAGCAGTCATACCCTACCCGGCGTTGCTAGGTTTTTGATTGTTTGACTATTTATTTTTATTAATTATAGCTATTCCTGATTATTCTAAAATATATAATTGCTAACAAATACAAAAAATATTTAAAATATTACAAAATATGTTTTAAAAAAATGTCGAAAACTCAAACCTAAACCCAAATCCAAACAGTACTCGACTCGACATTTATCGGTTTTTGATTGTTTGCCTATTTATTATTTATTAATTAGAGCTATTCCTGATCCTACATTTCTAGTATATACAATTAAATAAAATTAAACATATGTAGAAACATATTTTTTTTAATATTTAAAAAATTAGATAAAAAATATTTCAAAAAATACAACAGATATTTCAAATATTCCAAAATATGTTGAAAACCTAAACCCAAACAGTTCCAAATCGGCGTTGCTCGGTTTTTTATTATTTGCCTATCTATCATTTATTAATTATAACTATTCCTGATTTGGAATTTCTTGCCGTACCCAACTTTGCTTTACTCGTTGTTTGATAGCTTACCTATCTATTATTTATTATTTATGGATATTCATGATTCTGCTTTTCATATACAATAACATAAATTGTTGCTAAAATTCAAACAAATTTATACATTTATAAATATCTCAAAAATTAGTGGAAAAATATTTCAAAAATATTTCAAATAATATTTAAAAAAATACAACACATATTTCCAATATTACAAAATAGTACTTAATAAATATCGAAAACCCAAACCGCACCCTGCGTTGATCGATTTTTGATTGTTTGCCTATCTATTATTTATTAATTATAGCTATTCCTGATTCTGTATTCCTAGTATACAACAAATATTTCCAAATATTACAAAATATATTTTTTATAAATGTTCTACAAATATTTTAAAAAGTATATTATTATATCTTATAATATTTATATATTTATTATATAATTATATTATTTTAATTATATCTTAAAATAATAATATTTCAACGAATAGTTGAAAAATATAAAAAATTATTTCAAATAATATTTTTTAAAATACAAAAAATATAAATAATATTACAAAATATATTTTAAAAAAATTTCAAAAAAATGTTTAAAAATATTTAAAAAAAACTTCAAAAATATTTCAAAAAATTTCAAAAATATTTCAAAAATATTTCAAAAAATTTCCAAAATTTCCAAAAATTTCAAAAAAAAATCAAAAAAAATTCAAAAAAATAGTTCGAAAAAATGTAAAAAAAATATTTCAAAAATGCGACGCCGAAGATTTTGGACGACAAAAAATCATTTTAATGGCAAAAAGTCAATTTTTCAGGTTTTTCTGGGGTACGCGGTATAAAATTCAAAAAATTTTCCGGACCAAGACCATACTGTTGCAAATTTATTAAGATCGGGTATAAAATATTTTCGCGACGTACCCCGGTTCTCGAGTTACCTCACCAGATACACACACACACACACACATATATATATATAATTAAATAGACTTTCTTTTATATAATAGATGTGTGTGTGTGTGTGTGTATCTGGTGAGGTAACTCGAGAACCGGGGTACGTCGCGAAAATATGTTATACCCGATCTTAATAAATTTGCAACAGTATGGTCTTGGTCCGGAAAATTTTTTGAATTTTATACCGCGTACCCCAGAAAAACCTGAAAAATTGACTTTTTGCCATTAAAATGATTTTTTGTCGTCCAAAATCTTCGGCGTCGCATTTTTGAAATATTTTTTTTACATTTTTTCGAACTATTTTTTTGAATTTTTTTTGATTTTTTTTTGAAATTTTTGGAAATTTTGGAAATTTTTTGAAATATTTTTGAAATATTTTTGACATTTTTTGAAATATTTTTGAAGTTTTTTTTAAATATTTTTAAACATTTTTTTGAAATTTTTTTAAAATATATTTTGTAATATTATTTATATTTTTTGTATTTTAAAAAATATTATTTGAAATAATTTTTTATATTTTTCAACTATTCGTTGAAATATTATTATTTTAAGATATAATTAAAATATTATAATTATATAATAAATATATAAATATTATAAGATATAATAATATACTTTTTAAAATATTTGTAGAACATTTATAAAAAATATATTTTGTAATATTTGGAAATATTTGTTGTATACTAGGAATACAGAATCAGGAATAGCTATACTTAATAAATAATAGATAGGCAAACAATCAAAAATCGATCAACGCAGGGTGCGGTTTGGGTTTTCGATATTTATTAAGTACTATTTTGTAATATTGGAAATATGTGTTGTATTTTTTTAAATATTATTTGAAATATTTTTGAAATATTTTTCCACTAATTTTTGAGATATTAATATTTGTATAAATTTGTTTGAATTTTAGCAACAATTTATGTTATTGTATATGAAAAGCAGAATCATGAATAGCCATAAATAATAAATAATAGATAGGTAAGCTATCAAACAACGAGTAAAGCAAAGTTGGGTACGGCAAGAAATTCCAAATCAGGAATAGTTATAATTAATAAATGATAGATAGGCAAATAATAAAAAACCGAGCAACGCCGATTTGGAACTGTTTGGGTTTAGGTTTTCAACATATTTTGGAATATTTGAAATATCTGTTGTATTTTTTGAAATATTTTTTATCTAATTTTTTAAATATTAAAAAAAATATGTTTCTACATATGTTTAATTTTATTTAATTGTATATACTAGAAATGTAGGATCAGGAATAGCTCTAATTAATAAATAATAAATAGGCAAACAATCAAAAACCGATAAATGTCGAGTCGAGTACTGTTTGGATTTGGGTTTAGGTTTGAGTTTTCGACATTTTTTAAAACATATTTTGTAATATTTTAAATATTTTTTGTATTTGTTAGCAATTATATATTTTAGAATAATCAGGAATAGCTATAATTAATAAAAATAAATAGTCAAACAATCAAAAACCTAGCAACGCCGGGTATGGCTACTAATATGTTGAAATATTTTTGATATTTAAAAAAGTATTTTTAGACACTTTTTTAAAATATATTTTATAATATTTTAAATTATTTTTTGTATTTTTACAAAATATTTTACGAATAAATCTTAAAAAGAACAACGCTAGATCTACATCGGATACAGTTAGAATTATTAAATATTAGTTATAAATAAAATTAAAGATTAGCTATGCATAATTAGGAATAACTATAATTAATAATTGATAGGCAAATAATAAAAAACCGAGCAACGTCGGGTAGGGTACTGTAAGCAATTCCAAATCAGTAATAGTTATAATTAATAAATTATAGATAGGCATATATTTAAAAACCGAGCAACGCCGGGTTGGTATGGTTTGTGATTGGGTTTTCAACATATTTTGTAATATTTGAAATATTTGTTGTATTTTTTAAAATATTTTTTGAAATATTTTTTCACTATATATTATAAACAATATTTGTCTACATTTGATTGTATTTTAAAGATAAACTTTATTTAATTGTATATACTAGAAATATAGAATAGAATATAAATCAGAAATTTCCCTAATTAATAAATAATAAATAATAGATAGGCAAACAAACAAAAACCGAGAAATTCCGGGTCGGGTACGGTTTGGGTTTAGGTTTGAGTTTTCGAAATTTTTTTAAAACATATTTTGTAATATTTTAAATATTTTTTGCATTTTAGAATAATCAGAAATAGCTATAATTAATAAAAAATAAATAGGCAAACAATCAAAATCGGGTATGGCTGTATTGGCAATGTTGAAATATTTTTTATATTTTTTAAAATATTTTTAGACACTTTTTTAAAATATATTTTGTAATATTTGAAATTATTATTTGTAATCTTACCAAATATTTTACAAATAATCTTAAAAACGAACAACGCTGGGTCTACATCGGATACAGTTAGAATTAGTAAATATTAGTTAGAAGACAAAAATTAAATATTAGCTAAATATAATCAGGAATAGCTACAATTAATAGGCAAATAATCAAAAACCTAGCAACTCCGGATCGTGTAAGGTTTTGGTTTGGGTTTAGGTTTGGGTTTTAGACATTTTTTTAAAACATATTTTGTAATATTTGAAATATTTGTTGTATTTTTTAATATATTTTTTGAAATATTTTTCTACTTTGTTTTGTATGTCAGCTAACATTTATTTTATTGTATATTATATACAGTATATCTAGCAATTAAGAATCAGGAATAGCTATAATTAATATATTATATATAATAAATAATAATAATAAATATTTATTTATTGAATCACACATATAATAATATCGGATACAATATAAGAAAATAATCAAAACCGAGCAACGCCGGGTCGGGTACGGCTAGTATATATATATAATTAAATAGACTTTCTTTTATATAATAGATATATATATATATGTGTGTGTGTATCTGGTGAGGTAACTCGAGAACCGGGGTACGTCGCGAAAATATTTTATACCCGATCTTAATAAATTTGCAACAGTATGGTCTTGGTCCGGAAAATTTTTTGAATTTTATACCGCGTACCCCAGAAAAACCTGAAAAATTGACTTTTTGCCATTAAAATGATTTTTTGTCGTCCAAAATCTTCGGCGTCGCATTTTTGAAATATTTTTTTTACATTTTTTCGAACTATTTTTTTGAATTTTTTTTGATTTTTTTTTGAAATTTTTGGAAATTTTGGAAATTTTTTGAAATATTTTTGAAATATTTTTGACATTTTTTGAAATATTTTTGAAGTTTTTTTAAAATATTTTTAAACATTTTTTTGAAATTTTTTTAAAATATATTTTGTAATATTATTTATATTTTTTGTATTTTAAAAAATATTATTTGAAATAATTTTTTATATTTCTCAACTATTCGTTGAAATATTATTATTTTAAGATATAATTAAAATATTATAATTATATAATAAATATATAAATATTATAAGATATAATAATATACTTTTTAAAATATTTGTAGAACATTTATAAAAAATATATTTTGTAATATTTGGAAATATTTGTTGTATACTAGGAATACAGAATCAGGAATAGCTATAATTAATAAATAATAGATAGGCAAACAATCAAAAATCGATCAACGCAGGGTGCGGTTTGGGTTTTCGATATTTATTAAGTACTATTTTGTAATATTGGAAATATGTGTTGTATTTTTTTAAATATTATTTGAAATATTTTTGAAATATTTTTCCACTAATTTTTGAGATATTAATATTTGTATAAATTTGTTTGAATTTTAGCAACAATTTATGTTATTGTATATGAAAAGCAGAATCATGAATAGCCATAAATAATAAATAATAGATAGGTAAGCTATCAAACAACGAGTAAAGCAAAGTTGGGTACGGCAAGAAATTCCAAATCAGGAATAGTTATAATTAATAAATGATAGATAGGCAAATAATAAAAAACTGAGCAACGCCGATTTGGAACTGTTTGGGTTTATGTTTTCAACATATTTTGGAATATTTGAAATATCTGTTGTATTTTTTGAAATATTTGTTATCTAATTTTTTAAATATTAAAAAAAATATGTTTCTACATATGTTTAATTTTATTTAATTGTATATACTAGAAATGTAGGATCAGGAATAGCTCTAATTAATAAATAATAAATAGGCAAACAATCAAAAACCGATAAATGTCGAGTCGAGTACTGTTTGGATTTGGGTTTAGGTTTGAGTTTTCGACATTTTTTTAAAACATATTTTGTAATATTTTAAATATTTTTTGTATTTGTTAGCAATTATATATTTTAGAATAATCAGGAATAGCTATAATTAATAAAAATAAATAGTCAAACAATCAAAAACCTAGCAACGCCGGGTAGGGTATGACTGCTAATATGTTGAAATATTTTTTATATTTAAAAAATATTTGTAGACACTTTTTAAAAATATATTTTATAATATTTTAAAGTATTTTTGTATTTTTGTATTTTTACAAAATATTTTACGAATAAGTCTTAAAAAGAACAACGCTAGATCTACATCGGATACAGTTAGATTTATTAAATATTAGTTAGAAGACAACAATTAAAGAATAGCTATGCATAATTAGGAATAACTATAATTAATAATTGATAGGCAAATAATAAAAAAACGAGCAACGTCGGGTTGGGTTCGGCAAACAATTCTAAATCAGGAATAGTTATAATTAATAAAGTATAGATAGGCATATAATTAAAAACCGATCAACGCCGTTTTGGGACGGTTTGGGTTTGGGTTTTCAACATATTTTGTAATATTTGAAATATTTGTTGTATTTTTTAAAATATTTTTTGAAATATTATAAACAATATTTTTCTATATTTGTTTGTATTTTAAATAAACTTTATTTAATTGTATGTACTAGAAATATAGAATCAGAAATTGCCCTAATTAATAAATAATAAATAATAGATAGGCAAACAAACAAAAACCAAGAAATGCCGGGTCGGGTATGGTTTGTTTTTAAAACATATTTTGTAATATTTTATATATTTTTTTGCAATTTTTAGCAATTATATATTTTAGAATAATCAGGAATAGCTATAATTAATAACAAAAATTAATAGGCATTAAAAATCAGGTATGGCTACTAATATGTTGAAATATTTTTTATATTTCTTAAAATATTTTTAGACACTTTTTAAAAATATATTTTGTAATATTTTAAATTATTATTTGTAATCTTACCAAATATTTTACAAATAATCTTAAAAACGAACAACGCTGAGTCTACATCGGATACAGTTAGAATTAGTAAATATTAGTTAGAAGAATACAATTAAATATTAACTAAGTATAATCAGGAATAGCTACAATTAATAGGCAAATAATCAAAAACCTAGCAACGCAGGGTAGTGTACGGTTTGTGTTTGGGTTTAGGTTTGGGTTTTAGACATTTTTTTAAAACATATTTTTTAATATTTGAAATATTTGTTGTATTTTTTAACATATTATTTGAAAATGTTTTCTACTTTGTTTTGTATGTCAGCTAACATTTATTTTATTATATATATCAATTAAGAATCAGGAATAGCTATAATTAATATATAATATATAGGAAAATAATCAAAACCGAGCAACGCCGGGTCGGGTACGGCTATTTTTTGAAATATTTTTAAAAATTTTTTTTCAAATATTTTAAAACATTTTTTTGAAATATTTGTAAACATTTTTGTGGACATTTTTTTGAAATATTTTTTTATTTTTTCAACTAATCTTTGAAATATTATTATTTTAAGATATAATTAAAATATTATAATTATATAATAAATATATAAATATTATAAGATATAAATATTATACTGTTTAAAATATTTGTAGAAAATTTATAAAAAATATATTTTGTAGCAATACAGAAATACAGAATCAGAAATAGCTATAATTAATAAATAATAAATGGGCAACAACAATCAAAAATCAAAAATCGAGCAATGCAGGGTGCAGTTTGAGTTTTCGACATTTTTTAAGTAATATTTTGTAATATTGGAAATATGTGTTGTATTTTTTTAAATATTATTTGAAATATTTTTGAAATATTTTTCCACTAATTTTTGAGATATTAATATTTGTATAAATTTGTTTGAATTTTAGCAACAATTTATGTTATTGTATATGAAAAGCAGAATTTTGAATAGCCATAATTAATAAATAATAGATAGGTAAACTATCAAACAACAAGTAAAGCAAAGTTGGGTACGGCAAGAAATTCCAAATAAGGAATAGTTATAATTAATAAATGATAGATAGACAAATAATAAAAAAATGAGCAACGACGATTTGGAACTGTTTGGGTTCAGGTTTTCAACATATTTTGGATTATTTGAAATATCTGTTGTATTTTTTGAAATATTTTGTCACTAATTTTTTAAATATTAAAAAAAATATGTTTCCACATTTGTTTGTATTTTAGATAAACTTTATTTAATTGTATATACTAGAAATGTAGGATCAGAAATAGCTCTAATTAATAAATAATAAATAGGCAAATAATCAAAAACCGATAAATATCGAGTCGGATACTGTTTGGATTTGGGTTTAGGTTTGAGTTTTCGACATTTTTTTAAAACATATTTTATAATATTTTAAATATTTTTTGTATTTTTTAGCAATTATATATTTTAGAATAATCAGGAATAGCTATAATTAATAAAAATAGTCAAACAATCAAAAACCTAGCAACGCCGGGTAGGGTATGGCTACTAATATGTTGAAATATTTTTTATATTTAAAAAATATTTTTAGACACTTTTTAAAAATATATTTTATAATATTTTAAATTATTTTTTGTATTTTTACAAAATATTTTACGAATAAATCTAAAAAAGAACAACGCTAGATATACATCGGATACAGTTAGATTTATTAAATATTAGTTAGAAGACTAAAAATTAAAGATTAGCTATGCATAATTAGGAATAGCTATAATTAATAATTGATAGGCAAATAATTAAAAACCGAGAAACGTCGTGTTGGGTAAGGCAAAAAATTTAAAATCAGGAATTGTTATAATTAATAAATAATAGATAGGAAAACAATCAAAAACCTAGCAACGCCGTGTCAGGACGGTGTGGGTTTTGGTTTTAGACATTTTTTTAAAACATATTTTATAATAATTGAAATATTAGTTGTATTTTTTAATATATTTTTTAAAATATTTTTCCACTAATTTTTTAAATATTAAAATATTTTTCTACATTTGTTTGTATGTCATCTAACATTTATTTTATTGTATATAAATAATAGTTAGGAACAAATTAAATATAAATATTTAGCAATGCAGAATTAGTAATAGCTATAATTAATAAATAATAATTGGCAAAAAATCAAAAACCGAGCAACGCCAGGTCGGGTACGGTTTGGGTTTAGGTTTGGGTTTTCGACATCTTTTTAAAACATATTTTGTAATATTCAAAATATTTATTGTATTTTTTAATATATTTTTTGAAATATTTTTCTACTAATTTTTTAATTATTAAAATATTTTTCTACATTTGTTTGTATTTCAGCTAACATTTATTTAATTGTATATATAACAATGAAGAATCAGGAACAGCTATAATTAATAAATAATAGATAGGCAAACAATCAATATCCGAGCAACGCCGGTTTGGGTACGGTTTGGGTTTAAGTTTGGGTTTTAGACATTTTTTAAAACATATTTTGTAATATTTGTTGCAATTTTTAATATATTTCCACTAATTTTTTAAATATTTGTCTATATTTTGTTTGTATTTTAGCTAAAATTTATTTTATTGTATATATAGCAATGAATAATCATGAATAGGTATATAATATATCTATAATTAATAAATAATAGATAATAGGCAAATATTCAAAAACCGAGCAACGCCGGGTCGGGTACGGCTAGTGGTATTATAAAGTATATATATTATTCCATATATAACCATATATCTCCCTGCTATAACTGTAGAAATAACAATAATAATAATAAGGAATTCTTATTTTTTAGATTCCTATAGGAATTTTATAACATATATAATAATGTAATAGTTAATATAAATGCAGATATATCCTATAAATTGTAGTTATGTTATTAATGTAATTAATTTATAATTTTAAATAAATCTAATATATTATCCGGGATATTATATTATAATAATATACAATAATAATTATTGTATAATACTTTACTTGATTTAGTATATTTATATATTTATGAATATAATTAATTAATAATAATATAATTAATAATTACATACAAATTACTTAAGTTTAAATTAAATTACAATAGATATAGTAGATTAATTAATTTTCATAAATTATTGAATATAATATTCTGAATATATATTATATTTTTGTTAATTATTTTAAAGATATATTCTATATAGAATATACTATATATAGTATATTATCTTGCGGTGTACTGGATAGTATTTGAAATTATATTATATATTAATAGAATAGTTAAATTATATTATAAAATTCATAAACATTATATGTATAGAAAATAAGTTAATATTCTGAATAGTATTCTATAATTTAAATCAAAAAAATGTATGATATATATATGTATAACATATGATAAGTGTTTTAATCAGGTATATATTATTTAAACTCTACATTAGTACACTAGGTACATTAGTACCTATACAATATTAGTATATAGGACTAATAGTAGATACGAATAATGAATAATATAAAATAATGCATTTCTATTTATGATACTATAGTAGGTACCTATAGGTAGGTATATTGTATACCCTATATTATATAGTATATATGTATATTGTATATATTGTTATAACTATATTTGGCTTATGGAACAACCTTGAAATTTACAAACCGTACAAGAACGGTTTAATTACTAACCGTGAAATTATATTTCGTGAAATTTCCAACCGTGAAATATAATATCCGTGAAAATACAAACCGTGAAATAATTATAAATATATGGATATATATTATGTATATATATATATATATATATATATATATATATATATATATATAATATATTATATATATATATATATATATATATATATACTTATAACATAGTGTAGGTATAAAGTATGGAAATAAGGGATCATTAAGACGAGTACACTGCAATGACATTAACTTGAAAACATTAGGTATTTTAGGGTTTTTAGGACCTAATGTTTTACACAATTGTGTGTTAAATTAGTTAGTTATAGGGTATTTATATTAAGTACTTAGTTATGCATTTATTAGTTATGACTCACTCTACAGTGATATAATACTGTACATATATATATAGGTAATAGTAATTACATTATATTTAAAATTTAAATTTAAAAAATAATATTTTTAATTAAATTACAATTATTACTCTTAGAAATTACTAGATTATAAGTCGAATATGTTACGTACACATACGATCGATAGAGTTTAAAATGTACGTTTAATTTCAAGTAGAATTAATAGATATATGTATAACACTATACGTCAATATAAGTACATCGTTATCATAACGGTTATGGTAACGGTACAGTAAAGTAGGTGTCAATACATTTTATTTTTGATTAAATTACAATTATTACTCTTAGAAATTACTAAATTATAAGCTGAATATCATATTCACATATTACACATATTCAATATCATATTGAATATGTTACGTACACATGAGATCGATAGATCTCTATAGAAACTAATCTTAGAATGTCCGTTTAATTTCAAGTAGAATCAATAGATTATCTATCATATATTTAATATAATATAATATAATATTATATGTATAACTCTATAAGCCAACAATAAGTAAACCGTTATGATAACGGTACAGTGAAGTGTTCGTCAATACATTTTATTTTAGATTAAATTACAATTATTACTCTTATAAATTACTAGATTATAAGTCGAATATTGTTACGTACACATGCGATCTATAAAGTTTTAAAATGTACATTTAATTTCAAGTAAAATCAATAGATTATATATGTATAAGCCAGCGTTAGGTTACTATACTGTATAGTAACATTACACATGAATACTAATAGTAATTGCATATACATTTTATAAATAGCATAATAAAATTAATAATAATAACATGTGATATATACCATATGGTTCAGTGTTACAATACATGCTTTCTAAATGGAAAGTCAACGGTTCGAATCTAGCTGACGACTATTTTATTGACATAATAATTTTTATTTTTATTCATTTTAATACTATTTCTTGTATTATTTATCATATTTTATTAGGTCAATTATAAATCATTGATATACTATTCATATAAACTATTGAGTTAATAGTAATATAACTTTAATAATTTAATTAAGTCTATACTATGCAAGAATAATTACAGTTTATTATGAATACACTCTATGAATACATTATTGAGGGTATAGTAGGGCATACCCTCAATAATGTTCGTTCAGTGCATTTAAGTAGAGTAATCAAGTACATTAGCCGATGAATAATAACAACCGTGTAATACAAACTGTATAAGAACAACCGTACAATATACATACTTTATAAGACAAACCTTACAAGAACAATCGTAAAATATATAAACATGAAATACTAACCGTATGAGAACAACCATAACATATATAAACCATACAAGAACAAAAGTGTACATAAGTGTTTATAATATTAAATTATGCTATATAATATTATTATAATAATTATAGTAAATACCTAATATACCTAATACTATTACTTTTACTATACATTTATTTATATAGTATATCTATTAAATATATAAATATATTATTATATATATATAATATTATATATATATATATATATATATATATATATGTGTGTGTGTGATATTGTTATTATATATAGATATATTTAAATGTTTAAAAATACATAATCTTTATATATACGACTATAGTCTAGCGGTGAGCATTACAGCTCACAACGCCAGATCTCGCTGCCGCCGTCGGTTCGAATCAGTCAGGCATTATTTATTTTATTTAAATTAACTCTTTTATTATTTATAAATATTTATAAAGAACTACATAGTTCTTCAAATGAGTTCTTCATCGATAATTCAATGAGAAGTTCTTAGAGAAACTCATATAATAAGTTCTTCATTAGGTGGCCCCAATGAACTCGTTTTATACGAAGAACCCTGAATTTCAAAATAAAGAACTATATAGTTCTTCAAATGAGTTCTTTATCGATAATTCAATGATAAGTTCTTAGAGGAACTCATATAATAAGTTCTTCATTAGGTGGCCCCAATGAACTCGTTTTATACGAAGAACCCTGAATTTCAAAATAATTTTAAGAGTGTATGGTCGGCAATGAAAAGATTCAACATCAATTCAAAACTAATATAATCTATACAACATCTATACAATAAAGCAGAAAGTGCAGTTTACTTTGACGGTCAAATCGGAGAATGGTTCAGAACAACAACTGGAGTTAGGCAAGGCTGTCTACTTTCACCCACACTATTCAATATTTTGCTTGAACAAATAATGAACGATGCTTTAGATAATCATGTAGGTTCAGTAAATATTGGTGGTAAAATAATCACAAATCTGAGATTCGCAGATGACATAGATGGATTAGCAGATAGTGAATCTGAATTAGCCAATCTTATTAAAATAATCGACAATACAGCATGTGCATATGGAATGGAAATAAACTCTACGAAAACACAAATAATGGCAAATTCTGAAGGTAGTTTCACATCAGAAATAAAAATAAATAACGAGCCACTAAAAGTAGTTGACAGTTTTAAATACTTAGGAGCAATCATCGACGATAAAGGTTCAAAGGCTGAAATATTTGCTAGAACCGGACAGACGATTGCAGCTCTATCTAGACTAAATGTTATATGGTATGATAAAACACTAAAACTGAAACTGAAAATCCGACTACTGCAGTCACTAGTTAACTCAATTTTCTTATATGCGTGTGACACATGGACAATAACGAAGGAACTGCAAATAAAAATAACAATATTAGAAATGAGGTGCTTAAGACGACTATTGAACATATCATACAGAGATAGAATTACTAACATTGAAGTACGCAATAGATCTATTGCGTTACAACTCGAGTTACCAAATAAATCGGTCCACATTCGGAACTACTAGCAATGGTCATCACGAAGAAACTGAGATGGTTTGGTCATGTGATAAGATCAAATTCCATGTTGAAAACAATTCTTCAGGGTTCTATTGAAGGTATAAGAAGACGAGGTAGGCCAAAAATGCAATGGCAAGACAATATCGTGAAATGGACTGGTCTTGACATAAATAAAGCGATGAGAGCTGCAGAAAATAGAGAGGGATGGAAAAAAATTGTGATGAAATATACTGCGCCCCTACGGCATCCAAATGCTATGGGATAGGTAAAAATATATATATATATATATATATATATATATATATCTAAGTACATGCACTTATATAACTCAGGTATTATAACTACATTACAATATATATATATATATATATATATATATATATATATATATATATATATATATACGGGAGTATTGGATATGCTATAACTACAACTATACATATATGTACTTAATGAATTAAGGTACTATAACTAAAATTATACCTACAGGTACTCCAGGAGCTGAGGTACTATGCGAATCATCCTCGTCAACTACTTAAAATAGCGATACCAGCATTCTCTTCTATTCTGATATCCATGATAATGCTACTGGCTTATGAACCATTGATAGGTTAATAACTAGTATTTATATTTAGGTTATTTAGTATATTATTATTAACTAAATCATTAATTAGTAAATACCTAAGATTATGCCTATATGGATTTATAAATTAAATATTATAGTATCATAATAATGCTTAAAAGGAAATTTTAATATTTAATTACCATGAAAATTATGATATTTATAATACATATATAGCCTATATAATATAGGACAATATTATCATGATACATTTGAATTCATTATTCTGAGAATACATGTATTCTTTATGATTATATACTACTAAGTATATTATATATATAATATTAATTATAATTTAAAAGAGAAATATCTAAATTTAATAAAATCATTATTATAAACAACATATACAATCTAATTATAATGTCAATTATTAAATTGATACATATCATATATTAATCATTCCCATCTTTCCATTAACTCTGAATTTATCGAGTGTGCAAACTGCATATTATGGATTCAATATAATACAATATATATATATATATATATGGTATTACTCATTATGGAAAGCTTGGTAATATGGCCAGCGGCAGTATCTCATAAACTATAAGTCCAATAAAACTATAAAAGTATACATTAAATATGCGCATTGGTAAGCATTGTTCAAATAAGTAAAAATAATTTGTATATCTATTAATAAAAAAATTATGTACAAAATTTAAAAAAAATCGATTAACTTTAAAAAAAATTGAAATAAAGATTTGTAAAACATATATTAAATCACTAATACATAATATAAATTGAAAATTAAAGTTGAATATTAAATAACTATTTAAATACAACAAAGTGTGTTATACATTTATTTTAGTGTATATTATTCATTGTTATACAGTGCATATAGCGTGATACCTATAATAGGGTAATGTGGTCATCTTATTGCGGGTAATGTGGACAGTCACTGTCTCCTAGTTGTCGTATGCTAACTTATTACGTAATCGTACACCGGTCATCATCGTAAGGTGTATTCTGGCCGGGAAGAACTCGCCAGCCTAAGATCAACACCGCGGTGGCCTGCTTCCTAGCTCCGGCAGGCCTGGTCTACGCTCTCAGCTTCGGTTTCGTGTTCCAGCAAACACTGATCAAACATCACACCATCCTCGGAAAAGTTAGTTAAGATAGTTAAAGCGCGCCACTATAATTCACACTTTAAAGTTACTTACTCTATAATACAACTATAGTTGTATTAAGAGTACCTATAGAGTATATAGTAATCTTTAGGTAAACTATTTAACGTTTATATTATATAACTTATCGCTCCTATGTGTTATTTGTATCATTATAATTACTGGTATTGTTGTTAAATTTACTATGATCAACAACGATTGCTACTAATATATCTCATAATATCTATTTGTATATTACGGATGTAAATATGAATATTTGTTATAAAAAATAAATATAATAATATGAAGTAATCAATAGTATGTGTATATATATATATATATGTGTCTATAAGTAATATATAAATGTGTATATATGTCCTATAGGACATATATACACATTTCTGGCTGAATAAAAGAAGATGCGTGAGACTGTATATATAATTACGAAATAGTGAAAATATAATAGGTATAATAGGTATATATATTAGGTATATAAACTATATACGAAGAATATTATAACTTTAAATAGAATACAAATTAGTTATTATTATTATAATAAGGATTATATAGGTTTTAATTTTTTGAATGTATAATATATATATATATATATATATATATATATATATATATATATATATCATGTAATAGAATTACTGGTAGGTATAGTATAATATGTAATGTATACAGTTATTTTAAAAACATTATTATTAGTATACTATAGGGAAAGTACCGAATACGGACACTTAAACAATAAATGGTCTTAACATTTTATAACTCAATATTTTTATTCAAAACTTATAATTTAAATTATAATTATTAATATTATATGATTATAGATATTATATAGATATTATTGAGATTTTAAAATTTAATATAATCTTTTAATTCAATAGATAACGGGGGTGTCCGTATTCGGTACCCATGTCCGAATACTGTCACTCTGTGTTATAATACGGACGCCCTATATACCACTATATAAACTATATATTAATGATGAACCATTGAGATACATTCCGATTACATTATTTATAATGAATTTTATGAATAATTTAATATAATTTAATTAGTAATTAATTTATTAATTTATTAATTAATAATAAAATTTAAGTATCTAAATAATAACATTTTTAGATTATTGGTGGTATTACTATTATAACACACGCGATTTTAATGAAAATTAGAATAGTTCACATGCTTCGTGCTGATTGGTTAAATTGTGTTCGTATTAATACATCTAGAGTGTCCGTATTAGGGACTTATATGACCTCTAGATATATGATTATAACTAAATTAATATTTGACAACAAATATAGTAAGTATGTATATAATGTTTAGAATGCTGGATTTTTAATAAAATATTGTCGATACATTTGTCTTTTCTTGAGATGGTTTTAAGTTGAAATTTTGTTTCATACATTTAAATACATAATAAAAAAATCAGTTTTATGGATATATCAGCACCATTTTGAATAATTAAAGAATACAAAATAATTATTTAGACTATTTATATAATTATTAATATATTTTATATATAAAATATTGTATTCATTACATTTTGTAGGATTTATGGTTTCTAAGATACCGAGAGTGTCAGTATTTGGTTACTTTCCTTACCACTTTAAAAAAACCTAAATATGGTATTATTATCCTACTAATATTAAGGTATTCATAAATATAATTATTTAATCCATATTACAAATTATAATTTATAATATTATATATTTTTAAACACATCACTTTAATATTTTGATAAATTATTTAAGTGTGAAGTTATATTTGTAATAATTATTAAATAATATGTGTAAATTGTATATTTTTTAATTAACTTTATAATACTTAAAGATACCTTCATAATATATTATTATAATACAATTTTAATCAGAAATTCTAGTCGCAGAGTACGAATATTAACAAAACGTACGTTTTAGATAACCACGGAACTGAGCTACATGGATCAGATGTTAACCTTGACAACGAAACTAAAACTTCCGTCTAATCGTCATGCGATGGCTTTATACAAGGGTTAAAATTCATCATCGTATTATATCCCGCATTATATATATATATATATATATATATATATATATATATTATATAAAAGCACGTGTATCTCATTAGGATGAAGTGTCAGACACTGAAATGAAATAAAAATACTTAGAAGCAAAAAAAAATAGGCTTATCAATAATAGCAATACAAACATATATATATATATATATATATATATATATATATATATAAATTGTATGATAATGAAGTTTATGCCTAATATAAATGTATATTATAGTGTATAGACACCTACGTATCACCTATTTACGAACGTAGCGTATACGCTATAGCGAAGGGCGACATGTTGATATAAAGTGTAGGGAGTGATATCACTTTGTTTGTGTGATAACTAAATGTATCAGCATCATCATAATCATCATCATCATCATCATCGTGAACACTTCCAGATGATATTACTTAAGTATATTGTCGATATATCTACATTAATGTTAAATAAAGGAAATATATATCCACTTGCACATATTGGGATTGAATATACTATATACAATGTACAATGTACTATATACATTATATATATATATATATATATATATATATATCTATTATTAATATCTATGTGAGTACATAAGTTGGATTAGATTAAATATACAACTAATAACATTACACCTATTAATTGTATTATAATAGTATTTAAATGCATGAATATATGTGTGAAGATATACTCGTAATATTATGTTTGGTTTATTTTCATTACGTATCGAAATATTTCAGATCCACCAGGGGTATACTATAGGTATCCTATATATCAATGAATACGTATTCCCTCAACAGAGTTGTATAGGATCTTAGGTATCATATTTAAATGTATTAAATATATTAAATATAATATAGTATATATTATTAAATGAATTATATATTAAATGTATTACTATGAAAATACATTTATTTTTTAATATGGGCCCTTTAAAAATTCCCGGAAACGCCTCAGTATTTTGAATATATATAGGACCTTAAAGATTATTTGTATAATTATGTTTGTGAAATTAAATTTTAAGAGGATATTTAAATCTATAACTATATTATGGACTATAGATATTGGATACACTATACAATATATGGGTATTGCGTGCCTATATATAAATAAATAATATTACCATTATATTCAATCAATTAAATTTACTCTTAATTTATCATGTATACTATTATTATGATATAATATAAAATAAATTATTTAATAAGTTTTATTTCTTTCATAGCAATCAAATCTGAACTTATATTCATGGGGATGTTGGTGCAAGATCGAGAAATAAACTCTTTCAATCATACAGCCCCTAAAAACTTAAAAGGTTAATTACAAAATCATTCAATTAACCAATATTAAACACAATAATACTTTTAATAATATTTAGATATTTACATATCCCATTTACGAATATATATGATTTTTAAAAGTGTAAATATTTAAGTATTTTTAATTAAATAATATGAATTTAAATGATAGTCATTATAACGTATCCTATAAATAAACTAATATGTCTGAATTAAAGTTATCATCGCTTTATATATATAAATATATATATATATATATATATATATATATATATATATATATGCATACACATCTAGAGCTGGCTTAATCATAATAAGGGGACCGGGCAAATAAAATTATGGGCCACATAAGAATTGTATAACATTTCAATATTTCCATTATTTTAATATCTAAAATATCTATAACTATTAAATCCATATATATATATATATATATATATATATATATATATATAGTTCATAATAAATAAATAATGAATGTAATTTTCGAATTATTACAGCTAAATAATGTGTTTATAAATAAGAAAATAGTACATTCATTTGGTGGAAAATATATCTAAGCACGATGTATATGGATTAAATATGATTAAAACAAACGTTTACCAAATGCACTTGTTAGCATATATAGAAATTAAATTTGTACAACCTTTTCTGCGAGTGTTGAGACTTAAACAGGTAGGATCCACATGATCCACTCGAAACCAATTTTATTTCTTTTATATAATTAATTGAAAAGTATAACTAGTAACCATATGTGGATAATGTTTTATGACTTAAGTCAATCGATATGAAATTTTGAAAATAAGTTCTAGAATTTTACATTTTCTATAAAAATGTATTTAACTTTATATATATATATATATATATATATATATATATATACGTTTTGAATAATGTTCATCATGTATATGTATGTCCTATATGGCATGTATATTTTTTATTAACATTCCGCAAAAATTGATAAACAAATTCGATTCAATATAACGTAGAGCTGTTCGCATATTATTTAAGTTTTAGTTATTTAAGTGTACGGATATAACAATATATATCCTTTCCATACTGGCGACTCTCGGGTGGTTGACGTTTCGAGATATATGCAAGTTTCATCTTCTTTGCATTACTCACAAGGCTATATATATATATATATATATATATATATATATATATATATATGAGTTCCGGAATACCTATAAAAGGGAGTCATAATTCGAGAAACTACTCGTCGAGTCGGAAATGTGTGCTGATGAAACTAACGGTGCCGTTTGTCTCATCTATGTATGCAGATGCTGCTTTCACTGTTGCTGCTCCGACGTACTGGAATAGTCTTCCCGATGAATTACGGACCATATCATCTTTTATTACTTTTAAATATCGACTATATTCATATATTTATCATTATAATGTCTTCTTTTTAAATTTATTATTATTCATGTATTTATTTATTTATTTTTTTTATTATTTCAACTTGACGAATATAATCATCTATCGTTTTCATTAAGTCAATAAACCTTTCCCTTATTATTTATTATTAAGACGTAAATAAATCTATAAATGGATGGGAATATGTCCTCCCGAACGTTAATATTGGGGACATCATATCACACATTACAATAATGCTTATCATATACTTATTTATAAGTAATAATAAATATATATGCGTATATATATATATATATTATTTATTACCACTATAAAATTAATGTTACCCATAAATATATGTATTTGCAATATAATACTCTAAATACTCTGAAATATGTGTAAGTAGGTGTTGTTTTTGATTATATAATTTATATGTAAATATATTGAACTAACTAAACAATATATCTGTGATTACAAAATGAAATGTAGAATATATTATATTTAAAAACATTATTATACACTCAAAATAAATATAAAATATTAGTAATTATTATAATTGCATGTTTTACGACAAGTTTATTTTAATATTGTCTTATCTGTTTAAGTTGAAAACTATCTATAATAATGTAAACTAATAATTAAGACTAAAAACTTTTATTGTTTAATTTGATAAATTGTATTATATTGTAAGATTAAAAAAATAAAGTGCATGTTATATTTTATTGCATGTTTTACGACAAGTTTATTTTAATATTGTCTTATCTGTTTAAGTTGAAAACTATCTATAATAATGTAAACTAATAATTAAGACTAAAAACTATTATTGTTTAATTTGATAAATTGTATTATATTGTAAGATTAAAAAAATAAAGTGCCTCACATCTCCGTATTTTGAGGAGACATGGACACATTTTAATTTTAATTGTTCAATAAAAAACTTTCGAAAAAAAATTAGAAAAAAATGTATCCCATTTATTAATTATAATATAATAAACATGCTTTAAATTGTCTTAAGTGCTTTAAATTGTCTTAAATTGTCTTTAGAATAATGTTTATTTTTAGTATTTTAAATGTAGTATAAGTTTTTGTAAAAAGGTGGCTAGAGTATACCCCACTCTCCCATAATCACTATTTAATTTAATTTAACAAATTTATATAGCCCCTTCAAAATATTAGGCCCGGGAAATTACCCGATTTGCCACTTATTAAGCCAGCCCTTGATATAGGCATAAAGGTAGGTACGATGTACCTGGTACGTACCATAATGTAATAGTTCGGGATTCAAATTCCGATCGGAATATTAAAAATTACAGTAACAATTTATATTAACAAAACATTTATATAAAAAATAATAAAAATTCAATAATTTAAATTATATATGAATATATATATATATATGTATATATATAACATACACACACATACACACACAAGTACACGTGTGGGACGTTATCGACATATTAAGGGACGCCGCCATCACCATGACAGAGGAACAGTTCGACATGAACTCCGTGATATTCGACAAGGTCGGTCCAAGGTCATAGTACGATTACTTTACAAACATATCGACCTATTTAGTATGTGTAATGCATAGTGTATAGTGTGTAAAGTGAACATGGTGTATATCAGAGTTATATGTTACCTACACTATATATACTAGTTATACCTATACATACTGATACATACTAGTATGTATCAGTATATATATAGGTATAACTATAGTTATTACTATAGTATATATATATATATATATATATATATATATATATACCTGGATACACTCATATAATAGGAAATCCGTACATCGTTCAGTACATGCAATATATTTTATTACATATAAATATTCTATATGTTAAATTATCTTAATAATTACGTTCTCACTTATATACGAGATTATATATATAATAGATAACATATAGAATATATATATATATATATACTATATATTATATTCCTTATACACATACATGCATGTTAGTACGCAAGCCTTATAAACCTATCAGCATAAAAACAAATATAATTATTCAATATTACGCTTTCGATATATAGATTATAATTTGAATGTATTAGGTAATAATATTCCTAGAAACCAAAATGATGTAAAATAGATTATATGTTATTGATTTTCGAAAAAAAGATTAAATATATAGTAGATTAATCGATTTAGCAGTATAATATATATAACTATGCCTTGATGAGATAATTAAGTTAATAATGTTCTATTCTTAATACTCCTCCTTAAGATACCCAATGAGAAGTTATCATACAACATGTAGGCGTGTATTATGACGTAACATTGTGACGTAACATTCCTTAGATTCTTCAGTACCTAATCACTCTGAACAACATCTGCACTGATAGAATGGGAACACTTCATACTCGTATTCATCCTTTCAAGTTTGTCACCGCGTCACAGTATAAGTATATATATTTAAACACACACATATATATAAATATATATATATATATATATATATATATATATATATATAATACTATAATAGTATTACTATTAATTAATAATTACAGATTATCCATCATATCCGAAAACCGAAAAATTAAAAAAATAAAATCATATATAAAATAATATCTTATTTTCGGTGTTATTATGAATCTACATATAATATAAAAATATATCATAATATATTGATATATTGAAATTAAATATATAATAACCATACAAAATATTATGTATTTATTTGTATTTTATTTTTAATAAAATATATATTTTACTATCTATAACATATAGTATTTCTATTATACATTTCAACTATCCCTTTAAATGATATATAACACTATATATATAAGGTATCTTATACAAATTTCATATAATTATACATATAGGTACCTATAATTATACTTGTACTTATAGTTACTCCAATTATATATATACTTTTATATATTTATATGTACAGTGATACTTTACATACCATAGGTGGGTATTTCTGGAGACCCTCGGAAGTTTGACCTTGTTCGGAGTGATGTTGATCAGTGCAAACTCGCGAGGTTCTACTAGATAACTTAAGCTTACGTAACACACGTATATACATCGTTATGTAACATATAGACATAGTTATGTAACCTATATACTTTATTACATAACAGATATAGAGATTGTTACGTAATATACATATATTGTCAAGTAACCGTAATACAATGTTACATAACATACTATAGTGTTACATAACATATAAGTATCGTTACGTAATCGACCATTATTAGATTATAAACCTTAATTATTTCATATAAATTATTTAATTACAATGATCAAATTCATTCTATAATAATTTACTGATTAATATTCTCTGTTGATTATATTTCGTCATCTATATATATATATATATATATATATAAATATACATATTTACAATAACGAATCGCACTCTGTAACCCCACACTTGGGTGCGCCTGGTTTTAGCCCTAATTCTGATGATGTGCGAGTTAACAATGTTCTCCACTTCGATGTTGTGTTTCGTAATGGCGGATTACGATTCACCTTTCGATGGCTTCTTCAGGATCGACCTGACGCTACTACCAGAGGTATACCACAGTATATACGTGAGTGTGTAGTACGCACTGTGTACTAGTAGTTCTATAGATATGGTGGTGGACGAGATATGGATTGCATTCACTTCCCCTAGCATATGTATATGTATATATATATATATATATATATATATATATATATATATATATATTTATTTTTATATTAAATATATATATTTTGTAAAATACGTTAAATATATTTTGAGTTTGTTGGTCCTCTCTGACTAATCATTATGGAAGATCTATAGAGCTATATTCGACCACCACATCATATCGTGTAACGCTAATCACTATTAACAGCCCAATAGGGGTATCGGAAACATTATTATATAGAAGAAGGGCAATTATAATTTTCTGAAAAATGAGGTAAATAAGAGGGGAATACAATATAACCCATTCCATACTTTTCTAGGTTATCTGGATCCATACCTCCTGTAACTCTATATCCTCTAACGACACTCTTAGCATGGTTAACCGTGTGCAAACTAGATGATTCACTACCTAGTCGAACTTAAAAATGATTTCACTAATATACATGAACAATAATACAAATGAAATAATAAAACACTAATATATATCGAATAGAAATATATATCGCTGTTATTTGAGGTAAACAGGAGTATTATATCGCATATGCGCGTATAGGAACTATCACTGAATTAAACTTACGTAAATAATGGATATTATTTTAGTATTTATATTTGTATAGGAAATAGTTATAAATAGGCCTACACCTACAAACTACATTTAATTATTGTTAACAGTTGTGGTTTTAACAATAGATATTTTGAAAACTACTTTTTCATAATAAATATATATACAATATAGATAACTTAGTAATATGATAATATATAACCTAGTAATATTGTAAACAAAAACATTCAGTGATAGTTTATAAAATATACTGATGAAATCTCATTTAAATAAATGCAATCTGTTTTATAATAAATTAAGCAATAGGTTTTATGATATTGATTAATTTCATTTTTAATTAATATATTTATCAATTGGATCATGTTAAATTAAAAACACATATACTTGTAATACGGTTTTAGACAAAGTAAACATTTTAATAAGTTTTTAAATTATCAAAATACCTATATCGTTTTTACAGTTTTTAATTAAAATAAAGATAATCAAAATGTATATTGTAAACTTTTATAAATGTAGTAACTCTTTCTAAAAATTCAATTATTTTAAAATTCTAATACGAATTATAATATTATTAATTATATTATACATGTATATCATTGTTATCAAAAGCGCTAAAACTATAGTTTTATATTATATGTTTATAAACATATAATATTTAAATTTATTCTACTGTTGTATGTGTGCATAGATTTGTATTTTACGGTAAATTATAAATCTTAGTATGTGTGAACTACACGTTGTTATTTAATAGCTAGAAGCCATGCCTTATATAGCATGGTGTTAAATCTCATCACAGCTGAAATTTGAATCTATTTTCATTTTACCAAATATTTGACATTGGCCGTATGTGAAGGTTATATATAATCTTACTGCATTTCCAATTGAAAATTATAGAATCACATTGTGTTTATCACCACATAATATGTTTTGAATAAAAGAGGTGTTCAATTAATTTTAAATTCATGTTATAGGTAATCGATATATTTGAAAGCAAGCTTTATCGTATTTAGACATAAGATAGTCTAGTTATCATACACTATACATAAAGTGTATACATGATGTTGTCTATGAGGAGACGATCACTTACCAATATTTCGCAGGTAATACTCAGAACTGACGAACTGTACACGCAGTTGATTATAGACGACAACAGGAAGGGTGAAGGGAGACGCGGATCTTTCGCCGGTTCCATTGACGTTCAGGGAAGATTTCAGGAATCCGATGATATCGTAGCAGCCCTAGCGAGTAGAGGCGCTATCTGATACGTCAATCAAACTAGTATCGGTGTTGTTTAATGTAATGTTATATATCGTTAAACGTATTGATTAGATACCGGAAAATTATATTTAGTAAGTTATATATATAAAAAAGTTATTATTGTATCGTAAACATCCTTAATAAATATGTAGACACGCTTATTTATTATACTCTATATAATTAAAGAATACATATTAATGATATTTTTATATATATATATATATTTTAAATACGATATAACCTATACAATTAATAACTATAATGCTAATATATACCTAAATGGGTGAATATGTATATAAAAACTAAGATAAAGACAAATGTAAAGATTACATTATCAGAAATATATATCTATAAATAGAAAACTATTGTTTTAAAACAGGACACTTCCTTCTTTAAATACTTGTTTTACGGTTAGTAAAAATATACATTATGTCTACATAAACATTATATTATATTATAATATATTTAAATTATAACTAATCTTATTATTTGATATATACTGCACTGTTAAAAATATTTCTCCTTTAAAACCTTTAATGAATGCTGAAGCGGTGTAAAAGGTTTATGACGCGCATTACGAGTTATTTTATTCATCTATGCACTAAAGGTTTTGGGAACCTTTATTTAAAACCTTTAATGATCTCATCAATTCGATTAAAGGTTATATGTACCTTTACTGGTCTCAAAAATGCGAGTAAAGGTTATGTGTACCTTTACTGGTCTCCTAAATTCTAGTAAAGGTTATGTGTACCTTTACTGATTTCATAAATTCGATTAAAGGTTATGTGTACCTTTACTGGTCTCCTAAATGCGAGTAAAGGTTATGTGTACCCAGCAACCAACAATAGTAATTGTATGTTATAACATAGGAGACCAGTAAATGTACACATAACCTTTACTCGCATTTAGGAGACCAGTAAAGGTACACATAACCTTTAATCGAATTGATGAGATCATTAAAGGTTTTAAATAAAGGTTCCCAAAACCTTTAGTGTTTAATTATAATTAAATATTATTAAGTTTATATAATTTTTTTATTATAGAAATAATAAAATATTATACCTTTTAATTATTTTGAAATATTGATTTAATTTGTATCTATGCAAATTAATTAATAATTATTATTTTACTTTTATATTTAAGTTTATA
Organism: Osedax fenrisi; assembly: GCA_964019155.1. Taxonomy (NCBI): domain Eukaryota; kingdom Metazoa; phylum Annelida; class Polychaeta; order Sabellida; family Siboglinidae; genus Osedax; species Osedax fenrisi. Next base: position 37,436,770 of record OZ025244.1, read on the forward strand.
TACTGTTTTTAATAAATAAAATATTATTTTAAAAACTAAAATTATTTAAGTAATCCTATATTTTACTACATTATCATAATCTAATTCGGGTGACTCATGAACTATAATGTTAATCATAATAACATTGATAATACAATTGGAAATCATGTTGAACTAATTGCCCAATATTGAATATATAGCAATTGTATATTGATTAAATATTGTATTCAATATTAAAATGATTTAGTATTGAATTTAAGTTTTAAATCTAACTTAAATGAAATTATATAATATATTATAATATATAAGTTATTATTTTGATATGAGACTACTTACTATGTTAAGATACTAATATTTATTTTAATTTAATTTATTTTTATTTATTTATACTAATATTTATATATTTGCATAAAACCTTTAGTACCTTTTCAAATATCAGTAAAGGTTATGAAAACCTTTAATACTATATTTGCATAAAACCTTTAGTGATTTTTAAACATCAGTAAAGGTTATTAAAACCTTTAATCCTCTATCTGCATAAAACCTTTAGTGATTTTCAAACATCAGTAAAGGTTATGAAAACCTTTAGTGCTCGCTAAACGAATGCGAAAGGTACATGAAACCTTCACACATAGGTCGAGTTTCGTAAGGTTTTCTCAGCTAGTCACTAAAGGTTATTTTCTAACAGTGTGGGGTTTCCTGGTTATTTATTTGTAATATATATATATATATATATAAATTAATTGTAATTAAATTAATTAATTGTAGTTATATATATACATATTGTTGCGGGTCACTACTTGTGATCCATATTTTCCGTATTATTGTTTTTTCGATAGGGTTTCGAATTTATATTTTATATAAGATATTAATGAAAGTTAATACGAATTTGGATCTATTTAAGAAGCCACTTAACCACGTCAAGGTATCGTATAATAAGTGGATTTTAACTCACTTATTTTTAAAGTGAGATTTATTGGAATTTCAACCAAAATAAAATAATATTTTAAAATAATGTACCATATTTAAAAAATAATATGTATATGATAAATATTATATAAATTATAATCAATTTGAAATATTATTTATTATAGTTAATAGTCTATATAATAATTATTAAACCATTTGTTATTATAATAAATAGTATATGTATGTAATAACAACAATTATTTAAATAATTTCAAAAATGTTATAGGTTAACTACTCATTATTATAAATAATAATTAATGAATATTATGAACATCATAATATTATTAATGGTAAAATAAGTAAGTAAGTAAATAATTTATTTATACACTCGTTTTATTCTAAAATATCACTAAATTCTCAGTAAAGAAATAAGAAATAGATAATGTAAAGTAATCTATTCACATACCTGAGTATAATGCATATACTAATAAATATACATAGGATACAACATTACCAATATAAGCTTAACATTCACTCACTAAGCGAGAATTTCACTGGTTTCAATATATTTATATATATAAAAATATCCTTATATATATATATATGTATATATTTTATGTATTTTTGTGTATATTTACGTGATGAAATTATAAAAGGAATGCATATAAATTGAAACATATATTATTTCATTTGAAATTACTTATTAAAATTACTTTAAATAACAAAAAGTATGTTTATATTTTTGTATATATTATATCAAATTTCATTTATATAAATAAAGAAACACATACATATGCTTTGTACTAATACAAATATTATGCATGGTATATTTATAGATTCCAGTAATACATTTAGCATATCGGAAATAACAGCGTATACGCATAGAAGTATGCAATATGTCAATATATATATTTGATAATAAAACTATATATAGTCAGTATTATCTGTGAATTATAGCTATATAAAATTTATATATGTGTATATATATATATATATATATATATATATTCTTTAAAGTATATCAACGTTTATATATAGCCACTATTCACTGATAATAATGACAATGACAAGCAGCATACTGTGTAGCATTAGTAATTACGATATTTGTTACATTGTTCAACTGTATTAAGCCTATACATTACATGTGTATTAGTTAAGCCTTATTACGGGTATTGGAAATAATACAAGTATGGAATATAATAAATATATAAATACAACTATAGATGATCAAGTAAAAGAAGATACGGGAACAATCATAGGGTATAAACTTATGAACTGAATAAACAATAATACAAATATATATATATATATATATTTTTATTTAACAATTAACATGTTATTATAAATATATTTGTATATATACATGTATATATATATATATATATATATATATATATATTTATATTTTATTTAACAATTAACATGTTATTATAAATGTACATGTATTTATAAATATATATATATATATATATATAAATATATTAGTGCACTAATATGTGTGATTATTATAACTATTATATCTTCATGAGATGTTACTTAATAGTAAATGCATATTATAATCATAGTGATATTAGTAATGGTAAAGAAATAAGAAATAAACAATCTAACGTATACTTATACTTATTTATATAATCATATAACTGAGTATAATACTAATGTTTTAACATATATGTATCGTATACGACCATACTGAGAGCTCAAAGAACAATATACACTCGTGAAGCGAGAATTTAATATATTTATATATAAACAGCTCTTTTATATTAATATATTAATATATATATATATATATATATATATATATATATATATATTATAGTATATATTTTTTATAAATAATATTTGTAAATAATCATATTATTCTGTATATTTGTATCACACAAGAGACATATTAATTATTAATAAGTAAGATGTATGTAATATTCCTCAACAGTAATAACATGTAGTGTTTATACTTGTTAGTGAACCATATCAAACGTATAGGAAGTAGGACATGGTCAGGACACAGTGATATATAACCATATATGGTCAATAGTCAATAAATACTATGAACTTATAGGTTCATTATTACAAAATAATGGTAAATAAATAAGAAATAAATTATATAAATGGTCCTATTCGCATAACTGAGTACAATGAATATACTAATGTATTAACATACGACCTTACAGAGAGTTCTAAACATGACTTGTACTCGTGAAGCGAGAATTTCATTAATTTCAATATAGGTCAATTAATTCAATTAATTTCAATATTAATCCTATTTATATATATAAACAGCTCTTTAATATTAATATTAATTTATTAATATATATATATATATAATATATAATATATATATATAATATATATATATATATATATAATATATATATATATATATATATATATTATAGTATACCATTTTTTACAATATAATATTTGTAAATAATCATATTATGCTGTATTATTGTATCACCACATGACAATCATTATTTATTAATAAGTAATATATATGTAATATTCCTGAACAGTAATAACATATATTGTTTATACCTATTAGTTAGCCTATATAGGCTACTAATGTATCAACATACGACCTAACAGAGAGTTAAAAACATAATATGCCCTCGTGAAGCGAGAATTTCATTAATTTCAATATACCATTACCATTACCTATATCAGAAATAACAGCATATACAAATTATTAATAAATATATTTGAATATATAATTATATATATAAGACAAGTTATTAAATATATTGTATACAAAGTTTATATATATATATATATATATATATAATGGCATATATAAAATGAGTATACAATGAATGTATAACTTTCATGTATTTGGTTTATTTTTTACAATATAATATTTGTAAATAATCATATTATTCTGTATATTTGTATCAGACAAGAGACCTATTATTTATTAATAAGTAAGATGTATGTAATATTCCTCAACAGTAATAACATGTATTGTTTATACTTGTTAGTGTATACACTATACACTATACGTTTGATATGATATACCATATCAAACGTATATGAAGTAAGACATGTACTGGCCACAGTGATATATAACCATTATCAATGAATGCTATTAGTGTAGTCATATTAATAATGGTAAAGAAATGAGAAATAACCAATGTAAATTATTATATTTACATAGGTATAATATAACCTACATTAATATAATGCATATACTATTATATCATAGTACGACATAACGGAAAACTCTAAATATGCTCATGTAATAAGAATTTAAATTGTTTAATGTTTAAATTTTTAAATGTTTAAATTTTTAAATGTATGTATATATAAACGCTTTAAATATATTAATATATTAATATATAGTATATATTATATACCTATATATATATCGATAAATTTATAAATATATAATAAATTATTTTCATAGTAAATCTATAGAAAAATGTATAGTTTTTCAAATATCATTGTAATAAATTTACTTACGCATTAGTGAATAAATAATATAAATTTAGTAACATACAAAATATTATAATTATAATAATTATATATAAATAAATTAAACACATATATACATAGAGAACGAAGTCACTTCGTTCTCTATGCATATATATATAAATATCGAGTTTTAAATATTTTAAAATGTTAATTATTTTCCATGTGCTTATTTAGATAATGAAATATATATATATATATATATATATATATATATTAGTGTGTGATTATTATATCTTCATGAGATTTTACTTTAAATATTTACATAAAAAAAAACTCCATTATTTCAAACAATAGTAATTATTATTGTTTGAAATAATGGCATTTCATTTAAATGAATATTATAAACATAGTGATATTAGTAATGGTAAAGAAATAAGAAATAAACAATATAACTTGTTATAATCATATAACTGAGTATAATACTAATGTATTAACATACGACATTACCGATAGTTCAAAGCATAACATACACTCGTGAAGCGAGAATTTCAATATATTTATATATAAACAACTATTTATATTAATATATTAATATATATATATATATATATATATATATATATATATATATATATATATTATAGTATACTATTTTTTATAAATAATATTTGTAATAATAATATTATCTGTATATTTGTATATCTAACTTGTTATAATCATATAGCTGAGTATAATACTAATGTATTAACATACGTATGTATTAAATACATTATGTATTAACATACGACCTTACCGATAGTTCAAAGCATAACATACACTCGTGAAGCGAGAATTTCAATATATTTATATATAAACAACTCTTTTATATTAATATATTAATATACATATATATATATATATATATATATATATATATATATATATATATATATATATATATATATATATATATATAAATATATTATAGTATACTATTTTTTATAAATAATATTTGAAATAATAATATTATCTGTATATTTGTATCACCACGGACACATATTAATTATTAATATATAAGATGTATGTAATATTCCTCAACAGTAATAACATGTATTGTTTATACTTGTTAGTGTATCATACCAAACGTATAGGAAGTAAGACATGTACTGGACACAGTGCTATATTACCATTATCAATGAATGCTATTAATGTAGTAATATATATTATTCAAATAGAAAAACTTTGAGTGGTTATTTCTTATTTTTTTACTATTAATAATATTAATAAAAAATAATGGTAAATAAATAAGAAATAAATAATGTAAATGGTCCTATTCGCATAACTGGGTACAATGAATATACTAATGTATCAACATACGACCTTACAGAGAGTTCTAAACATGACTTGTACTCGTGAAGCTAGAATTTCTTTAATTTCATATATTTATATATATATATACAGCTCTTTAATATTAATATTAATATTTATTTATTAATATATATATATATATATATATATATATATATATATATATATATATATATATTAGTGTGTGATTATTATAACTATTATATCTTCATGAGATTTTACTTTAAATATATTCATAAAAAAACCCCATTATTTCAAACAATAGTAAATGAATATTATAAACATAGTAATATCAAAGCCCTTTGGTAATGGGGCAAAGGGCTTTGGTAATATATACTATTAATCGTCATGGATACCGATAACGAGGCTCTAGAGGAGAAAAAGGGGGAAGAGCTTATCGAACCGATAGTTGCGGAGGAGGAGGAGGAGGAGCTAGCCCGAATACCATCTACGACCACTGTGGCGTGGTCCTCCGTTGCGGGCGTCTCGCTTCGTGACGTTAAGCGTGAGGAACTGCTCGTACGAAGAGGGGGGCGTGTCTACCAACGCTTGATGATGACCTGTCCTTACAATCTGCGACAGTTCAATAATACACAATTTAACTTGTTATAAGCATATAACTGAGTATAATACTAATGTATTAACATACGACCTTACCGAGAGCTCAAAGTATAATATACACTTGTGAAGCGAGAATTTAAATATATTTCAATATAAACAGCTCTTTTATATTAATATTTATATTAATATATTATATATATATATATATATATATATATATATATATATATATATATATATATATATATATATATATATTATAGTATATTATTTTTTATAAATAATATTTGTAAATAATCATATTATTCTGTATATTTGTATCACACAGGACAAATATTAATTATTAATAGTAAGATGTATGTAATATTCCTCAACAGTAATAACATGTATTGTTTATACTTGTTAGTGTATCATACCAAACGTATAGGAAGTAAGACATGTGCAGGACACAGTGCTATATAACCATAGTCAATGAATTCTATTAATGTAGTAATATATATTATGAGAATAGAAAAACTTACAGTGGTAATTATTATTTGTTTACTATTAATAATATTATTAAAAATTAATTGTAAATATATAAGAAATAAATTATGTCAATGGTCCTATTCGCATTACTGAATACAAGGCATATATTAATGTATTAACTTACGACCTTAGATTACAGCTAGTTCTAAACATAACTTGCACTCGTGAAGCTAGAATTTCATTAATTTCAATATATTTATATATATATAAACAGCTCTTTAATATTAATATTAATATTAATTTATTAATATATATATATTTATATATATATATATATAATATATAATATATATATATATATATATATATATATATATATTATAATATACCATTTTTTATAATATAATATTTGTAAATAATCATATTATGCTCTATTATTGTATCACCACAGGACAATCATTATTTATTAATAAGTAATATATATGTAATATTCCTGAACATTAATAACATATATTGTGTATACCTATTAGTTAGCCTATATACTAATGTATCAACATACGACCTAACAGAGAGTTCAAAGCATAATATACCCGCGTGAAGCGAGAATTTCATTAATTTCAATATACAATTATATTAGAAATAACAGCATATACAAATTATTAATAAATATATTTGAATATATAATTATATATATATATATATGACAAGTTATTAAATAGGGGAGGGTGGGGTTGTATGACCATGTTTTTGTATAAAGTGCTATCATTGTGGTAATAATACATTTTTCTTAATTATTTATATTGTATTGCGTAATATATGATATTAGTTAACTAATATATCACTTTTAGATATAAGGAATACTTATAAGATTTCATAATTACAATTAATAAAAAAAAATAAAAAAGTTCATTCAACCCCAAAGGCGGGGTTGAATGACCATAGCCTGTTTTACTTCTTTAATTGCTCTTGTCATGATAGTTTTATCACGTATTCTATCAGTTTGTTGAGTAGTTTCTCATTTTTGATTCCTAGAAATAATATTTAAATAATTATTATGAATTAGTAATTTACCCTCATTAAAATTAATTTAATTAATTATATTGATATATAATTAATTATATTATTTATATTTAATCCTACTTATTTATATTCGGATCATTGAATATATATTATAATATTATAATAATATTAATATTATAATAATATTAATATTATAATATTATAATATTATATTTTAAATATTAACATATGATATTTGGTTGATTGAACAAGGTTCATATAACCCCGTTTTTAGTGGTTCACTCAATCCCATATCAAATTTTATTATTAATTTATAAAATTTAAATATTTTATTTAAAATTTTAAATATATTTGTATATTAATATTAAGTTAATTATATATTAAAATCATATATATAATATGAAAATAATCAAATAATTATTATAGAAGTTATAAAATATATTATCTTGTCTGGAATTTTTACTTTTGAGCGTACTTTAGTTAAAAATGTGATTAAAATGTTACTATTTTTATTTTTTTATTAAATGATACTTCCGCAACTGTATAAATTATAGATGATGATACTAGTTCAGTTAAATCAAATTTCTGCTGTAGCAAACAATTGTTATCTCCAGTGGCTCAGTCAAGACACCTGTTCATACAACCCCACTCTCCCCTACATTGTATACACAGTTTATATATATATATATATATATATATATATATATATATATATATATATATATATATATATATATATATATAAAATAGGCATATATAAAATGAGTATACAATTAATGTATAACTTAAGTTTTAAATAATTGTTATGTAGCCTATTTGGTTTATTTTTTACAATATAATATTTGTAAATAATCATATTATTCTGTATTTTTGTATCACAACAGGACACATATTATTTATTAATATGTAAGATGTATGTAATATTAATCAACAGTAATAACATGTATTGTTTGTACTTGTTAGTGTACCATATCAAACGCATAGGAAGAAGGACATGTCTAGTACACAGTGATATATAAACATATAAAATGAATACTATAAACATAGTAATATTAATAATGGTAAAGAAATGAGAAATAACTAATGTAAATTATTATATTCACATACATTAGTAGGCATATACTATTATATCAACATACGACATAACTGAAAACTCTATATATGCTCATGTAATGAGAATTTAAATTGTTTAAATGTATATATATATATATATATATATGAATGCTTTTAATATATTAATATATACCTATATATATATATATATATATATATATATCGACAAATTTATAAATATATAATAAGTTATTTTCATAGTAAATCTATAGACAAATGTATAGTTTTTTAAATATCACTGTAATAAACTTACTTACGCATTAGTGAACAAATAAAATAAATTTAGTAACATACAACATATTATAATAATAATAATTATATATAAATAAATTAAACACATATATATGAATATCGAGGTTTAAATATTTTAAAATGTTAATTGTTTTCCATGTGCTTATTTAGATAATGCAATATATGTATATATATATATATATATATATATTAGTGTGTGATTATTATAACTATTATATCTTCATGAGATTTTAATTTAAATATTTTCATAAAAAACCCCATTATTTCAAACAATAGTAAATGAATATTATAAAAATAGTAATATATACTATTGATCGTCATGGATACCGATAACGAGGCTCTAGAGGAGCAAAAGGGGGAGGAGCTTATCGAACCGATAGTTGCGGAGGAGGAGGAGCTAGCCCGAATACCT
>OZ025244.1:37448738-37591238 GCA_964019155.1 Osedax fenrisi
ATAGAACAATAAACATTGTTGTATACAAATCACTTACAACCTAAGTCTATTTCAGTTATTTAAATAATAATCTAGAATATGTTCGGTTAACTATGACGTTGCATATATAGGTAGTATTATATATTTGCTTCGCAAAATCTTTGATAGAAGCATATATATATATATATATATATATATATATATATATATATATAAATTAATGCTTATATAAATATGAAATTGTAAACTTACATTTTTCCAATAATTCATAACTATGTTTTAAAACATTTAATAATACAAATAATAATTGTAAACATTAAATGTTACATTTTACATAAATTAATTTGTTATTGTAAATTCTAAACTAAATTTAGCAAATTATGATAATAAATTTAAAATATTATATTTATTAGATTTAGTTTGTTATAAACATATGTGTGTGTGTGTGCATATTATTTAATGTATACCATTCCATTACATAATACGTTTATATAAACTATTACCAGGGACATGTCTTTGATATTATGATATATTTTTATTTATATACAAATGCGAATATTACACAAACTACAAAATATATTAACTCATACATGGTAAATCAAAGTGAGATCAAATTCTAAACAATACGCTCAATGTTAACTGATACGTGACCTCACAAGGTCACGTCTAAGGTCACGTATACAAGCCATACGATATCACCGTTTTTAATAATGTGTGAATAGTATCAACTTATTCGTCACTTTATTAAATATCATTCCTATATAATAAATATCCTACCGATACTAGTATCATAATTATTATGAAGTTATTATATATATTATTTATTATTTGTTATTTTATTTACACGACCTACTACTTGTATATCTGACACGTTAATCTACTGACCCTGGCAGTTATATTAAAATATATTTGTATAATTATAATTATAATATTACATAATGTATTGTGTGTGTATGTGTGTTTGTGTTTGCGATATGTGTATGATATATATTAATTGAATGTTACATATTTATATATTTAACCATAATATGAATGTTTATGATATTAATTAATTAAATATGTATTATGTATTAAATGTACGACGTACACGCCTGTAGTATATGTATTCTTCATTACGTAACGAGTGTAGATATAAGTTAAATATATTACATACTAGTTTAAATATGCACTGTTAAACATTAGGGTACAGCGAGTGCTTTTTCTAGGGTGTAAGTAGTGTCCCTATAACCATAATTAGGGTTCATTTTGTATAAATACGATCAGTACCCTAACCATGATCAAAATGTACCCTAAAGAATTTTAGCTGGTTTTAACCTAATTATATGATACCGTTTACCCTAATGCAATTGTATGTACCATAATTGAATTGCATGATATGTAAATATAATAATCACGTACCCTATTATATAATACATATGTAACATAGCTGTATATAGCTAAACACTAATAAAGATATAGTGTGTACCCTAGTGCATTTAACAGTCACGTACCCTAATATTTAACATATATGTACCCTAAATATATATATATATATATATATATATATATATATATAGTATACCCTATAGGGTATATCACTATAGTGAGTTTAAAAGTCGTGTAACCTATTTAGGGTACATGGTAAATTGTTGTGATATTTTAACGATCTGTATCCTATAAATTGAATTCTCTATATACAGCGGTATACCCTAATTTGTAACAGTGTGTATATGAATAATATATTATTGAATAAACGCGACCATACAGTCGTCTCCTTGTCGGGTACTATAACGGTACACACATTATTGTGATAATTGGTAGATACTTAGTTTGATATACAAATGTTTCAATCTGATTTATTTTATTTAAATATATTATTGGCTTTAATTAAAATATATTTGCCTTTACAAATGTACTGTATTGGATATAAGTAATACCGTATAAGTTCTATATTATATATATATATATATATATATATATATATATATATATATATATATTCTATGGAAGTATCTATATAATGAAAAAATAATATATATATATATAAACTATGCGTTTAAATTGTAATACTTAGCCATTTATGTCAGCTTTCACTTTAATATTAAATAATAATGCATTATTATGCTATTATATGATATTATTTATTATGTCATGACAATCGCCTTATATAGTGTCACACTCTATAATGCCCTATATAGCGTAATAAAATATATACTTCGGTATATATTGTACAATGTACATTACATATAAAAGTGCCGCATAAACAAAATAGAACCATAAGTTATAATAATAATGATATGTATTTATCAAATAATGTATAATAATATCAGATAGGACAAATGAATCCCTCAATAAATCATAGACTTGTACATGTTATAAATAAGAGCGAGAAACACAGGAAAATACAATGCAAATAGTGATATTGTTTTTTTTGTGTGCTTTGCTTTATTGTTTATTAAATTCTTAATTTGATAATCACAAGAGAAAAATAAGTTATAATGATTACCTATAGTATTTATAATAGGGTATACCCTTATACACCCCACCTATATATGTATAATATACACTGCATATGATAATCATCAGATTCGATATATATATGTGTGTCACATATTACATAATATGTGACACACAATAAGTTGATTATATATCAATATGTAATGCAACGTTATATCCATGATGTGTGTTCATTGTTATATATATAATTATGTAATTCATAATTTATATTATTTGTTAGTGTTCATTTATATATGTTTGTGAATACAATTACATTATAAACTAGATATGGAATAGTACATTATTAAATACATGTACATTTACATAATCTACATAGATTTAAATTCTAGAGCTTTTCAAAATTCGTGATGATCGAAGGGGCCTACTTTTCTCTATGTTAATAAACCGATATCATTTATAAAAATCACTTTCTAGGAAATTTCCGGACATTATTTCCGGAAATACTGGTAGTGGATACCCCCTTTACGAATATTCTTCGTATATGTAATATTATATTAAATATAATATTAGATATATTAAATAATTATTTATATATACCTTTTATTCATATTGAAGACTAAATATTAATAGAAACATGAACTTGATGTTAAATGTTTTGCGTATATATGCAATAACAAATTGTAATTTATAACACAATTTAAAAGTTATTAAATTGTAAACAAAACAAAAGTTTTAATCCATAACATTTTTAATGTTTAAATTCACAAAAATTGTTTACATTTTTAATTTGTCAATTTAATATTTATATATATTTATTTCGGTAAAAATTCAATATAATATTTTTAATATGATTAATTCTAGGATATAAATAAGGGTATCCCGTATGTATATAGGGGAAAGTAACCTAATACGGACACTTTAGCGATAAATTGTCTTAATATTTAATGAATCATTATTTGTATTCAAAAATTACAATATATTAATATTTTATGATTATAGATATTATTGTGATTTTAACATTTTATTTAATTTTTTAATTCCATAGATAACGTGGGTGTCCGTATTCGGTACCCATGTCCGAATACGGACACCCTGTGTTATAATACGGACACCCTATATACCACTAGATAAACTATATATTATTGATGATTCAATCAGACAAATTACAATTACATTATTTATAATTAATTTTATGAATAATTTATTCTAATTTAATTAGTTAATAATTTATTTATTTTTATTATTTTTTTAATTAATAATACAATTTAGTATCTAAATAATAAATTTGTTAGATTAAGCTTTATTGGTGGTATTAATATTATAACGCACGCGATTTTTATGAAAAACAGAAAAGTTAATACGCTGCGCGCTGATTGGTTATAGGGTGTATTAGGGACTTATATGACCTCTAGATATATGCTTATAATTTAATGAATTTTGATAACAAATATAAAAATTATATATATAATTTTTAGAATGCTTTATTATTTAATAATATATTGTTATTAAAATATTATATTAATATAGTTTTTAATATTTTATATCGATACATTTGTATATTCTTGAGAAGGTTTTAAGTTGAAATTTTATAAAAAAAATTAATATTTTATTCATTAAGCATTTTTTTATATGATTTATGGTTTATTAGATACCGAGAGTGTGCGTATTCTGGCACTATCCGTATTCGGTTACTTCCCCTATGAAAGTATTTCAGGCTATTTCTATATTTGTGCTGACACTTAATTTTAATGTATATATACATATATTGTCAAAACCAACATGTATAATAGGAAATCGTAATTATATATTGTGTCAAAACCTCATTGAAAATAAAATTATATAATATTTTAATAGATTTAATAAAGTTTCGCGATCGCGTGCGGCTTACATAATCACAGAGGAAATACATATATATTCTAGGTTACAAACTTGTGCCATTTAGCTCTGATGGAATTAATTGTAACATTACTAACATAATTCTATTCTAATGTGATAACCTAGCACTTTAAGTTGTACATTCTACCTACATAATATTGTTGGATTTATTTTCAATATGATAGTTTATGTGATATGGATATTCGTTAAAAACGTTGTACAGTCATGATGAACAGGGTGATATAATACACAAATACTTTAGTATGTATTTATAATATAAGATCATTTGAGAGTGATAAAAAGGTTATTACTGTAATATATGACTCGTAGAAGATATAATATGCAAACGCTTATAAACAAAAATAGCTACTACTATAACTAGATATTTTATTACTATATAATATATATATATATATATATATATATATATATGAAATGGTAGTAATAATATTTATATATATATATATATATATAGTAGTGGAAGTGACAGTGGCAACGGAAACGGTAGTATTACGGGTACTTTTTAGTAATAGGTATATTTCGTAATGGGTATATTTTCTTTAAAAACCATATTGATACATATATTTATATACTATATTTATTTACTATAATTATTTTCTATATTTACTTATTATTGTGCTCTGCACTTTCTATTTGATATAGTTTAGTATCACACTGTCATCAACGCTGTTATCATACATCATTACATGCATCTTTAAATTAATTATTACATGCATCATTACATGCATCTTTAAATTAATTATTACATGCATCATAAAATGCATCATTACATATATAATTACATGCATAATTACATTCATCATTACATGAATCATTACATTCATCATTATAGGCATCATTACATACATCATTAAATGCACTATTGTATGTATCATTACATGCATTATTAAATTAATCATCACAGGCATCATTACATGTATAATTACATGAATAATTACATTCATCATTACATGCATCATTACATGTAATATTATATAACTATGACTAACCGTTATATCGTGTACATATGTGTTTCTGTATTCACCTCGGTTCGTCTGTGTTTAGTAGTAGCGTAGTAACATTATTATCGTATATACTACATGTGACTTACATATGTGTATACTAGGTATACGTTTGTACTTGTTATCAGGTGTGTAGCCAGTTTAACATAAATAGAATGTGTCTATAAATGCATTGACCGTGTATATTAACCTACGATTATTACGATAATTGAAATAAGTAATTTTATAATTATTTTTTATTTTTAAATATAAATTTTAAATATTTTCCAAATATCAATATTGTTTATTTTAGATTAAGAAAATGTTCATTATTTATTTAAATGATAATTGATTTACATGAAATGTATTACGTATGATGTATATATGTTATCGACATAATGTACATTGTACAATGTACAATGTACATTCTATAATAATTAAATTTAAATATTATATAACGTATATAAATTATAATTTAATATATGCTTCTCTATTTTTCTAAGCGTGATTAAATATCTACATGTATACATGAAAAGTATACTAGAAAGTATACTAGAAAGTATACTAGAAAATGTACTTCATTAAACGTATACATAAGCCTTATGTCGTTAGAGTCTACGTTGTAGGAATTTATATAGCTTATTTACACATACACACATATATAATTTTATATTGATTATATAATTAAATTATAAATTAGGAATTTAAAAAAAAATAGGTATCATTTTAATATAAGTATTTATAGAAAGTAATTATATTTCATATTAAAAATGATTTTATGTCTTACTTAATGTCTACAAAACCTTAATGAAATCCTAGATGTCATATTACAGTAATTATACATATATTATGATGTTGTGTATACTGCGCAAGACTAGTAATACTCACAGTGAAAACTTATCTGTTTCGGTGTGAATACTTATATTTAAGCGTAACGGAAAAAATTAACTAAAATATCTATATTGTATAATAATCAGTTAATTTCTATTCATATTAAAAATGATCTCGATGCTCTAAAGTTTTAACAAAATGTGCATTATTAGGATTGGAAATGAATACTTCTAATTTAATTATAAACTATAGTTATGCTATCAATATATATATATATATATATATATATATAGTTATAATATATAGGTATATATCCTACTATCGAGCAAGCTCGACCTTAAGAAGAAGAAAGATAATACTTAATGACCTCGTTATAAACAAGATATAATGAAAATACATGGTAAATAATATTTAAATGTAATTATTCAAATATTAAAAAATTCTACATTAAATGTAAAATATCCTAACTGATCTTTATCATAATATTTAATTATTATTTATGTATTTATGTATCCGAATTAATGTATATGTTAGTATTTATATAGTTGTCATACTTTTTTTTATTTTATTTCCGGTTTATTTTATTATTTTAAATGATATGTCTGTATTACCTACTTTTATATTCTTATTATTTGTATTTATATAGATACACATTTTCTAGAAATCATTTATGATTCAATTAAGTCATCCGCTACTATTATAACTTCTGCCTACATCCTACCTCTATCCGACTACTGCAATTATATCATTTACAATACCCCCTCATCACTGTTAAAAATTAACGTACAAAACCATCTTGAAATAACGTACAAAGTCAAAAATAACGTACAAAATACGTTTAAACACGTATTATCTAACTTTGTACGTTATTATTATTATAATAACGTACAAAGTCTATAAACATACTCATTTATATATTGTACGTTATTATTGTGTACTGTTTCTATATACATATATATTTTATTATTCAATATAAATGAATTATATACGTTCTTTTTATGTTAAGAGGTAATAAATATATACTCGTATATGTATATATATATATATATATATATATATACTAGCTGTTTTGGCCCGGTGTATGTGCGGATAGTTGATAATTATGAGTTATTATTAAAAAATTGCATGATCTAGGAGTATTTTAGAAATAAGAAATATATTATGTATTTGATTTAAATTAATTATGTTATAAAAATAAATATTGAGAAATTAATATAATATAAATAATAAATGGGAGTTAGACCTATCTGAATTAGCCTTATCGGAGTAAGCCCTCTATGAATTAGCCCCATCTGAATTAGCCCTATCGGAGTTAGCCCTCTCTGAGTTAGCCATATATGAGTTATCCCCATCTGAATTAGCCCTATCTGAATTAGCCCTATCTGAATTGGCCCTATCGTAGTCAGCCCTATATGAATTAGCTCTATCGTAGTTAGCTCTATCTGAATCAGCCCTATCTGAGTTAGCCCTATCTGAATTAGCCCTATCGGAGTTAACCCTATCTGAATTAGTCATATCTGAATTAGCCCTATCTGAGTTAGCCATATCTGAATTAGCCCTATCGGAGTTAGCTCTATCTGAATTAGCCCTATCTGAGTTAGCCCTATCTGAATTAGCCCTATCGGAGTTAGCCCTATATGAATTAGCCCAATCGGAGTTAGCCCTATCTGAATTAGCCCTATCGTAGTTAGACCTACGGAGTTAGTCCTATCTGAATTAGCCCTATCTGAGTTAGCCATATTTGAATTAGCCCTATCGGAGTTAGCTCTATTTGAATTAGCCCTATCTGAGTTAGCCCTATCTGAATTAGCCCTATCTGAGTTAGCCCTATCGGAGTTTGACCTATCTGAGTTAGCCCATATCTGAATTATCCATATCGGAGTTATCTCTATCTGAATTAGCCTTATCGGAGTTAGCTCTATCTGAATTAGCCCTATATGAGTTAACCCTATCTGAATTAGCCCTATCGGAGTTAGCCATATCGTAGTTAGCCCTATAAGAACACCTCGTCTCTCAATAAAATATGTTATATATATTCGTATAAGAATTGTATAATTATGAAATAAATTAAAATAAATTTAATAAATCGTACGAAATTATCTCGTACGAGATTACTGGTAACCATGAATCTCATTGGATGAAACTAATGTTATTAAAAAGCTCCACCTATTGATTATTAGAGGCGAATTAATTTAAAATCTTAATTTATAAATCCACTTTAATATATGATAACACTGTACAATGTAACATTTTGATAGTGCATATTAAAGAGGAATAAAATATGAGTATAACTGGTGTCTTCCGATCTTGCATTAATTTTTTAATTTCGTAGAATCGTCGCTTCGCGACGATGCCGCATTGTTATATGTTTAGAGACATAGATATATAGATATATATATATATATACATATATATATAATTAGTAAAGTATACATCATTATATATATATATATATATATATATATATATATATATATATATATGTATATATATATATATATATATATATATATATATATATATATATATATATATATTTTATACATATATATATATAATTAGTAAAGTATACATCATTATGATGATCATAAGCCTACTCACATACACAAAAACGTATACGTATATATATATATTAACACGTTAACAGTCTTAATCTCAATATTAACATATCATTTGGTATGTTATTTTATAAATATACATAGTTATTATACATACAAATAACATTACGGGAATATACCACATATATTGGTATATCAATTCATATAATATATTTAATAATATATATTTATAGGTATTTATATATAATAAGTTATTATTAATAACATCACCTATAGGTTGCTACAAGTTGTAGGCTACAACTGATATATCATATAAACATATATGTTAATATGTTGAGATTTAAATGGTAACGTCACGTTAAACGTGTAATAATATATTCAGCTTATACTGGCTACTGGTGACACGTATAACGTATTACATCCATATGACTCGTATTACTCGATAACGGAATTATCTATATAATATCGTATAATTATTTTGAATTTATACGTAAACTCGATACAATATATGCGCGTATACATATATTTATATAATAATAATAATAATATCAGAATTTAGGCATGACCAAGGTAATCGAAGAAGCGCAATGCTTATCTAGTCGTTTACCTGAAACATATTCCCAAATAACAATTATGAGGAGAAAAAAAAAAAATTAAAATTTATATAATATAGAAGTAAAATATGTAATTTTATAAATCTTATAAGAATCATGAGAATATAAAATTATGAATCATATACAAATATAAATAACTTTAAAAATAATATTAAAAGTAAATAAATATAAATAAAAAAATTAATAGTATAAGAAATTAAAAGTATAATTGGAGTATATATATATGTTAGTTTTGAATGCTGTAGTTAAAGATTACTAATAAATTAGATCCAGAGTTGCCAATATTATGTTGAAATTAATGATGGTATATGATGTATCAACTGCAAGGATATGGGTACGCCAGTTCCAATGCCTTAGGGATCTTAATATCGCCAATAATAAGAACACTGACAATACTTGCCCACTCCACAAGTATATCCCATCCCCCGATACGTATCATAATCATATCAAGTCCAAACATATTAGCCACTCCGGTCATAGAAAAAATATAATGAAAAAAAAAAAAAAAATAAACTAATATATATATATATATTCCAATAATTAAAAACTCCTCATAATGTCATTCATCATATAATCATAAAATGTAAAGAAGAAAAATAAATTAATATAAAAATCTAGGAATATAAATATAAAATAATTATAAAATTAAAAATTAAAAGACAAATCCTATTGAATAACAATTAAACATAACTAAAAATAACTAAAAAAATAAATAAAAAAATAAATAAAAATAAATAAATAGCTATATTATATATATATACAAAAATTAAAAAAAAAATTAAGTAAATTTATAGTAAGTCGAACACTGTAAACACATTTTTTTTTTAATATTATAATAAGTCAAGAAAAAGTCAAGAATAAAACAAACAAATAATATTTTGTAATTTTATATTATGTCAAAGTTATATAAATAATAAAAAAATTATATAAATTTTAAAAATAAAAATAAAAATAAAAATAAAAATTTAAAATTATAAAAAACATCAGAAATGTGTGTTAAATTTATATTATGTCAGAAATAAAAATTAAAATAACAAAATAAAAAAATAATTATTTAGACAAATTTCCCTTTTTAAGTCATTTTTAATTCAAGAATATATTTTTTAACACGTCTTCCAAACGATTTAATACACCTATTTTTTGTAAGTTGAATGGGAAGTAAGTTCCACTGTCTAGAGGACACATTTCTCACTCTAAACAGATCTCTGCTAGTTCTTGACTTGAATCTTACAAATTTATCCGTGTTTTTATTAATCAAAAAAAGTGTTTGAATGTTACTCGGTAATATATGATAATATGCTCTGTGAGCAACTTTAATCGAACTTAATTTTACAATATGATCAAAATTCAAAATTTTATTTTCTCTCAAAAATACATTATACGATGAACTTGTGATTAGTTTTAGTATTCGCTTTTGTAATCTATTTATATAATCAGTTAATGAGGAAAAAGTATTTCCCCATATATGGGCACAGTAGTATAAGTGAGGAACAAATAAAGCATTATATATAGATAGTAAAGTATATTTGTTTGCCATTGGTCTAACTTTCCTTATAATTCCGGTTATCCTAGATAACTTTTTGGAAATGTAATTATACTGTTCTTTCCAGTCTAGTTTGTCATCAATGAATTCTCCAAGAAACTTATAGTGTTTAACCTTTTCGATCTTGGTATTATTTATTCTGATATCAAATATAGAGTTAGTATGTATATTTCTAACATTGAAAAGGATAAAATTAGATTTTTTCAGGTTTAAAGTTAACTTGTTTGCGCAAAGCCATTTATTCAATTTTTCAAGTTCCTTATTCATTTTAACATTTAATTTACCTAGTGAATCACTATTAAAAATAATATTAGTGTCATCTGCAAATAAAATTGTTTTGAAGTCATTGGAAATATTCTGTAAATCATTAATATATATTAAGAATAAAAGTGGCCCAAGAACCGAGCCCTGCGGAACACCATATTTCATAATCTCAGTAGTTGAGTATTCATCTTTATAGTGAACAAATTGTAGTCTATTATGTAGGTAACTTTTAAGTAATGAAAGTGCTGACCCCCGTATACCATAATGCTCTAGTTTAACAAATAATATGTCATGGTGTATAGTATCGAACGCTTTTTTTAGGTCAATTGATACAACTGCACATTTTTCCAATCGTTCAAGACTTTCAGATATTGATTCAGTTAGATCCATTAATGCATCCGAGGATGAAATACCTTCTCTGAATCCATATTGTGAGTCACTCAATATATCATTTTTTGTTAAAAATACATTTAATCTTGTTTTTATTATCTTTTCAAATAATTTTGATATTTGTGGTAACATTGATATTGGTCTATAGTTGGATAACTCATTTTTAGCACCAGATTTATATATAGGAATTATTTTAGAAATTTTTAAATCATCTGGAAATAAACCAACCTGTAAACATTTATTAAAAAGTATTGCAAGAATTGGATTTATCTCATCCTTTATTTGTTTAATTATATGCATATTAAAACCTAAGGTATCAATGCTGTACTTATTATCACAATTTTCGATAATTTTTTTAATTTCATTAATGCTAGTAGGAAATAAAAATAATGAATTTTTGTTTTTATTAGTTAATGTCTTATAGATTGACTGCAAACTATTATCACAAAATTCCTTAGCTAAATTTGGGCCTACATTTATGAAATGATCATTAAACTTATTTGCAATTTCACTATTAGATTTATCACTAATAAAAGTAGTATCCTTAGATTTACTAGTATATCCAATTAGCTGTTTTATCGCTTTCCACATTTGTTTTGGGTTATTACTATGAGTTTTAAATTTGTCATTATAATATTCATTTTCTACATACCTAAGAATTGTTGTTAAAATATTTTTATAACTGGTATAGCTCAGTTTGTTGAGAACAGTTTTATTTTTTATATATCTTTTATAAAGTTTATTTTTTTTAAATATACATTTTCTAATTGTATTCCATATCCACGGTTTGTTTAGAAAACGTTTTTTGGATAGTTTATTTGTTATTAATGGACAAGTTTTATTATATAACATAGAAAGGTCTTTTAAAAATGTTGTAAAAGTATCATTTATACACATTTCAGTGTCATATTTGAGTAAATTCCAATTAAAATTAGTTATTGCGAGTTTGAAATTAAAAATGTTATTTTCTTTGAGCATACGTGACTTTTTAATTATACTTATATTATCTCTTTTAGATGCTATTTTAAAATTTATAAAAATTGGTAAGTGGTCACTTATGTCTGAGTAGACTATACCAGATATTAAATTATCTTGAAAGTTTGTAAAAAAATTATCTATGAGTGAATGTGTGCTTGAAATTCTTGTTGGTTTAGTTATTGTTGGGTATAAATTAAGTGAATATATGCTATCGTAGAAATATTTAGTATTATTAGAATCATTATAATTAAGCAAATTTATATTTACATCACCACCAATACATATTACATAATCTGATATATAATTTTCAAATTTATTTGTAAACATATCAGTGAAATCAATAATGTTACTATTAGGTGGTCTATATATACCACTAATTAAATATTTTATGTTTGAGTTTTTTAATTTAAACTTAATTGTACACATGTCACATATTTCTTTATTAGTATAACACAATTCATCTATATTTTCAAAGTCAATATAATTACTAACATATAATAAAACACCACCACCTCTACACGAAGATCTATTTATACCTGTTAAGTTATAATTTGATAAATTATATAGTTTATTATTTGAATCATTCAACCATGTTTCTGTGATTATAATAATAGAGAATTGTTTATGAATAGAATCTATAAAATGTATAATATTATTATAATTTGCACTAATACTGCGTGCATTTATATGAAGTATAGACAAATCATTTATATTACTTGTATCACAATTGAATGCATTTTGTATATTTGTATAATCATAATACTTGCAATCAATACTATTAGAATTATCAATTGATTTGTCAAAATCAGAAATAAATGTATTCATAGTGAATTAATTAAAATAAAAAAGTATAAAATAAAAGTATAAAATAAAATAAAAGTATTAGATAAAATATGAACTTATGTATTTGAAATCACTTCAGTATAATACGTTAATTGTGTTGTATCTGTAATCACTATTTTATTTTTTTTGTCAGTACTGATATAAACTTTATTATTAAAAACCCAGGTATTAGTAATTTTCTTTGATTTTACCAACTGTCTGGTTTTGTAGAATATATTATTAATATTATTTGGGTGTTTTTTGTTTAAATAATAGTTTGTATTTATTAACAATAGTTTTTTTTAAGAATATTTACCATAGACTTATGATTATCTAATGTTATAAAATATTTATCTGATTGTACTGTGTCTGATGATTTGATATTTGTATCTTCTGTATTTGATTTAGTTATATTAATATTAGTTCCTTTTTCTAATTCTATATCTAGCTTTGATTTTAGAAATTTAATTATATTATCTTCACTTTCATATGATGTAGTATCCTCTTTATTGTTATTTGTGAGTATTATAGTATTACTGGTATTATCGTTTATATTGTTATCTAATTTTATTAATGAATTAGTTATTTGTTTTAACGGTAATTTCTGTATTGTTTCACTATTTTTTTTAAACTCAGTATTAATCAAGTTTATTAGATTACTGTTATCTTCTTAAGCTCTTGAATTAATTTAGTTTGATAAGTTACAATATCTGACAATTTTTCTACTTTAGAAGTTAATTCGTTTATATATTTTATTATTTTAACATTTGATATTGGTGACATGATAAAGATTAATTTAATATTACAATAAACGAATATTTTTTTAAAAATAATTAGCTACTTTATTATACATATACTTAAGAATAGTAATATATATATATATAAATTCTTAAAGAATATAATATAGAATATTGAAACCTTATATATTAATAAATATTATATATGTAAACAAAACAAAACAAAACACTATGTTATAGTACATACATATATATATATATATATATATATATATATATATATATATATATATATATGTATAGTCATACATATGTATACGATATATATCGAATGACGCTTTAGCCCGATAGACAAAGCGTTGGGTTCCTGATTCAAAGGTCGCTAGATCGAATCCAAGCGGAGGCATGTTGTATAACGTTCAAAACGGTCTTTAAATAACGTACAATATAAAATATTAAATAACGTACAATGTGGTATTATAATAACGTCCAAAACTATCGTTAAATAACGTATAATATAAAATATTAAATAACGTACAATGTGGTATTATAATAACGTCAAAAACTATCGTTAAATAACGTACAATACGGTATTGCAATAACGTTCAAAATATTTGTTTAAATAACGTACAAAGCCGTGTTATAATAACGTACAAAGCCAGCATATTTTAATAACGTACAAAATTCATTTGAAATAAAAAAATCCATTTGTACGTTATAAGGTACACTGAGGGGGACAAGCTTTGTACGTTATTAGAGATCATTTTGTACGTTATTTTTTAACAGTGATCGTATATTACTAAACTTCAAATTCTTCAAAATTCTATAGCTAGGTTTATATTAAACCTACCAATATACTCCTATACTCGTATATATCCATTCCTAGTTAAACTCCACTGGCTGACATATAGGCCATATAATCCTCTATAAAACCCTATAGGGTAGAGTATACTATTGGTACATAATGAAATCCACCATGATTCACCTGACTACCTAGCATCCCTATAGGAATTTTGAGTATACTCAAAATTAAATTACTAACTAGTACCAATATATATACACGCTCCACCAATATGTTTCTACTCCAAGTATCTAAACATAACTTACATTTAACTAAAACTCGCCTGGGAAATATCCAACCCATACTCGTGGAATATTCTCGTACACCCATCCGAACTACATCATTAACTCCAAACTTTAAGAAATACTTAAAACGAATTTATTCAATGTATACAATTAATTTCACACATATATGGACGGCCGATTGCTTTTTAAGTACAGTTTGTAGTACGAAAACAGAAAAATGTAAATGTATTTATATTGTTATGCCGCATATATTTAAATATAATTATCGCTTTATAAAAACTTCGGTTTAATACCGGCTAGGATGCTAGTGCTCTGTATATTTTAAAAAGTACTAATTTAATGATAAACTAACAGTTTCTGATGTTCATTGTTATAAGGATAATATGTTACATATTTATTTATTTATTTATTTATTTAAATCAGACATGAAATACAGAGGTCCATAGAATATAAACGAAAATTAAAAAGAATAAACTAAAAAAAACAAACAATTAATCTAAGAAACGAAATTTAAAATACTATACAAACAATGAGTTATACCACATGGTAAACAGTGGCGATGGGAACACAATATTATATTCATATAATTGAACAATTAGTGAATTACACGATAATTGTATTCATTTATATAGCGAATAATATGACTGCGTAATTTAACAGTTAAATTATTAACATAATCGTTAAAAAATATTAAAGAGGCACTATTTCTACGTCTGTAGTTCATAACAATACGATAAGCATTATTATAAGCTATATTAAGTTTAGCCATGCAATATCTATTTGGTATCCATATGCTACTAAGGTATATATTAGAAACAAATGTTTTAAATAGAATCATTTTTGTATCCTTAGAGCAATGATTAAAGTTATATGATATTGCATAGCTTTGTTTATATAACTGTTTAATATTACTATATATATATATCAATATCATCAGATAAGTCCTCTGAAATCCAATGTCCAAGATATATATATATGATTTGACAACTTTTAGAAGTTTATTATCTATATATAATTTAACAGGTTTATGATATGATTTATCAAAATAAATTGGTAAAATAACCGATTTATCAATATTAAACGTTATGTGGTTATGGCCAGCAAACTCTTCACAAAAACTTATCAACAACTGCAAACCCCCTAGTGATGATGAAAATAATGCTATATCATCTGCATAACATAGATTATTGATGATATTTCCATTTAAGCAATAACCTGAATGTATTTCATTTAATTTCTTAATCATAGGATTAGTATATAAATTAAATAACAATGGTGAGAGAATGCCACCTTGACGAACACCCCTTGTAACAGGAAAGCTATCCGATGAATTGTTACACCATTTAATATATATTCTTTGGTTTCTATACCAGTAATTTAAAAAATTAATTATGTATAAAGGAATATTATTATCTTTTAATCTTTGAAATAAAATGTTATGATTAATTTTATCAAAAGCTTTGGAAGCATCTAAAAATGCTACGAACATATTAGTGTTATTATTATTATAATCTGTTAAATATTGCTTAAGCGCAAACACACACATTTCAGTACCAATATTTTTATTAAAGCCAAATTGATTATCCATAGTAATTAATAATGAAGATATTCTATTATGTATAACCTTTTCAATTATCGTACAGATAATATTAGATATACATATAGGCCGATAATTAGTGGAATCATTCGACCTTTTATTTTTATTTTTAACTATAGGTAAAATATAAGATAACATTAGCTTCTTCGGGAAATACGAATGCCGCAACATATTATTAATTAGTAGCATTATTAATTCAATTACAAAACTATTCGCGTGAGAAATATGTTCTATAGATATTCCATCAGGGCCTATAGCTTTACCCCCTTTAATTGATTTAATTATAGATGAAATTTCAGCATAGTTAGTATATTCAATGTCATTAACATTAATAGTATTATAAGGATAAGGTATATCAGTAGTACTGTTAAATAAATTATTAAAATAATTATACCAGAATTTAGTAATATTAACTATACCATATTCATTTTCAATGTTATTTGGTGCGGAAGAGTTTTTTTTCTTCAGATTGTTTGAAATCACCTTCCAAAAATTATTACGATTTTTAATTAATTTTAAGGCAATCTTATTAGATTCTGATTGATTAGATATCAATTTACTACGTCGCAATTCGTATTTGAAATTTTTTCTCGAATTAACCATATTATCATAGCATATTCCAGCCAAGGGTTTGTTATTACATTTCCAAGTTAAATAGTAAGATCTGGCAATAAATGTTTCTCATGTACATTATTATTCCACTCCATTCGTGCATATTTACATTTATTAGCTACTGAATATATATCGTTAGAACAATATACAAGAATACTCAATTAAGAATTATATAAGTAATCCGAATAATTAATATTACTATCAAAAGAATATATATCATTAATTAATTTTCCTAAGTTAAACTTAGTATCAATATTATATTTCAAAATTTGTTTCTTATCAAGTCTATTCCATTGAATTTTTTTATGAATAATACTATTATTATAGCTAATTGAGCTAGGAATAGTATTCTGATTTATGATAAAAACTAATGGATGATGATCTGATAATATAAAGGAGTAATCAATTTTAATATCTAAAATGGATGAATGCATATCAAAAGTGGATAATAAGTGATCTAACCATGAACATGTTTTCCACGCCGAACTAACACAAGTATAGCTATCAGAATCTAGTAATGATTTATCTGACATAATATTATTGTTATCAGCACAATATTTAATTAAAGTATTACTAAAGTATGAATCAGGATTAGAAATATTAGCATTAAAATCTCCTAGGTACAATAACTACCAAAATCTCCTACTATACATTAGATGAATTTAAGAATTCACAATATAATAACAGTTGAACGAGATGACCTTCAAATAAAATAATATTATTAGGACTCTCATATGGTAGATATATATTAATAATGTAGAAATCGAATACTTTAATACATATAAGCCAATCATATTCAGATTGCATAATACTTATATATCTATCTATTCCTTTTTTCCACATAAAACCAACACCACCAAAAGGTCTGCCGGTTCTCAATTTTGTGTTATCAAAAAAAGCATTACCATAACCACTATAACTATTATTATTGGTATTGAACATAGAACATTCCTCAGAGGAAAGCCAGTGTTCCTGAAAACAAAATAAAGCAATATTAGGATAAGTATCTAAAATAATATTAGCCTTGTTCTTGAAACCATTGCAGTTTAAGGACAATAAATTTAATTTATTGTGTAAATCCATCATTATAGATTACTGTTAACATTGACATTATTGTCATGATTAGCTTTATTAAAAAAACGTTTAATTAAAATACCACTAGGCCATCTTTCACAGTTATATACATCTTGGACATTGTTAATCATCAGACTTACCTTAAATGAAGAGACAAAGTGGTGGGAAGTAATGATTTTCTCAACTGAACATTCTATAGATGTAATAATATCAAATTCTTTACATATATACGATGTAATATCGTCAGCGGTAACATCATTATTTAACCTAGAAAGGAATAAATGATATCGTCTTGGAGGAGTTTTCCCGAATGCCTCCGAAGAATTCTTTCCAATTATGACACCTTTACGCCGTATGTTCACAGTTTCTTTATTAGGAATCAGCGATTCTTTAACTTGACTTATCTTCAATTTCTTGGTTGAGGTTATTAGTGTAAACTCATCATCCAGTGTGGTATTTCTTACGATTGATGCATAAGAGATAGGATGGTTATTCTTGCTGTTTCCACTTTTCAGTTGATTATCTATAGGAATATCAGCAGATATATGTTCACATATATTTGGTGAAATATCTTTATTAGTGGTATCTATAATATTATTAGTATTGTCAATTAATGGAATTATTGCTTCATTAATTAAATTGATGTTCTTTCTTAGTAATATTATAGCAGAATGAATTGATGCCATATTAGTATTTTGATCTCCAATAGGGGGTATACGTCTAATATTGGATGCAACAAATAAGGGAATCGATTCTGAATTTACATTATCAATCAAATCAAAGATACCAACGATATCTTTGGAGATTTTTTCAGATAAATTCGGGGATTTACGTTTAACGCTATATCTGCATTCAGAATCATCTACGATTTTTTTAATACATATATCACTAGTGAGAATTTCTTTAGAAACAGATATCTCATCAATATCAAAATATCCCGAGATTACCATAACCATGGAATCACGGTTCATAGTCTCTCTGGCATTAACACAAAAGCATAGAACTTCATTGATAATTATTTTTCTAACAATCATTATAATGACTAATAGCGTGTATGTATATAAATATATATGTATACATATAAACTATAGAATATGTGTAATATAAATTGCGTGTGTCTCAAACACTGATTTCAATACATATATCCGAATACAAATCAGTGACTTGCACAAATAAATTTGATTGGTCGTGATTTGGTCACAGATGAATGATTTCAAGGAATTAATAATTTTAATAAAATAGTGTTTAATAAATATCAATTATATAAGATTACTATTTAGTTAAGCCTAAACTTATAAGAGGGATGAGTAGTCAGCCGACTACTCTATCAGCTGTCTTCAAAAGGAGGTCCTCTGAAGTCGATTAGTCGGCCAATAATCGAAATTACATAAAATATTATAAACACGTATATATATATATAGATATATGTAGAAGATTCAACATATTTTATTATAAATTGTATGACCTTAATATTGACAAGATAATATATATATATATATATATATATATATATAGATTATATGTATAGATTATATATACATATACTCTATATACATTATCTTGTCAATATTAAGGTTATATATATTATATGTATACATATAATCCATATAAATTATCTTGTCAATATTAAGGTTATACAATTTATAATAAAATATTTTGAATCTTCGACTCGTAATAAATTAGCTGTTTCAATTATAATTATCAATTATATTTCTCTAGAAGAAATATTAGTTATATATATATATATATATATATATATATATATATACTGTATATATATCTATTAAGTCTTTTAGGTAAGTTTCTTGAGAAACTATGGTTGAAAGAATGTTTAGGATATCCTACAAGGATATCATTCAGAGTAGGAATCATTTCGGTAAATTAAAATAATTAGTAGTGTAATATCTAATACGAATTAAAACTATTATTGCGTAATTACATGATTACTTTGTTATTGAGTCACTAATTATGAAAACTGTACTATATGAATTAGGAATGGCGTAAGTGTGCAATTTCATTTATTAAAGCTCTTGAGTTTCAATATGATAATTATTTTAAACTCGATATTACGCTAACATTTCCGAGTCTCTCTGCTTAAATACCTGATCACATCCGCTCATAACACAGACACTTAACAATCTATAGGTTGTGAACCTAGGTTAATGTACTGGATATCTAAAGTATCATAACAGTGTAAGATTATCTCATATATGATGATATATGCTATACGATATATGCCGGATAGATTTCAAAAATAGTGTTTTTAAAAATCGAATTCCATTTGTTATTAAAAGTTTTAATAATTAAGTATTTAATGACATTAATAATAGTAATACATCGCGTATGTAAATACGTATTTGGAAAATCTACAATTCTGTATATATTTACTTAGGTGTAACCTATAAGTAGTCTACTATATACATTATTAAATTATTAAATTTAAACTAATATTTTAAGAATATCTTTATTATGAATACATTCATTTAATTTAATACATTTATTTAATTTAATTTTAATTGAACATTATTATTATGTCTCCTACAAATAAATATTATCAAATATATTAATATAGTAGAAAAAAACATATTAATCACTAATGTTAATTTGCATTGTTACATCACTTGTCAAGGAATTCTAGCGTAATTGACGTAATTGACATAAATGTTGAATAACAAAGGTCCTAATATTGACACGGGAAACGATACCTATTCTGCTATACATTATATCTGCGTTATATGATTAGTAATTGTTTGTTAAATTTAAATAAAATTCTATGAATCTGTTGTGGCATAATTTATCATAAAAATGGTGATAATATAATATATATATATTTTTAATCTTTATGGTTAATCGTAAGCGTTTGGTTATACATATATCTAGTAAATACCATAATCTGAATTATATATAAATATATATATATAATTAATAATTTATAAATAAATTAAAAAATACATATTATATAGTACTATGTAGTAAGTTACGCTATGGAGATTATAGATTTATTAATATGTGTAACTGGAATAAACGAAGGAATTCGAAAATACGCTGAGAACTTTCTCGAACTCGACACCTGACACGAACTGACACGTGTCACATACATGTCACACGTCGACGTGTCACTAGGCATCGCCGCCCTTCCTCTTCCTAGATTCCTAACGAGCTCAATGCCGATACCTCAAGTTTGCAGGTATCGGGCACAGGCTCCATCTCGACTACCACCTCATCCCACTTCATCTTCCAGGCGATGGCGCCCATTGTTAAGCACGTGACCGCCGCGTACACCTCTAATACGCCCACTCCGTCAAGTAGAGACACGTGATTGACTGAGATGCACAGGTCCCAGTTACAACAGCGAAGGGTAGGGTCGTTCTCGCAATCGTGTTTAGTGAAGCAACCTCCGCCCTGGTCTGTGTGCTGTGGAGCGGTGTATCGTTATGATATTATGGTATGGTTTAATAATATATATATAATTATATATATATATATATATATATATATATATATAATGGTATACTATATTATAATGTATATAGTTTGTATAAATATAACTTAACTATATAACTCTCCTATGAGAGTATAGCTATATAGTTAAAATAACAACTACACATTAATAATTTGTTATTGGGTTAACAATATAAAATACTAATGTTGCTTAAAATGACAATGTTTAACCTATAGGTTAAACATAGTGTTAAAAATATATTTTTATAACACATAAACCCTATACAATATCAATGATGAATTAAAATACAATATACTCATTTTGCCAATATAAATATATACACACATATTTAATATTATATTCATTTATTACTTGTGATAATTTGTGAAGATATATATATATATATATATGTATATGTGACACTGTGTGTGTGTATGTGTGTGTGTATGTGACACTGTGTGTGTGCACACGTTAGGTTCGACGGTCACTTAAGTCTAACCCCGCAGAACTCAGTGCTAAGACACTCGATGATCTCACAATTCGGGCAGTTCTGACATCTCAACGCCGGAAACGAGTCAACACTATTGCACAGGTCCCCTTCGCATACGGATGACACGTGGTATGGACTGTTGTGTATGTCCTTCACGCAACCGAAGTAGTACTGGAAGTTCTCCTGATGATATACCCGCTTCTTAATGAACTGACGGACATTGTTATCATGTTAATATTATCGTTAATATACATATAGTATTTCTTTAAAATATAGTTATATATATGATGATGAAGTATAGATTATTATGCACCGTTACAACGTGATAATACTCCTCATAAGTGTACGTAAAATAAATAACAAACAATAATATATGTATATATATATATTATTATATCACTTCCTGTTTACATATATTTTATTATAAGACGTATATTTTTATCTCTTATAAAATCAAGTAATATCATTATTCAGATAAGTAATACATATTTATAATTCGTATATTATTTAAACTTAATTTATTAACTTTACATTAATATATTTATTTTATTGATATATATTTATTTACACCTTATTTGATTGCTTTTTCTATAGTTATTAATTTTGTATTGACATTTTTCTATATAATATTTCATGCATCAGTGATTTTATGTTTGTTTGTCTTCAATTGCTTTATACTTTTTTATGTACATTTTAGTTTTATATACATTTATTATATATCTTCTATTGAATTTAATTTCATATATATTTATTATATGTATTATAGAAATAATAAATAATTTGTAGAATTTATTTATTATAGTATTATATATAGATGCAAATAATTTAATTTAAAATAATTTTATATATCTTCTATTGAATTGAATTTTCATATATATATTTATTGTATGTAATATAGAAACAATTTAAATGATTTGTAGAATTTATTTATGTTAGTATTATATATAGATGTAAATAATTTAATTTCATATATATATGTATCTATTAGGTATTATATATTAATAATAAACATTATATATATAATTTATTTATTTTGGTATTACATATTGATGTATATATATGGTTATCATTAGTCACATACATATTCTAATACAGTTTTTCTTGAGTTTTTTCACTAAATAAATATATTTATTTATATTATATATAAATTTCATTCACTATTGATATTAAAGACTTAATTGATTTGCTGTGTATTTCATTTTACTTTGATAATGATTTAAATAAATACATTTTTTTTGTGTTCATTAAAGTTTATATTTTAAATTTGATTACATAACAATATTATTTCCAATATATGATTTTACATTCTATACAATTTTCTTGAATAGATTTATTTCTATTTTATATTTTGTACATCATACATTTCATATATGTGCCTATTTATATTATTTATTTAATTTGTTGCATATATATTTATATGTTTATATGTAGATGTAAATTTCATTATATTTCATTATCTTTTAGGATAAGTATTGTATTGATTAATTTTATAATTATATATATTTATATATTTTCAGTGACATTATGACGCAAAAACAAGATATTAATGAATTAAAAAACTCTATTCAAGAACTGCGTACAGTTGTATCTGAATTAGTAAATAAAGTTGATGAACTAACTGCAGTTGTAAATAATAAAGATAAAACAATTATTGAGTTAGAACAAAAAATTAATAACCTTGAACAATTTTCAAAACAAAATAATATTATTATATCTGATCCTAAATTGAATTTTGATTTAACTCAACGTAATCTAGCACCATCTTTCATCACATTTGCAAAGGAAAAATTAGATATAATTATACAACCGTATGACATTGTTAAGATACATAAATTAAAAAACAACAAGAATAAACATAATAAAATTTTAGTCAAACTACACCATAACTCTACTAAATTTGAAATTATTAAAAATTCTAAAAAATTAAAAGGCACTGATACATATATAAATGAACATCTAACACAATTTAATTCTGATATTTTCTACAAAGCTCGACAACTTCGAAAAGATAAAGTGATATTACATTGTTGGACTATAAATGGAATAACTTTTATTATAAAAAACGAAGATTCGTCTCCAGTAAAAATAACAGATATAAATAAATTCTCTGATATATAAATATTTTATTTTGTATTTATTTTTCGTTGTCGTTTGTTCTAATTTCATATTACATTCTATTTTTAACATTTTATTATAATTGGTATTTACATATATTTTTTATCTATATCTTTAATCTTTTATATTATCTTATTCAATTTTAACTTTTTAATATTTGTACTATATGAACTTGAATGAAATCTATCCGCAATTTAATGTTGATCAAATTAACAATTTTAGTTCCAATAATGATAGTTTTAATAATAATAATTTCTCAAATTGTAATTTTAATTTTCTCAATGAATCCAATTATTACACCTCAAATGAATGGAAGTTGAATTCTAATAAAAATAATTTATTTAATTTTAATATTATTAACATCAATATTAGGAGTTTAAAAAAAAATTTTGATAAATTAATTATGTTCTTGAATACGTTTGATGATCATTTTGATATAGTTTCAATTACTGAAACATGGTTGAGTGATAATAATATTTTCATTTTTAATATTCCTGGTTATAACCATATATGTTCAAATCGTAAACATAAAAATGGAGGTGGTGTTTTAATCTATATACGTGAACATTATCAATTTAATATTCTATCTACCATATCAAATAACTATTATGACAACATATCAATTGAAATTATTTTTGAAAAATCAAAAAACATTATTTTCAGTACAATATATTTTCCTCCTACTTTAGAAAAAATAGCTCACTCTACATTTATTGATTTCTTGATAAATAATTTTCAGCAACATGTTAGTAATGATAAAAAAATGATTATCTGTGGTGACTTTAATATTGATCTAGTGCATATAAATACAAATAAAGTGGCTAATACCTTTTTTGATACGATGATTTCACTAGGTTGTTCCCATCTAATTAATCGTCCAACTAGAATCGACACTAAACATAATTCTTCATCTACAATTGATAATATATTTACAAATTTTAATCTTAATATGAAAAGATTTTCAGGAATAATTATTTCAGATATATCTGACCATTTTCCAATTGTTTTAAATTTACAATTGTCTACCAAACCTCAAGATAAAGTTAAATCTACTAAAATCAAACAAAATCAAATTAATGATAGAACCATGTTTAATCTGTTTGAAATTTAAAAAAAAAACAAACTGGGAATTCATAAAAACTAACGATACAGAAAAATCTTGGAATTTATTCTTGGAATACTTTATCTTAAATTTTGATAGATACTGTCCAAAAATTAATAAAGCCTCCCACAAAAATAAACTCATTCCATGGAATACTCGAGATCTTAAAAAGGCTTGTAGAAAAAAACAGATATTATATAAAAAATATAAAATATCTAAATCTGAAAATGACTTATTTATTTACAAAATTTTTAAAAATAATACAACATCTTTAGTTCGAGAAGCTAAGAAAAAGTATTATTCAAATCTGTTAAAAAATTGCTCTGATACAAAAAATACATGGAATGTACTAAATAATTTACTTAATGTTAAAAAAAAATTCAAACAACTACCTGACAATTTTAATGTAAATAATGTGAATATTGTTGATTCTAAACAAATTGCTAATGAATTTAATTCTTTTTTTAGAGACATTGGTTCTAATTTAGATAATAATATAAATAATTGTAATGATGATGACTTTAAATTCTTTTTACCTGAACCTAATATACATAGTTTTTTTTTAACACCAGTAAGTTCAGAGGAAATTATTAAAGTATTAAATGAATTCAAACCAAAAAAATCAAGAGATCATTATGGCATATCCATGCAGTTACTTAAATGTATTTTTCCTGTATTGGTTTATCCATTTGTTTTTCTTGTAAATTTATCTTTTGAATCAGGCGTTGTACCGGATTTCTTAAAATTAGCAAATATTATCCCTTTACACAAAACTGGTGATGATACATTTTTTAATAACTATCGTCCAATTTCTCTCACCTGTCAATTCGCAAAGATTTTAGAAAAAATATTTTATTCTCGCTTTTATAGTTTTTTATCATCTTTTAATATATTATCTCCTTCTCAATTTGGTTTTAGGAAAGGATACAGTACATCACATGCAATATTTAACCTCCAGTCACAAATCAGTACCTGTTTTAATAATAACAATGTTGGCGCAATAATCTTTATTGATTTAAAAAAAGCATTTGACACAGTTAATCACAGAATATTACTTTTTAAATTAAAAAATATTGGAGTACGAGGCATTGCACTTAACTGGATAATGAGCTATTTAACAAATAGATATCAACAGTGTATATATAATGATGTAATTTCAGATAAACTAAAAGTCATAACGGGTGTACCCCAAGGCACCATCCTAGGACCCATTTTATTTTTAATTTATATTAATGATATTACAAAATCATCTTCTTTATGTAAGTTTACCATGTTCGCAGATGATACTACTTTATATATTGAAAATACATCAGCCGAATTACTTAATTATATTTGTCAAACTGAATTAAAAAATATTAATAAATGGTTAATATATAATAGGTTATCATTAAATTTAAATAAAACTTGCTTTATGTCTATTAATTCAAGAACTATTATAAATATAAATTTAAATAACAGAAATATTGAAAGAGTTACATTTTATAAATTTTTAGGCGTAATTATAGACGATATATTAAACTGGAAACAACATATCTTGTTTTTAAAATCAAAACTAAAAAAAATCATATGGATTACCAACATTATTTCCAAATTTATAAATAAAAAAGCATTACTTCATATATATAATTCCATATTCTTGCCTCATATAAAGTATTGTAACATATTTTGGGGAAATACATATAAATCTAATGTATCATGCATATATATTCTTCAAAAGCGAATGATAAGAATTATATGTAAAAAACATTTTTTACATCATACTAATGGACTATTTATTGATAATTCTTTATTAAAAATAAATGAAATTACATATATAAGTACATGTGAATTTATGTTTAAAATTTTCAATGATCTTCATCCTGTTATAACAAATGCATTTTTTTCTGTAACTTCATCATCTCACAACACTAGGAGCATAAATAATTTCTCAATTATTAATTTCAAAAAAGAACTATGCAGAAGAACATTAATATACATTGGACCAATTACCTGGAATAAGCTTGATAATATTTAAAAAAATTTTTCAAATTATAAATTATTCAGGAAACTTATGTATACACATTTGTTATCTTCTTACTCAGTATACTTATAATCTAAATCTCATTTTTCTAATTTTATATCTTTTATCATGTCTTTTATCTAATATTGTATTATATACTAAGATCCACATTTTATTCTTATTTTAATTTATTGACGTTTATGTAAAAATTAAAAAAAAATTAATACTTTTGAGTGTTTTACTTTACAATATTTTATTTCCCCGACATTAATAATATTATTTTACTGAATTTTTGCATTTTATATTTGAATTTACTTTCATGTTTTCTTTCTTTTTAATTGACGTTTATATAAAAATAATAAAATTAAAAAAAACTGTTAGGTATTTCTTTTTTCTTTAGTATTTTCTTTAGTATTTTTTATTTCCCTCTGACTAATAATATTATTTGACTTTATTTTTAATTACATAAACATTTTGTATTGAATCTTTTTTCTTGTATACTTGATTATACTTCTTTGTTTTATTTCTCTTTATTGACACTTATATAAAAATTAGTAATTAAACTAACATTTCAGTTTGAACAAATATTTTACATTCTTTACATTATTATAAAGTATTACAAAAAAATTCCTAAAACTTATTTACTGAAAAAAAAAAAAAAAAAAAAAAAAAAAAAAATGTTACATACATTTCTTACCACCTTTCTAGATATTCTTTTTGTTATGTTTTATTCAGTTTTATTCAGTTTTACTTCATTTTACTTCATTTTTTTCTTCTTTTATACTAATACATCTATATTTTTGTTTAGTGTATTATTTTATAGTACTTATTATTTATTTTAGTTATTTATTTATAAATAATTTAATGATGATTACATAATTTTATGGCAAGTTCAAACAATTTATATTATTTTTCTATTTTATTCATTGTATTGTATCTATGTAAACAGGAAGTCATCTAATATTTTATAATATTTTATTTATTTAGTTTTTTTTTGAACTTGCTTTAAGATTAAGGGTAATTGTCTCGATAAGCTTTAGCTTCTACAAAAACCCTGGTGCAAACCTAAATCTGATAATAATATATATATAAATATATTAGTTTTATATATTTATGATTGTATATACATATATATATATATATATATATATATATATATATATATATATATATATATATATATATTACATTTTAGATTATGTATTTTCTACAGACCGCCATCAATGAACTACGAGAATACAATATTATTATGTAATTTAATGTCTAGGATTATTGATACTCCGGAATCAACTATTTTTTATGGAGACCTAAATCTCCCGGGAATTGATTGGTTTAATCGTACGTCTCAAACAACAATTGAAAAATATTTTTTAAATTTCTCACAAAAATATGCCTTAACCCATCTTGTTAATTTCAATACTCGTCAATTCAATTTATTAGATATTATACTTACTAATAATAAAATGATTTTATCTAATATCCAAGCAATTAATCATTTAGAATATCATAACTTTATAAGTGACCATTTAGCAATATCATCATCAATTATCTATAATAAAATTAGTAGTAATTATAACTGTAAAACATTTGTACCTAAATTAAATTTTAACAAGGCTAATTTTGATCTAATAAAATTGGAACTGTCTACAATTGACTGGCCAGTAGTGTTAAATTATAAAATAAATTGTTCCTCTTTACTTGATATATTTATTTCTACCGTAAATGGTATAATTTCAAAATTTACACCCGTTACTAAAAGGGGTCAGTTTATACACCCCCTACATATCATAAAAACTAATCAATAAATGTAAAAAGTTTCATAGTTTATCTAAATCTATCCCATCTTATTATGTAAAATGGCGGAGTTTGCAATTTAAACTTTATTCAGAAATTAAACTTTATAATATAAAAACTGAAGAACATGCTTTTAATTCTAATGATAAATCTTCTTTTTTTAAATATATCAATTCCAAACTTAAGTCGAATAAACCTTTGTCTGTTCTCAGATCAAACTCAGATGGTTCTATTATAACCAATCACTCTGATATTCTAGAATGTTTATCCTTACAGTTTAATTCTGTATTTAATAATAATACATCACCTGTACCGAATATACCATCAATAATTTTTAAAAACACATTTGAATCATTTCCTTTATCACCTGAAACTATTAGAAAATTTCTTTGTTTTTTACCTAACAAGTTTAATAATTCTTCAGATGGTCTACCGAAAGGGGTATTAAAAATTCTCTCATTTGAGTTATGTGAACCTTTATCCATAATTTATAGTCGTTTCCTTAAGGAAGGCTATTGCCCAGATTTATGGAAACATTCCTACATTACACCTATATATAAGAAAGGTGACCCAACACTAGCTGAAAATTATAGACCAATTAGTATCTTACCGAGTTCTTTGATACTCTTTGAACAAATTCTATCTAACCATTTAATTTACTTCCTTCGAGATAATAATCTAATTAATGATAATCAATACGGTTTTCTTTCGGGTAAATCAACTGATCTTCAGCTATTAAAATGTTATCGAGACATATTTAAAGCTAAAGATAACTCTAATTCTTCGGATATTATCTATATTGATATGGCTAAGGCCTTTGACAAGGTATCGCATAAATTATTACTCCATAAACTATTTAATATTGGTATACAAGGAGATGTCCTGAAATGGATTAAATCTTACCTATTTAATAGAATTCAAAGCGTTAAAATTGATAACAATATGTCTAAACCCCAAAAGGTAATTTCAGGTGTTCCACAAGGTTCTGTATTAGGACCAATTCTATTTCTAATATACATTAATGACTTTCCCGACTGTGTGGAGAAACCTTCATATACCTGTCTATTTGCTGATGATGCAAAAATTGGCCATATTCTACAGTCATCTGATGATATACGTCTTCAACTAACACTTGCCAATATTGATAAATGGAAGTCAACTTGGCAACCTGAACTAGCAACGTCCAAATGTAAAGTTATGCGTATTGGTAATTGTATCAACAAATCAAATTATTATCTTAATGATAATTTATTAAAATATTGTACATATTATAAAGATCTTGGTATAATATTCACAGATAATATAAAATTGTATACTCATATATCTGAGATATGTTCTAAAGCATATAGAATATCGAATATGATATTTAGATCTTTCATAACTAACCAGTACTCTCCTTTAGTATGTGCATACTTAACATATATACAACCCATTCTAGAGTATGGTTCTTCTGTATGGAATCCTCATTCTAACTATATTGGGTATAATGACTTACTTGAAAAAGTGCAAAGAAATTTTACTAAAAAATTATTTTATCGTTGTAA
Organism: Osedax fenrisi; assembly: GCA_964019155.1. Classification (NCBI taxonomy): domain Eukaryota; kingdom Metazoa; phylum Annelida; class Polychaeta; order Sabellida; family Siboglinidae; genus Osedax; species Osedax fenrisi. The sequence goes on from OZ025244.1 coordinate 37,479,622, forward strand.
TTTATCATATTTAAATTATTCTGATCGATTAAAATTCTTAAATTTACATTCACTCTCCCAACGCAGAACTATTGCCGATCTTACTCTGGCTTATAAACTCATCAAAGGATTCGTTGATGTGCCGGTGTCGGACATTATGAGTACATACTTATTATCTAGCAGTCAATAAAGATAAGGAGAATGAAATCAAGGACCAAACCACTATTCAACTACTTTGGTAATAGAATATCTTCAGATTGGAACAAACTACCCGATCTGATATTACAATGTGAAACTGTTTCTTCTTTTAAAGCCTTAATGATTCGTAGTATAATTAGATGAACAGAATTCTCTAATTCACTGTATTGATTATGCTGGTGTTGATGTCAGGATATGTCAACACCACTACATTAAGGGAATGACCAACCCTTGGGGCCTGATCCACCTCATATGGGTTATCCAACCTCTAACCCGAGACCTCCGATCTTAATCGGTGTTATCTTTATGGTGGAGATGAGAGTTCTGATTTTCTTTTATGTTGTTTTCATTTTAATTCATATAATATGCTCATATTTGCATATAATATTCATATATCTTATGTTCGGCATGCATAAACCAAGGCGTTTTTTTTATTAATTATAAACCTATTATTAATTTTTGTACCATGTCGTTTTGGGTTTCAATTTTTATCTATTTTGTCTTCATTATTTTTGTTTATATATTTATTTTTTGTTTACCTAATAAACTATATATTATTATATTATTATTATTATTATTATTATTATTATTATTATTATTATTATTATATATAATATTAATATTAATGTATTATATAATTTATAAATATACGATATTATATTCTATACTAGAAAAATGTGTGTTAACACATTTTTAATTTCTTATAATATAATTTAACTCCACTTCCTACATATTTATACAGTCTGTAGATATATACTATCTTAATGTATCATTGATACTACATTCTATTTCTATATACTAATTAGTTAATTAATAAATGTATGTTGTTATAAATGATATACGTACACTACATTTTATAACATATTTGTTACTATTAATAACTAATTTCGAACGAAATATATAAATGATAATATTTGAGCACATATTCATATTTAGTAAAGTCATTACATAAATATACACTTTACTATACATGAATGACATACTATAATGGATGAGATAACACATAGAGAGAGGGTGATTATATAACCTATACATGCGATATGTTTATTACATGGGTTACGCTTGTTTTGAAATTTTTTGAAAATTATATTTATTTAATTGTCAATAAGTTTAAAATTTCTTGAGATATTACAATTATGTAAAATGAATATTGAATGGAGGATTGATCTGTATATATTGATATAGCATAATGAGAAAATATTATATATTTTTTGAAATAGAAATACAACTCATCTAATAATGATAAAAATGTAGTTTACTTTTTATTTTTTTTTAAATTATATTTTATATATGATATAATAAAAATAATTGTATACAATAATATAAGATCATCTAGTCAGTTAATACAAATTTAATAACTAATATATTCTGAAAATGTAATCAATATTTGAGCCATATTTACATAGTTATTGAATTTTTCAATAATAAAATTATACTAAACTAATTATTCTGAGTAAATCATGTTTGAAAATGACATATATTTTGTATTTAAATATAGAGCTATTTGAATAAAAAGAGTATAGTATATATGTTCGTATGTTTATTATACAAATATTATATATGTAAATACAGTAGAAGCTCGGTAACTCAACATGCCGATAACTCAACATTGCCGATAACTCAACATACAAAAAATAATTGGTTGGATTCGTATCTTTTACATGTTAACAAAAACCCTATTACTCAACAAATATAACTCAACATACATATAACTCAACATCGTTTTTATAATCCTAGCCTATACATTACATGTAAATATACATCCGATAACTCAACATTTATGAAAAATCAAAATATCACAAACATATGTTGTTGGATTCGTATCTTTTACATGTAAAACTACATTGCTCAACAAATATAATTCAACATACATTATTCAACATGGTTTTATTTAATAATATATGGATATAAATATATAAACGTAAAAATACAATTACAATTATTATATTATCATACGAGTACTATTTTGAATGCATTTATGTGAACAAAACATTAATTAAGTCTATAGACTAAGTCTATATATAGACTTATTAACTATCCCTCACAATGGACAATGACTCATGAGTGCACTCTTGCAAGGCATACTCAAGGATTAGGCCTATTTTGAATTATCCAATGGGGAATGATTATTTTTAACAATAAGTTTATTAATATACATTCTTGTATATTCGAAATCATTAAAGATTATGAATCTAATTAAGTAACATGTCAGTCAAGAGAAAATCTACGTCTATCTCCATAAATGATAAGTTAGAATCTATCAATAATATTGATAAAGGCGAATCAAGAAAGTCAGTTGCCAAACGATTAAATGTTTCTGTATCTACCATAGCTGGGTGGTACAAAAATGAATAATTACTTTAATAAAAAATGAATATAGTACTATTCCCAAGAAATCCTTGCTATTCCTAGGACTTTTTATTTATTATAATTATTATTTTAGAACAATATACAATCTATAAACTTAATAATAATCATAAACATCATTATGAATAATATACTATTAGTAGCGTAACAAATATACCATTATAAATAAAAATAAATGTATACATCCGATAACTCAACATACTCGCTAACTCAACATGAAAACTCCGTCCTGTCAATGTTGAGTTATCGAGCTTTGACTGTATATATATATAATTTATGTATATGTATATTATACATATTTATGATAATAATACACAATATGATATGTATATTATATATATTTTATAGTAATCATAAATTATATGTATATTATAGTAATCTACAATATGATTATATATATATAATTATGATAGCAATAGTAATCCAACATATTATATTAGATATAAAATACAATAATTCTGTAAAATATCTGTAAATAATCTTTATATAAACGAATTTTTGCAGTATTTTGAGAGATTATTTCTTATAATTATTAATCAATTTTAATAAATTTATTCTCAAAAATAGGTTGTGTTATAAAACCTTTATTTTTATATTTGATTAATAGTTTTGATCTATAATATTTTAATATCTCAAATATTACATATTTCAAATAAATATTTAACTTTTTTTTACTGTTTTTCCAAAACGCTCGTATCCCCTTAAAGACAATTGTCTATAATTGTTTATATACATTAAATTAATTTCTTCTAATTTTAATATAATATATTCTATAATATAATATATATATATATATATATATATATATATGGTATAAATATATTTAAATACTTTGTCCACGGGGATTAAAACATCAAAAATGTGCGTGTAAAATCAGCACCAATACATATATGCAGTATATAACTAAAAAATATTAATATAAATGTACAATTAACATAATATTACAGTAAAATGTATATAAATACGCTAATTAAATGTAAAACAATGTATAAAGAAGTTAAGTAGTTGGATATATTCGCACTACGATTATCTAGGCCATATAACTAGTTAAGGGAGCCAACTATACAGGTAAACTATAACATTATCCATTAGTCGAACAAACAGAACAGTTGTCAAGTATTACACTAAATAAGTAAATGTCTGATACGTAGCTCCCCCAGTGGACATTATCAACATTCATACATTCTAATACACATACTATAGTATATATATATATATATATATATATATATATATATATATAATTGTGTATACAAAAATGATCGGCTCTCGTTAAAACATGGATGCCTTAACATGAGAGCGGATTCGAAGTGACATTAGAGCCATACATGGTTATAAGTGAAAACTTCATCTAGGTTCCTGGATGGGATGAAAGGACTCCACCAAATAAAAATAACAATAACAAAAAATACTATATTACACCAATATACTAGGTACTAACGCCACACTTGAACTCTGGCAGCTTACATCTGACCTTCTGAAGGTTATCGGCGGACAGAGCGCCGCACCGGAAGTCTAGTCGCTCGTGAAGGTCATTACACGCGTGACACGTGACAGTGTCGTTGTAGGCATGGTTACACAGGTTTCCATGGCAACAATTGAAAATGTTGAAATCGCAATTCGTGGCATCCGTGCAACCACTTTTCGTGTAGGTTAGCATATTAGCACCCAACTTTATCTGTTGTTGAGAGGGACCGACCGTTATATACGTGTTTGGTTATATATATATATAGAAATAAATATGTATATTATATTTATATAGAATTGTATATATAACGTAATAAAATTAATCAATTATTCTTCACATAAATAATTTTATCTAAAAAATGATGTGAATTCCCATAATTTTTTCCCATCAATTAATTCATTTGAAATATTAAGAATTCCAACTAACTTATATATATAACTTTTTTAAAGCTTTTTGTGGAGAAATATATTACATTATTACATACACAATTAATAACACAATACGTGAGAGAACTAACTATTCAACATTGTTACAATTCATGCTAATGATATTCTGGATAATTAAGAATTATTTTAATATTACATGGGAATGGTGTTCTACATTTATTACATGAGAACTACGTACTTTTGGGTTTCATTATAATTAATATTATTTAATGTAATCATATTATCAAATACAAATAAATGTATATATATTACACTTATAAATAAATATTATATACGACTACACAATTCGAATTAATATATCATAAAATTTAATTTAAATATTACTAATAGACTAGTCTAAAAATAGCTATTTTAATATTAAATTTGAGATAAACTCTAAATTTACTAAAGCTACAGTATATTTGATTCCTGTATGATATAGATACGTGCTTCTAATGTTACATGTGATATGTTGTATATATATATATATATATATATATATATATATAGATATTTAATATCACATATTATAGTTATATAAAATTGTAAAGATTCACTATTAAAATATTACTATTATTATGCTAATCATATTATAATATAAATAAATAAGTTATCATTGATAACTTTGAAATTTGCCTATTTTCACCTATAATCATTGCTATAGCATATATACTAATATATTAGTCAACAAATAATAATATCACTAGCTATACAACTAAAGATGAAAGATATTTCAATATACCTACCGTTTATGATCAAGGTATTGTGACAAATATAAAATCGTTGACATATAAGAAGTTTGAGAAGGATTTATGTAGCAGAAGATAGAAATATTCAACTCGGGTATATCATAAATATTAAATCGTTAATAAGAACATAATTTGAGCTGAGTAAATAATGATTACGTTACATACAGGTATACCTACACTGTAGGTCCTACAGTAGTATACTCCGGGTACTAGAGAAAGTGTTACTTCATTTACATAGTAAAACTGTCTAGACCTATATATATAGACTCGTGTATAGTGTTTAACTGATTATAATCATATATGACGTATACGTTTAATCTTTGTTAGCTATATTATGATACTGAATTTATCAAAACGATTATATTAATATAAATAGTTCAGAATATTTCTGAATTTTATATTTTTTTTAAATCTAGGGGAAAGGTGTGTAGTAGTGACACTTTTGCATATATTGCAATAACTCTTAAACTATTAATTCTCTATATACAATTTGTGTATAGTGTATATGAATTAATATTATCTAAATAATTGTTATTAACATTTGTTAATATAATAGTTAACACTTTAGATAACGAGGGTGTCACTACTATACCCGAATGCGGCTATTAGTGACACTCGGGGGTAGTACTGACACACATTAGTACACATAATAACCGGTAGGTGGACATACAATATAATAATATTTGTTACATATTATTCCCAGATATATGTATATAATCTTGCTTATATGTTAATTCAACGAAGTTCTTAAAATAATGACGCACGCGATTTAAACAATAAATTGCAATATTATCAACAACCAATCAAAATCCATTTGAGTATGACACTACAACCCGTTTTAGGGTGTCACTAATATACGAACGTATATGGTAGATGTAATTGATCGTAGAAACATTCACAATATATTGTGCATGTTTCTACGATCAATTACAGAGTTGATTTATTGAGTATACTCATAAATAAATATTTGTTATATTTTCATGCAGACATTAAATTCATATTTAGTATGAGACTTTAATTTTCTATTTTCCATTAAATATCAAGTAATTAAAAATTCTTTTATAAATATTTATTTTGTAATTTTTTAAGAATATATTCACAAAATCGATTAATTGATTTATTTTTTTTATTTGATAAATTATGGAAATAAAAAATACTTATGTCAATAAAGCTTGTGAATACTCACAATTTTCGTATATAAATAAATTTAATTGGACTTGTAGTTTGTGAGATACGTGGGGTGTCACTACTACACACATGTCACTATTATACACCTTTCCCCTAGAAATATTTAATTTACGTATTTAATATTTATTTGATTTATTTTTAAAAATAAATGAAAAACACAATATTTAATATTAAGTAATATTCTTAACGTATAACGATAATGTAATATTTTAACTTATTCCCATTCGGGTAAGATCTCATTAATAATTAACCATAATAGAACACTTATATATGAAAGTCAATATTTAAGTTAATAACCATTTGTGTAGAGCATGCTAAATATGATATTACAGAAAAACTATAGAAAATATTGTAATATATTTATTATTTTTAGAAGAATGAATATGTTCGATATATCATAGGGTCCTAATTCATAATTGATATATTATTATATAGAAGTAAAAATATTAATTTTAATCTAAATAAAAAAGATTATATGTCGAATAAATAGTCGACACATTATTACATACTATTTTTGACTATTTATATTATATTTCAATTTAAAATCTAATTATCATAAATCTAAATAAAAATATATTATAAAGATAACATATCATTAAATACTGAGTTATTACAGATTACAAATAATGTAATGATATTTAAGATAGTGTTTATTCTTTTGATCATGTAACGTCTGTGTTTATGTTTATTTCTAGGTAAATGTGTATTTATATCTATATAGTTTATCAAATTTAAGGAGCTACCCAATATATCTCAATTCAGAGTAAATGATACTTCGATGTGAAGAATTCAAATCTGAGATAAGGGTAAATGATAATCGACAAATCATCAAATATATCTTATAAATATTGGTGATAATGTCCTAAAACAAGAAATATTATCAAACTATTTTTTAGTGAGCCATATCCCGGGATTTAGGCTAACGAGTCTACGGAAAGATAGATCAAAACATATCAAATTTTCTTATTGGTAACTAAGGTGTTTATATACGATTGTGAGATATGCAAACTGAACACAAATTTACAACGTGTAATAGGATCCTAGTTAGAGGACATGTGATATAACATATCGACTCTCGTTATAAGGGGTGATTTGTAGGAAATTGACCCCCACTATTATTATTTTCTACTACTTTTAAATGTTTGCCCACACATAAAATCAAATTTTTACTATTAATTTTTTTTACATATATAATAATCCCATTTATTTATTATAAATGATTAGATATATAGTATTAGATTGTTTTTCTTATACAATTGAAAATCAAATAATTATTTTTGGAATTTTCCCCCCACCCATTTACAAATCCTTAAAATACGTACTGACATATAATACATAGTATATAAAATTAGGACATATATGTCATAATTTTATATTATATCCAAATCATATATGATATCACACGAACGATATCACATATACGCATGAATTCCTGTGCAGATTAACTGCGAATTACTGAGATAGAATAACGTATACAGAAATACTACAAATATATTTGTAGAAATTTGCAAATATATACCTATAGGTGTTACCCCCTATTATCATATGGTCACGTGATACTCTACTTGCAATTGTCATACAGAGCCAGCTGAAGTGCTATGTCACTCGATCCCAATATTGAAATATAAATAACGTATATATATATCCTATAGGATGTACTATAGTTATAGAGTTAGCTAACTCGATTTCAAAACCGAGTACTTAAATTAACTATTACTGTATCTAGGAGAAGAGATATACCTCTTCCTCAGGTAGAACAATACATGGAAATACTCTATAGTAGACAAGTTCGATTTTCGAATACATGACACGATTATAACGAATAAAGGTCGATATGGATAAATTCACCGACCGTGTCCATATTGCAAATAAATGCTACGGGATATATCCCATTTCAAATAATCTACTGTTTAATATTGTAAACATTAACATTAATATATATTAACTTAACTTGTACTTATAAGTACAAGTTAAGTTAATATATAGTAATGTTAATGTTTAGAATATTAAACAATAGATTATTTGAAATTGCATACGTATCTCACCAGGATAATGCATCATAGATGCGGGAAGTAGAACTGGGTTCAATCACTCTACTAATACATAAAAGTTCTTAACATAATATTTATAACTGAACTTATATAATTGTGTATACAAAATGTTCGGTTTTCAATGAAATATTTTCATTAAAATATCGATGTCTTAACATGTATTTACATGAATTCATATAGGGGCGTATTCGAAAGGAAATTAAAGCCACTTGCTTATAAGTAAACTAACTTCATCTAAGTTTCCAGCAGAGATGAAAAGACTCCAACGAAATACAATAATAATAAAGAGTAACAATTATAATGTAACTAACGTAACATTTCTGATTGGCAGGACAGGCAATAATATTGAATTGGTTAGTGTTGCATCTATACACATTTATATCGTCTTTTTCAATCGTATTGCAATGATAGCATACTATTATATTATAAATATATATTAATATTTAATTAGATATATATTTATTTAGATATATTACCGCTATTATTAAAAATATAATTATTAAAATTGATCCTATAGGTAATATGTTACTGATAAGTTTACATGTATTATGGTAGCAAACTATTATGTTATACACATATATATACATAATTTAATTAATGTAATTTAATAATATTTAATTATTATATCTATTATCGTTATTATTATTAATATAATTATAATTATTGTTATTAGTATTGTTATAGGGATATATACTTATATATTTATATACTTATATATATATATATATATATATATATATATATATATATTTAACATGCTACTTAACTTACGTGATAGCGATTTAAGAAGAAATCTGATAAACTACAGTAATTAGCATCATAATATACTTAACATTTACTTCATTCTTCATGGATATATAAAGATCACCATTATAATGTATATAGCGAAGATTATATCTATAACTATAATTCTTTTAAAAGTTGTATTTATATTCACTTTTGTTATTTGAATTCGCGATATAGTGAATTATTTTAATAACATAATAAACCTAATTACTTTATAAGGTATATAAGGTATGTGTTACCTTATAAGCCTATATAAGGTATTAAGATATTCAGTTAAGTAACGGTATACGTACTATTATAATACATAGGTGTGTTTTAAACCTATAATTGGTAATGTCATATCATTTTTTTAGTGATATAAAATATAGTATTTTATTTTGATCGTTATATTATATATAATATATTTAATTATAAATGTAGTTTTAAATTTTAAATTCTAATCTATGTGTTAGTATAACTGTTTTAACATATATATATATATATATATATATATATATATATATATATATATATATATATATATATATATATATATATATATAACGTAGAGGTGGTTTGTTACAATATGACTCAGTGCAGCATTTTCTCCAGCCGGTGTAGTTTAAGTTATCACAATCATAGTCGCAGCCGTATTTAAAACTATAACTTGAGACTTTGTTACCTATCTTCGATACCTTCGTGGTGTAAACATATACACATGATTAACTGGAATGGTATATAATATTTGTCGGTATGTAATACTATTACATTTCAGATACTTCCACAATTTATATATATATATATATATATATATATGAATGAATACATTAAATAAGTTTATAGACATACGGAATATTATGTATATAATACGTATATGGAGGATCAGTGAAAGCCTATTCTTTATTTGGTCGATACCTCCAATATATTCATGTACAGATTAAAATATTAGTAAAAGTAATAATATAATAATAATGATTCATGTGTTAGCATTCGTTGTAATATAATTAGTAAATTAAATTATAAAATAAAAGATAGATCTATGTATACATATATATAAATTAATAAAAATAATAAAATACTGTTCATGAACATTTATAAGTTATCATCATATTTCAATCCATTACATTAAAGTATCTCATAAAATAAGTTAATAAAATAATTGTATAATATTAAAATGTTTTAAAATATATGTTACTATTAGTAAAACTATTGGTAAAAATATGTAAATTTATCAAATTGTAATATATAGAAATTGTTAATAAAAATAGTAAACTATTATAAATATGTGTAACATAAAAGTAGGTTATAAAATTAAAGCTACACAAAAATGTAATCATCATTCAATAATACGTGCAATGGCGTCACATTTCTGTCAAATTACAGATGACTAATAATAATACCGAAAATAATTTAAAAAAAATGTAAACACTTAACAAGATAATAAACTAATATAAATATTAACAAATATAAAATAACTAATATTTACTTATAATTTATAATATATAAATAAATATGTTAATGATTTTTTTAAGAATAAAAACATTATTTATATTATTTTTCAATAAAAGATTTACTAATTATATATATATATATATATATCATAATATATTTATAAATTATGTATATATTATATAATCATTACCATTATCTAATTATTATAATAATTATTATTATATGATAATTATCATCATTTTCATCATCACATAATCTTCACATTCAATATCATCATCATTCAATAATAATCATCATAAACATCATCATTATCATCATCAACATCATCATCATCAAATACTTATACTCATTATTACTACCGAGCAAGAATGAAAAGGAAGCAGGCACCTTTCGTATTTCATTTCTCGGGTATTCGTACAGCTCTCATTCCTGCCATCGCAAATATAACATTCTATAGCTGTATAAATTTTACTATGTATCAATGTAAAATAATATATTACTTATTATCATTTATTTATTATTTAATACATAATATTTGTATAATGTAATGTACATAATATATATATATTTAATAATATATTAAATAATTAAAACATTCCTTAATTAAAGACCGTATCTTTAAAATATTTTATAAAATACATGTATTCAATCCAAATATACGCAAATTACCAGAATGTCAGCGACCCCTTACTTTATTTCACAATGAAATGTATCGCTATTTTCGAGTTCTCCATTGTATTCAAACTAATTGGACATACCACATGTATCTACCCCACCAGTTCAGATCATGACAAACTATATTTAAAGTATATTATACTATATTTTCAAACTATATCTACAGCCGTACATAGTCCTTTCTAGTCGATGGCGTTATAGAATGGGTACACATAAATGGGTAATAACCCTAAAATAGTACACCCTGTTTAAATATGTAGCGCCTAACCATGAAATCATTCTGTGTAGTAATTACATAATTACACTTCTTAATCTAACTTAATCTTAATCAACTTTCACACATACGCTGATTACATCCCTGTCTATCTTACATATCATACAGTATGATCCTCGCCTAACAGTTCAACCTGTCACCAATAAACGTTATCATCATCATCATCATCGTCATCAACTGATTATAAAACACTTACTAGAATTACTTCTCTTTAAAAACGAATGTATGATTTGGTCTATCCATACGATCCGATATATATATATGGTGAGGGTAAACCCTATAGGGTATAGGCTATAGCGTATACTGTGTACCGTATACCCTCAACACGACCTCATTGGTTATTCACATAAGTCATACTCTCCAAGTAAACTAGTTTATCATACATACCTATCTCGATTTAAGTTTAGAGGGTAGTTTGAAGGGTTACCTGATTATTTCACGATGAGTAAATAAACGTATACAATCTATCCATTACTAAATTAGTTCACTACATTATTATCCAGAAATATATATTAATATATATATATATATATATATATATATATATATATATATATATTAATATATATATATATATATATATATATATCTTCGATATAGACCAAATATCCAATACATTTGATTTATCCTATATTTTATTAGGTTTTCAACTATAGTTTATAATATATTGTAACTTTCTCTTATTAAATATCCCATAATGCAGCATAATCTCAGCTTCTCTCATCTCAGCGTACTTGTAATCCTCTCTTTTTAAGGCTCTCGTTAAAATCATGGATGCATTAACCAAAAGAAAAATAGTATATATATTTATGTATTAAAATTATTTGAAAAATAATGAAATAAACCTAATATTATGATGAATGTTAACAACTTAATACTTCAATAATAATAATAATACATTTAAATGCCATTTTTAAAATAATAATTGTAAAACTATCATTTATTAAATAAATAATACATGTAATTAGAGATATAACTATGTTGAATAGTACAATATAATATTAAAATAATATTAATAAAAACTTTAATAATAGCTACCCACCCACTTAAAGTACATCACTGTAAATGGGCAGTTCTATAATTAACACGCGAATATACATACATATATATATAATATATATATATATATATACATTTATATAACCTTTTATTTTATTATAATTTGTACAATCATTACCATTACAACAGTATTTACTTCCTTTCTTATTTGTGCATTTCCTACCACAATTGTATATTGGATAGGAATCTTTATACACTATCTGTAAGTTAAATGAATATTTTAATTTTTAATTTATTAAATTGTGAAATATATCCAATATGTAATTAATTTAAAAACCATTAGTAATTATTAATTATAAATTAGTAGAATTTAGATTATTCGATAATTAGAATTATCTAATCGGGATAGGAGTATCGCTTCTAAATAATGTATACATATAATGTTATACATTATCTCCCTATATAGCATAGTTCAACTAATTATAATAATTAGAATATATTAATTTTCGTACATATATTTGTCAATTTATCAAATATATATTAATATTAAATATATTAAGTATATATATACAAATATTAATATTTTGAAAAGTTTGCATTTGTTTTGTTAATTTTGACTTTGACATACAATGTATACATCTTTTACATACATGCATATTTTATATAAATATATCGACTATCATTTCTATATTAATTAATATATTTATAGTTAATGATGATATTTTACTATTAATTATACAAATATAATTTTGAATCATTATTCTCAATATGTAATGTACACTTTTATGTTTCAAGATTTATAATATAATACCTTTTAAAAATAATATATTTGTTCTTGAATAATTGTTCTTTTAAATATACTTATAATAAATGACCATTATATTTAATTTATATAAGTATTATATTCACTATATAAATAATTAAATATAAATATTTAATTAATCAGTTTGAAGGTGAATTTGAATTCTATCGTAAAGAAGGATTGAAAAGGTATACACTTGACACGCTAGCATATTGGAAGCTTTAAAATGTTACATATTTGAAGACTACATCTAGATGGTTATTAACCGGTTCGGCTACTTCTGTTCCGTCTGAACGAATATTTTCTAATGTGGGTAATATTATTACCGAAAAAAGAAAAAAATTGTCCCGAACTTGCCGTTATGTTGATTTTTGTTATCAAATAATTTATAGTAAATAAAATAATTCATTGTAAATAATAAATTTGTATTTAATTTGTAAATTATTCATTAGATATTACAATAATAATATTTAAACTTTAATGTATATTATTAATTTTATATAATTTAATTATAATATAAATTTAATTATATATATAATGATAATTCAATAATTACAAAACTATATTACTTTTATTAATTTAAACGTATATTAAATTATAATTGTAATCTATGTTATATGTAATTTTATATATATATATATATATATATATATATATCATGGTCACAAATGTATTTGGTTTTATAGATTTATAAAATAATATATGAGATACATAAACGTTTATATTTATTCCAGAAATATAACCAATAATGTATACTAACATTTTCTATAAATATATTATTATCAATGATTTAATACTATGACCTCAATTTACAAATTATTGTTGATACATTATTTATATATTGAGAATATGTAAATCAATATTAATATATTTTAAATAAGGTATACAATTTATTTCTTATATTTTATTTTAGTGTATTATTTATTTTAAAATGTTTTATTGACTAAAAAATCACGTGGTGGTTATGGGCGTCATAAGAATGAAACAAAAATAAAATAAATAGAATACAATAAAAATTAAGGAAAATGGAGGGTTTCAATGCTAATAGGTGCGTTTAGAGTTTACATTTAAATAGTGACAGGGATATCAAACACCTAATGTTATATGGTAGAGTATTCCAATATTTTTGAGCTACCAAATAGAAAGCAGATTCACAGTGCACTGTGAATTCTCTCATGAGAAGAGAGAGTCGAGTATCGCACAATTTTCATCGTGTGAAAGTTCCTGCTAGCTCAACTAAGGGTCTGAATACTGATCATGTCTGCTAGGTAGGTCTAAGATGTCTACTCGGGAGATCTAAGATGGATTTCCTTATGGGTTGTCTGTAGGGGAGAGTGGGGTTGTATGACCACGTTTTTGTATAAAGTGATATCATTGTGGTAATAATAAATGTTTCTTAATTATTTAAATTGTATTGCATAATATATGATATTAGTTAACTAATATATCACTTTTAGATATAAGGAATACTTATAAGATTTAATAATTACAATTAATAAAAAAAAATAAAAAAGATCATTCAACCCCAAAGGCGGGGTTGAATGAACATACCCTGTTTTACTTATTTAATTGCTCTTGTCATGATAGTTTTATCACGTATTCTATCAGTTTGTTGAGTATAGTTTCTCATTTTTGATTCCTAGAAATAATATTTAAATAATGATTATGAAATTAGTAATTGACCCTCATTAAAATTAAATTAATTAATTATATTGACATATAATTAATTATATTATTTCTATTTAATCATTACTTATTTATATTCGGATCATTGAATATATATTATAATATTATAATAATATTAATATTATAATATTATAATATTATATTATAAATATTAACATATGATTGAACAAAGTTCATATAACCCAATTTTTAGTGGTTCACTCAACCCCATAACAAATTTTATTATTAATTGATAACATTTAAATTTAAATTTTAAATTTTAAATATATTTTTATATTAAGTATTTTGTATTACATATATTAAGTTAATTATATATTAAAATTATATATATAATATGAAAATAATCAAATAATTATTATAGAAGTTATAACATATATTACCTTGTCTGGAATTTTTACTTTTGAGCGTACTTTAGTTAAAAATGTGATTAAATAGTTACTATTTTTATTTTTTTTAAAAATGATACTTCCGCAACTGTATTAATCATAGATGGTGATACTAGTTCAGTTGAATCAAATTTCTGCTGTAGCAAACAATTGTTATCTCCAGTGGCTCATTCAAGACACCTGTTCATACAACCCCACTCTCCCCTACATGAAGTGATACTTAAACTTAGGCTAGCCGAGTGATCGCATTAGATTCGATATTTATACTATTAAAGATAACTTCAGTTTATAAAGAGTTCATATAGCACGTCGTTGTATCATCTCAAGTTTAAACATAAGCTTTAGGGGTAGATTGCATAGAAGTAAGCTGCAGTATATAACTTTCCTGAAGACTATTGAATGTATTAGACATTTAGTCATTGACAAATTAAATTTATTGCGTGATTTTCTGTTATAAAGAAACTATAGAATTTAGTTTATATTAATATATATTTATTATCTATGAAGAATCTTTTAATGTTGTTCTAAATATCTCATATGAAATAAGTTATTCCAAATATTGACTTATGGTTTTGGGTCGGATTCGAAACATTGTTTTTGGATTTGGGTTGATGTCGAAACTTCAAAATATTGATCCGTTAACAACACTAATATATATATATATATATATATATATATATATATATATATATATGAGAGGTGATGAGGATTTGGCCGACGAGGGTATTTTGTCTGATGCGAATATCTCGTTTGATATTATATATCGTTTCAAAATAAATGATACATATAAGAATTATTTCAATTAACATTTATATAATTAATAAGTATATTACATTATTATTAACAATTAAAGATTTCATTTGAAACAATAACTACAAGTAGATATTCTTTATCACAAAAATCTAAAATATAAAAATGGAAATACTAAATCTCATTAATATTAATTTAATATATTAAATTATATAATAATAATACTAATTAGTAATTATTAATTACCATTAGAAAATGTTTAGTTTGTTTTCTGTTAGTTTTTTTAGTTTATAATAGTCAACTGCCGATAGGTCGGACAATCAAGGCACAGGGAATAGTGTCTGACTTAAAGAAATGTACAACTTATCCGACAGAATCATAAATAAGTATGTCGGCATACGTCGCGTTAAATTAGGCGATAACAAGCAATTCAATACATCATGCACTCATTATATAAATAGATATACAAATTAGACGCATTCAATTTAATGGTAATACTAATTATATTCTAAACTCTAACATACATTATTTAAAATTAAACTGTTCGACAATTTATAAAAATTCTGACTTATGCATTATGCAAATTATAAAGTAACTATAATATATTTCCGACTTATAGAAATAATATTTTTTAAACATATGTTAATATGAATAATATTTTTTTTTCTTTTTTATAACTATACAACATTATTAAAACCTATAGGTAATTAATGAATAATTTGTTCTAATAATACATTTTTAAATTCATTTTTTAATACTAACCAGTTAACAAATTTATTTAAATATATGTATTATTCAGAAAAAGTTCACTAATTATTTATACCTTCCCAATATCATATATATATATATATATATATATATATATATATATATATATATATATAATAACAATGCATGTTCTATTCATACATTCCCTCTTTCCACATTTAACTATAAATTATTATTGAATGTTATATGATTATGCAATATAAAATAATCGATAATTAATTATATTTTTAATTATTAATTCATTATTCAAGTAGTTAGATACATATTAAATATTAATGTTTATAACAATTATTAATTATATATACTTATCCTATAGGATATATATATATATATATATATATATATATATATATATATTACATATAATGTATAAGCAAGGACTTCGAGATCTCATAATAATATTTTACGTAACCTTTCATAATGTCATCATACATGTTATACGTATTACAATTATTCGTATTACAGCATTGATGGTATCCGCCCATACCATTTGATTGTTTACAATCGAATACTAATGTATTGCGATCAATAATGGTACATCCAGTCTTTTTTATTCTCGATATATGTATCTAGTAATTAGTATTTCATATGAACATATATTCATAATATAATTGATAATATTTGAACTTTAGCCTAGTTATTAATTAAGCTTTATCATCGGTGAATTAATAATCAAACTAATCAAACATCTAGGATATAATTATATTGTTATAATATAATAAAATGTAATTATTTTATCATTTATTTGCACCCTATTTATTTTTTGAAATGAAAAAAACTATAGCAATTGTTAATGAAAATACAAATATTTATATTTTTACTAATATTTTAAAATATATCAATATGAAAGGAAGTTTAAAAAGTTTATTACCAAAATAAAGTATGTATATTATATTGTTATTATTATTGTTATTTGGTGGAGTCCTTTCATCCCATCCAGGAACTTATATGAAGTTTTAACTTATAACCATATATGGCTCTAATGTCCCTTTGAAGACGCTCTCATGATAAGATATCCATGGTTTTAATGAGATCCGATCATTTATTTATACACAATTATATAAGATCTTCTAAATAATATTTTAAGACCCATTTTTTAAAATTAAGTAATGGTTCTGAAAAGGCTCGGTTTAAAAGGTTGAAATATCTGAAGATAAGTCTATATATATTGGATGTATATTTTCATTTATTTGGTATACATTTTGTAGTATTTATTTTATCTGAAGTACATCATTTCAATAGAAATATATATTTAGGGAATATAGGGATATATAATTATATTACTCAATTCCTTAAGGAATATATATATATATATATATATTAATAAAAATGTAATATTTTATAATTATAACAATATATAATTTTTAATTAAATATCATTAATATCATTAATTATCCACTATGAATTGAACAATAAAAAATGACTCATATGATAAATATATATATAATACTATTATTTTTTAATTGAAATAATAATATAATATTAATTGTATTAATTTAATACATATATGTAAATATATATATATATATTATAATGTATTATTATATATTTTATTATTTTTCTAAACAGATATATTTATGCAATCATATATTGCCTACCAATTTCATATACTTTATATTAAAACATGTTTAGTAGACAATGTATTTGTATATGATTTTATATGATTATTTTACATAATATAATGATATATTATAGATTATAATAATGATTTACAATATAAAATATAATCTTTGTTCTATTAATTATAAATTTTCTAACAAGTAAATTTAGTAAATTTAGAATTGTATACAAAACCCTTAAAATATCACTATTGTGATATATATATATATATATATATATATATATATATATGTGTGTTTATATTTTAGTTTCCTTTATATTATTATCTTATACTATATAACATATGTAGATTATAAAAATATATCAAATATTTAATTTAATATATCATTTTACTTATTTAGAAAATTATGTGTTTATGAATAATAATAATTATTATTATTGTTATTTAAAATAAAAAATATGTACTGAATATAGTTAGTTAAACTAATGTTTACTTATGGTATACATGATTCATACAATTAGTAAATATAAAATAAATATAGACCTACACTAATACAATACACATCAAATACCTATATTATAATATATTTATATATATATATATATATATATACATTTAAATATATAAATGGTAATATTAGTACTCTACTATATTATATTGTTTAATGTACTGTAGCCCTATCTAAAGTTGATACTAACATAACATATGCTCCCCTTACCACACGATACACTTTCCTTATTTTTTTCAGTTGAGTTATAACACCCTAATAAATATTAAAACTTATAATTACAATTATAATTATTTTAAAATTAAAGTTATTCTTAATTAATTAATTCTTAATAATATATATATATATTTTTAATTATATATATATATATATATATATATATAATATTTATATATATATATATATATATATTATTAAGAATAAGTTTAATTTTAAAATAATTATAAGTATATATATATATATATTATATATATTTTTAATTATATATATATATATATATATTATATCTATATATATATTATTAAGAATAAGTTTAATTTTAAAATAATTATAAGTGTAATAATGTCAATATTATTCATTTAAATATCACGAATATCACGTATGTCACCAATATTATAATTATAAATAATATTCATATTTATATTTTAATTATACCACTTTATATGGTTTTATGTAGGGTGGGGTTGTATGAACAGGTGTCTTGCATGAACCACTGGAGATAACAATTGTTTTCTACAGCATAAATTTGATTTAACTGAACTAGTATCATCATCTATAATTAATACAGTTGCGGAAGTATCATTTAATAAAAAAATAAAAATAGTATCATTTTAATCACATTTTTAACTAAAGTACGCTCAAAAGTAAAAATTCCAGACAAGGTAATATATGTTATAAATTCTATAATAATTATTTAATTATTTTCATATTATATATATGATTTTAATATATAATTAGCTTAATATTAATATACAAATATATTTAAAATTTTAAATAAAATATTTAAATTTTAATAATTAATAATACAATTTCATATGGGGTTGAGTGAACCACTAAAAACGGGGTTATATGAACATTGTTCAATCAGCCAAATATCATATGTTAATATTTATAATATAATATTATAATATTATAATATTAATATTATTATAATATTATAATATATATTCAATGATCTGAATATAAATAAGTAATGATTAAATAGAAATAATATAATTAATTATATATCAATATAATTAATTAAATTAATTTTAATGAGGGTCTATTACTAATTCATAATAATTATTTAAATATTATTTCTAGGAATCAAAAATGATAAACTATACTCAAAAAACTGATATAATATGTGATAAAACTATCATGCCAAGAGCAATTAAATAAGTAAAACAGGCTATGTTCATTCAACCCCGCCTTTGGGGTTGAATGAACTTTTTTTTTTTTTTTCTTAATTGTAATTATGAAATCTTATAAGTATTCCTTATATCTAAAAGTAATATATTAGTTAACTAATATCATATATTATGCAATACAATATAAATAATTAAGAAAAATGTATTATTACAACAATGATAGCACTTTATACAAAAACATGGTCATACAACCCCACCCTCCCCTACTACTTATTTTACGAATATATATATATACATATATTAACTATATTTTATATCAATAAATAATACATTTGTAAGCTCATATATAAACGATACTGAGTATTTATAAATTTATTATTTATTTATTATTTCTTGATATAAAATATAGTTAATATATATATATAATAATAATAATAATAGAAAGGTTTATTGACTCAGAAAACGATGGACGTTTATGTGCGTCAAGTTGAAATAATAAAACAAATAAATAGTTACGCAAATAATAATAAATTTAAAAAGAAGACAATTATAATGATACTATATATGTATGTAGTCGACATTTAAAACTCATAAATGATGACATGGTGCGTAATTCATCGGGAAGACTATTCCAGTATTTCGGAGCAGCAACCGTGAAAGCAGCATCTGCATACATAGATGAGACAAGCGGTAGAGAGAGTTTCATCAGCTCACATTTGCGACTCGGACGAGTAGTTGTTCGAATTATGAGTCCCTTCGATAGGTAAGACGGAACTCCCATAAATATAGCCTTGTGAGTAATGCATAGAAGTCGAAACTTCCATAAATCTCGAAACTGCAACCACCCGAGAGTCGCCATTATGGAATGTATAGATATGGTTAAATCACTACGCTTTAGCTTAAATAATATGCGAACAGCTCTACGTTGTATTGAATCGAATTTTTTCATCAATTTTTGCGGAATATTAATTAAAAGCGAATTACAATATCTAAGTCGACTACAAACTAATGAATGTAATAATGATTTAGTTAAATTAAATGTTAGCTTAGAGCGAGCCTTATTTATAGTAAAACCTAGAGTAGTGATGGTGTTTGAGATAGGAAGTGAGATAAGGAATGGATGAGTGAGAGTAATTGAAGAAAGAGATCTAGAAAGTATAATGCTATCAGTTTTAGTAATATTTAATGAAAGTGAATTACAGGAAAACCAAGAGATTAAATCTTTAATACAGTTAGCAATTGAAAGTTGAATTATGCCAATATCAGAACCAGGTGGAAAAAAAGTATAAATTTGTAAGTCATCAGCAAAGAGGTGATAACGAATATTTGGGTATTTTTTAAAATCAAATTAATGGGAAGAATATACAAAATAAAAAGAATCGGACCCAGTACTGATCCTTGAGGAACGCCATGAGTGTGATCAAATGGAGCCGACAAAGATGACTTGATCTTTACCGAAGATATTCTATTAGATACAAATTACATCAACCAGTTGTGAACCTGTCCATGAATACCTATTTCACGTAGACGGTAAGAAAGAATCATATGATTTAACGTATCAAAGGCACTAGACAGATCAAGAAGAACCAAATAACAAGAAGCCTTATTATCCATAGATAGTATAATATCGTTAAACACAATGTTTAGGGCAGTTTCTGTACTATGATTGGGAAGGTATGCACTCTGAAAGCAATCCACAATAGAGTTCGATATGATATAATCAATAAGCTGACGCGCAACTATGCGTTCCATAGTCTTAGAAATTGATGATAATTGCGAAATAGGACGATAGTTGGATAGTATGGAAGAATCGAGATTATGTTTCTTTAATATCGGAGTGATGTAAGCATACTTCATCGATTGTGGTACAATGGATGAAGATAATGATACACGAATTATACCAGTAATTATATCAATTAGATAGGGAGATAATATACGAAGTAAATTAAGAGGAACAGGGTCAAGTGGGGAATTGGATTTCAAACAAGACATGAGAGAAAGGACAACAGAAGAAGTGGGTAAATTAAAATAAGACCAGTGAGTATCAGAGAAAGAGGGTGAACTTTCAAAATAAATAGAATCTACTACAGGAAGATCATCTATTATTTTTAAAACTTTATTTTGAAAAAAGTTAGAAAATAAAGAACACAGATTATCATCAGAACCATCTGGTAGATTTTTATTCCGATTTTTACCAATTAGAGAAAAAGCTAATTTAAAAGCTTCTTTGGTAGAAGTGCCATACTTATTAAGTTCATCAGTATAGAAGGAAGATCTTGCTGCTGATAATTTTTTCTTGTACAAAGATCTTATATTTTTGAAAGATTCAAGATGGGTAAAACAGTTGCTTCGCTTGAATTTCAACTGATGGTAGCGAAGTCTTCTCCTTAGAAGAACAAGGTCATTGTTAAACCAAGGAGAGTGAGCACCATATTTCTTGGTCCTAATTAATAAAGGTGAATGTGCATCAAGGGAATATCGTAGTGCATCATTAAAATTATCATAAGATATGTAATTCGCTAAAGATGTATCATGAATAGATATATAAGTATATACAGAATTGATGAACAATTGTAGATTAATTTTTGAAATGTTTCTGTAGTGTTTAACATGGTCACTCAATATAAAAGGATAGACAAGTATATCAAAAGAAATAACATAATGGTCAGAAATCAGGTTACCTTGAGTGGGTTTTGAAATAATAGCTGAATCAGGGGGAATAATTATCAAGTCAATAGTATTACCACTAGTATGTGTTGGAAAATTAACAAGTTGATTGTAAGAATATTCATAGATAAGCTTCTTAAATGATTCAGAGCACAACGAATGTGTATTCACTTGAACATTAAAATCACCAAGAATTATCAAATTATCTGTCGAGATTGATTCAAAAAGGGATTCAAGTTCAGATAAAAAGTTGTTAAATATTGATGATGGTGGACGATAAATAAGAATAAATTGAATAATAATTGAATTAGGTAACAAGAAACGACAACTGAGTATTTCGCAAGAGATAGTACTTGGAATGGATGATGATAGTAGCTTAAATTCAGAAGAATAAATAATAGCTAAACCTATATATAGTCATAGGACTATTAGATTTCTTTGATAAAATAAATTTTTCAAAAGAGGTATTCCATTCCTCAAATTGAATAGTAGAAGGTACAAATGAATTACAAATCTAATCAATTTTATCAATACCATCTATTTTAATCAATGGACGCAATTCATAATTGTTTGTCTTATAATTGAAAACCGATTTATAATCTGTTATTAGTTTCGATATCAATGCATGATAATAAACCCGCCCTCTTTTAAAAATGTCTTTATCTAAATAATCACGAATGAAAATATAATTATAGTCGGTGCCTATTAATTTAGATCTAGATAATCTAGTACAAGATAAAAAATCAAATTTTGAAAAGGAATTAATAAAGTAAACATAAGCATTATTGTTACGAAAAAATATATTTGTAATAGAAGAAAAACTGATATTCAGTAGGGTAAATAAATATTTAATATATTCAGTGTTGCAATTTTTAATATCTATATGTTCAATAGTAATTGAAAGTTTATAATCTAATTTCGTAGAATTTGAATGATTGCCTGATTTATTCATGTTATCAGAAATAGTGTTAAGCTTAGGCTCAATAGAATTTATTAATACATCAGCGAAAGTTTTCTTATGAGTATTAGTAATTATATAAGTATTATCAACTATATTTTTAATTTCATCTAGTTTTGCAGTAATATCACTTAGGGTGTTAGATGTTAATTGTGATATAGGAGTAGGTATATTTATAGTGAAGTTAGGCTTGCATGAATTGCATAAATACAAGATATTTTCAGAATTGAGAATAGATAATGCATAAGCTGGAAGCTTATTACTATTACTCCATGGATTTTTAATAATACCTGCAGCATGCATGCATTTGAAGTGTAGAAAAGAATTACACTTGATACATGTAATGTATTCAGAAACACAATCAGTGCTGCACTTATGACACTCACTGCTCATGATGATAATATAGTGTATATATACTATATTAGTATAATGCAAATAGGAATACAACCACTTTGTGGTATCTATAAGTTTGTATTACAAACTATATCAAAAGATAAATATAATTAAATATAAATATACACATCAATGCATATCAATATACATTAATATACATTAGTATACATTAATTAATGTATAAATATAAGAATTTATATGTATTATAATCAAATAAATAATTATTAGAAATAAAACCAATATATATTATGCAATAATGAAATTAAACAAAAAAATAAAATAAAATAAAAAGTAAAATAAAATATTGAATAGAATGATTATGAAATAAAATAAATATGCTAGTATGAATAGAATGAAATAAACAAATAATTTAGTTTAATTAAAAAAAAAAAAAAAAAAATCAATATTTTAATTTAAAATTAAAAGTAGGTCAATTTGTATAAAAATATTTACACTAAAAATTACATATAGAATATATATAAATTGGTGATTTATTTAACTAATATCTAATAATGAATATAAAATATAATTTTTTAAATAAATTAACGCATATATACACAAATATATATATTTAATAAATATAATAAAATTAAGTAGAATAAATATACTCAAAATAAATATATATATAAAATAAAAAGAAAAAATATGTATGAAAGTGACTTAGCTGATAAGAAAAACACGTCTACACAGTATGAAGAATTAATGAGAATGAATATATTAATATATACCCTATATAGGGGTATATATGGGTATACCACTATAGCGATTACTCGACAAGTCAATTGATAATCTAGAATAACAGAGTTAACGTAAAATTAATATTCTACTTTTAGAGTGTAATTATATAACATCTATAATATTTAGATTAATATATTACATGAAATACATATACGAAATAAATACACACGTAACTATTGTAATATTGAATTACACACGTGATCCAGGGGGCGTGTCGATCTAATGGAATTAATTAGAACCAATGAACGATTACTAGATATATTAGAGCGAAGTTTTCGGGGTTATCAAATTCATATGGGGTTGATAAAGGTCCACTGATTATCTAAACCCTATTTGTTATAGGTTCATGGAGTCTATAGAATAGCTAATAATTTAAAAAGTTATTAACACTTATACTGTGAATACTTGTAATGTGAACATTTGTAATGTGAACACTTGTAATGTGAACACTTGTAATGTGAACACTTGTAATGTGAACACTTGTAATGTGAACACTTGTAATGTGAACACTTGTAATGTGAACACTTGTAATGTGAACACTTGTAATATGAACACTTGTAATGTGAACACTTGTAATGTGAACACTTGTAATGTGAACACTTATAATGTGAACATTTGTAATGTGAACACTTGTAATGTGAACACTTGTAATGTGAACACTTGTAATGTGAACACTTGTAATGTGAACACTTATAATGTGAACATTTGTAATGTGAACACTTGTAATGTGAACACTTGTAATGTGAACACTTGTAATGTGAACACTTGTAATGTGAACACTTGTAATGTAACACTTGTAATGTGAACACTTGAAATGTGAACACTTGTAATGTGAACACTTGTAATGTGAACACTTGTAATGTGAATACTTGTAATGTGAACACTTGTAATGTGAACACTTGTAATGTGAACATTTGTAATGTATAACTTATGTTATTTTCTATAACAGTATTTTAATAGATACATTTGAAATAAAATAAAATTTT
This sequence comes from Osedax fenrisi, assembly GCA_964019155.1. Taxonomy (NCBI): domain Eukaryota; kingdom Metazoa; phylum Annelida; class Polychaeta; order Sabellida; family Siboglinidae; genus Osedax; species Osedax fenrisi. The sequence continues at coordinate 37,505,764 of OZ025244.1, forward strand.
AAAAATTAAATTTTGTAGGAAATATATAATTGTGTAAAATAAAAGATCGTATCTCGTTAAAACCACGGATGCCTAACACAATAGCGTTTTTGAAATGACATTATAGCCATATGGTTATAATTTATAATGTATAAGTGAAACTTAATCTATGGATGTTCCTGGATGGGATGAAAGGACTCCACAAAATAACAATAACAATAACAATAACCCCAGTAAGTAAAGTAATCAAAGATCGTAATCAGATTACAATCCAACAAGTAATAAGATTACAATCATGGGGCTATGTATTGATTACGATCACAGATTTTGATTTAATTACAATCGTATTATAATCATGATTGCCAACTTATCGTGAATCTATGTTAGTGATCAGTTAACAATCATTGATTAAAGACGCGTATTACAATCTATGATTACCAACTTATCGTGAATCAATGATAGTGATCAGTTAACAATCATTGATTACAATCGTATTAAAATCAATGATTTAGAAGTGTAGTTCGTAATCAAAGCATAGTTGCTTCAATCAATGATTGTAATACGAGTGTAATCGTATTGTGATCATTTAATCACAAAACACGACGATGATCAAACTATAATCTAACCACTATCACTGATTACTTTACTGGGGGGGGCACTATCACTGTTTAGGTGGCACACCTACTAACGTAACGGCACGGGGTTACACAAGTCCTCGTCGCAGCATAGCACGTATCTCGAGCTACATTCCAAGTCCTTTTCCGTAATTCCGAACTCCTTGGGTTCGGCGTTATCGTACTTGATCTATATCGGTGGGGTCACCGGGGTTATCAAGGGTTCACCTGGGTTATCAAAGGGTCACCGGGTTATCAAGGGGTCACCGGGGTTATCAAGGGGTCACATGGGTTATCAAAAGGTTCAACGGGGTTATCAAAGGATCATCGAGGTTATCAAAGGGGTCACCGGGTTATTAATTCCACTAAACTACGCCTAACTTATCGCGCGAGGAGTGCATTTCTCATAGAATATTCATCTAAAATAATCCATCTAATATAATTTATATCATATATAATAGTATTTAATTGTATAAATTAAATATCAGTCGATAGAATATTCATAATATAATGTAAACTAACATATTTATATATATATATATATATATAGACAGTTGGCTCTGGTTTCGAAACATCACTCTTGTGATCCGTGAACATCCCTATTATACACACTATTTGACTATATGCAGATACGCATCTTATAAGATATAGCGTGAATATATTACGGTGACCTACCTTCACTAATACATAGGTTATCATTTATAATGTGAACACCTCTCTCTCTGCCGAGGCATACCTGCCATTGAATGCTATGTATGCCGCAGTATATTTGCTGTTATAATGAATGTATATGAGTTTTGATTCGTATTCACACTAATGAAACAGAGCAATATGGCTATTATTATACTAATATATTATTTATGTTTAAATATTGAACATACTGACCATATAAGGGCATACGTGTGCCGATACGAAATCACTGGACCGTGAACGTTTACACGAGCGAAATAGTAAGCGCGGTATCTATCTGTAACCATGGTTACTAACGTAGCACTTCTGTGTGGAGCGTTTCAGCTTTACGATCCGTAATGCCGACATAGATGTACAGTTACTGCTGCACACGTAACAAGCTGTCATAATGGTAATAGTAGGCTTGGTTAGTATTACGTGGTTATTATCACGTGGTGTGTATTAGCTATAGGACATTAGGAGATAGAAGGGAGTAGTGGAGGATATTTTGTATGAATTTGTAGAATTGTAATATATCGATGAATAGTTGATGTTATAATTTCATATTTTCAAATGTAATAGAATATGTATCGTTATATATTATAGCTATTTTAATTTTTACTTTAACTCATATATTTCTAGTATTAATATCAGTTTAGTTACACTCACAAAATAATGAAAAAATAGCGCAAGAGGGAGTAGTGGATTTTAGTACTAAAATAAATCAATAGGTGTATCGCTATATACTCGATTCATTTTTTCAGTTTTTATTATTTTAATAATATATATTGTAATATTCATGCCGACGCACGCATTTTATTTAAGATTTAGATTTTAAAAATTGTGAACAAAAATTAATGAAAAAAATTAGACATATATTATTCGATTTTGATTGGTTTATTTTCATCCACTATATCCTTCTAAGTTCGTCCACTATACCCATTTGAATATGGTACTTTAGAATACCTATATCTTTTTACTAATACAATAGTTTCATATACTATAAACATAACTTAATAGATAACAAATTATATTTTATTAAAATATATATTCTTAATATATAAGAAAATATGTATTTATAATTAATAATCAATGCAGTACAGTACATTTCCAAAACTGGTTTTTATGGAATTTTGAAAAAAAAATATTATGTAATTAATTTAAAATATTGATTAATTATTTTTGAAAAAAAATTACTCGTTGTTGTAGATATTGTAATTGTCTAAATATTTTGTATATATTTTTGTTGTTGTATCTATGACCATTTTCGCGTAAATGTAAATTACCACTATAGTAGGCAGGGCCGTGTTAAGGGGGGGGGGGCACACCGGGCACGGTGCCCGGGGGCCCACTCAGAATTTGGGGCCCATCATTTTTTAAACAAATTTTTTGATCAAGGAAATCTTGATCAAATAATTGCACTATTTTAATATATATGTATTGTTTTATATATATATATATATGTATATATATATTTTATATATATATATATATGTATATTTTAATATATGATTTAAGATCTTTTATACTTTATATACTTTTTTTTACCCTTACATTTTTAATTTTATTGTTGCAAAATAATTGTATTCAATTATTAATGAATAAATTGCATAAAAGTGGCGTATTATTCCATCCACCTAGTCAAACATTTAAATTTATTACTGGTTATAGTAACTGGAAACATATTCACGAGGATGCTGTTTCACATGAAAATAGTAGTAGGCATCGAAACGCATACATGCTAATGATTAATAGAGTAACTAATTCAGTTATCAAAATTAAAGCATCCCTGGATAATCAATTGGAGAATGAGAAGTTATATTGGTTTAAAGTTACAGAGAGAGTTATAAATGTCATTAAATACCTTGTTTCACGTGGACTGCCTTTAATAGGTGATAATCAGGATTTGGGTTCAACAAGAAATTGAAATTATCTTGGAACTATTGAATTACTAGCTAAATATGATAACTTGTTAGCAGATCATTTATTAAAATATGGAAATCGTGGAAAAGGAAATGTTAATTATCTATATTCAACAATATGTGATGAGGTTATTTCACTATTAGGTGATAATGTAAGATCAACCATAATCAATGAATGTAAAAAGGCTAAATACTATATATAGTATATCAGTAGATTCAACACTCGACATAAGCCATGTTAATCAAATAACAATAATAATACCATATATAAATAAAGATGATATTGTTGAAATATTTTTAACATTTATACTTATAACATCTCACACTGGAGAATATTTAGCAAATATTTTATTATCTTTCCTGGACGAACATGAAATAGATATTGCAAATTGTAGAGGACATAGTTACGATAATGCGTCAAATATGTCTGGCCGATATAAAGGTAATATATAAAGATTATTATAAAATTATTAATTAATATAATATAGCTATCAATAGTATGTTATTATATATATATTATAATATACATTATTTATTGTAGGTATGCAATCAAGAATCATTGCAGTTAATCCAACAGCTTTATGGATTCCTTGCACTGCACATTAACTTAATTTAGTTGGCATTTCTGCATTAGAGACATCTTCAATCATTGATTATTTTGATTTCATGAAAATATTATATATATTCTTCACACCACCAAGAAGATGGAATATCATGAAAAAACAACTAAGTGAAAAGCATTTAAAAGTACCAAAAAGACTGTGCACAACAAGGTGGTCTTCGCATGCTGATGCAACCGATGCCTTAATGAATGGATATTTAATTTTCAAAGAGTTAATTAAGCAATTTATTGAAAATAAAGAATGCTATCTAAATGTATTTCTTTAAATGAAGAAAAATGGTTGTTTAATAAATTTAATAATTTGGAAACGTCTTTATTTACTGTGATATGGAATACTATATTAGAACGTATACATCGTACTCCTAAATAACTTCAAAGTGCAAGTATTGATCTCAATACTGCAGTTATATGATTAAAGAGTCTGCATAGCTATATTTATAAGTTAAGAGATGAGTTTAATAATCTTGAGAAAAAGGCAAAACAATTATGTAAGATATTAACATATTCATCCAAAAGAGCAAGGTATTATATTAAACAATATAATTTGTCCTATTCTAATTAATAATCTATATTACATAGTAAACGGAAATTACATTTTGAAGAAACGGACCAATCAGATGAATAGGACTAATAGGACTAATAGTACCTATATACAGACTCCATCAAAACATTTTGAAATTAATAATTTCTTACCTATTATTGATAAACTTCTACGTAAGTATTAAATATGATTGTAAATAATATTATTAAAATAATATACATTTAATGATTTAGACTGTTTAGATCAAATAATTTGTAGGTACTTATGCTGAGCCAATCAACTTATTCTGATTGTTATGTGAACTTGATAATCTATCCAATGAACAAATATCTGAGATATCATCTAGATTATCATCATTTTACCAATACGATATCGATGTAAACTTCAGTAATGAATTTATTCAATTTGTTGAATTTGTAAAGCTCCAAAGAACGAAATATGAATCAAATATATTGGAAATTTATAAGGAATTAATTTCAAAGGAAATTACAGAATTATTTCCCAATATGTGTATTATCATTAGAATATATCTGACATTGATGATTTCAAATTCTACTGGAGAAAGAAGTTTTTCAAAACTTAAACTGATAAAAACATATTTAAGAAATTCTTTAGCTCAAGATAAATTATCTAACTTGGCATTATTATCTATTGAAAACAATATATTAAAATCATTAAATACAACAGAAATTACAAATATTTTTGTAAATATGAAAACTTGAAAAAAATTATAAATAAAGAAACAATATATAAACGCTCAATGTATTAATTATTTTATATATTATTATAATTTATTATAATTATCTCTAAATTGAATAGTTTATGTATAATATTATCCCCTATATATGTTGCAGTGATTATTTATAGGTATGCCCACTCCTCATAAACACATTAGCAATTAATTATTAGATATATTACATAGGTTTCTCACATATATAATTTATATAAAAAATATATTGTCCATCTAGGGGCCCACTTAAATATGGTGCCCGGTAGTCGATTTTTTCTTAACACGGCCCTGATAGTAGGATATACTATACTAGGAGTATACTCCCTTCTCGCCCGCTACTCCCTTCTACCCCCTACTTAATATGTAATTATTGATGATCGCGACTTTGGGTTAACGGTTTGCTATCATATATATATATATATATATATATATATATATATATATATATATATGTGTATGTGTATTTGTATATTAAAATACAAGCTCAGATATGTATTAGATTAAATACAGTAATGTTACACTACCCTTGGCACTCCATACATTACAGTTGTCGTACACACAGCACTCCGTATTCGTCTTAAGAGCGTCGTCATTGCACACATCTGATGTATGACATAGTGTTGTTACATTATTTACTTAACACTAATTATATATCCGCTAATGCGTTCATTATTAGCTTATTATCGATATTAATCGAGTCACGACTATATTTATTAAACACGTCATATTAAATTCGTATATTTAAATATAACGAATTCGTTGACGATTATGGTATACAATTATTTAGAAATGACTAGGAAAATATTATTTGGATATCATTCACGGAAAAAACCGCATTGAAGAACCCCATACATATTATTCTAAGTAATATTACTGGACGATACCCATATAGGGGTATGCTATACCACAACCATCGTGCGCAATACAATTATAATTGTATACGTCATACGTATAAGCATACGCCATATCTAGCAGTATATTTCCCCTCACATCATCTCGCTAATAACTCAAACGATATAACACGGAATATCTGCATGAACCTAAATATAGATACAAAGGATATACAAAGGACATCATATCGGAAAGCAACACTTCTAATGGGAATCGTATGGATAAACTGTTTGTATTATCATCTACAATTATCATTAATGCATAAGTATTTATTACATACCCATGAATATATATATATATATATATATATATATATATATATATGTATATGGTTATCAAAGATTTTACAAAGGAAAGATATTGCACTTGTGTATATTTGTGTCACCTAATAATTCGATATTGCCATCTAGCGGTATTATTCAGATAATAAGACATTTCTATATTTATTGTAATAGTAAATAATAAATTATATACAATATACATGTATATTGTATTATAATATGTATTTACATGTTTTAAAATGATAATATAATTATATAACAATAGAATACACTGATTAGTTATATTTAATATAAACAAATAAAATAAATATTAATATATTGTTATAAATCTAATATTAAAAAAAACTACATGTATTGTATTATATTGTAATGATTTTAAATGTATGTATATAATTAGAAAACAAGAAATTTAAATAAAAATATAACATGATTTAACATTTCATATACTATTTCGACATCTAGTGTTAATATGGTTTTTTCATTTTAAATTTACATTTCGAGGTACTAGAGATAGATAGGGAGTGCAATATTTTCCTTTGGAAAATCTTTGTGGTTATAACCATCCAAATATATCTTATATATAATATATTAACTATGTAATACAAAAAATACATATGTGTGTGAGTGTGTGTATAACGTACCGGTTTGCGAACAACTGTATGTTTTACGATAGAATAACGGTGAGAGTGAATAGCTTACTGTTGTAGCCAATGTGATGTTAACCTACGAATAGTATTTATAAAATAATATGATTAAATTATAAATTAAATATAATTAGCATAGTGTATCTATATAATGCATGTCATGTATACGTAATCGCGTGATAACATATTGTACGTGGATTGTAAGTGGAGTTAGACTAGATTTCTCTGAAATATTTCAGAAAATGTTCAATAATATTTTTTTTGGTATTTAGATATTTAGTTATATATATATATATATATATATATATATATATATATATATTATATGTATGTATAAAGGGTGAACTTCTTTAATTAAAATAAATATATCTCTTTCGCATACTTCGTAAGTTCACAAATACAACTTCACCCGATTAATAGTCAACACTTTCTTAACAACTAGTATAACTAGTATAACAACTATTATTATCGTGTGGGCCATTATTTACGGTTAACCATTATATTACGGTTAACCATTATATTACGGTTAACCATTTTATAATGGTTACTCATTATTATTATATTAAGTTTATAATTATTAACGAATACCATTATATGCGTAATTGCGTTTATAATGGGTATGCGCTATTTCTATAATATATAAATATATATATATATATAATTTCGTCTATTTTTAAAATTTACATCCGTATTATTATTAACAATTTCATTATAATCTTTATATTAAATAATATATTAATATATATATATAAATATAAATATAAATATATATTGTTGTAACAATATATTGTTATTGTTATTTTGGTGGAATCCTTTCATTCCATCCAGGAACTTAGATGAATTTTCAATTATAATGAATTCACATAAACATATATCTCTAATGATCCTTAGAAGCAAGGTATATATATATATATATATATATATATATATATATATATATATATTAAACTAACGTAACACACATTGCACCCCTTATGACATACAGTATCACATCTGCAATTTAATTTTAAATTTTTTCGAATCCCTTCCACTATAGTGTATATACATAATTATAAAATGTCTATTATAAATATAATTAGTTTATAATACTATATGTATGTATTTGTGTATATATATATATACTATGTAATAAATATGTTATATATAACAAGGTTTTAAATACATATTATAATATGATAATAATATATGTTTTTATCGTAAATGGCCTTAGATACCCAATGTTACATTTATTTAAGTATTATCAAAATAAATTAACTTATTTTTTATTTGTGTTTATTATTTTGTTAAATTTGTTTTTCGACGTGTTTAAATTGTTTTAATACATGTGTACAATATGTAGTGTAATATTATGTTATATTATGTATATACATTATATCGTATACATTACGTTCTATCTATACATTTAAATTAATATTTCTATTGGAATTATATCTATGAATACTATCCTATAGGTTATATCTAGATTATCATTAATATTATTATTCCACACTGATAGTATTTAAATTATAATACACAAAGTTACTACTATATAGCTAGATAATTCTACCTTTAATATTTTTATATATATATATATATATATATAGCCTATGTAGTTATAAAATTATATATTAATTTTACGGTAGGAATAAATATCTAGGTAATATCTATATAAAAACCTACTCTAAATAAAATGAAAAAATTATATACATGTCTTGCATTCAAAACATTTATTTTGTCATTCTGATATGTTAAATAAAATATTAAAATACGTATTATATTCATTAAATGAATTTATTAATATTTATTAATATATATATTTATTACATATATGTATATATATATATATATATATATATATATATATATATATATATATACAGTGAAAACCGCTTACTTCGACAGCCACGTACATCGATAATTCGGCTACATCGACATTCCGAGATATTTTTGTTGGATTTACACCTATTTACATGTAAATTAATCCGCGTACATCGACAATCCACTTATATCGATAATTCGGCATTATCGACATATTTATAAGGTAATATTTGGAATTGAATCCACTTATATCGACAAATTTGATTATAAAACAAATTATTTACAAATAATTAATTTGTATGAAAAGTATTCCCATAGTATTCATTGCTATTCCCCTACTACTCAATATCGTCAGTATATCTATAAATAACTTGATTTCCATTATAAGTAATACTAATAGTATTATACTATATATAGTTAAATATATTATATTATAGTACCATATATGTCACGGTAATACTATAAACTATTATATAATATACAAATACATTGCATGGATCAACTCTAATTATCGAGTACAAGTCGGTGGTGCATTGCATCACCAGATTCATGTATATGAGCTCAATTGTAATTAACAATTCTTAGAGTAGATTTTGGTCATAATATCAATAGTATCAAAGGTATTGGCGTAACTTGCTAACATGTCACATCACGAATTGTTACGTCATTAGTTTCCATTAGGTTTTTTTATTTGTTCTATATCCTATGTTATATTTAATAATTATTATACTTTAAAGTAACTCATTATTATACAATATGTCTAAATATCATCATATTATCTATTATACATCATTGTATTTCGAATATGTAAACTAATAGTATATTATAGTATACATATATACATACATGCAATAATTTAAAAATAATATATAACTATATAACTATATAACAAAAACTATCAAAAACATATATAATAAAATAGACAAATATTCTTATAAATATAAAGATCGTGAATCAAATAAGCCGATCCAGGATCGCCGATCAATTATCGCTATCCTACCCATCACTAACGATACTGTATACTATCCTATAGGTTAAGTATAACCTATACCAAAGATTTTCCAAAGGAAAGATATTGCACTTGTGTATATTTGTGTAACCTATAGGTTATTATAATAATTCGATATGGCCATCTAACGGTATTAGTCAGATAATAAGAATGTTCTATATGTATAGTAATTTCTTAATTTCTTAATTAAAATATCACATGTTATAATATTTCATATATTATTTCGCCATCTAGTGTTAATGGTCAGATTCATTTTAAATTTACATTTTTAAAGGTACTAGAGATAGATAGGGAGTGCAATATCTTTCCTTTGGAAAATCTTTGCCTATACTTTATAGTTAAGTATAATATATACTATATACTATACTATACACTCATATATTATATACTCTATATACTATATACATTTAAGTAATACTTTTTAATATATTCTTTGATTGAATTGCGATGGGTGTGTAAATAATTAGTTATTAAATATTAATAATATTAATATTATTTAATAAACATGTAATTAAACCTTTTTTGTTATTATATTATATGCATATATTATATTATTACATACAATTAATTATAAATAAACTATAGTTTATAATGCGTTATACATCATTATAATGATAATAATAATCCCTATAGGGCTACGCCCCTATCGCTCATATCGACAATCCGCCTATATCGACATTTAAGGAGCTTACACAACCATGTCGATGTAAGCGGCTTTCACTGTATATATATATATATATATATATATATATATATATATGTATATAATAATAATAACATCATATTGGCAAAAACCCTGGATGAAAGAAAAAGCATGACTGGTCGAGTCTTTCATTCATTAGATTATAAGGATAACATAGATAATTATGTTAATATATTAACATAATATAAAGCGATAAGATAACATTATCAATAATAAGATAATACAAATTATAATATAAATAATGACATGAACATAATTTACAAAAATTAATCAAAAATCAAAATTTTAATATAAAAAAAAACTAGAATTTTGTTGTTAAGTATCAATTCCACATGTAATTTATATAATTTATATCGGTGACACGCATATTGATAATTACGTCTCAGCTTTCAAGGTGTGGGTTCGTTAAGTACTATACCTAAATACGGATCATATCCTTCTAAGGATCCTACTTAGGCTAAGAGTATGAACACTGGCAACATTCACCGCCAATAACTGAATATTTACCCCTACATGCCACCATCGCTAGTAGGTATGCCACTCAATACAAAACAATCACGTTATAAGTTAATAATGGAGATTACATACAAATAAAAAAAATAAAATAATAATAACATCAATATAAATATATATATATATATATATATATATATATATAAATATATATAACAATATATACGTTTCGCATTTTAAATTTAATAATATTTATCATTACATATTCTATAGGTTAACCAAATGAACAACATATCGTATCGTATTGCATATTACAATATTGATTACAATTAAAAAACTAGGTAAATCTTTTTCGCTGATGATATTTCCTTAATTTTAGTGATTCTTTATTTGAAGTTTTAATACCATATTCAATTAATTGAGTGACATTTAATCATATCACTCTTTTAAAATATTTAAAATTACATATAATTAAAACTAAGGTAATCTATATAATATTCGAACTAATAAATTAAATAAACAACATATATAGTATGCATATCAATACTTAAAGTATAGGATAAATTGATACAATATCTTTTTTAGAAGTTTTTATAAAACATAAATTTAATTAGAATTAACATATCAATTATAGCAGAACTATAGTGATCATATAGTTACTAGTTCTATATTCTATAGTTATTCTATAGAGTAACATATTTAATTATAGTTATTACACACACACACATATATATATATATATATATATATATATATATATATATATATGTATATAACGAACTATTACGCGGGTCAATGCAATAATCACTTTGACAAGTTGTAATGACGTTATCTTTCGACGCCTCATCATCACCGACTGTGTATACACTCTGGTCCGTACAACCGTAGTGAACCGAATAGGCCCTAGAGGTGCTGGTTTCTATACTCTCCACGTACTTCTCTATCTGTAGCGTAATGTATAACCCGGATGTATACGTGTAGTTAAATGTCACGTGATCGTGAGTCACGTGGTATCGTCCATTACAGTTAGTTTATGAATATAATAAACAGTTTTTACAATAATAAATACACTTAATTTAGTATTCATGTATATTTATTTATTTAATGTATATATTAACATGTATGCTGTAATATATATATATATATATATATATATATATACATATATATATATATATTATGATAACACGAGATCAATAGTAAACTTTTAATTCGAAATCAATAGATAATTGTTAACTATTCTCGTATTCCTATTTGTTACCATAAGTGCTTAATTATCATTTGTAATTACATTATAATGATATCACTAATGCTCCGGTATATTTAGTATAATATATATTATATCGAAATATGAATAAATTAAGATTCATATATAAAATAACGATTCATATTACATTATAAACCCACTTAACGTATTATATAATATTATTTGTATACACTTTAAACACAATTTTACTTTATTCGTAGAAATAATAAATTATAGACATTAATAAATAATGTGAACGTTTAAAAACCTAATTAACAAAATATTAAAACTGTTCACGAATATCTTACGAATGGTATCCTATAGTGTTCTATAGTATTCTATAATCTTCTATAGTATTCTACAATGTTCTATAGTGTTCTATAGTGTATCTATGATAAATAACTACAGTGGAATACACGGTACTTCATGATAGTTATTTCTTATAAGTACTCCATAAGTATTATGTTAACATAAATATAATGTATATACTATCTTGTACGACATCATTGATATAATCGACTTTTACAAATATATTATTACGAAATAATAAGTTATTGTAAATTACTTTGAGACATAAATAAATAAGAGGTTAAATAATTCTGTTATATTTGTATGAATATAGCTGAAATTGAAAATAAATCAAATTAAATGAGCATATGGGACAATTAAAGATATATTTTACTATTTTTGTACATATTTATATAATATTTCTCCCCGTCAAAATAATATAAATAACATGTTATGTATACACGTATACATATTATATCATTTAAACTTAGCGTATAGGCTTATAGGCTTATTATATATAATATTTCCTCCCATCGTAATTTAAAATATGCTCAACTGTAATAAAGTTTCGGTGTTTTTGTATTGTATACAATACATATAATTATACTTTATTGTATACCTATACTTACGTAACAGTTATGCAGGCACTTGGTGGTCAGTCGATCGTATCCGTACATACACAGATAGTAGACCGGATACCGGGATATTACGTCCCAGTCGCGGTCCGAGTAAGAACAATTAGCGCCGAAGAAGACGACATGCTTCACCCGGGTGAAGTCGGGACATATCGTTAGTTCTCGGTATCGCATTATTCTCTGTATGGTGTACAGCGACAAGGCCGGCGTTAACATTTCCCTGACCTACGAGTGGATGTTTATGTTATTAAAGCAATTTTAAAAAAGCCGATTATTATAGCAAATATTCGGTAAATAAAATGCATTCATTCATTCATTGGTTTCCGACACCTTTATGATTATATTGAATATACTACTTTAGTATCTATTCGCAGTATCCGCCTGCTAAGTAAATAATACACTTGAACACAATTAAAAACTATCAATTCTTATAATTATTATTTTTTTTGATTTTATTTTCTAGTCCCATAATTTTATATATAACTTAATTTATTTTAAATTTGATTTTTGTTACCTAATAATAATTAAATTATGCTACTACTAAAACAATACTACATCATTAGAAATATTTAGTACAATATGTTAGTAATTACATTACTAAGTTAGTGTATACATTATTGTGAATTATGAAATAAGGTACGCTAATTAAATGTATATAATGTATTATATAGTTAGTATACTATCTATAATGCATATATTATATCAATACATTTATGTAGAGTATTACTATTATATATATATTAACGGTATTCATTAATATAATATTACATTAATATAATTCTCTAATATCTATAATTTATATATATAATATTTGTTTATACATTTAAAATATAATCCTCTTTGGATAGATATTCTTTACCGATATTAGTTGTGTAAGAATTTAACTTTTATATATATATATTTATATATAATAAAGTCACTAACCATGCAACTAATTGGAAACTGTAAATATAAAATTAATGAAGTAGTATGTAATAATGAATAAACATTATATATATAATGTTTATATATATATATATATATATATATATATATATATATATATATATATATATATATATTATTTTTATATATATATATAGAATGTTTTTATATATATAGAATGTTTTTATATATATATATATATATATACTAACATCGACTAATTTTTTAAATACAATATCTTTCTCCGAAAAATTTGGAAAGTAGAGAGTAAACTGGGGACATAAGCTGTTGATGTCGAATATTTCCTGGACAGTTCTTGTCTTCAAGATATGCTCGGGCCTCAGGCCTTCGCTAATAGAGCATACCGATACGCCTAAAGTAGGACAAAGTACATTACAGTACTATTATTATATTATATTACTATATTATATTACTATTTTTATTATTATTATTATTATTTGATTTGCTATTTATTAAAGTAACTATTTTATCGAGTATATAAATTATTATATCTATAGATAACATACTGTCAGAATTATATATAATGAAGAACATATTAGTATTAATGTTATATTATTATTATTATTAGAATTATTATTACTATTATTATTATTTTTATTATGTAAACAAATTAAGTATTTAATATCATGTTATCTCTATTAAAAAGTAATCTCTTTTATAATATTATTACTATTATTGTTATGTTATGTACATACATATTATGCATACTTTAATTAGTATTAATGTATACGTTATTAATCCTATATTCGATAATAATATTACCTACACCCTATTATATTTTCTTATTTTATTTTTTAAATATCATCAATATTTTATATTTTTATTATAAGGATATTCTTAATATAAACTATAGACATACGTATACTTATTCTGAATAGCATTCCATTAATTCAATATTTAGGAAAATAAATGTTCATTCATTCATTCATTATAATTACGTATTATGTATTTACTAAATTATAATTAATATAGGTCCTAAAAACCTATTCGTTCGTATTTTAAATGATATCAGTGCCGACAACAATACATAGTAGGTATTACACACACACACATACAATAGTAGTGGTATATCTATAAGTAGGGGCGTCGGAACAGGGGGGCGGGGGGTATCGGACCCCCCCCCATTCAAACATATGTGAGGGGGCTAAGTATGTTTTGCCCCCCCCCCATGAAATGTGTATTAATAAATGTTATATATATATATTAAATCTAGTATATTGTCTTTGTTAATACACATTTTTTCTAAAGAATGTTACCAAACATATGGATGGGGGGCTAAGTATTGTTCCCCCATCCATGATATATGATAATATTCATGAGAGAATCTCTGAGATATACTTGTTATCTGGCGATATTAAGAATGAAATTATTAAACTATATAAAACTGAATTATTAAATATTTGATTATAATATATTAATGGAACTTTCTCAATTCAATGTGATGGAATTCAAGATATATCCGGAAGTGAGCAATACATTTTGGTGGTTCGATATTTGACATAAAAACTATAAATTAAAGAAATATGCATATATGCAATATATGCAATATGACTGAGGATATAACTTAGAAGAGATAGAAAATTTAATGTTTTCTGAACTTTAACATTTTAACTTACTTATTTCTAAATTAAGAGGACTGTCATATGACGGTGCAGCTGATATGACTGGTCAATATAATGTTGTAAAGACTATAATAATGAATAGATAGTCTTTAAATTGTTATACACACTGTGAGGCTCATCGCACAAACTTAATAGCACAATCATTAGATAATAATATAAATATAAGAAAAGCCTTGAGAGTGGTTCATGATTTGGGATTATTATATGAACACACGATCAAATTCCGGATTGTATATAATACTAATAATAACAAAGCAAAGAAATTTAAACCATTATGCCCAACAAGATGGACTGAGAAAATCATGTATTAAAACAACATTAGATGAATATAGTGGTATAATCTATGCACTCAAATAATATAAAGAATTAAATTATATTACCAATGACCAAAATTATATTGCAAATTTATTATTAAAAAATATGAATAAGTCAAATATTGTTTCTTTGAATATTTCAAGTTTGATATTTGAAAGCTTGCATATGAAGGTGAAAGTTTTCATGATACCAACAAATACTATTGAAGGTAGTATTTATAAAAATATACTTGAAAGCATATATGATTATAATTATATATAATCATAATAAAAATCAATAATAAATAAATATAAAGGATCAGATAATAGTAAAGATGATTCTAATTAAATTGAATAATGATAGAAATAATGTCATTGAAGATATAGAAACAAATGTATTTTATATTTTATATATATACAATTTGTTATATTGATTCAAGGTTAATAATATACTTTTATAAACATATTATATAAAACATTTTATAAAATACAAAATAACTTATAATAAATGTTTATAATAAAATATAATAATAATTTATTTGTATTTTAAATATATCTAATTTAATTTTCTAAGTATATATATACATTAGATATCTAATTCAGATAATAATAATAAGACATATACTATATATGATTATAAATATGTATGAGATGAATAGTAATGAAAGTTCAAAATACTATGTAAGGTACCTCATCTTGATAAAATAATATAACATTGTTAATGTTATGTTAATATAAGAATTTGATTAGATATGATCAGTTAATATGTTAATATACTTTATCATTAATATTTACAGAATAAAATATACTGAGTTGTTTGATTCCATAATGATGACAATTAAAACCAAATTTTATACTAAGGAAACATTATTTATGCATTCTTATAAATTAAATGTATCATTATTGCAAATAATACAATTCATGAAAAAAAGGTTTGTTTTTTTAGATTAATCTTATATATAATCTTATTAATCCTATTAATTTTCTACACTAAACATATGTTATTAAAAATGTATGGAGAATTAACGATTGAAAGATCGAATTTCCATATGTTCAAATCAATCAATAAGTTCAATATCATCTGACGAGGATAAACATATGTACATGATGGAACAATCTCTTAAAATTCAAAAAATATTTTCCGGCATAAATGATTTGATTACATTTTATTGGTTTGCCCCTCAAGTTTTGTGTCATGTTAGCGTGGAATTAGTAAGCTACGAATAATAAAGACGTTGTTACGATCTACTATGTTAGATATTAGATTAAATGCATTAGTATTGGCAAATTTCAATCAAAAAATAATTTACACAATTGAGATGGGTATATTTATAAATAAAAATCTATATCTATATAATAATAAAAAATGTAATGTTTATTATTTATTTTCTAATATATTCCTATTTATTGTTATAAAAATTAAATATTATTAATTGCATATTAAAGGGTTAACATATACTAAATATGTATACGATATTAATAAGATATAGGTAATAATTAGTTAGTAATTATGTTAGTAATAAATAATAGGATATATATATATATATAGATATTATATATAATATAAAATATAAATAAATAGCCCCTCCCCCCATAAAAAATATCGTTCCGACGCCCCTATCTATAAGTAATATATATCATGATATGAAAATAATGAGATAGTTTTATAAAAATTAATATGATATAATCCAATGTTATAGACGTTATATATTTTATGTAATTTGTAATATTGTTAAATAATTATATCATTTATACAGGTAAACACAATGAAGATAAGGAATATAAGTATACTTATAAATATTCTATATACTTCTATATACTTACTATTCTATATACTTAAGCCTATAATTAGCCTTATATAAAATATAGACCTATATATGATATGTTGGTAATAATATATAAAGGGTGTAGGATATAAATTATAATATTATAAAATTAGCTAAGCCTATCTTAACTCTAAAATATTAGAAGTAATACATTGAGTTTTTTCACTACCTATATAATATAACAATTGCATTATAATTATAAATATTTATAATATAATATATATATATATATATATATATATATATCTTAACTGATAATTAAACTAAATGTTTTACTTAAATCATTAGATTACTAAATTATACATTTCCTCATAATATATATATATCATATTACAGTAATATAATAATTTTATATCAGATATTTATTAATAATTTATAAATATATTATTACAAACCTAAGATTAAAATAATTAATCGAATCATATTAATTAGTGGAAAAATAGTATTGTTAGTTGATATGTGTATACACAATCATAAGCAATTATATATAATATAATAATAACAAATTATAAGAAATATATATAAACAATTATTTAATATTTAGATTTTTTAATTTATTTATTTGTATTGACAATTTATTTAAAATCGCTTGTTTACGATGCAATCAGCTTTTAATATTATCTATTATTAAATATAATAATCTAAATTTAATAAAGTATTTAATATTATATTATATTATAATATTATATATACTATTGATTGATTGATAATTTATTTAAGCAAATACATAGCCGAAAATATAATCGAAAGTATAAATTATAAATATTTGCTAACGATAACATATATGTTATGGTATAACGTATACTTTATAGAAATAAACAAAGAATAATACGAAATTAAAAAAATAAAGAAATTAAAACATTTTATTATTATAATATATACAATAATAAATATATAATCCAAATAAGCATGATATTTATAGTATAACAAAAAATAATAGAAGAGAATATGAACTATGGTGTACTATTTAAGAAATATAAAAATAATTAAATTATATTAAATACTTTTCAGAATATATGTATATTTCCAGCTATATTACCAGCTATATAGTAAACATATATAATAAATAAAGATTAAATACAACTAAGTATATTTAGCAATACTACATTTAATATAGAAACATTATGACCACATAATTTATATTAGGCCTACTATTACACAATCAGATATATTTGTTGCGGTCGTATGCACTAATTGAATTGTTATTCTACTATAGTATTATAAATGTATATATATATATATATATATATATATATATATATATACAGTCAACTCTCGGTATGTCGGACTACGGATAAGTCGGACACATTTAGTTGGTTTGGTTGGATTTGTATCTAGTTCCATGTTAAATCAATACTATAGTATTATAAATGTATATATATATATATATATATATATATATATATATATATACAGTCAACTCTCGGTATGTCGGACTACGGATAAGTCGGACACATTTAGTTGGTTTAGTTGGATTTGTATCTAGTTCCATGTTAAATTAATCCGATAAGTTGGATTGGATAAGTCGGACTTTTCTATAAGTCGGACACATATTATAGTCTTGTTATGATTTTTATACTGGATAATCGGAATTTTTATAAATTGTCAGAAATGTTTACTTTAAATAATATAAAATTTTAGTAAATAATATTATTGAATACAACATTTTATGTTACTGATTATTGCATAATTCCATATTTCGGTAACCATTTAACTCGCGCTGCGAATTTCATGTCTTATTTGCATGATATTCTTAATCTCGGATAAGTCGGACATCTCGATAAGTCGGAAACTTTTCCCGGTCCCTTGCGAGTCCGACTTATCGGGAGTTGACTGTATATATATATATATATACTTCTATAGATGATGTATTTAATTATATGTAGTATTACATTCGTAGATTTTATTAGCATTACTGTCATTAGTGTCACAGGCTACAATTTATACTTATATAAATATATTTATATAGGTAATATTGGTTACATATAATTATAATTATTAACTATATACAGATCTAGGGTACACGTTAAAATACGTGTTACAAACCTTATAGCTATAAATTACAAGTATTAATTTCGAAAATGGTTGTGCTAGGCTGAATTAATACTTACAAAAATTATAATTATAAATAATTAAATTATAATAATATAATCACAATATAATTTTAATTAAATTTGGATAGATAAATCTATCTTAATTCTGATGGACTATTACATATTATAGTAATAGCACTATTAATGTTACTGTTACGTGACAGTAATTACAGTACTCACAATGCTAACAATAAATACTTGGAGCGAAAATGTATAATAATATAAGTTAACTAGTTATATATGATAGTAAATGATTTTTAATTTGTGATTTAAATAAATAATAACTGGTATTCATTTTACAATTTTATTTAGCAGGTCATTATAGAGTTAAATAGCTCGTGTTGTGAAATGACGGCTACTAACTTTTACAAAGCGATAACCACGTGGTTTGAGGATAGGGGTTTGCCAGAGCTGAATCAATAGTTAGGTGAGTTGATGATTAATGAATTATATAGATAGTAATGTTCAGTGGTGGACAGGATTTTATATCATACAATTAGGGAATTAGTGTATATAACCCGAGAATAAGTAATATTTCTGTAATAATTATAGGCCATTTTAGCTGTTACTAAAGTTTCGACGTAGTCAGTTGGTGTCAGTATAAGTATAGGTTAACCTAGTTATAATTGGTATATTTAGTAAGCGGTCAAAGTTAATTAGGAGATAGTTTCGTGTAAGATAGTTCACAGTTCAGAGTTCAGTAATTGAGTTCAAATTATGTTTCATTCGGTGTCTAGTAGTGTTTAAGTCGTTATACTGTTGTATTTATCGTACACTATGTTGATGGTATGAGATGATTTGTTTATAATTTGTTTAATAATTGTATGTTATCAGTCGAATCAAGGGAATACATATTTGTGAAAGTTTCGGAAAATTAGAAACATCGTAGTTAGTATACTATAGTATATATCTATATATATATATAGATATATCTATACATATCTATATATAGATATGTTGATTAGTTTTATATTAGTCGGGTTATAAACAAGTAGTTGTACTTATGTATTTAGATTAATCATATTCTACAAATATATATATATTTGTAGTTTTGTCGAGTTAGTTATATTAGCATGTAGATTTATATCATCAGCCTACGTGCCACCAGGGAAAGCGTTATGGGGATCCCGCACATTTAAATTGATGATAATTTATATTTTTTTAATATTTTTTTTTATTACATAATAATACTTATTGTAGTGTTTTTTAGTATCCGTAAAAAAACAGACCTGCATTCAGTCTAGAAATGGCATAAAAATGTGTTTTATGACTATAAGATAATGCTATATTATATACTATTCAATATTATATTTTTATGCTGTCAAACTTCAAACGCTGTTTTCTCAGAATAATTATTTCGCGCTAGGTATGTGCATTCAAAAATATAGAACATAAAAACTATTATATTTATAATATTATTTTTTTTTGCTTTATATAGAATTTAATTAGGTGAATAGTAAAATAGAGAGATAATTAATAAAATGTATAGAATTCATTGTATGAAATGATAATTTCTATAGAAATACCATCATTTTAGTTTATTTTTGATTTAGATATATATAATATAATAAATAATAATATTAAAAATAACTTTCTATTTTCCTATGCATGTATGTGTATTAAATACATTACAAAAAAAATTAGGTAAATTGAATGAATAGAATATCAGTTCTATTTTTTTTAGTGGACCTATGTTTTTCCTATCTATTTATACACGAAATTGGCAAATTGCGTATTATGTGCGGGATCCCCTTAATATGGTCAGATAGTGAAGGTATGTACACTATACATTGTATACTGAGAAACGTATTGATGATCGTGCATTTCCCGGGTTATGAGCTTGTGCACTCCGAACTTGGCTTTATGCGATGTGCCCTGAAACGCTATTATTATTAGTATAGTTATTACGCTCCACGTTGATAATTCATCCCGACCACAATTAGCATTTATAACTTACATAATAATTGTAACTAAATATAACAACATAATAATTAAACTATGATATATATATATATATATATAAATATATACATACGTTAATTATTACCAACTATAGTATACCATAAGTACTCTGCGTATGACACAGAGTGCTGATACAGCGATGCTATATTAATATATTTTAATTTAATATTTTTATATATTTCTACATCGCCTGGTTACCATATATATTTGTAATTCATTTATTAAAGTTCTGAGAGTTTTTATTACATATTAAATAACCGATAAAATTCATTTATTAAAACATTATATATTAATTAAGATTACTATTAAACATGTATCTAATAGTAATTTATAATTATATGTATATGTATGAGAGTGTATATTTGAATAATTATTATAATATAGTTATAAATATTGTTATTAATTTATATATTATTTTAAAATAAAAAAATCAAAAGATATAAAATAACTCTAAATATATCGACATGTATATTAATCTAACATAGAATATAGCACAGTTTGTTCATATTTAAATATATTTATTACTTATATTATATTGTTGTTGTTATTATTGTTATTGTTATTTGGTGGAGTCCTTTCATCCCATCCAGGAACTTAGATGCAGATTTTATAACTTATAACCATATGGCTCTAATGTCCCTTCGAAGCCGCTCTAATGTTAAGGCATCCATGGTTTTAACGAGAGCCGGTCATTTATTTATACACAATTATATAAGATATTTTTATCTAAAAAAAAATATATACAAATCTATCCAATATTAATACATTTATTTAATGGATCATTAATGACATAACTATTTATTATAACCGATATTATTCAAACTATCTCAGAGATTACTGGTATTATAGAAAGGGTTTATGAAAAGTTGAGAATCTGAAAAATATTAAAAATCATGAAAATATAAAGCCTAAGCTATAATGTTTTTAAACTATTGTTATTAGTACCCGGGTACTAATAACTATAGTTTCGGCCGCAATGAAAGAGTTTACTTATTGTTTCGTTATATTTACAGCAAATATTTTGGTCACGTAGTGATATATCCACATTAAGGTTTGTCGGCTGTGAGATTACTGCAGGTACTGAATGTAATATTTTGTGATTATCTAAAATTCAAGTAGAAATATAATTCATAGATCTTGAAATATAATATATAATATTGTCCATTAGAATTAAGATAGACTTAACAATACACATTTAATTAAAATTACAATTATTTGTATTGTTATTGTTATTTTTATTTGGTGGAGTCCTTTCATCCCATCCAGGAACTTATATGCAGTTTTCACTTATAACCATATGGCTCTAATATCCCTTCGAAGCCGATCATATGTTAAGGCATCCACGGTTTTAACGATACCCGATAATTTAAGTAAACAAAAATATTTACGATCACTTCTAAATATTATTTTAATTAAGACCTATTTTAATGGTGCCGTCGGGCTTGAACACGCGTACTATAGTACCACAATACACAGGCAGTATACTGCTTGTGTGTCTGACTATGGTAATATTATTATTTTATTTAAATTATAATTTAATTATTTATAATTAAAATTATTATAATAAGTATTTATTTAGCCTGGCAAAACCATATTTATGATTACAAATTTAAAGCTACCATGCATGTTTTAACACTTATAAGTTAAATATATGTTAACGTGTACCCTTGATCTATAGGGGGAAGATGGGTAATGTAGCCATATTATATAATGTATTATAACCTTAAATATTAGTTCTAATTCGATAATGTTTTAAAAAAAAATATATATATATCTAATGATATACAAGAGGACTGCCAAAACTTTTTTCATTTTAGCGTATCTAATTGAAATTTTTAAGGTGGACACATTACCCTCAATGGAGGATAAGGTTTTCACCTTTTGCGGGTAATGTGGCCAGGCATTTATCCACTAGATGGCGTTACTTTATATTAAGTTTAGTCCAATATATAAAGTATAATCTTAAATAACACACGGAATTGTGATACATTTATGCTTTTAGCTTAATTTTATAAATTATTATAGTAATTAATAACATACCATTAAACTTATTTATCATGTTATTAATGTATTACTATATTAAAAAATAATTGTCATCAGTAAATGACAGTATGTCATAAGAATAAGGCGATAAAATACCTAGATAAAATAGTAATCTAGAAAGATAACTAATTTATATATATATATATCTGATTTATATATAAATATATATATACATATATATATATATATATATATATATATATATATATATATTTATTTATAATTGTGTCAATAGATACTTAAATATATTACATAACATAAAAGTTTATATATAATGTATACAATGATTATAATATGTATGTACATATATTTGTATGGGTAGGATATATATAAACTATAGTTGATGTTGATTGAATCAACGTTTTCATATAATGACGCACGCAATCTTATTAATATATAAACATATCTATTTCAGATCATATCTTTAATATGATTGGCTTAAATCATAGTGAAGTGGCCACATTACTCGATAAAAGATGGCCACATTACCCGCTTCTAGATATAACGCTTTTTACATTATATAATAATGAATTTTACTCACGAAAATAAATGGCTACACACTTTGTTGTAATTAAATAATTATTTAATATCCAACTTTCTTTTTCAATTTATATATTTATCAATTTTTATATATTAATGATTTAATATATGTTTTACTAAACTTATATTTCAATGTAAATCGATTTTTTATTATTTTTTACATTATTGTTTTGTTATTAATAAATATATAAATTATTTTTTACATATTTGAACAATACTTACCAATGCACATTTCATGTATATATTTTGTTTTGATTTGACTTATAGTTTATGAGATTCGCCAGCTGGCCACATTACCCATCATTCCCCTATATATAAGGGGAAATGTCTGGGTCTATGGATCAGTGGGACAACCAAAAGCTAGTAATTCAGAGGTCCCTGGTTCGACTCCAGGCAGTTTTTCTCGTGTGTTTATTAAGAACTTAATAAAAGATAAATCAAAACACAAGAAAAAAACAGTTATTTATAATATGTTAAAGTCTATGACTTCTTTAGGGGGCAATTTGTATCCGCTATTATTATATTATTATATGATTCAATAAATAAATATTATTATTATATATAGTTAATAACTACATGTAACGAATATAATCTATTTATAAGTATAAATTGTAGCCTGTGACATTGTATCTTTAACATTAATGTTAATTAAATCTAAGAATGTAACACTACATATTATTTAATGAATCATCTATACATTTATAATAATATAGTAGAATAACAATTAAATTATTGCATATATATATATATGCATATATGCAGGGCGAATACCCCATACAAATATAGCTAACTATGAAATATTAGGCTTAATACCTAAAGATAAATTAGTTGGTTATAATGTTTCTAAATTTAATTTAATATGGCTAAATACAATAATTTTCTTTAATATTATTTCTGTATATATTTTTTTGCAATTTTTATAGCACAAAATTTACATATATTATACAAATTATTTAATATAATCTAATTAATGTTATATTTATAAATTTTTACACATTCGTTCATATACTCTTTTATTCCTTTTTGTTATACTATACATATTATGCTTATTTGGATTATGTATTTATTATTGTAATTATTATAATACTAAATAGTTTATTAAATTTAATTATCATATTTAATAATAATAAATAATATTTGAAAAATGGTTGCGATGTAAACAAGCGATTGTCAATAAAAATAAATAAATAAAAAATATAAACATTAATAAATAGTGTATAATTAATTATTATAGCTTGTTATATTTATATTATATAATTGTATTTATAAGTTTGTATACATATATCAACGAACAATAATTGTTATTATAATAATTAATATGATTCTATCAATTGTTTTAATCTTAGGTTTGTTATAATATATTTATAAATTATTAATACATATCTGACATAGCATTTTTATATTACTATAATGTGATATATATATATAACATGTTCGAAATAATAATTCTATATTCATTTCATGTCTAAAAAAGTGTTAATTTATAGTTATTTCTAATATATATATATATATATATATAGGTATATATATATATAAGCTATAGTATTAATTATTCTCTAACATCGTTATGCTAGGAATAATTATACCCCCACTCTATTTAACCTGACTTTAACCCTTACTTTCTATAACACTTAACACGTACAATACTGATACTATATCTATCGCTAACTACCATCCACACATAATTCCCCCTTAATAGTTTTCAGTGTGTTACTATAATTATTAACCCATTGCCTTACTGCTAACTTATTTATTTACAATATTAGCAAAGTTACTAATACACCAAATGTTAAGTTAACTAAAAGTAATTTGATTCTTCCAGTGCTACATTTAGTACTTCAACCCCCTTCATTTAATGAACAAACTTGAAGCTATTCAGCACCGTGTCATCTCATTGGTCTACATACTATCAAACTGATGTGTTTATCTCCCCGTTCTACTAATTAGCTTAATCAAGACTATCTGAAAGTTCCGCTTTTCCACACATATTATGCATAATACAACTAATCAGGTTGTGACTGAATTATTCGCAAATAACACATTCCCACATATAATATATATATATATATATATATATATTATCAATATAAAGATTTACATGTTATTTTACCCATATCAAGTTACCTTTATAAATATATAAAATAAGATTTAATACGATTATAATATGAAGATAATAATAATAATCCAAATATCGGTCAGGTGATTATATTATAATGTACTTTGTCCTACTTTAGGGGTGTTCGTGTATCCTTCCTATGAAGTGAACTGGTCTAAGAAGCCAAAGTACAAGACCAGAACTGTTCAGGAGATCTGGGATACCAGGAACATATGTCCTCAGTTCGTACTCTATTTTCCCAAGTTTACGGTCAAGAATGTCATATTCAAACAATTAGTCGACGTTAGTATATATATATATATATATATATATATATATATTAAACATAATCATCAGATCATATATAATTTCCATTTTAAATAATATATTATCTGACCATTCATTCTACTAACTCGTTCCAACATCTACAAAACTGGTTCACCTATACAAAATTATCACTATTTCGACTCATTTTTCTTACCCATAAATCTATATTCCTATACTCCGTAATAAATGAATGATTATTTATTTGTACCACAACTTAATCTACGCATTCAACTTTCAGTATATATTTTGTTCTTCCGTAGCCATCTTACCTTAAATTCCCTAAACTTTCATACTCGTACACAGGGGAAAGTAAGCAAATACGGACAGTGACTGAATACTCTCGGTATATCAGAAACAATAAATCCTACACAATAAATGTAATGAATAAAATATTCATAATTATATAAATAGTCTAAATCAGTATTTTTGTATTTTGTGTATTATTCAAAATAGTTCTGATTCAACCTCATTCAATATTTATATAAAATCACAAGTATCATATTTCTATTTTTCTATATTATTATTTCTTTATTATGCTTTTTCTTATTACTTCCTCTTTTATATTTTATTTTTTCATTTGTTGCTGTTGTTGTGTGTTATTATTTATTATTTATTTTATGTGTACTTATGAGGATTTTTAGCACTTTATAACGATGCCCGATACCTTATTTCATTATCATCATCATCATATATACTCATATATACATATAATGTTCATTAATGAATCTTCATTAACATATTAAACACTACTTAACTTATTTCATATATTTACAGTTTCCAATCAGTTGCGTTGTTAGTAATATTTAGTATATATATATATATATATATATATATATATATATATATATATATATATATATATATATATATATATATATAACTTTAATGGCTGAACAGTGTTTATTACGCTTATAATATCGGTAGAAAGGATTCTATTTTTAATATGTAAAAAAACAATGTATACAAAATTATAGAATTAAAATAATAATAATTAATAATTATTAATAGTATCTATACATTTAATATATTATTAGTATTCTAATTATAAGTATGTGCTATTATAATTATGCTATTAAATTCCCCTAATTCATATAACTCGGCGGTTGACAATATAAATTATAATTATTTTATTATGTATATATCCAATGAAAAGTGACCTAATATAACTACGATCGCAGGTCAAGGAAAAGATGGAAGCCGAATATACGAAGTACAAAATACAAATGATTATGCGGTACCGAGAACTATCGACATGTCCGGACTTCACGGTCGCCAAACACTACCTGTTCCTGAGCGATAATTGTTCGCACTCCGGTCGACAGGAGGAGGAAGTACTATCCCGGTATCCGGTCTACTATCGTTGTCTGTACGGCTACGATAGGCAGACCACCAAGTGCTTTGATTACTGTTACGTTAGTGTGGCGTACGTGTATTTAACGTGAACATGTGAGATAATCATATTTTTTACATGTATAGTATAAAATAAATGTAATATAATATATACTATAAATATCAATGGAATATTATTAAATTATATAATAGAGGACATAGAGTATTTTAAAATTTGCATTACAAAAAAGTTATGAAAAAAATGTGCTCCAAAATGTAGTAAATATGTTACATTGTGTAGGAATTAAGTAAGTTTTAATTTATTAATAATATGTATTTTACTAAAACTCATTAAACAATGTATATTTTAAATAAATAGTATATATATATATATTTAATTATATATATAAAATCAATACCCAATATAGGAAACAATTGGTAATATATATTATAATATAATTCAAATTTAAATATATAAATTAAAGTACTATCTATAGAATATTAAAGTATACTTTAAATGTATTTCGTTATTGTGATAAATGAACTCTAAACGGTTGATGCTACTAGGATCGCGTGATAACTATGAATACACCACTTAGCTAGAGAAATACGTGGAGAGCAAAGAGTCGAGTAAGGCGAGAGACTATTCCGTTCACTACGGCTGTACAAAACAGTCTGTCTACGTAGATCACGATGATGATGATGATGTCTCCACGCTGAATGTAATCATCACTTGTCAGACTGACTATTGCAATGAACCGCTCCACAGTTCGTCAAATATATATATATATATATATATATATATTAAAACTGTCTGTGTGGCTCAGTTGGCTAAAGCGTCAGACACACATTAACAGTGATCATTCATATGAATATGGTTCCGCCAATGTTGAACAACTTAGAACATCTACTATACAGTATCACTATAATATGTTTAACTATCTTAAGGGCTGCGATTCCTCGAAGTTTAACATAACTATTATACGAAATTTAACATGTGGATTTCATATTATATATAACATATTTCCATATGGGAATTTAAAAAATGACTAAAAGTGATTTTTACCTACTAATATTGTTTAAATTATGAACTTTTAATAATATAAAGAATAAATATTATAACAACGAATAATAAACAATTGTAATTTTGTAACTTTTTCCCTATAAATGCAATGAAATATTATTGACATTTCTAGAATTTTTTTTAAAACTCAAATAAATAAATACAATTTTTATTGTACAATTTATTTGTATATCTAAAGAATATAAAAAAGAAATATTAAAAAAATATATATTTAATTGATAAAAGATGTAGTATTTTTTACCACTTTTACTATATGTTTAAAACAAATATATATCTAATAGAATTATAGCTAGGTATACAAAATATTAAAGAATAAAGGTATAGTAATAAATTTGTGTAATATATTTTCATATATATTGTTTTATAACATTTAACTTAACCTGGACTATCTTTTCCATATTTTGTTAACCAAATTATCACTATTAAATACATGCACTAGGAGGCGGGTTCAAGCACCACCATTAAAATAGGTCTTAAAATACTATTTAGAAATTATTTTATATAATTGTGTGTGTAATAATTATCGGCTCTCGTTATAACAATGGGTGCCTTAATATGATAACGGTTTCGACATTATATTAACACTCTTAATAGGATACACATCACAATAAAACAATACATTATTACGAATCTATTGTATCTATAATATATATTTTATAATTATTTATAGTCGAAGGGATTCGAAAAACATTACATTTGAATTGCAGATGTGATATTAATTGTAATAAAGGATGCAATATTTGTTTCGTTAGTTTCATATGAATTATATATATATATGATGATGATGATGATAATGATAATAAGGTTTATTTGCACTTATAATATGTGTGACCACCCCTCGTAGGTGTATATAACAATATAGAACGAGAACAACAAATAAATAAATAAAATATTCAAATGAGATAAATAAATAAACAAAACAAACAATTTAAAAAAATAGTAATGATGTACGATTAAAATAAGTGAATAGTAATATTACATTTGTGATATGTAGGTCTTGAGATACGTAATAAAGGACGGGTGTGAATGGATTGATATAATAGAGGCAGGGAGGTAGTTTCATAAGGATGGAACAATATAACTGAAGGCGCGTTTATGGTATTTCCGGTATGAAGCATGAAGATAAAATTAGGGAAATGTCGGTATTAGAACTTAAAGAAGTTAGTGGGTGTCTTAGTGTTATTATACTATATATAGGGAATAGCCCTATAGGGAAGACAAATAAAGGGGAGAAGATTAATATATTGCTTTATGAGCAAGTGATAAAAGGTGTGGAAGGGAGAGTTTTTTAGAGGGAACCAGTTGGATAGTTGGTGGGAGTCGGTTATGGAATGATCAAACCGAGTAATGGAGAAAATGGTGCCTATAGATGAACGAATTATACGATTTAAAGGAGATACTGAATTATTAGGGATATGATATAGTATGGAGGAGCAGTAGTCGATACTAGAGAGGACAAGTGAAATAATACACATATATTTATTAATTAATATATTATTGAATAAATAATATATAATGCACAAAAGGTCATATGATATATTGGTAACAATTTTAAAAATTACAAAATTAAATATATATTTATAGAAATAGCGTATACCCATTATACATGCAAGTACACATTTAATGGTATTCGTTAATAACCGTGATATAATACCTAGGATAATAGTTATTATAATTATAATCCCATCGTCTTTAGTTACTATGACATCATAAATATCGGATACAAGATAAGTACTTGTATACAACCTATAGGTGCTACAACCTATAGGTGCTTAAGTGAAGTTTTATTGTTGAACTAAAGTTTGCGGAAGTGATATATAAAAAGTTAAAACTAAAATAAATGGATATTAAATAAGTAAGCAAATATATATAATCATGCAACTTTCGTATATTCAGAATTAACAAAATATGGACCTCCCTTTACGGAAACCTTAAGAAAACTCTAATACATGATCGTATACTCTTCCGACTTGAATAATGTTCTTCCCTATTGCATCTAATTCCTTCTAAATCTACGTATTCATTGCATCAGCTTATCCATTCCTCAATACGTACTACTCACTGCTGTAAACGATTGGATTACTATACTAAAATATCTCATCAATCATCTAGTATATATTTTACAATAGCTATAGAAAAAGTAAACCGTATTAAATATTTTAGGTTTATATTTATATTTATATTAATTTATAACATATATAAAGAGATATGGAAATAATTATTTTGTCATTTATATGAGATAGGTATATAAATATAAATATAAATATAAATATTTATTAAATAAAAAAAAAGTTTATTATGAATACAATTCAAGTACAAAATAGTGTTAACAATTCTTACAATATATAATATATAACTCTTTTGAAAATTGAGAATAATAGTATATCTACAAAATGGTATATTTGTTAATTATATATTTAAAAATATAAAATAAAATGAAATAAATATTTAACTTGCATTCGTTCTAAATAAGAGAAACAAATACGTAAATTAATATTACAATGTTATTGGTATTTTTGTTAATAGATAAATATATCTATTTTATAAAAATCTAAAACTAGAAAACATAATTACAATGGATAAATACTAAAATATTGATGAACATTTACTTAAATAATTCAGATAAATCTATTCTAACTCCACATAAAATACATAAGTTAACATATTATATGTAAATATCACATACATTAGATAGGCATACTATGCTAATTATAATTAATTAAATATATATATATATATATATTTAATTTATAATTGAATTTAACTATTTTATAAATATTATTTGTAGGTTAACATCACATTGGCTAATACATGGAAATATTCACAATCCCCGAGATTCTATCATAAAACATACAGTTGTTCGGATACTAGTAAGTTATAATAATCATACGCAATGATCATATGCATGAGTATATATATATAATTATATCAATATTGCCTATCTACATTTATATTTCTTTCGAATATAACTCTTTCTTCTATTATTTATATTATGACCGAGTAATATTGTAATACGAATACAAAGAATAAACATATAAATAATGGAAGAAAGAGTTACTATTACATGAGCATACACAATTGTTCTATTTGTTGTTTATTATTACGTGTATTGTTACGTGAACTATTAGAAGTTTTAAGAATGTGTTCCTACTAAACGTATACCACAATCATACCGTACGGTAGGAGTACACGCATAATACATGTGTGTTTTAAATCTAATACGGCTTCATTTAAAATTCATTAGATGCGTTTTCGTGAATTTCGTGAATCTGATGTCGCTCACGTATACGTACTAACTCAGGCTAAACGAAATGTACACATCATTACGTCACCGCAACGAACAATGACTCATCAGTTAACATCTAGTAGCCAGTCAGAGCTCGCAGACAATTGACTCTGTAATTGTATATATTTTTTAATCGAATGTATAAAATATTACTTAATTATCGTAATATATTACTTTAATATTACTTAATATGTCATCATTTTAAATATAAATTATAATAGTCGTGACTCGATTAATATCGAGAGTATGCTAATAATGAATGGATGATCGGAGAATAGTAAATAAGTAAATCATATATATATATATATATACACTCGTTATATTATACAATCTCACAAGTGTTGATAATTTATATTAAAATAAAATATATATAAATTAATTAAATTGTCTACAAAAAAAAGTCGTAAATCTTCTTGAATTTATGATAACTCATAATGCTACATAATGTATTGTGAAATTAGTTCCTTAAGGTAGTAGCAGTCCAGCCGAATGATCTTTTCCCAATTATCATATATGATATATCTTATAAGATGAATTTTAGGTACTGAAAATAAATTAGAACATTTCAGACGAGTGTTCCTCATTATTTAACTTTTCATTTAGAAGTTTATTTAAATATGTAGGCACTCTCATAATAACAGTTTTATGAATTATGCTTAGTATTTTAAATTTACTCATATTGTCTGAAAAAAACCAATTTAATTCATCGAATTTTTTAGTAATATTTATTTGATCACACCAAGGCTTAATGTTAAAAATTAATCTTATAGATTATTTAATAACCCTATTTAATCCATAATATAAATTAAGTTTGAAATTAATGAGTTAACTATTGAAATATTGTAATATGGATAACACAATAGATTGCACTAACGCAATAGTTGATGCCGTACTCAATTACTTTCTAATTTTTCTAATATTAAATATATTACAATTAGCAGATCTACATTTCGAAGTGACGAATTGAGTAAATCCTAATTTAGAATATTATATTTCTCCAAGAGATTCAGCACAATCAATTAGAATGATATAGAATTAGTGTTAAGTAAATAATGTAACAACACTATGCCATACATCAGATGTGTGCAATGACGACGCTCTTAAGACGAATACGGAGTGCTGTGTGTACGACAACTGTAATCTATGGAGTGCCAATGGTAGTGTAACATTACTGTATTTAATCTAATACATATCTGAGCTTGTATTTTAATATACAAATACACATACACATATATATATATATATATGATTGAAAACCGTTAACCCAAAGTCGCGGTCATCAATAATTACATATTAAGTAATTTCCTATAAATAATACATACCACGTGATAATAACCACGTGATACTAACCACGCCTACTATTACCATTATGACAGCTTGTTATGTGTGCAGCAATAACTGTACGTCTATGTCGGCATTACGGATCGTAAAGCTGAAACGCTCCACACAGAAGTGCTACGTTAGTAACTATGGTCACAGTAACCATGGTTACAGATAGACACCGCGCCGCTCTCTCTTACTATTGCGCTCGTGTAAACGTTCACGGTCCAGTGATTGCGTAGAGTTTATATGTTAGGTACTGGTTGGCGGTATATATATATATATATATATATATATAACTTAATGTGTAGGTCAGATGGGTAAGGCGTCAGTCACATAGGTATTTACTACAGATTTCTAATTATTATATAGAACGCTGGTCACGATCCTTGTCGGACCAATAATATTCGCATTATATAATATTTAGAAGTGTTTTATAATATAATGATTGTTTATACAAATAGAGGAAATGCACTCCTCGTACGATAAGTTAGGCCTAGTTTAGCGTACTTAATAACCCCGATGACCCATTGATAACCCCGGTGACCCCTTAATAACCCCGGTGACCCCTTGATAACCCCGATGACCCATTGATAACCCCGGTGACCCCTTAATAACCCCGATGACCATTGATAACCCCGATGACCCCTTAATAACCCCGGTGACCCCTTGATAACCCCGGGGACCCCTTGATAACCCCGGTGACCCCTTGATAACCCCGGTGACCCCTTGATAACCCCGGTGACCACTTTATAACCCCGGTAACCCCGGTGACCCCTTGATAACCCCGGAGATAAACGATCGCGATTATACGCGGTCTATCACCGAAATAGATAAAGTACGATAACGATGAACCCGTGGAATACGGATTTACGGAACAGCAGATGGAATGCATCGCGGCTAATGGCGTGGTATGCTGTACACAGGACTTGTGCAATTCTATACCGTTAAGTTAGTCATTCTTTGCCGGTATGTTATATATTTACTCTAAAGTATATGAGTGTGCGTGTGTATGCATGTGCGTTTAAAAGTTACTTGTTTCAAAACTTGGGTTTCAGATTACATAATACTATAATATTGATTTATATATGGGTTTTTATATTTAGATTTATTTGGCCCTTTTAAAATAATTGTATGAATTTATATTATGTTAGTAAACATATCTAATATAGAAAATTCAAATTTTAAATGTATTATACTAACTGAAACATATATCTTGCATCAGCTTTTACTGCAATACATGTATATACAAATACTTATATTATAATTAATATTGTATATGTGAATTAGAATTTGTTTGTATATCTTATAATCTAGTAGGATACTTCAAACAACATATATTACCTAATTATCCTATGAAAATATAATTAATAATATATATATATATGCCGTATACGGCACCCCATATTAGATCAATAATGCTGACTTATAAAATATTAAAACTACGTCAATAAAAAACTCGTCAGCTGCCTTTTAAAAGATATATTAAAACACTAGTGTTTTTATATATAAGATATTTGAATTCTCATAAAATATATCTCCGAATATTATTTCTCTTTATTGTTAATAATAAACAGGACGCAATACAACCTCGGCTAAGAATCAAATAATCGCATATATGCATTATAATGTTTTATTTATTATTTTTATTTCTAATTTTATTTATTTAAATTCAAAGTTAAATTAAATGTTTATACATATATATATATACATATATATATATATATATATATATATATATATATATATATATACACTTACGGTATAGCGTACATTATTCGTTATTACATAATATCTAGTTAATGACTAAATATTAAGTTAATTAATTATTTTATTATTGAATATCATTTATACATACATTTATATATATATATATATTTATATATATATATATATATATATATATATATATATATATATTCGAATATATAAATGTATTCTGTTATAATTATTTGTTAATATAAAAACCCTTAATAACCCGGATAAAAACTATTGATATATTTATATTTTCAATATTAATAATTCTTAAGATATTTATTATAATTTATAAGTATACAAAATATTTATATTAATTACCTTTTTAAATATATTGAAATTGTATATAATACATATTATATAGTAAAATGAATATTTTGTATATATATATAATATTAAAATAATAGATTATATATTTCTTTTCTAGGGTGTTATAATGCAATCGGTAATACACGACGTAAAATTGTGTGTGGAATTCGGAGCATGTGCTATGTTGGTATCAACTTTATTGATACTATATATTTAATATACTCTATCGTATTATAATGCTACTCATATTCAAATAATAAATAAAATGTAATATTAATTATAACATACATATATAGTATATATATATATATATATTATTCTATGTAGGAATATTAATAATATATATATATATGCTTATAAGCAAGTAGCATATCGTACAAGTTTCTATTATTTATATCTTAGTAATGTTCTCTAACATTATATTGGTTTCATTAATAGCTGTAATTCTATCACATATAAATATATTTAAATTTATAAATAATACACTTGATCACGTTAATATTATATATATATAATGTAATTAATAATATTAGATAGTAGTATTATTATTAAACTTGTATTCAAATATATTTTTATTTTTAGTATATATTTAATTCAATTTATTTTCTCTCGTAATCTATAAATTATAAAATACCTCGATATGCTATGATTCATCTACCATCTGCTATGATTTAGCTTGGCCGTGGCCTAAAGTTAGTTTGATAAGTAACAAGTATTACGTTAATGAAGTTTTGCTAACTAGACTAAAGTTCAGTTATTAACAATTATAATTCTCATTATATATAGTATTACTATTCTAGTACATGAAAAACTCATTACTCTATACTAAAGTTTGGGTATTAATAATTCATAAATCTCGTTATAATACTATATATATGTAATAATATGAGTTGCGGGGCTAAAGAAGCTTCTTTATCGGGTTTCAGAGCAAAGGCTTGACTATCCCTTTAGATCAGTGTTTCCCAACGGGGTCCCTACCGCCCCCCGGGGGGCGGTAAGGGGGCGATTTCAAGGAGGGGGGCGTTTGGGGGGCAATTTGTGAAGATTTGTGTGTATATATATATTGTGTTTTGTCCCCGAATTACACATGTATAGATATGTAATAAATTATTACTAATAATAGCTCTGTTCAGTGTGCACAATTTAAAACTAGGTCATATATAATATAATGCTAATTATTACTATATTATATAATACTATTAATTTACAATAACATGCATTCATATTTCCCACTTTAGTTCTCACGTTCACTAAAATTTAATTTCTGAAACGCATGCGCCGCCCGCCATATATTTTTTCGCCTTATCATTTCATTTGAATTAAATAATTTAATATGATAAGTTAATTATACATAAAGTTTTATAGATTGTTTGGTTAGTTTGAAATATTAATAATATAATAAGGATTGTATATGAATTAGCAACAACATAATACTAATAATACTAATTCACAATATCTCTTGCATTCATATATCCTACTTTAGTTCTCACGTTCGCCCGTCACATATTTTTTAGTTTTCTATTTTTTTTGCTACTTCGCAGATCCCCATATAATAATACAATAACCAATTATAGATATTTTATATAATAAGTATGCCTAACAAGAAGAAGTGCCGTCAGTATTCTGTGGAATATTTGAAATTTGGATTCTGTGAATCTATTTTGAACAAAACTAAACCGTATTGTCTTATTTAATTAGCAATAAAGAGTTTAGCAATGAGGCTATGAAGCCTTCTAGATTAATTGACCATTTCAGTAAAGCGCATCCTGAGGGCAGCATCCTAAGGCTAGTAAACCTATAGAATATTTTGAACTGTTGAAAAATAATTTATTTCAAAGAAATACAATAAATAATTGTTTTTCAAAAGTTACAAATACCAATAATACTGGTTTAAAAGTATCCTATAAAATTGCAAAGTTGATAGAAAAAACAGGCAAACCTCATACTATAGGTGAACATTTAATAAAAGAAATTGCAGCAGAATTAAATGAAAATGCTAAAAACTTGATTAATTAAATTCCTTTAAGTAATATTACTATATATGTATATACTATAAGTATATATATACTATAAATGTAATTGATGAAATGAATGAAAATATTGAAAATAAATTATATGACTATTTAAAAGAAAACCAATTCTCTATGCAAATTGATGAGTCAACATTGCGAAATTCTGAGTCATTATTATTATATTATGTTCGGTTTATTTAAAATGGAGAGATGAAGGAAGATTTATTTTTTTCCAAACTAATTATTAATTATAAAGGACTTACTGTTTATGAAGAAATTAATAATTATTTTGAATTAAAAAGTATTCCACTAGAAAATTTGGTAGCTATAGCTACATATGGAGCACCTTCGATGATAGGAAAATCTAGTGGAGTGGTATCTCGTCTGAAAAAAGATAACCCTTCACTATTCTCAATCCATTGTGTAGTGCACAGGCAACATTTTGTAGCTAAAGAGTTGAGCGTTAAATTAAACCACTCTTAATATAATACTTTTAAACATAATAATAAGAACAGTAAATAAAATAAAACGAAGTAGCCTATAAGAGAGTATGTTTTCAAAATTATGTGATGACAATAACGAGACATATAATCATCTTCTATTGCACATTGAAGTCCGATGGCTGTCAAAAGGAAACTTTCTAGCAAGGTTTCATAAATTGGATTCTTCAATTTTGGAACATGTTTAGACAATCGATGTTGGGTTGCATGGAGAACTGAAGAATATCAAATATGATCTAGCTTATGTAAGTGATATATTCGAACATTTTAATATCAATAATACATCTTTACAAGGTTATTATATTATATTTATATACTATTTTGGATCTATCCCTATAATTACTATAGTATAGTATAATATAATATTTCATATTATGTATTTTAAAATATAATTGGATATTATTAAATATATATTATTAAGTTTTATATTATGTGAAATATAAATTCAATATTACATTTTATATAGATAATGATTTAAATCTCGTGAAAGTAAAGAGTATTATGTGTACATTTATAAAAAAGGTTGAAATCTATAAACATCAACTAGGAAGAAATTAATTGCTCCATTGTCCCCGATTACAATACATGAATAATGAACAAGATATCAACGAACATGATAAACTGGAATACATTTCACACCTTAACTTGTTAATAGAGAATATGAATACACGCAGAATTTAAAGCAGAATTTAAAGCTATTGGTTATGTTTCATTTTGGGTAAAGTATTGAATTATTTATCCAGAAATTTGAAATATATAAAGCTGTAGGTATTTGGTGGCATTTCCTACGTCATATTTGGAAGAAAGAGGTTTATTGAATTATTTATCTTTAAGAATATATTATAATATTATGTACTTACAGATTTTAGCGCTGTTATGAATATATTAACAAAATCAAGAAACCATTTAAAGATAATAAATAGAGGAGATTTGATATTATACTTAACAAATATTGAACCAGACATAGAAGAAATTTTAAAATATCATCAACCACAAGGATCACATTAATATTTATATCATATTATTATTACAATAAATTCTGTTTATACTATTTAGCTTATATATAATGTATACATTATAAATAATGTATTATTAATTATAATAGGGTTGGGGGGCGACATTTTTTTTTTTATATAAAAGTGGGCGATTTGAAAAAAAGGTTGGGAATCACTGCTTTAGATAGTAATCACCGCGGGGTTGGGCTTTCTTATGACAACGAGTAATATTCATAGACCGGGAAATCAGCGTTGATATCCTCCAGTATTTATAGATATCATAAGTTTATTACTTTATATAATTACATAAGTCAAATGTAGTATGTTACAATTTAATCAATTAAAAATACAATCATTTATAAACCAAGTTTGTCACATTCCTGACATATCTACAATCCTAACATCACGTGATCACAAAGATCACGGAAAGTTAATTTATGATATATTTATAATAAAGTTCCAAAACTATATGATAAATATATATATATAACGGTAATTAACCTAGTTTGCATATATAAAATTTAAATAATAATAGTTACTAATATATTGATATTATAATGAATATCAATATATGATAACATAATAATTTATATATATATATTATAACCAAAGATTTTTCAAAGGAAAGATATAAAACACGCAACATCGTTTAATTCTATTTTGTATATAAAAACAAATAGCGCCACCTATATATGGTCAATTTTCGGAACTATATTTTGTTAATAATGTAAATTCATATCAAACTATACACTTTTAAAATGAAAAATAATATGCATTAAATTATTATTTGTATTAGTGATATATGTTCATTACCAATAAATAACAAAGCAATATGATATGTTGCTTTTAAATGCTATAAATATCTATGTGGTGAAAATCTAATTTATATTGCATATCATTTAATATAGCAATGAAACGTTGTAGTATGCAAATCGCGCAAACCTAAATCGATTTCGATACTGCTGCTAGCAGCGGGACGCATGAATACTAATCACGTTGCGTAGCTAGGGAGTGTTATATCTTTGCTTCGACAAATCTTTGGTATACTTATTATCTTTGGATTGTTATCACGTGACGTACACCACTCGATACAGATACACCACGATAACAAAACGGCCGGATGTTCGGTGAACTCTAGTAACCACGTGGACTTTGATTGTCCTCAACCCCAACACGTGACCGCCTGGTATAGATGTTGTAACAGCAACTATTGCAATGAGAAATCAACACCCGATGTAAATGGTTACTTTACAGATAACTCGGATTATAATTCGTATAAGTCATAATATTAAATGGCAGTATGTATATAACGAAGTATATATACTTATATATACGTATACGTATATATATATACGTATACGTATACGTTATATATTGGTGTGTACACAATATAATATGCATATCGATATATGATATATCATAAATGTATACGTATATACCATTGGAAATAAATGGTATGCTAATTATAGCATACTAGAAATGTGTTGTTGTAAGAAATTGGCAAACGAGTAATAAAATACTGAATACGGTTTGTCAGGAATATGCATGGTCTGGGTTTTAAAATTGGACAATTGTATATTTGATTTATACAACTAATTACACATAATATATATATATTAGTTGTTAAGTTATCTAACTAATATCTAACAATGTATATAAAATATAATTTTATAAATAAATTAACTCATATATACAAAGTGTGTATTACACAAATATTATATATATATTTAATAGATATAATAATATTATATATAATAAAATTATATAGAATACATACACATAAAATAAATATATGTAATATAAATATATATATATATATATATATATATATATATATATATATAAATAAAATATCAATGGAAGTGAATTAGTTGATAATAATTACGTCCTATAGGACGTTCAGATTTAAATCAATATTCATGCTATAGCATATATATATATATATATATATGCTATAGCATGAATATTGATTTAAATCTGATACCATATAAAATATAACTATAGTTATATTTAATCCATATATATATTCTATGAAGTTATATAATATGGAGAACAATTAATTAGATATTATATTTTATATATAATTTCTATATGCATATTACATTATTTTAAGTGCATTTAAATTAAGATTTAGAATATCTTTTAAAAATTGATAAATTATAATAATAATTAATATATAATTATAATAATATATATTATATATTAATATATGTTGGAATTTCTCTCCTATACAAACGATTGTATACGAGAAGATAAAATATACACGCCTCCCTATATGAAACTATGGTTCCGGTTTAAGGGTTTAAGGGTGCTTAGTTCCTTACTTCTCCGAAGGAGGGATACCTTTGTGAAGACATTTATACATCAAATGTATAGACGTAATACAATATGTGTATATATTAGTATATATATATATATATATATATATATATATATATATATTAAAATATATGTATATATTAATATAAATAAAATCTAATATATAAAATACAATTTAAAAAATGTATTAATATTAATACATATGTATTAATATAACTAATAGTTTAATAGTTACAAATATTATTAATATTACATAATAATATATCACTCACATAATTATTTAGGAATTAGTTGTCATACAAGTAGGTGTTATAGTGGACGAAAATGCTCGGTTATTATATATATATATATATATATATATTAATGCGTATATACATTACATTGTATATATACAATGATAAGTAAATATTAAATAGAATATGTCACTACATTTAAAATTAATTGTACAATGATAATTATCTTAATACTTAATTATATATATTCTATATACAAATATAACCTACACGTTAGAGGTTGCGGTGCTTAAATGTTTTCATTATAGCTGTATTTTACACCTATAGGACATTTTACACGGTCAATAATCTGCCTAGCAGACAATAATCTGTGACGGTAACATTTTCGTATATCAGAATCTACGACCATCTGCTCATTGCATCGTACAAGCAAGGACAAGTAAGTCCTTGGTACAATTATGACAACATGTACGACGCTTTATCGTCGTAGACGTGTACCGTGTGAACGCGTTCTGGTCAGACGCGTACAGTTTTAGATTGTAGGACAACAATACATATGTAATTATATATATATATATATATATATATATAAATAGCCATTTAATATAAATATAATAAAATCTGATAATAATAATAAAACATATATATATATATATATATATATATATATACAGAATACAACGCATGTTTTTTTGCGCATTTTACCGTACAGAAAGCCCTTTTATAATATAATATCTATATTTTGTTTATTTCATGTTGGCATATAAATTATAATATTATATAATATTAATTATCTAATAATAATAAAAGTTCGTTTTTTAATAGTGAGAATATATTTTTTGAAATTTTTGAAATTTTGTAATACGATTTTTCATATTAATTTAGACTACCATCTTAGTATATATATATATATATATATATATATATATATATATTTATATTAAATGGCTATTTATATTGCTCGAGAATATGTGGCGATTCTATCGGTGAATTCGGAACTATTGACCGAAACCCCCGCACATAAGAAAGATCGCTAAATTTATTACCTAATTGTAAAATCGATATATATCGAACATTATACGATAATATTAAATTCGCAAATACACATTTTTTAGATTGATATATTTTACTTACGACTTTAAAATATTATCTCATAAAATTTAAAATTCATAGAGTAATTACTGTTTTGTTAAGTGACCAATAATAGTTTACCAAAACCCCCTCGCGTCCCCTACCAATAATAATAAAATGGATTATTTAACTAAGGTCTCTTTAACATGGGGTGCATCACTTATTTCACATATATCATTTGCCATACCGTTCTATCGTGTGTCATTCGCTAGATTGGCTCTAATGAACACTGTACATTAGACCGGTTCGTACTAGTTTTTTTTTTAGAATTTTATAAACCTTCACATCTGTGACAATTATGTATGCTATGATGAATAAGTGTTTAAAATTTTAGACCTATATCTTAAATATTGTTATGTCACGAGACCTTTTTATTTTAACATTGAATACATACAAAAGTTAATATGGGGGAGATATAGAAATAAGTTTTATTCCATTTTTATAAAATTGGATGATTTTTTTTAAGCCAACTATGGATATATCCTAGAAACATATATAACAAGTAGTATTAACAGTACAACATATTTTTCATAACAATCTAGATGCCCAAATTTTATAAAATAATTGTAGTCAAAAAAAATATCTAAAAATCGTATAATTTAATATAAATAAATTATTACAATTTAATTTAAAAAATTAAAATATATAATTTATAGATAATAATAATACAATTCAAATTAATTATTATAAAATTAAAAATTATTTTTAGAAAAAAAATTAACATCATTTTTAAATTTTTTTGGATTTTTATTTGAAATATGAAATACAAAATAAGTTTACATATTTTTTAATTTTTTTAATTATATTTGTATAAAGGACATTTATATCTAACTTATATCCTCAATTCAATACAATCTGATCACTCAAATTTATGTAACGTATAATTATATATATTAATTTTAAAAAATTAATTATTTTTTTGAATTATTTTGAAATAATTACTTTGTAAAATGGTGTATTTTCTCGAGTTTTAGGAGACATTAATATTGGTAATTTGTAGATATAAACATGAAATATAGATATTATATTAATAATAAATATAAATAATGGTATATATTATATTAATTCATTAAATATAATACAAATACATAAGTAATATTAAATATTAATTTAAATATTTGTAAACATCAAAGATAATAAGATGGTGTCATTACTATTATACATGGAATATTATAGATTTTATCTTAAAATAATAATTTATATTTCAAACTTTAAATGCTTCGTGACCAAAGGTAACTATTTTTTTATAAAAATTATTAACACATATTATACTAAAATATAGATATGTATTATATTTTATATGAAGGATTAAAAATTGAATCGAACGAACCGGTCTACTGTACATTGAACACTGTACACTTTATACAGTAAAAACTATAGTTTTTTGTTGAAAGTCGTCAACTTAAGGTATCAATAAACTAAATCGTCGGCTTGTATTGATGCGCATCCAAACATGTTTCGTACTCTATTATATAA
The DNA here is from genome assembly GCA_964019155.1 of Osedax fenrisi. Taxonomy (NCBI): domain Eukaryota; kingdom Metazoa; phylum Annelida; class Polychaeta; order Sabellida; family Siboglinidae; genus Osedax; species Osedax fenrisi. Next base: position 37,550,283 of record OZ025244.1, read on the forward strand.
AGTACCTATAGGTAGTACTATTTATATATATATAGTACTACAGTAAACACTATACAATTTACACTGTACAGTAGACCGGTTCGTACTAATTTTGTTTTCGTAATTTTATAAACCTTCACATCTGTGACAATTATGTATGCTATGATAAATAAGTTTTTAAAATTGTAGACCTATATCTTAAATATTGTTATGTCACGAGACCTTTTAATTTTAACATTGAATACATATAAAGTTTAACATGGGGGAGATATATAAATAAGTTTTATTCAATTTTTATAAAATTGAATGATTTTTTTTAAGCCAACTATGGATATATCCAAGAAACATATATAACAAGTAGTATTAACAATACAAAATATTTTTCATAACGATCTAGATGCCCAAATTTTATCAAATAATTTTAGTAAAAAAAAATGTCTAAAAATCGTATAATTTAATATAAATAAATTATTACAATTTAATTTTAAAAATTAAAATATATAATTTATAGATAATAATAATACAATTCAAATTAATTATTAAAAAATTAAAAATTATTTTTAGAAAAAAAATTAACATCATTTGTAAAATTTTTTGGATTTTTATTTGAAATATGAAATACAAAATATTTTTACATATTTTTTAATTTTTTTAATTTTATTTGTATAAAGGACATTCATATCTAACTCATATCCACAATTCAATACAATCTGATCACTCAAATTTATGTAAAGTATAATTATATATATTAATTTTAAAAATTAATTATTTTTTTTGAATTATTTTGAAATAAATACTTTAAAATTAATACTGTAAAATGGTGTATTTTCTCGAGTTTTAGGAGACATTAATATTGGTAATTTGTAGATATATAAATTAAATATAGATATTATATTATTAATAAATATAAATAATGGTATATATTATATTAATTCATTAAATATAATACAAATACATAATTAATTTAAATATTAATTTAAATATTTGTAAACATCAAAGATAATAAGATTGCGTCATTACTATTATACATGGAATATTATACATTTTATTTAAAAATAATAATTTATATTTCAAACTTTAAATGCTTCGTGACCAAAGGTAACTATTTTTTTATAAAAATTGTTAATACATATTATACTAAAATATAGATATATATTTTATTTTATGTACATTTAGTAAAGTTAATTTCATATTTAGATACGCATAAATTAAATATATCATAAACAATTTGTATAACTTTAAATAGAATATTAGATGGATATAATAATCCTCCACGATTAAGGTCGTCAATATATTTTTGCTAAAACAAATACTCGCACAATAATCCATCAAAGATCACGTTTTTAAACATCATAAAGAATATGGAGATATTCGGTTATAACCATGTTTATACACACATACTCTTGTTTATCCTACAGTGAATCTATAAATGGCGGATTGTGTATACCATGTGTTTTTCATTTAACAATTAATCACAATCAAGTTGGAAAATGTGTCACTTCGACATTGATTAAATTTAAAGGTGCGATTGCTGAAATTTAAGAATTTAAGAAAATATTAATCTACTATTTACCACAAGAATTCTTTGGAAGAAAATTCTTATTGTATTGCAGTGATAGAAAATAAGAAGCAATCATCTATAATTTAAGTCAACAATTCCATATCTAAGCAAATTGAATGCAACAGAGAAAAATTATAATAAATATTAGATATAATCATTATTTGTAAAAGACAAAATATTTCATTACGTGGTAATAATGAGTATTCTACTGATACAAATTCTAATCTAGGAAATGTCAATGCACTTCTAAAACTATGTATAACCTCTGGAAATGGTAACTTAAAAGAATACACTAATGTGTAATAAAAATGCTAAATACACCTCAAAAACAACACAGAATGAATAGATATTTGAATGTGGGTATTAAAGAAAGAATAATTTATGAAATAAAATAATCTAAATATTGTAGTGTACTAGCTGATGAAACCACAGATATACCTAATACTAAACAAATGGATTTAGCAATTAGATATGTTGATAGTAAGTGTATCACTGACACGTTTATTTCTTTCATAGAATGTGAAAATCTTAGTGGAGAAAGTATAGCTAACTTGATTATGGATACACTAACTAAAGTTGAATTAAATCTTTAAAATGTAATAGTGCAATAATACCATTGAGCAGGACATATGTCTGGCAAAGTAAAAAGAACGTCAACTATAATTCTGAATAAGTAACATAAAGCTACATATGTAAGCTACATTGTAGATCACACGTATTAAATCTATCAATAGTAAATACATGCACAATTTCGTTATTTTAAAATATGATGGGCATATTATTAGATATCTGCATATTTTTTAAATATTCTGCTAAGAGGCAAAAAGAAGCAACGTTTACTAGAAGAAAATATTAAACAAATGTGTGCCAGACATGATGCTTTGCGAGTATTCATCGAACTGTATCAAGCTATACTTGTAATAATGTTAGATATATATGAAGATAAAACATGGAATTCAGAAAGTATAACAAAAGCTAACGGTATTTACAATTCTATGAGTAATACATAATTTATTATGTAATTAATTAATTACAATTGTATGTAATAATTCACTTAATTCGTAACAAAATGAACAACTGCTCTCCAGAGTAGATAAATAGATGCATATATGGCAACTCAAGATATTCAAAGTGTAATTAAAGGGATACAAGTTTGTAGAGATAATATTGATGAAGTACAATTAGAATGGAATGAAGAAGCATCACATGTATTATCATATTAAGAACAATAAATACATATTTACGTTCGACTGTGAGTGTAAATCGACTAAATGGAAATTCTTTATTATATATAAAGACATATAGATCGATTATGATTATATTATTTCCAAATTTCCAAGAAGAATACAATTGATTAATTTATTGGATTAATAGTTTTTATTAAATGAAATATAAAATATTATTCTATTTAATTAATATAGTATTTAATTTATATATATATATACCTACATATTATTCAATTGAATATTATCATAGTAAATAAGTCTTATTTTTTAAATTGAATGTCAGCCCCCCCTTATAAAATTCCTGTATCCGCCCCTGATCAGCCATATTATATTATAACTGATCTTAGCAAAGTTGTCATCATACTTGGATTGTTCTGTACTAAATTCCTTCAGATAATCTTGTACTGGAATACTTATTGACTTTTTAGTATATATATATGTTTAAAATGCTATTCATTTTAACCTTCCTCTCACTATTTATAACGTCACTTACTGAAATCAGATAATTTGCACCTAATGATATTATTAGATATATAATTAAACAATTAAATAGTAATTATTCTAACCAGAAAGTTGACGATATAATCCAAACCTGCTCTCTAAATTATCAGTTTGATATTTTCCAAGTAGAACATAGTCAAATATGTTTAAAGAATGTTCAATTAACATTAGTATTGTTCTTACATTATGACTAAAGGAAGTGTATGTAGATTTTGTAAGTTTACCATTCAAATTTGATAAAGTATTCCACCGTATTAGCCAATTATCTAATCTCTTCAAAAACTTCATCGATATATGATTGATATTATTGATTGGAGATTGATAGTCATCTCGTTTATGCTCTCCTTGAAATATCGTCTTAACATTTACAATATTCCAATATGTGTTAATTATTTTCATGTACTCGTGTGTATTCGAGACGGGCATAAACATCTTAAGTCCCGTTATTGTTTTCTCATCGAACATTTTGAGAGCAAGTGATACACTTTGTCGTTCGAGAGAGTGAGGGTGAAGTGATTTATATGTTAAGGATGGTGGTTTATTTACTATAGAACTTAATTCATAGTTATATAATTTCTCCAAGTCGTTAAATTTAGCATAACATATTTCTTCACAATTCTCATCATTAAAATTAGGATACGTGAAAGTTATACAAATTGTTTATGATATATTTAATTTATGCGTATCTAAATATGAAATTAACTTTACTAAATGTACATATGAAAAGAATGTAATATTAGCAATTAGTATAGAATATATTAGTAAAAATGATGACGAATTAATGGAAATGTATGAAATCTGCACATATTATCATAGCGATAATTATTCTATGATAAAAAAAGGATTATCAGTATTTGTCAATATATTATTAAACAATTATAGAAAATTAAAATCAGATGTGAACAAAAAAAATATATATAAGCTTGCTAAATTTTAATATTATTGTTATTATTGTTATTATATATTATATTTACTATTAAATTTAAAATTATTATTAATACCAAAACCCTGGCTTTGTTAATACTATGTATTTATTACTTTATATTAAATTACATATAAATAATAATTAATATTTGGATATATGAATTTTATTAATATAGTATCCACAAATTTGAAAATACTAAAATTATAAATATTATATTTTTTTTAATGGAATTCTATAATTATAAATATTATCTTAAAAACACTGAATTAAATATATAATATGATATATTAAATATACATGTTATAATAATTGTATCTATAAATTTAATAAATATTATATATTATATTTTAAAAACATTGAATTAAATATATAATATGATTAATTAAGTATGCATACCATAATCCATTGACAAATATTAATTATTAAATGTATATACTATACATATATATATACATTTACTTTCCTAAAAGTGTAATTAAATAACGTTAACTAGATAAAATATTTAAATTTTAAATATAATTATCAAAGATTTGACAATATTTAACAAAGATTATACTATTTAATTTGTATTTTATTAAACAAATACATGTAAAACGATGTGATATAATATGTTAATTTAATGAATTAATAGTTAATATTATAAAATAATCTTTATCAGATATTAATTAGTGTATTTTTCTTTAATTTATTCAATCATAAATTTATGGAAAAAGTCATCAAAAAGCGTCCCTTCTAAATTATTTCACAAAAACCTGCCTCACGGCCTGAAGCTAAAGAAGGCCATGGCCTGCATGATATGGCCTGCATGCATGATAAAATACTATTAGATATACATATAAGAACACGAGTCAATATAAATATAAATGTGTATGTATTGCTTAATATCTAAATGAAAACTTATTGTTAGCTAATATTTAGATAATACTATGGTCTTAGATTATTCTAGATCATACTATATTCTTAGATTATTCTAGATCATACTAGAGTTGAGTGAATGAAGAAATTGTCACACGAGTAACAAAAGACTGAATACAGTTTGTCAGGAAGATGCATGGTCTGGGTTTTAAATTGGGCAATTGTACATTTGATTTATACTAACAATTACACATATAATATATATTAGTTGTTAAGTTATCTAACTAATATTTAACAATGTATATAAATAAAATTTACAAATACATTAACGCATATATACATTATGTGTATTACACACATATCTATATATTTAATAGATATAATAAAATGATATAGAATAAATATACTTAAAATAAATATATGTAATATAAATAAATATATAAATTATATATATATAAAATATCAATGAAAGTGAAAGTGAAAGTGATAATAAATACATCCGTATATATACTATAGCATGACAATTGATTTAATACTATAGTATTAAATCAATTGTAATGTCATTAAATATAACTATAGTTATATTTAATCCATAAATAGATTCTATGAAGTTATATAATATGGCGAACAATTAATTAGATATTATATTTTATATATAATTTATATATACATATTACATTATTTTAAATGCATTTTTGAATTTTTAAATGTAAAATTTTAATTTTAATTTTTAAATTTTGAAATGCATTTTGTATTTAAAGGATCGAAATGTTATATTTATAATGAAAATAATAAGAGTTATATTTATGTAAACGTAAATATTATTTATAAAACTAAAAAAAATTGTAAATATATATAGATACATATATATATATATATATATATATATATTTGTGATATTATTATATCTGTGATTCAATGCATAAATATTATTATTATTATTATATATATATATATATTCTTTTATTATACTAATGTATATCATATAGTATACTCTATTATATAGTCCATATACTAGTACTTAAATATATAGATTTCTTATGGTAAAAAGATAAAGTTAATATGCAAGAATAACTGCGTCACTAAGAAAGACGATGTGTACTGCTGTATTGGTAATGCTTGTAGCTCTAAACGATTTCAAGTTTGTAATCATGGAGGATATTGTGAGGTTAAAGGTAATGTGTTAATACTGTACACACACACACATATATATATATATATATATATATATATATATATATATATATATATATACATATATGTTTAACATTATATTTAAGTGTATTTATATGTGTTCATATTATTTATATAGATATTTGTACATTATTATACTTATTTATGTAATTATTTACTTTTATTTAATTCCTTTATTACTTAATTGGGTATATTAGCAATACGTAGTCCACGTATGATGTATAAAGTATAATAGCATTGTTAATTAGGTATATAAATATAACGTATTCTTAAATATGGATATCGACTTAAATATCTTTATGATTGGTTGAAATGTGTACTAAGTTCAGACGCAGATTATATAACCTAATTTTTATTCTTGCAATAAATGTTATAGGAACAAATTACTAGATGATACTGTGATGGTTGATTAGGGTTGGACAACATCACTTATTCTATGTATAATATTTCATAGTAATACACGTGCACTCGAGATAGATTTATAAGGTGCTTTATAAAATGCTATAAATGTTTTAATATATATCATATATATTTAATACTATATTAAATTATATTTTATATGTGTTAAATTACGAGTGGAGATTTAGTTGTGCCCGAAAATCTATCTATGTGATAGAAGCGTAAATATAAGCTATAACTTTTGTTCTAAATACGCGATGACGATTATGTTATGGCGTAGGGGAAAGTAACCTAATACGGGGGACACTTTAACAATAAATGGTCTTAACATTTTATGACTCATTATTTGTATTCAACAATTACAATATATTAATATTATATGATTATAGATATTATTGTGATTTTAAAATTTTATTTAATCCTTTAATCCATAGATATCGTGGGTGTCCGTATTCGGGTACCCATGTCCATTTATTTATTTTTATTATTTTTTAATTAATAATACTATTTAATAATCTAAATAATACACATTTTAGATTTAGCTTTATTGGTGGTATTAATATTATAAAGCACGTGATTTTTATGAAAATCATAATAGTTCATATGCTGCGCGCTGATTGGTTATAGGGTGTATTAGGGACTTATATTACCTCTAGATATATGCTTATAACTTAATGAATATTTGATAACAAATATAAAAATTATATATATAATTTTTAGCATGCTTTATTATTTCGATACATTTGTATATTCTTGAGAAGGTTTTTAGTTGAAATTTTTTTTCATAAATTTAAAAACGTAATAAAAAATCAGTTTATTGGATATATCAGCAATATTTTGAATAATTAGAAAATAAAAAAGTACTTTTTTAGACTATTTATATAATTATGAATATTTTATTCATTAAATATTTTTTGTAGGATTTATGGTTTCTGAGATACCGATAGTGTCCGTATTCGGTTACTGTCCCCTATTTATGTTATGACGTAATACGATGACGTAATATTGAATAAGAGAAAGTTAAGTTACAGTGTAGAATGTGACGAGTTCCAACATGACGGTCGTTAGCCATTAATTGCCTATATTTAACATGTAAATGTGGCTTCGAGATTAATAAGCACGCTGGTTTAACGTATGAATACGTTATATTAATACCCTTTTTATGGGGTTTGTTGTGGGCAACTGCCCTCTAATATTATTTTTTTCAACCACTTTTAAATTGTCCCTAACAACAAATCAGATTTTTCATAATCAATAATATCATAGATAGATTTATTTATTATAAATCAGTAGATGTATTTTATTAGGTATATCGTTTGACATTTATAATTGAAAACAAAATTATAATTTTGGAATTTACCCCCACACTTTCGAATAAAGATACTGCGTTATATATGCGGGCGACGAAACACTATTAAGGTCCGGCGAAACATAAGAATATTTAAATGGGGAAGATGGGAATTTTGTTTTTACCAAAATTATGATAAATTCTGAAATAAATAATAGAATGACTATATTTATTATATCATATTCATTAAATTTAGATCATATATAAATAGTAAATAATAGTATATAATAATTATAAGATGATGTGAATGTAATCTACAAAATACACATTTTAAAATAACAATATTTCTATTAATTAGCAGTAACTAAGTTTTACGTTATATGTCTTACTTAATATATATGAAGTGATATGTATGTTTAAGTTCTGATAGTTTCATATACATGTATTTAGTAGTTCAAAAGTTATGCAACTTTAAATATTCAAAATTAAGTGTACAAAAAAAAGAAAACTAATGTCATATTTAAAAAGTACTAATATTTTAATCTATCTTTTTAAAAGATTGTATTTACAAATGCTTATTTATGACACTAATCTAATTATGTAGTTTTATGTATAAGCCATATATCATTTTAAAGTTAATTTATTAAATTTACTTATTTTTATATAATATCACTTTTAATAAAAAATATTTATTTAAATACTCATATGTTTCACAACGGCACTAAACGATATCTAGGAGATAAAGTAGGCCCATATCATTTTTAAAAAAATATATATATAATTTATTTAATTTAATTAAAAAATTAATAACATATACACCTATATATATATATATATATATATATATATATATATATTGAACTGCCTGTGTGGCTCAGTGGCTAAGGCGTCAGACACTCAAGCAGTAGGACACGGGCTCGACCCTCGTCCGGACCATTAATTAATTTTATAAAATGGGTCTTAAAATATTATTTAGAAGTGATCTTATATAATTGTGTATAAATAAATGATCGGCTCTCGTTAAAACCATGGATGCCTTAACATGAGAGCGGCTTCGAATGGACATTAGAGCCATATATGGTTATAAGTGAAAACTTCATCTAAGTTCCTGGATGGGATGAAAGGTCTCCACCAAATAAAAATAACAATATATATCGAGTTGTATGTTTCAATTATATTATAATATTCAAAATAAAAATTATAAATATTGTAAACAAATTATAAAATTATCAATAAATTATAATTAACATAATTAAATCTATTTTAAATGTAAACTAAATGTATACTTTAGATAATTTGAACAAAATAAGTTGTTATACGTGCGATGAGAAGAATGAAAGTTGTACGAATACCGGGGTAATGAATCAAGAAATATGCTTGCTTCCTTTTCATTCTTGCTCGGTAGTAATATTCGCTATAATTATAAGATGATGATGTTGATGATAATGATGATGTTGATGATTATGATGATATTGATTATAATGATTACGATCTGATGATGATAATAATGTTGATGATATTGGTGAATATGTTAATAGGATAGCTGTGATGAAAACAATAACAATATTGATGATAATGATGATGATATTGATATTACTATTATAATTTAGATTATGAATGAGACGGATTAGATACTTATTATATTAGATACCTACTTATTATATTAGTTGTATATATTATATATTTAGGAATATGAGAATACATGGAGTTATCTTAGTATAAGTGGGAAACCAGAGTGAATGAATGATCAATTTGCATGTTTAATACATAAATTTACAAATATATATTATATAAATATAATATATATTATGTATTATAATTTTATTTAGTGAAATATTAGGTTTTAACAATATATATATATATATATATATTATTTAAATATATGAAATTTAATATTATTACTTACCGATTAATATTACAAATTATAACTCCTAATATAATCTATGTTTATACAAATAGATATCGAATGTAGGTAACAATGGCGGAAGTTATAGTTTTAAATATGGCTGCGAATATGATTGTAAAAACTCAACGAACTCTAACAAATTCGGCTGGAGAAAATGCTGCAATGAGTCATTATGTAACAAACCACCTCTACGTTATATGTATATATATATATATATATATATATATATATATATATATATATATATATATATATATATATATATATATATATAGTATACTATGAATCAATATCAATATTTTCAATGTTTCACTAAAATTTAAATAGTCAATTCGATTATCCATACTAAAATATCTGTCCTATAAACAATAAAATATTATTAATATAATATAATATAATATTAAATTCGTATGTCTTCAACACTTTAGTATACATATATATGATATAAATATCATTACTGATTATTCGTATTCATTGCTTGTAAATCATTAAATGCTAACATATAATAACATGTTAAAATGTATAAATTCATCCATGGGTTTAAATTGAACCATCTAAAAATTAAACATATATATGATATTATATATAATATTATATCGAATACAATGTTGAAAATAAAATGCTAGCATTCTATAACTTATTATTTATAGTTAAAAACATAACTATAGTTGTTAGACCTATAGGTGTTAGATTTATTAATCGTTTAAAACAATTAACTAATTCACGTACAAAAAAAAAATAAAAATAAAAACGTTGAATATAAAATCAATATTTTTTGAATTATTGTTATCTATAACATATTTGTTATCTACATTATAATTGTGATATACATTCATGAATAATGACGTAATACTTGCGATGGCATTGATTACGTCATTTATAACATATGTCCTTACTAATACAGCTGTGTTAGGTATACCTAATGTACAATAGTACTAGTACGTATACGATTATGTTAATTAAGTAAAATATTACTTATGTAATTAATAAAATAGTTAGGATATTAAAAAAATAGTATTAATATTTATTAATACTGGCTATGATAGATATAATAATTAAAACTCTATATATATAATGTATACTATAATGTATATATATATATATATATATATATATATATATGAATAATATAATAGTATGCTACCATTGCAATACGATTGAAAAAGACGATATAAATGTGTATAAATGCAATACTAACCAATTCAATATTATTACTTGTCCTGCCAATCAGAAATGTTACGTTAGTTACATTACATACACAGAAACATATATATTCTTGTTATATCTAGTAATAAACATGTATATTATATGTATATAATAATATAAGTATGTATATATACATATTATATATTGTTATTGTTATTGTTATTTTTATTTGGTGGAGTCCTTTCATCCCATCCAGGAACTTAGATGAAGCTTTCACTTATAACCATATATGGATCTAATGTCCCTTCGAAGCCGCTCTCATGTTAAGGCATCCATGGTTTTAACGAGAGCCGATCATTTATTTATACACAATTATATAAGATCACTTCTAAATAATATTTTAAGACCCATTTTATAAAATTAATTAATGGTCCGGACGAGGGTCGAACCCGTGTCCTACCGCCTTAGCCACTGAGCCACACAGGCAGTTAATATATATATATATACTTATATGATTATATGTATATATATATATATACTTATATGATTATATACATATAATATACATGTTTAATATTAGATATAACGATATATAAGCATCGGTCCCTCTCAACAACAGCTAAAGTTGGGTGCTAATATGCTAACATACACGAAAAGTGGTTGCACGGATGCCACGAATTGCGACTTCAACATTTTCAACTGTTGCCATGGAAACCTGTGTAACCACGCCTACAACGACACGGCCACGTGTCACGCGTGTAATGACCTTCACGAGCGACTAGACTTCCGGTGCGGCGCTCTGTCCGCCGATAACCTTCAGAAGGTCAGATGTAAGCTGCCAGAGTTCAAGTGTGGCGTTAGTACCTATAGGTAGTATTGCATGTGTTAGAAATCCTAACTTATTGATTACTGCCTATGTTTATTAATGTTTCAATGTGACTATTTTATATATTGTTATTATAAACCCCTGGAGAAACCCACTGGAGAGACCATTTATATATATTTATATATATATATATATATATATATATATATATATATATATATATATATATATTTAATAGAATGTTTTATATACAATTTAACGATATTAAATCGTTTCATTATTCGTATAAATTCGTATAAATTATAAATTATTATATATCGATACAATTCTAGGACATTATACATTTTTTAACATATATTTTTAAATACGTAATATAAAATACTTATACATTAATTTCAATAGTATACATACAATCACATATACACACACTATTAAATATATATATATTTATATTTATATATATATATATATATATATTATTATTGCAACCCAACTTCGGACTTCGGACTGATACATTTGGTTTTCGGACTCGGACTGATACCTGTCTAAAAAATCAGACTGATACTGATACACCTACAATTTTGTAAGAATCGGACTGATACTATTTTCATGTTGTGATACTAAATGTGAGCTCAAAAAATGAGTTAGAAAACATATATACAAATATTTTTTAAAAATATATTTTGTAATATTTTTTTATATTTTTTGTATTTTTTTTATATTTTTCCTCTAATTTTTGAAATATTATTTTAATATATAATATATAAATATTATATTTTTTATATTATTTTTAGAAAATTTTTGAAAAATATATTTTGTAATATATTTTGTAATATTATTTTAATATATAATATATAAATATTATATTTTTTATATTATTTTTAGAAAATTTTTGAAAAATATATTTTGTAATATTTTGACATATTTAGTGTATTTTAAAATTATTTTTCCACTAATTTTTGAAAAATAAAAATAATATTTGTCTACATTTGTTTGTATTTTAGATAAAATGTAATTAAATGTATATACTAGCAATGTAGAATCATGAATAGCTATACTTAATAAATAATAGATGGGCAAACAATCAAAAACTGAGCAATGCCGGTGTCGTATTGAGATGATACCAACTATCGATATGATACCAAATGAACTTTGACATTTCTATTATCGCCCATAGATTTTTAAATTCACATTTACAGTGTTATAATAGCATATTATAATATTGTATATTAAATAATTAGCATTGTATATAAACATTACCATGTTGGTAATGAAAAATGTATTTTAAACGATATAATCGAATTATTTCCTTTGGGGTTTATTTTAGGGTTTATTTATTTTCAAATTAAATTAAAAATTTTTGAAATAATTAATTTATTATGAATATATTGAAATAAACGAATTTTAATGTATTAACATTATACGTATTTATATTAATTCAATAGAGTAAATTATATTACATACGAATACAATAAATTAGTTCAATTCTGAATTCATAGTATATTAATAACTTTGAAACAATTTTTAAATGAATTTATTTAATGTTATTTAATTATAAATGTCCGAAACCTATAATTCTACTTATTTTTTAAGTATATGAATTCAGAATTGAACTAATTTATTGTATTCTCATGTAATATTATTCACTTTAATTAATTGATATAAGTACTTATGATTTTAATACATTAGTTTATTTTAATACATTAGTTTATTTCAAAATATCCATAAAAAATTAATTATTTCAAAAATTTTTAATTTAATTTGAAAATAAATAAACCCTAAAATAAACCCCAAATAAAATAAATACTATCACACAAAAATAATTCGATTATATCGTTTAAAATACATTTTTCATTACCAACATATTAATATTTATATACTATGCTAATTATTTAATATCCAATATTATAATATGCTATTATAACACTGTAAATGTGAATTTAAAAATAATTGGGCGATAATAGAAGGGTCAAAGTTCATTTGGTATTATATCGAGGGTTGGTATCATCTTAATACGACACCGGTGTCATATAATACTTCGTCCCCATCCTAAAAATCGTCCCCGATGTCACGTGACAACAAAATCGATGATATTTCACTAAATACACATACGATTCGCTTCAAATTTAAACCACATATATCTTGTATGTATATACACACATGTGGAAAAAATCAATGTCTAAGTATGCTTTAAAATAAAGTAATACTCAAATATATAAAGTAGAATGGAGATGAATTTAATAATACCAGATTAAACGATAATAAATTAATATTTTAAAATTCTGAATCGACAGAAGTTATTATTTTTCAATTTTAAGTATAATACTATAAGATCGTATTATAAAATTGTCTCTATATACCATTTTAATTAAAAAACATTATACGCATTTATATTCGTGAATATAAACCTTTACCAAAGGGCGTTGCCTATACTCTATTTATAACTTAATGCGGGTGTCGCGCGCTCAACACCCACATTAAATTCAAATTACAACTATTTCAATAATTAACTGAAAATGCGTATAATGTTTTTTAATTAAAATAGTACATAGAGACAATTTTAGAATACGATCTTATAGTATTAGACCTAGAATTAAAAAATAATAACTTCTGTCGATTCAGAATTTTAAAATATTAATTTATTATCGTTTAATCTGGTATTATTAAATTCATCTCCATTCTACTTTATATATTTGAGTATTACTTTATTTTAAAGCATACTTAGACATTGATTTTTTCCACATGTGTGTATATACATACTAGATATATGTGGTTTAAATTTGAAGCGAATCGTATGTGTATTTAGTGAAATATCATCGATTTTATTGTCACGTGTCAATCGGGGACGATTTTTAGGATGGGGGCGAAGTATTATATGACACCGGGTTGGGTACGACTAGTATTTACTATTTGAAGCTTTCGAAATGAATATATTTATTATTTGAAAACTTCGAATACATAATTTAACAAAAATAATACTATTTGAAACCTTCGAAGTGTATATAATACTATTCGAAAACCTCGAATGAGTGAAAAATCTGAAAATTTCCAACACTAGTACTGATACAATACTGATACTTAACACAAGTATTTATGATACTGATACGATACTGATACTTTTATTTTTTTTAATTGAACGATACTGATACAATGAAATGAGGGTCCGGTTGCAACACTAATATATACATATATATTATTGTTTGTTATTTATTTTACGTGCACTTACGAGGAGTATTATCACATTGTAACGGTGCATAATAATCTATACTTCATCATCATATGACTATATTTTAAAGAAATACTATATTTATATTAACGATAAGATTAACATGATAACAATGTCCGTCAGTTCATTAAGAAGCGGGTATATCACCAGGAGAACTTCCAGTACTACTTCGGTTGCGTGAAGGACATACACAACAGTTCATACCACGTGTCTTCCGTATGCGAAGGGGACCTGTGCAATAGTGTGGACTCATTTCCTGCATTGAGATGTCAGAAGTGCCCGAATTGTGAGATCATCGAGTGTCTTAGCACCGAGTTCTGCGGGGTTAGATAGATAGATAGATAGATATAGTTTATTGTTTAAAACAAACAAAATGACATAAAACAATAATAATAATAAAAAACAAATAACGAATATAAACGAATATATATAATGATTTATTAATTCCACGGATTTGATACGGAAATGTTCATCGTAATATATCAGTTGTTGATTATACATTAGTTAATATTACTTCTTTCCATACACTATGGCATGGTAATTGTCGCTACACACTAAACATTAATTATTACTACATATATGTACATTGTACATTATACAGTGAAAGCCTACATTGTTTAATGTACACTGTATAATGTACAATGTACAGTGTACAATAGACCTGTTCGTTCGAATCAATTTTCAATCCTTCATATAAAATATAATACATATCTATATTTTAGTATAATATGTATTAACAATTTTTATAAAAAAATAATTACCTTTGGTCATTTAAAGTTAGAAATATAAATTATTATTTTAAAATGTAATTGAATTAACACCATCTGATTTTCTTTGATGTTTACATTTAAAATAAAAATATTTAAAATTAATTATGTATTTGTATTATATTTAATGAATTAATATAATATATACCATTATTTATATTTATTATTAATATAATATCTATATTTCATTTTTATATCTACAAATTACTAATATTAATGTCTCCTAAAACCCGAGAAAATACACCATTTTACAAAGTATTTATTTCAAAATAACTCAAAAAAATAATTAATATTTTAAAATTAATATATATAATTATTCTTTACATACATTCGAGTGATCATATTGTATTGAATTGTGATATAAGTTAGATATAAATGTCCTTTATACAAATAAAATTAAAAAAATTAAAAAATATGTAAACATATTTTGTATTTCATATTTCAAATAAAAATCCAAAAAAATTTACATATGATGTTAATTTTTTTTTTTAAATAATTTTTAATTTTTTAATAATTAATTTGAATTGTATTATTATTATCTATAAATTATATATTTTAATTTTTAAAATTAAATTGTAATAATTTATTTATATAAAATAATACGATTTTTAGATATTTTTTTTTACTAAAATTATATTATAAAATTTGGGCATCTAGATTGTTATGAAAAATATTTTGTATTGTTAATACTACTTGTAATATATGTTTCTAGGATATATCCATAGTTGGCTTTAAAAAAATCATTCAATTTTATACAAATTGAATACAACTTATTTCTATATCTCCCCCATTTTAAATTTTATATTTATTCAATCTTAAAATAAAAAGGTCTCGTGACATAAAACTATTTAAGATATAGGTCTATAATTTTAAACATGTATTCATCATAGCATACATAATTGTCATATATGTGAAGGTTTATAAAATTACGAAAAAAAATGTAGTACGAACCGGTCTACTGTACAATGTACATTATACAATCAATCTTTAACTATTAGTACATGAACCTGGGTTACGAGCTGTAACTTACCACCAATAATAATATTCTTTAAACGGTGATAATTCGCATTGATAACTTATGTTCTCAATAGGCACTATAGGTAATAGGTTGTAATCGCTGTATATTACTTCCGATATGGGTTATGGGTATACTATTATATACTAGGATATTATATACTATAATATACTAGATTAAGTAAACAATTTGTTAATGGGATACAAATTACAGATTCATTGTACCATAGAAATAATGTATTTGGTATACAACTTGTTAATCGTTTACAATATAATACCACTAATGGTAATGGATCATAACCTGTATTTCATATTCGTCAAAGTGGTAATGGTTTTATTACATACATTACCTCATTAAAATATTGCCTAAAATCCTAATATGTTATATATACATGTTATATATGTGTACATGTATGGACAAGAGTTTGAACGAATATATAAAATTAACACGTTTAATTATAAATATAACAATATTACAATTATATATATAATAAAATTCGATAAGTGTCATAATACATATGAAATTAGATTAGAAAAAATACGAAAAATATTTGTAAAGAAATACTTACAGATTGTATTACTTATACACATGTATGTAGACTTAAATTATGTACATGCGATATTAATTAAATTGATTCGTTATACAATTATTTTATTGAATAATTCTCATTAATTTCACTCTTTTTTTAATCATACCCCTATGAAAATATTCAGAATCCAACTTATATCACGTCATCGCATATATATATATATATATATATATATATATATATATATATATAAATTAGTATTAAAGATATATAATATAAAGAACATTGTAATTAACGATACACCGCTCCACAGCATACCGGTCAGGGCGGAGGTTGCTTCACTAAACACGAATGCGAGAACGAGCCTACCCTTCGCTGTTGTAACTGGGACCGATGCAACGTTCCCACCGACACCGGCACCTTGACCATGTTAAACGGAGACGTCGTGGTATCCATGTACGCAGCCATGACCCTGGTTGCTATGGCAACTATCGCGTACAATATGAAGTGGGAGGAGTTACACCAAGAGATAGATATACCTATACCGGAGATCGCTCGGATGGAGACGTACGCTTTGAGCTCGCTGGGAATCTAGTGTAGATGAGGAGGAGAGCAAGTGGAGGAGATGGGCAGGAATATGAAGAAGGGAGAAAACGGAGCCCGATATGTAATTTTACGATGATACGTTGATCTCATTACGACAGTGATATGTGTTAATTTCGTGTCGATTTAACGAGGTGTCGATGTACTCGAAACCTCGTTAACTCGGTTCCATAGTTAAACCCAATAATAAATACGATAATATACAATAATACGCTAGTAATTTTATAACTTTTCTTTTTTGTACCTTACCTTATCTATATCACTCATCGCAATCGGTAGTTCCTCATTTGTGCACATCGTGTCCTCTCTTAGTTGGTCTAAATATGTTTTCATAGGCCTCGAGAGTTTAATCAGTGTTGTGGATTCCAGAGTAATACTTTACTCACTACTTCTACTCACTGTTTCTCCATTAGTGACCGTAGAATCTCAGTCGTTGTTCGTGTATTGTATCTATTATTCTTAGAATATTGCCGTACAACTTCTTATTTGTATCGTGGTCTATCATGATGTATTTAGTACAGAACGCAGCATGCGTGTATAGGTTCCATCAACTTTTTTCACTAATTTTTAAGTTAGAGTCCAAGTGATAGAGCCATATACAAGTACAGTCTCAACTGTAGTTCTCAACTGAAGTTTATTTGAGTTTGCTTGAAAAGTTGTATTTCAAGATGATGTTCAAGCTATTCAAGGCCTGCACTCACGGTTCTTACGTTTACGTCACGCTTAGTTGAACTACCTAGATACTTCTAGAACTCTTCTTAACATTTTATATCATGACCTGATAGGCTTTTCATGTTTATCTGGTTTTCGTGATTTAAACACATGTATTCCGTCTTGTCTTAGTTTATACTTGTTTATACTAGTACCAGATAAGGGAAAGAGAGATGATAGTATATTGAAGGAGCGACTGTGCGAGGCACTACGAGATGTAGGAGTGAGGGTTGAGGCTGAGAGGATAAAGAGGGAAGCGGGGGATATTACGTTTGGGGAATTTCTGAAACGAGTAAGGGCGTACAAGGGTAGAAGTAATGAGGCAAGCGTAAGAATGGTTAAGGTAGAGGAGGGAAGCGAGGAGTCTGAATGGCGCGAGGCTGATAAGGTTAAGATACTGGAGGCTAGGTTAGAGGAATTAACGTATCAGTTTGATAAATTTCGTACGTCGCAGAGAGAAATTCAAATACCCATTTCTACTCAGCCCGTACAGCGAAAACCGCAGAATGTGATGCGTTGCATGAGCTGTGACGGTTATGGGCACTGGGCCAGGGAGTATAGGGAGTTTAGGTGCCGAATGTGTAATGCTTTGGGCACAGCAAATGAGAGTGTTAGGGAAACGGAACGACCTCAGTGAAGCGCCATCAGCTGACTGAAGTTCGCAAAAAAGGGAAATCGAGTGATGGGAATATGAAGGTAACGAGCGTGAGATTAAAGGGAAAGTATCCTTTTAGGGGATTACGAGTGGGCGGTCTGTGGACGAAATGTCTGATAGACACCGGTGCAGAGGTATCCTGCATGTCTGAGAAATGTTATCAACTTCACTATACGGGGATGAAGGAGTTGGATGAGGAGTTGCGTTTGACATCGGTCGATGGTAGCGGAGTAGAGTACGTAGGATATGTAGAACTGGAGTTAGAGGTAGACGGTTGGATATGCCTAGCTGGATTCCTGGTATTAAAAGGAGAAGTGAAACCAGCAGTAGTTCTAGGAAGCAACATATTTAGACAGTTGGCAGAACGGGGGACAAACAAATGGCGGCGCGCGCGGTGGCGACATATAGCGGCGTTATATGACAAAACTGAAGGGGATATTCTTATAGCGGGAAAACTAAAGGTGCTAGTAGAAGGTAATTCAAAGATAATTGTAAGGGGAACTGTAAAGGCGGGTATAGGGACTGTATGTGTCCAGGGTCTGGATACAGATTCAACGATAATTTTGAGCGGCGCGGTTGTAGTAGAGCAGGATGGATGCGTTCCGATAGAGTTAGACAATTTAAGTAGGGAAGACGTATACATTAAGGGCGGATGCAAAATTGGTAATTCGCAGGCACGAGTGCAATGTGTAGAGGTTGTAGAGGACGCGAGTGGGAACCTAGAAAATATTTGGGAAAATATGGTTGTAGGGGATTTATCTGAAAACAAGGAGAAAGTATTTAGAGCGCTACTATGTGAGTTTTCTGATGTATTCAGCCAAAGCGAGCACGATGTTGGGTACTGCGATAAAATCCCACATCGTATAAATTTGGTTGATACCCATCCGGTAAATAGACCGCATAGACGGATTCCTGTAAACCAATGGGATGAGGTAAATTCGTACTTACAATCTCATCTAGCCTCTGTTATAATCCAGAAAAGTACATCTCCTTTTAGCGCACCATTAGTGTTAGTTCGAAAGAAAGCAGGCGATCTGAGAGTATGTTGTGACTTTAGGGACCTGAACCTAAAAAGGGTGAGAGATACTTTCCCATTACCACGAGTTGATGAAGCGCTGGAAGCTTTACGCGGCGCACGCTTATTCAGTTCGTTAGATCTGGCACACGGGTTTTTGCAATGTGCTCTGGTTGAAGAAGACCGTCACAAAACGGCTTTTAGCGCAGGGTCGCATGGATTGTATGAGTACACTCAAATGCCCATGGGACTAGTAAATGCCCCAGTGACTTTCGCGCGACTAATGCAGTCTTGTTTAGGCGAAAACAATTTAAAATCCTTAATTTTATATCTAGATGATATTCTCGAGTTCTCAGATTCATTCCAGCAAATGATAACTAGATTACGATGGACATTTAAACTGCGAAGTTGTGATTTGAAAATAAAACCGAAGAAATGTGTTTTATTTCAACAGAGAGTGACATTTTTGGGGCACGTAGTGTCAGCGAAGGGTATTGAGACAGATCCCGATAAGATCCCGCGCAGTAATCGACTGGGATACACTGACTTCTGTGAAGGAAGTAAGGTCATTTTTGGGTTTGACCGGATACTATCGGAAGTTCTTACCGAAGTATTCATCGATAGCTAGTTCGTTGACTAACTGGATGAGGTAAAGTTTGAGTGGACAGCAAGAATGTCAAGAGGCCTTCGAGAGCCTCAAAGTAAAACTCACCACAGCGCCTATTCTAGGATATCCGAACTAAGATATCCCGTTTATTTTAGAAACTGACGCTAGTTTAAAAGGGCTAGGAGCTGTGCTTTCGCAGAAAAACGAGGGTCTCAACTATGTAGTTGAGTATGCGAGTCAAAAATAAGCGGCGCGGAGTACAATGATTCGAACTATAGCTCGATGAAGTTAGAGTTATAACTCTAGAGTATACTTTCTCTGAAATGGGCAGTAACTCAAGCATTCAAACAGTATCTAGCCGGATCGGAGTGTCATATATACACTGATAATAACCCCATCGTTCATTTCCAATCATCAACTGCAGCGTTGACAGAAATGAGATTGATTGCGCAGTTAAGCGACTACCATTTAATAATGCATATCCGGTCAGGGAAACTGAATGCTAATGCCGATACACTAAGCAGACAGCATACGTATTTACCGGTAAATTTGAGAGCGCTAGGGGTAAAAGCAAGAATACCGGATATACCGGAAGACGGTATCTCATTAGGTGATAGTGAAATAGAAGCTTTACAAAGCGAGGACAGCGATCTAGCATGCGTAGCGATAGCGGTGCGGCAGCGTAGTAATATAGCAAGTAGTTGGATGAAGGCGGTGAAAACTGTATGGCGCGAGAGAGAGCGATTGGAGATAATATCAGGTGTGCTATATAGACGTAAAGAGAGAGGGGAAAGTTTCCAGAGACAACTAGTCATCCCAAAGTATCTACAAGCTTGTGTACTCTATGATCTACATGAAGGGCTAGGCCATCAAGGGATACAACGAACATGGTATCTGATCAGCGACAGATTCTATTGGGTAGGAATGTGGAAAGCGGTGTGTGCATATTGCAGATCATGTAAGCGATGTGGGTTAAATAAGGCGGCGCGTGCGAAACCCGAGATGGGAACATTGCGGGCACTGCGGCCATTAGAGATGATAGCAATAGACTTTACCACAGTAGAGAAAAGTGACAAGTGTATAGAAAATATACTGGTCATTACGGATGTTTTTACTAAATTCTCGCAGGCGATTCCGACTTGGAATCAGATAGCTAAGTGTGTAGCCACGGTTCTTAAGAACACCTGGTTTGGTCGATTCGGCTTACCACGCCGGATCCACAGTGATCAAGGTCGAAACTTCGAGTCGGCCATAATTCGAGAACTATGCGAAGAGCATAGTATCGTTAAATCACGAACTACTCCATATCATCCACAAGGAAACGGTATGGTAGAGCGGTTTAATCGAACCCAACATAATCTGTTACGGACATTAAGCGAAGAATAGAAGAAAGCGTGGCCAGACCATATAGCGACAGTATTGTATGCCTATAATTGTACCCCGCATGCGACTACGGGTTATTCGCTATACTATATGTTTTTGGCATAGAACCGATTCTACCAATTGATATGTTATTGAAGCGAAAGGAGGGCAAGGTAGTGCAATTAAGCAAGGTATGGAAAAGGGCGAACGAGAAGGAAAGCGAGCGGAAGCGATAACGGGTTAAGGCGGGATGTAGCATACTGAAAGAGTGATAGAAGGTCCATATCTCCCATCATCCGATCGGCCGGAACAAAATACAGGCTAGGTATAAACCGGATGCCTATAAGATAACTCATCAGTTATCGCCGCAAACGTACCAGATAATGCGTAGAGGGGTAACTAGAGTGGTTAATAGATCGAATGTTAGGCAGGACGACAATCTAATTGAACACCCCATATATGGTTATACCCAGTATTCCCCGTAGGAGTTCCCGAAACAACAAAGGGGTACCCCCAAACCGTTATGTTTTTACATAATAGCGAGGGTAATAGTGACCTTATTTAGATTGAGTATTTATGTTATATTCAGTATATAGGTTATATATATTATATTTATATATATATATATATATATATATATTATTATTATAAGTGTAATGGTTATATTTAAATATATTAAGATATATGAAGTGTTTAGTGTTTAGTGTGGGCACTAAAAACGTTGGCCTGGGAGAATGTTATGTAGTGTATATTAGTGTATATATGTGTGTGCGAATGAATAATCTTAAGATCAGCGCGCGGTAATAAATAAGCGGTATAAGTTTGGGTATGAATCGTATATAGGTACAATATTATATATCGTGCGGCGCGGATTATTCGGCGAGCTATTATAGGTTATATAATATCGATCAGGTTGTAACCTACGGCGCCATGAAGGATCGAACACCAATCAGCAAGAAACTACAAGAGACTACCAAATCTAATTGTATAGGCACGCCCCTAAAATATCGTGGGCGTGTCGAGCCGAAACTAATCTTGGAGTTTACCGTTTGTTCGTGGTGCGTACACGTCGACGACATTTGACTTTTAATAAAGGAATTAAACTTTGAATTATTTAAAGTAATTTGAGTTATAAAGTAGTGTATTACGTAGAGAGAGACAACACTACATATATATAATATCAAAATAAACTCTATATTTATCATAGAATGTATTATTTTATAACATTAATATTATTTATATTATACATATTTTCACATACAAAATCATTACATTATATATTATGCATGTATTTACAAATATTATTGAAAATTCTTTATAATCTAAAATATTAAATATTTCATATATTGTAATACGTTATATTATGTACTTGAACTAGTAATGCGTGACCACTATGGTTGTAATGCAGTACCTATATAAGCCGATGTATGTTTATATTTATAATATATAAACACATCATTTTTAAATTTTTAACTTAAGTAACACAAATGTACTTTTATAAATATATAGTTATTAGATAAACAACTAACTCTATAGAATATAATAACTATATATATATATATATATATATATATATATATATATATATATATATATATATATATATAATTATATAAATATATATATATATATAATTGTGGAATAAATATTGAAATAAATGCATTGATATATCAATATAATTGCATGTATTAAAATTAGTAAGTTTTTATATAAAGATACATTTTTATATAGAATAAACTCTTTCATCTACATATTTAATAACTATCAAATAACGTATATTCTAGTATTACTATTTACTCTCGATATTTCGTGCAAATGGGATGTCAGCCGAGTGTTACACTATTGTTACATCATAATTGATCTCACACGTC
Source organism: Osedax fenrisi (assembly GCA_964019155.1). NCBI lineage: Eukaryota > Metazoa > Annelida > Polychaeta > Sabellida > Siboglinidae > Osedax > Osedax fenrisi. The sequence continues at coordinate 37,574,450 of OZ025244.1, forward strand.
GGCACCGAATAGCGTAGAAGTCACGTGTCCTACATCGTAAGCCGCCGCGTATTTCCACCCCATCACGATACAGTGATATCGTCGTCATTAGGCCGGTACGACGCACGCATTCCGCCGCACGAGAGTATAGGCCGGGCGGGAGGGCGGGCTGCGTCGGGATTATCACCGAATCGGAATAGAGGGGTCGCTATTAGCGTCAGTGAAGAGAGTGGCAACTACCACGATTAAATTAACTTCTACGCGGACGGAGTTACTAGATCGCGACTCTAGTAAACTAGCTCGGCTGTAGGTCATCATTCAACGTCGTACTTGCGGTCAATAAGGTCTTGCCGCCGGACCACCCACGTTAACGAATACACACACATACACATACGCACACACGCATACGAGTACGCATACACTTACGGCGAATAATAGGACTGTGCCATCCGGTGCGGAGAACATGGTCACAGCGATGAACTCGTATTATCAGTACGATTACTACAGTACTAACGATATGGTAGGTACTATTACTAACTATAATAGTATACTAGTATACTATTTAAGTTTATAAGTGTAATGCTGATATTTAAACTACTAACTCAACATAGTCATATTTTCTAATAATTTACAATATTATTATATTTATATATATATATATATATATAATTACATTATTTATTTAATTTACATTTTTTTAATTAATATATTTGTCAGTGTATTAACTTCATTGCATAAGTAGTTTAAAATATATGTTTCTTTCTTATAAATCATATTATTTATTTTTAAATTGCTACATATTCTAATTATTAATAATATTATAATTTATTAATATTATTAATTTGATATATACATTATATTAACATTCTAATTTTATTCTAAAATAATGTACCTTAAATATATTTTGATATATTTATATACTTATAATTAAGAATGTATATTTATTTATCTACAAATGCAGGTCATTAAATAAATAAATATATGAAATGTATATATATAACAATAATTCGCTATATATGATTTAATAGTATATATATATATATTTATATATCTAGTATACCATGTATAATAAGTATTCATTATATTATATGAAATATAGTTTAATAATATGTATTATAATTCTCCGATATATACTATAACAACACGACGATCCGTTACGCTTCAGTGACTTCTACTTAAAGTGATACATACATAAGTGAGCGTGAACGCATTACTGGGTATACCCTTATGAACAAGTATGTGCTAATGATATATCAACTATTTGCAGACGTCGAGTTATACGTCGAAATGCAAGTATACTATAGTATATAATGCTATACTATAGTATATGAATATAATGCTATAGCATTATATTCAGATTATCGCTCTTCGGTCACTTGTAGTGATTATTATATAATACACACTGATAATAGAGATAACAGTGATAACAGTGCTAAGTTACCAATGGACACTATAGTGTTTCACTTAAATTACAATTGTAAAGTACTAAGATAGGCATGACAAGTAATAAAGTATTAAAGTAACAGCGAATAATGATAAGTTATAAGGTGCTGTTCTGGTTTGATATTGATACATTATCTGTAACCGAGTCTACAATAGTGAATGGGTGTCGATACATGAAGTTCGTTACGTATCATCTAGTAAGTAAACGTACTCAGTTACTAGTGTATTACTTAGTTACTTGGTTATGTAGCTTTTTACGTAAGTAGTTACTCGATTACTTACTTAGTTACATATTAACCTATAGGATGGGTATACTAAACTAACTACTTGCGTAGTTACTTATTTAATTACTTACTCTATTACTTTATTAATTACATACTTAGTACTTAACCATTTACTAACTCCATTACTTTTACGTAAGGCGTATATCGTCTATACATATCGCGTTAATATGCTATTCCTATATAGCATCACCGCATTTATTAAGGGTATACCCTATATTAAGGGTATACCCTATATTAGGGGTATACTATAGTAGGCGAATATGTATATAACTATGGCGGTGTTATGATAAGGATGAAGATACCATGTATTATACCACGTGACTCTAGTTAGTTTATTATTCAAACAATTGTTATTAATGATCAGATGATCTTCATTATATAAGTAGTATTTAATTAATAATTATATATATATATATGTGTAATATGTTTAAATGATATACAATTATATTAATGATGTATTAACTATAGTATAGTGCCATAGGCATTTGTATCATTACGAGGAGCATACCATCGGACTAACAAAAGGACACATAATACTTACCAATTTAACTATAGAGTAGCATATTTACTACGCCCGTTTATATATATATATATATATATATATATATATATATATATATAAATAGTGGTAACACTTATGGGATTTATGTATCAGCGGTACAACCAAAAAGCTGGTAAGCCAGAGGTCCCGAGTTTGACTCCAGGCAATTCTTGTTTTTCTCATATTATATATTATTAAGAACTTAATAATCAAAACATAAGAACAATAATTTAAAATTTGTATTGTATTATCCGGGCAGTTATTTATAAAATATATATATATATATATATATATATATAATTATAAGACTTCTTGAGGGGTCCATTTGTATCAGCTATTTGTTTTGTATTCAATATATATATATATATATATATAAATGACATATTATCAAATATAAAATGTTTGGCTTGCCCTATATTTAGTAAATATATAAAGTAAATGATTGGAATCAGCCGATATCCGGCCATACGAATAGGCCGATATTGGGGGACTGTATTCATCATTATATTATATTGATAGTTATAATGGTGTAGCGTAATGAAGCGTTGTTAATTATTAAGCATATAGGGCTATCTCTACGTAAGGGCGAATGTATATATTAGGATTCACGTGGATTCACGTGGATTCACGTGGGTTTACGTGGGCTTAACATAGGGATACTAGCTCGCCCTACAGTAGAACTGAACCCACATTCGACGTAGTAGTAGTAGTAGCAGCTATCTATAGATGATTTATTACAGCGATACAGGGCGATATAGGTAGGTATGATACGATGTGTGCAGCACGTGCGTAACTTACTATCAGTGGGTCATTAATCATTGCACGGGTTATTAGCCTAGTAATACTACTTATATATAGTATTGTATATAAATGTGTATATATATATAGGTTAATGGGAGTATAATTACACTCCATACCGATTTATATATAGTAGTATACTAATATATATATATATATATATATATATATATATATATTACCTATAGAATTCTAACGTTTCGGCGTGTATATAAATACATTAATATATTCTGTAAATAAATGTATATATATATATTCCGTGTGCGAGTTCTTCAATACCATATGGTTACGAACGAACGCATCTTGTCTATTCGATAATGTTTATGAAGTATCTTTCCGAAATAAATTATGTCATCTTGATTTGTTTGCTATGTTTTATTGCCTCAAACCCTTATATATATATATATATATATATATATATGCATAATGTATAATATTCACTAATATGCATGTATTTTAATAACAATTAGTGTATACGTTATAAATTAATCCATTAATAATGTTATATAATATCGAGTTTACAAACTACTGAAAACTAATACAGCATTGAATCTAGTTTATAACATATTTGTTATTAATAACAAATGCTTGGAATTGTGATTATGTTATATTTTGCATAATTATCGTCATGTATTGTTATATTTAATTAATTTTAAAGTACATCTTCCTCAGTATATATATATATATATATATATATATATATATATATATATATCGTATACAAATCCGATGCTATATAATTCAGTATACCGGATAGTAACTAACTATGAAAGCTCTATACAGCTATAGCTGTGGTCAATCCATAGAAGATATGCAAGACGACGTGGGAGTATACATTATAGTTAATAATATTAGTAACTATATTCGATATCTACTCCCAGAACATCTGCCATGTCTTCTATGGATTTACCATCGGCTGTCATCTTCATAGACGAATTAACGACTAGTAGAGTATACTGCAGTATAGTCCACAGAAATCCAGTCACTAGTCCAGTCCACTCCAGTCCAGTCACTAGTCCAGTCCACTCCAATCCAGTCACTGGTCCAGTCCAGTAGTATCGCAAGTTTACGTTTCGCAATGTTGAATGCGATATCATTTAATAAAGGCTATGAATGATATACAGATGTTAAGGGTGATCATAGAAAAATAGTTTTTTTGGACACATCGCATCGTATAGCTATTGAAATTCTAAGAATATATGTATACTTCAATATTTTTTGACTCATTTTTTACGATACGACATACTGTCAATCTTTTATTAGGTAATTTGTTACGATTTTTTACATGTACTGTTAAAATTCCAAGAAATTTCCAGGACATTTTTTTTTTAATTCTATTTTTTATATTTTCTATTCAATTATTATAAAATAAATAGTGTGTTAAAATTTGATAACAAATTATTCATTACAAAGGTTTCAAATACTTATTTTTTTATAATTTATTTTTTATAATGCAAAATTTGTATTAAACTACATGTTAAACTTCACGAGGCTGTCGTGAAGTTTAAATTAATAAAAATAAAATACAATTTGTGGGCTTCATTTTAATGGTATAGTTATTAAGAAAAACATAGTCCAATGTTAATCAGATAATTTTCAATTTTCTATGATCGCCTTTAACAGATGTAGGTGATAGTAACCTATAGTGATATCGTGGTATACGATGTGTATTAGGGGTGAGGGGGTAACGTTAATGATGTAACGGGTAACGCCCACTTTTCTATATAGATATATATATAATACAATAGTATAGTATTCAATATTCATATTAATTAATTAATGATAAGATATAAATCATGCAAATATAGTAATTCATCCAAAGTTAGTCATTCGTTAGAATTAAATGATCCACTTGTTTAAACTTTACTTCTGCTAACAGTCTTACGTTAAATGAATAACAAATGCACATATATACTGAATTGTTGATATTGTTTACATTGTATATATATATATATATTATGTAACTATTATTACAACTATAGGCGTGTGCATAATAACAATGATTGCGTAATACCGTTACATGTAATGCTAAACAATAGTTCGGTGACATGGAGATAACCCGCTCATATAGGCATATAGACATATTTAGACATGGACAAATTGACGAGTATGGTGATATTGATGTTGATGATGATTATGATGATGATAATGATGACGATGATGATGGTGATGATGTGGAGTAGGATACTACTATGGATTATGTTGATGAGGTTGGTTTTGATGGTTCGGATGATTATGATACCAAAGATAACGGTAATAATGATTATGATAGTAATAGTGATGTTGATGTTGATGTTGATGTTGATGTTGATGCTGAAGCTGGTGATAACGACGATAATAATGATGATAATGCAGTAATATATATATATATATATATATATATATATATATTTATGTATATATTAGTAAGTATATTCATATATTAGTGCTATTATACGTGCCATTATAGAATTTATCCGGGCATGTCGAGTGTATGGAATATATTTATACAGAGATTTATAATACAATTAATGCCAATCAATACGTATTTATATTATTATTATTATGTAAGCATATATAGCTATTCTACGTGTGTGGTTGTAATACATCTGTATCCCTTGCTTGGTGGATAACCTTATCATAATAGAGTATCACTTTATATTGGCGCAACTGTTCGCAAATAAGTTGTAAATAATAAGTATGTATATGGTATATATATATATATATATATATATATATATACCATATACTATATACTTTATATGTGTAAACGTACGTTAATATATTCTATATTTAGATTATACATATTTATATGACCGGTATTACATTTGGATAATATAATCACCAGTCGCCGTATTGTTGGATCAGATGTACTTACTACCTATATGTTCTCACTTAATAGGGATATCGGACCAGTTCCGATGTAGCTGGCTATTACACACTCTGGAAGTTAGCACGATATTTCAATAGTGTGTACATTGTTCAATTGTGTGTACACTGTACAATATACATATATCTAGGTGGGATGAAACGCATACACATACTTACACACACATATATATATATATATATATATATATATATATATATATATATATATGTGTGTGTGTGTGTGTGTGTATGTGTGTGTGAGTTATATATGGATATTTATATTTTTTTCATAGGACTATTTATATGTTTAAAATTTTAGTTTAATTTTAATTATATTTATAGATTTAATGTTGTGTGTATTCCTATATTATCTATTTTTTGGTAGAAAAATGTATAAGTTCGTTTATTCCTCATTCTATGAATATATTCCTACCTTGATATTATATATATATAAATATATATACATATATATTTATATATATATTCATTTATATATATATTATATTATATATTAGTATTCAATTTAATATTTTATAGTATAACTATAGTAATACCAAAGATTGTTCTAAGGAAAATGCTTCGAAAATTTTTTGGTAATACTGTAACTTATAATACTTATAAGAATACTACATACTATTATATACATGTACTTATCAATACGACAGTTCACAAATGAGTCATTTCCGGAACAAGATCAAAAGATGCAGATGTCCTACGAGGTTACAATGTAAACAACGTTAATCTATTGTAATTAACTGATCAGTATAACAATGTGTAGATTCTATTGTTCTATAGTTTATAAAGATTTATATTCATTACATTATTTTACATTAGTACTGGTTAATTAATTAAATTTGTAATATTATATATTAATACATTTGATATATATAAGTATATATATATATAGCATTGCATCATCGAATTGCTGTAACTGATAATGTAGCATACATTACGGAGTAAATAGGGGAAAATAGTACAAAATATACTAATATACTATTTAGTTATAGAATATAAATAAGTAAGTATAATAATATAAATATATATATATATATATATATATATATTAACATGTGTGTAATAAACTTACTTATTGTATATGAAAAAAACTACAACTTCAATATATATATATACACTAACAGGTGTATAATAATATCTAATTTCTACAAAAAATTACCATAAAAACCCCACGTAAAATTATAGACCTATGTTAACACATACTAATGCCTAATTATTATGTGTTAACTTTCACATGTCCCCCTTCTCATACGCATCACTATCGATTGCGTTATTCAAAGTATGCCAATAGAGTTCTCGTTATATAGTAAACTATTATTTCTCTATTTTAAGACATAATTAAATTATCAATTAATCAATATGAATTAGCGTATTAATGGAAGCATTACAAATATTATGTTATCAAAATTAAATTAAAGTAAACCACTATAATAATATAAATACTATTGTATACTATGCATTACTATAGTATATTATACAACAGTATATTGAATAACCATATATTACATTGCATTTATTTAGGTTTATTAGGTTATCCTAAATATATTCACTTGGTTTGAAATCTATCTTATTGTAATACACCTATAGTTGTATTACTATCCTAACGGAGATAGCGTGATATTATGAATAGAGGAAAGTGGACACCTAATACGGACACTTTAACAATAAATGGTATTAACATTTTAAAACTAATTATTTTTATTCAAAAATTACAATATATTAATATTATTTGATTATAGATATTATTGTGATTTTAATATTTTATTTAATCTTTTAATTCCATAGATAACGAGGGTGTCCGTATTCGGTACCCATGTTCAAATACGGACACCCTGTGTTATAATACGGACAGCCTATATACCACTAGATAAACTATATATAATTGATGAATCAATCAGATAAATTATAATTATATTATTTATAATTAATGCATTAATGCATAACATGTTATGAATAATTTATTCTAATTTAATAAGTTAATAATTTATTTATTTTTATTATTTTTTTAATTAATAATACAATTTAATATCTAAATAATAAAATTGTTAGATTTAGCTTTATTGGTGGTATTAATATTATAACGCACGTTGTGTTCACATGCTATGCGCTGATTGGTTATAGGGTGTATATATTAAGACATCTAAGATGTCCGTTTTAGGGATTTATATGACCTCTAGATATATGCTTATAATTTAATTAATATTTGATAACAAATATTACAATTATGTATATAATATTTAGAATGCTTTATTAATTATAATGTTATATTATATATCGATATATTTGTATATTGTTGTGATGGTTTTAAGTTGACATTTTATTTTTATAAATTAAAAACGTAATAAAAAAATCAGTTTATTGGATATATCAGCACTATTTTGAATAATTAAAAATTGTAAAAATACTTATTTAGTCTATTTATGAATGATTCATAATTATGAATGTTTCATTAATTACACATTTTTTTGTAGGATTTATTGTTTCTGAGATATCGAGAGTGTCCGTATTCGGTTACTTTCCCCTATATAAAATGTATTGTTATTCGCAAATCTCAACATCTTTGGTCCACTCTGAATCAGCTTTCTCGGTTATTGCTTCGTAAAGCTGGACCATACTGTCATGTGATATTCGTTTTACAACACCACTTTATTTGTTTAAACGTAAACTGTATGTCCATTTTAAATCATTATAATTTCTTCGTTCTATTTTGTTATTCGTTTTCTATTTATGTTTATTGTTGTTTTTTATTATCTAATGACACCTATAATCACCATATAGTAAAAACACATATTTATTTTTGAAGACATAATAAACTATACTTTATTATTATATTATATAGGTGAGATATACTTGCGATGTTAATCAGTGTAGTCATATTATCCATATTACGGACATGTTCCACACTTACATTATTAATTAGCCTCATTATTACTACGCACATAAATGAAATAATTAATTATTCTTTATAATTAATATATTATAATTATGATATAATTTATCTCAATAGGTATATCTATATATATAAATATATACCTATACCTACATATACCTCTACAAATATCTCGAGGGAAATCGAGTTTGCTCGGCTATGTATGTATTTACCTAATTAAATTACTTATGTATGTCGAATTAAACATTTAATGTGCTATTTTATATATGAGTAAATAGTCTCCATATATATATATATCTGGAGACTATTAGCTATATATTAGCTATATATTAGCTATATCATTATAGTGTAATTTGATGTACTACAAAAACGTCCCATATTCGACAATAGTTAGTTATTAAATGTTCTTTTGTTATTATCATCACTCAATGAATTTTAAATCAAACACAAGAACAACATATTACTATTTGCGTGGTATTTTATTGACCTCGTGGTTATTTATAATATTTACACGTCGTTGACCTCTTGACGATGTGTATACATTATATGATATATATATATTATTTAAAATTATATCAATAAATAAATCATATTATATTATTATATGTATAGATGTATTATCTGTTATATACAAAATATCATACAAAAATAAAACTCATTATATAATAAATGATTCTGATTTCAGTGGGTGTTCAATGAACACTGTTCGTTATATAATATATTGTACGAAAGTTATAAAAACTACGTTATAGGAAAATATGTCATCTATTCAGATGTCGAAAATAACACATTTATAGGTAGTTCTATTTAATCTGTACATTCATATATTATTATTATTATTGAATTGAATTGAATTGAATGAATATTTATTATGAATTTTTCAAGTTCGATTTAGTAATAATTAACAATATGTAGTGATAAATTCACAAAACGACAACAAAACGTAGATAGTACACATATAAAAATAACAATAGTAAATTAGAAACGTATCACATGTGCCGGTGATAAAAACAATTAATAATTAAAATTAATAATTTATAAAATTATATATATATACTTATATATATATATATATGTATAAATAAATATTAAGTTATAATTTTTTTAATATGATTTTTAAAGGTATATAAACTATTTGCTAATACAATATGTTCATCAAGACCATTCCAAATTTTAGCTATTCGATTATTTAGTAGATTTTTTGTTACATTTAGTTTACATGTATTCATACTAATTTGCAGAGAATGGCCTCTGGTATTGTAGTTGGTCTTTTTGATATTAATAATAGATGATGTATTCATTGATACCAATCCGTTAAATAGCTTATATACCATAACAAGATCAAATCTAGTTCTTCTGATTTCTAGAGAATCTAGATTTAGGTATATTAATCTTTCATTATAAGGTTTATAAGGTAAACCGCATCTCTCGATTAATCTTCTCGTAAAGAATTTGTGGACCTTCTCTAGTTTTATCTTCAGTCCTTTGAATGTCCTGGCATCTAATCCCGGATTCCAGACTGTCGACGCATATTCAAGGTGGGGTCTAGCATATGATATATATGCTTTTCTAATAGCTGGCATATTATTAGTAATGAAACAGCGAAATATACGATTGATAACACAATATGCACTTGTACAGCACACACCAATATATTCAGAGAAATGTAATGATGGATCAAATTTGATACCAAGATCACGATACGATCTACAGTTTACTATTGAAACATTATTTATAGTATACAATGGTTTATTAGTATTACCTAATGTAAGAGCAGCTGATTTTTTTGCAGCGTTTTCTAATTGCCAAGAATATTATTATTATTATTATTATTATTATTATTATTATTATTATTATTATTATTATTATTATTATTATTATTATTATTATTATTATTATTATTATTATTATTATTATTATTATTATTATTATTATTCTTATTATTCTTATTATTATTATTATTATTATTATTATTATTATTATTATTATTATTATTATTATTATTATTATTATTATTATTATTATTATTATTATTATTATTATTATTATTATTATTATTATTATTATTATTATTATTATTATTATTATTATTATTATTATTATTATTATTATTATTATTATTATTATTATTATTATTATTATTATTATTATTATTATTATTATTATTATTATTATTATTATTATTATTATTATTATTATTATTATCTGATAATGGAATATCTATCTATAAAAACAAATGTATGTATTTATTATTATGATTAATAATATTATTATAATATTTTAATTACATAATGTAATACAATGATAATATTAATAATAATTGAATCATCAAAAATTAAAGAATATATTTGCAATTGTGACTTATAATATGTGAATATGTTTATTATCTAATATATTAAATAATATAAATATATAGACTATTGCGCAAGTGTTATATCATTATGATATGATTGAGATCATATCAATTCATTGACTATTATACGTTCAATGAATAAATTAATTCATATGAGTATATTGTATTTATATAAATATATATATTTATATATATATATATATATATTGCATCTATACATATTTAAAGCAATATTATGTAATCTACTAAAACATCTTATACGTAGCAGATGATGCATTATGAAATCTATTTATAGATTATTTAAAGTTATAGATTTTGTAAAATAAACTCAAAGAGTGCATGATATAAGACATATAGCTATCGACTGTTTAATAATAACAATTAAAAGTAGATACACTATATTATCGATAGTGTTTCTATTTACTACTATATAATTAAAGCTTATTCAGATCAATATATCATATTATAACTATTCGACTATATTATATTTAGTCTATATGTCTATATTCCTATAGATAGGCTTACTGGCATACCATGATATATCATGATAATTATTGATAACACTTTTCTTTACAGATAACATATTGATTAAATTTACACGAGACTTGTAAATTATCATGTAATAATATATTAATTTACACAAAATATGAAATATATAATTATATTATTATATATGCCTGTGTGGCTCATTGGCTAAGGCGTCAGACACATAAGCAGTAGGACATGGGTTTGAGCCTCGTCCGGACTAAAATAGTAATCTTAAAATATTATTTAGAAGTGATATATAAGTGTTATATATAATTGTGTATAACTAAATGATCGGCTCTCGTTAAAACCATGGATGCCTTAACATGAGAGCGGCTTCGAAGGGACATTAGAGCCATATATGGTTATAAGTGAACACTTCATCTAAGTCCCTGGATGGGATGAAAGGACTCCACCAAATAAAAATAACAATAATAATAACAATATATATATATTATATATTTGTATTTTATTTATCCGTTCCCATGGTTACGATATAAGTGTTAATACTTGATGAGATAATTGCACGCACTTAAACGGTGTATAAATTATATATATATATATATATATATATATAAATATATATATATATATATATATATATATATATATATATATATATATATATATATATATGATGATCATATAATAGAGATATATAAGAATATTTAATGAAATATCACGTGATTCTTTTTTATGCAGATATCAATAACTTGTCATACTTATTAGTTCATAATGTTATATAATGTGTTTAATTTTTAATATAGATGTACATTAAAATATACTTTATATTACCAGCAGTGGTAATAGAATAATTTATTTAAAAAATATAAAATATTTGTATTAATTGAAATATATATATTTTAATTATACTCTAATTGTTGTAGTTATATTTGGTATACTTTCTAATTTTTAAAGTCTAAAACATACGTTATAATATATATATATATATATATATATATATATATATATATATAGGGTATATATATAGTATAATATATAAGGATGGGCAGGATCGCGATTCCGGATCGGGATCAGGATAGGGTACGCAAGCGAGGATCTAAAAATGATCGAATAACGAATGGAGGATCGGGATCGGGATCGGAAAATGATAGGGATCGGCGATACTGATCCTGACCCATAAAAAAAGGATCGGTGCCCATCATTGCATATACGATACTCTGATATTATTATATTAATTTATAATAATATTAACAACATTTTAGTATTGTATTATTACATTGATATGATATTGTATTGCATTATTTTGTAATGTTTTCCAATGTATTGCAAGACTAGGTTAAACCTAAGTAGTATTTAATAATAATTGTTATTTTTACAATAATATAATTATATTCTGGTAATCATTAATGTATTCAATTTAAATCATATAAGTATACCACAGACTTTGACTCAACGTACAATGTAGGTGTTTATCACAACCTACGTGATAAAGTACAATGATCGGGATCGGGAAAGGATCGGGTAACGAAGTGAGGATCGGGATCGGAAAAGGAACGTATAAGAGAATAATAGAAGATCGGGATCGCCGATCCAGGAAAAAAAGATCGGTGCCCATCATTGAATATATATATATATATATATATATATATATATATATATATATAACATATATATATTATATATATATAGTTGTACCTACACATAATATATGATATAATTCACTAGTCAGATATATCTAGAAATCACCCTTTAGTGCAAAGATTACGAGAAGTGAAGTATAGGCACGTGACCCGCGGGTGTTCCGCTCGTCGCTTATTCAATATCGCCCACGCGTAGCCACGTGGTATTCTCGCTGATATAATTAACCAGCATATCTCGCGATCAACCGATGGTGTATCGATGGGAAATACTATATTATATGTATAATAATAACAGTAACTTATATAATTATAGAAATTATCTAGTTATTATTTTCGAACATTTAAATGTTATTACAATTAAAAGTATAAATTATATTAAAAGATTAAATTATTAAAAGTAATTATTTAATTTACTTAACATCACCGTGAGTTATCTAAATACAAATAATCGAAATAATAATAATTATTATTAGGTATTGTAATTTTGTTGTTAATAATAAATAAATATAAATACAAATATTACGTATTTTATTAATTATAAGGGCACATAAATGATATTTTATAATCTATTCGTTCGTTATCGCCCAAATATATCCTAACAAAGCTAACATGGTATGCCGATACTATGAATACAATCACTATACGCGCATCCATCATAGCGCTAGAGATAAAGGTTCTCTCTAGCTCTATGGCATGCATGCGTGCAATAGTGTGCGGCGCACGACGTGTGAGTTACACGCACCTATAGATAAGTATACTTATCTGTGTGTATTGATGTATATGTATATGTGTGTATATGCGTATGTGTGTATGTGTGCATGTGTATGAATCGGTGTTTGTGTTTGTATTTATGTGTGTATGTGTATGTGTATGTGTATGTGTATGTGTGTGTGTGTGTGTGTGTGTGTGTGTGTGTGTGTGTGTGTGTGTGAATGTATGTATATGTGTATATATGTGTAATATAAATTATTTACAAATATCCAAATTGTAAATAAATATTTCGGAAGTGATATAAAAGTTATAGCGTAATAATAATAAGAATTAATTGTTTGGAAATATCTTAGTGTATATTAAAGTGCATTTCATAAAGTTAGTTATACCTAGTGATGTAAATGATGCTCAAATCTAAAGCATGATGCAGTCTCAGTCTCAGTTACCTACAGTCTCAACTCGGCTCGGGCTCGTTTTGTTAGAGTCTCGGCTCGGGCTCGCTTGGCTAGAGTCTCCGCTCGGCTCGGGCTAGTTTTTTTTCCGAAAATGAAAGTCTCGGCTCGGCATCAATAACCAAGAGTCTCGGCTAGGCATCAAAAAGCTCGGTATTATTAGACAAAAATATTAGACGAAATTTATATTATTATTCACTGAATCGCGAAGTTGGCGCAGATTAATTTTTTTAAATTCATGTAAATGTGAAATATATAAAAATTAGTATTAAGATCTAATTTCAAAAAAGCATCATTTCGACTCATTAGTTTTTTGTAAAAGTCTTAACTCGGCTCGGGCTCGTTTGGTTAGAGTATCGGTTCGGCTCGGGCTCATTTAGCTAGAGTCTCGGCTCGGCCTGGGCTCGTTTTTTTGTATGTACCTAATGGATATTATATATGATAATTTTATTGGATTATAATGGAAGGGGATAGTTTATATTCCATCTAATTTACGATGAGTAACTGCATTTTTTCGTTTCGTATTCAATTCAATGGGTTGATGTAGTTTAAAAGTTTAAAAAAATCTTATGACAACATCGTGAAGACTTTCGGTGTACACGCGCGCGTGGCAAGGGAATTGGTATTACTTACAAGTAGAGTATTTGTTTTAATTTGTAGGTATTATTTTGTAGGTACTATTTTGTATCGTAAATGATATACCCTATAGTGTAAATTGTAAAATTGTGTGTTAGCGTGAGTATGCGTGTGTATAGGTGTGTATGTGTGGGTGTGTGTGTGTGGGTGTGTGTGATGAACGAGACTTGGGTCAGGTTATATCTAGAGGCTAGGTTCAAGCCTAGGGAATAGGTCATTTAATTACAATTTCTAAAAAGCATAGTTTTTAGATTGTTTTTAGATATCGCAATATGTCTTTATTGGAATCACCGATATACATAATACATGTTATATATATCACCGAAATGTACGTTATCAAGGTCGTTGTATAATGTAATTGTATAATAACAATGTACAATGTACATCCTCGACTGTAATTCATAACGATAGATTTATTCGTCTGCTGTTTCTTTATTTTAATTGATATTGTCACATGTTCGGTCACTACTGCTACGGTTCCGGTTCAATAATACTAGAATTATAAGTCCTACAGGATACGAAGACTTATCGTGTGATATCGATTGAATGCGCATGTTCAATAATTCACGCGATTCAATGATTTTCTCATCAACGCCATAAATTTCATTAAACTTTCTAATTCATAATATTCACAATTATCAATTTCGCTTCGTATACGTATATATATATATATATATATATATATCTATATATATATATATATATATATATATATATATATATATATATATCTATATATATATATATATATATATGGATAAAATAAAGCTATTTCTATGTTTTATATCATATTCGATGTATTATTAAATTCATATTAGGATCGCGTAATATTAATTATTACTGTTATCACAGTATAAAGTACATTATAATTATAATTAGAAGGGCTAAATAAATGTTCAGGCACATATGTCCATAGTACTCTGATATAACCGATGTATTAGTACTGTCACGCGAGATGGCCTGGGTTCGACTCCCCGCAGAGTCATAATTCTAATTGCGAATTTATATATTAATAATAATTATATATTATAGCATTTATATATATATATATATATATATAACATAAATTAAATATTTCACGTATATCGACAATGGTAGTAGTGTTGACATGTTAAAATATATGAGAACACATACGACGTTATTTATAAATATCATATATATATATATATATGCAAATATAGCATATGCTTCCATATCTTACTTAACTTTAGTACACGGGTACAAATGTACTTAGTACGTAGTTATCCTACGCACTGTAATGAAGTATAATACATCTATGAACTCGCTAACTATGATCAAGTGAAGGTATTAGTATATATATATATATATATATATATATATATAATTATTTACATGTAAGTGCACTTATATCTACTTTACATTTGGAATACAATTAACACAAATAACTAAATAAATATATATATATATATAGTTATGTATAAATTTAATTAAAGTAACTTTCTATTTATAATATTATATAATCTACCGATTTCATAATATGATATATAAATCAATAATATATATATATATATATCTATATATATATATATATATATATATATATATATATATATATATATATATATATATATATATATATATATGTGTGTGTATGCCTGTATGTTACTTGACGTAAATATACTAACATAAAAGTAATTGATTAATTCATATGGGGTATATTGTTGTTGTAATACTACGTAATGTTCTA
>OZ025244.1:37596238-37603738 GCA_964019155.1 Osedax fenrisi
TATTAAGAAACTAGTGATACGAGTTAACGATGCAGCTATAGCTATGACACACCCACCTATGGGTTATTGCGGTGACAGGTGCTGCGGTAATGGTGGACGGTATTACGTGATCATAGGCTATACGATATCGCACACGTATGTAGTCTATGTGGATATCTCTATAGGCCATACACGGCAACAAGTTACTTCGATAATGTTTCCGATTATCCAATTAATTTGCTGTAATTTAGTTCACGTAAACTCACAAACCTGCACTTATAATATGTTGTAAATATGTGTGTGAATTTATTTATATATATATATATATATATATATATATTAATTGTCTGTATACAGGAGAATATGTATACTGAATAATATAATATATATCATATTTCACGAGCTAAAGCTGCATCGTTAGAGTAGTGACATTAGTACTAGCACTAGTGGTGGTATTAGTAATAGCACTACTACAGTGTAATGGTGCAGTGAACGCCGTGCATACACAGTAGCCTACTTGCTCTCTCGCTTTATCTCGCTTTCTCTCGCGCCGTCTAGCGATTACGTCACGTGAGAGCTATTACGTAATGTGGAGATATTCGTCATTGTTACGCCACGTAATCCTATTTGTTGCGTCACCCATTGTAGCATGTCATGCAGGACATTACACGGATTCCCGTATGCATATATATATATATATATATATATATATATAGTTATATATATATATAGTTATATATATATATATATAGTTATATATATATATATATAGTTGTATATATAGAGTATTTATAAAGTAACGTAAGTTCATTAATCATTAATGTAACCATTTAATTATAAACATTCGTTATATTTTTAAATTCTCACAAGTGTTATATATAAAAAATGTTATACTATTTAATAGTGTATACAGAAAATATATATAAATTAATTAAATTTTCAACAAAAAAGTCGTAATTCTTCTTGAAATAATAATGACTCATAATGCAGCGTTATGTATTGGGAATAGAGTTCAATAATAATATATAGGTATATAGACAAATATTATGAGTTATATAAAATATGATGATGAATTATTAAATAAATATCACCGAGCTAGTATTATTTTAATATTATATAATTTACTAGATAGGTGGTAATACAAATATTATTATATATATATATGTATCATTATATCTGAAGTTTATATATTAAAATATATAAATATATAAATATGTATATATATATATAATTATATTGAAATGTTATGTAACACCCGAACACAATAAAACACGTAAAACAAAGTAAACCTATAGGTATATATCAGAATAAGTTATTAAAATAGAGTATAGTGTACATATTAGTGATCTAAATGAGTCAATATGTCCTGCTTCGAAACAACTGAAAATCAAAAATGTATGTTTCGAAACATCTGAAACATCCTAAATTGTCTCTCCGAAAAACATCAAAAAATATGTTCCATAAAATATAAAAGCCAATTATTCAAATTCGATTCATCGTATTAGATTGTCGAATTTGCTTATAGGATTATATTTTTGAAATTCACTACGAACTAGATTTTCATACTTGATTCGATTTGTCGTACTTGATTTCAAAATTAGATTGTCCTTGTATACTTGATTGTCATAATAGATTAGATTTTATTTCTTTCCTGTCGAATTAAATGAGCGTACTTGATTTTCTTCGTATTTGTTTATCTGATTAGATTTTCTTACTTGATTGCAAATTAGATTTTCATATTCGATTCGATTCGTACCGATTTTTAAAATTTATTGTAAAATTAGACTGTCGTATCATACATGATTTTCAAACTAGTTTATCTGATTACATTGTTGAACATATGTGTGACTCTAGATTTTTATTTATAATAATATCAATTGTAATCAATTTTATTTTTAAATTAAATAAGATATTTTTTTAATTACAATATTATAATAATATCCATTACATTTTAATTTTAAATATTTATTTAAAAAGTAATTTTTATAACTAATATATCATTATAAACGAAATTACATTGATTAGTATATACAAAAGTTATACATATAAGAGATTGTTTAGTTGCCCTCTTCTATAATAATAATTTTTGCATCCATTTGATACATTTTTTTAAAATTTAAATAAAATTTATTTAAATTTTTGTTAATTTACATTTTTTTTTTTTAATATTTAAAATGTCAAAGATAATAAACTCGACCGGGTCGGCTCGAATAACTCGGCTCGTTTTAGATAACTAATACATATACAATATAATATATACTCTTATATACACTGTAATACAAACTGTAATACAGTACACGAGGACATAGCCCGTGTAACACATGTAGCCCGATAACACATTCTAGAGCACACATGTGAACATCATGCATCCTGTAACACATATATATATATATATATATATATATATATATATATGTATACACACGCACGCAGTATGACTATGTGTATACGTGTATACACTTTATAGTATATACAACATTCAAGAATATATATATATATATATATATATACGATTGCATTGTGCAATATATACATCTGACACACTAACATATCGGAGAAGTATACGATATCAAGGTCACAAATGTATGTGCTTACTATAAATAAATTACTAGTTTAAAGGAAGCTACATTTCGATACTATTAATAATGTAATAACGTATTATTACCACGATTAGTATGTATTACATAATATAACAATGATGTCATGTAACGTGGGATATCTGTACACATGGCTCGCAAGCTAGCAATAACATTAGTACATTGTGTTTAATGAAATAGTGATGTTAAATAAACGATGTACAATGACATTGCACATGTCACACCTTTCATCGTGTATAATTTCAACTGTCTATTTTAATGTATCATAGTATATTATATAATAGTCTATTATACCATATTATATTATATCACATACTATTATATCATAGTCTATTATATCATAGACCATTATATCATAGTCAAGATAGATTTCAACACGTGGTAATGTGATCCACCACGTGATAAGAATAACACTGATGATTAATGCACATTCCATTTTACGAGATTAGGTGTTAAATTGGCTCGCTAATTGTGACAACTATTAAATATAACATTTAATATATATCAATTAGCTATACATCCTTCAACAACATTAAGTTAAATCATAGCTGGTACTGAATTGTTGAAATAATGGATAAGCAATACAAACGAATAATATATTGTATATATATATATATATATATACATATATGCATATATGCATATACAACAATGAATTCATTAATATATAAATGTACGTACTAATATAACACAATTGAACTATACTATCTATGTTACTAGAATATTACGCAACACGCCGTCATATTAGATGTTTACCTTACAGTTGTTATTTCAGGCATTCACTATTGTGTTATGTAATGCAGATCTTATATTCGTGGAGTCGGAGAGGGTGGCGAAGCGGACACGATTAGAGGGTTGCACGTGTGCACACACACAAACACACATACACGCACACACACACACACACATATATATATATATATATATATATATATATATATATTACGTCACAGTATGCATGTGGAATATCTACAAACTGATCTATTACGTCATAGCGCACCTACGTTTAAATCTAAAGCCGATGCCAAAATGCGAATATTCGTCCTCAAAACAGCATTCGCGAATGTCCGCACCACGCGAATATATTCGCTATTTAAAACCGTGCGAATATTCGAAAGTGGCATGAGATTAATATCAACCCAACTCGTTAATCCAATCCGAGTTTATGTATAGTATAGTAGGTATTTATATATAAATATATGTAAATATATATATAAATATTCTTTAGGCAATATTTTCTTGATACACTATTATTGAGCCTCGATATTCTAGTAACCCAAGTTAAATCAATAACTATGTTAACTATAGGTATACTATAGTATACCATATATGGTATATCCTAATCTAGTCTAAAAGTAAAATTGCCCATAATAATTAGGCTATACCAATATACTTAATATTAATATTCTATATATATATATATATATATATATATATATGATCAATTGGTCAATACAGAACTAGAATATGTAATAGTGAGCGTAGTAATGGGCGTATTATTGGAAATAGTTGTGGGCATATTTAGATTATACAATTAGCAAGGACAAGTTCTTGCAATTAGCATCAAGTGAGATCCAAAGATCGCGTATAGATACAAATAATTATACAACAATATACCTGTATATATATATATTTATTATTATAATATATATATATATATATATTTTGATGGAGTGTTTACCTGAGGGTATGTTTGTATACTCATAAAAGTAATATCATAATGTACGTGTATTTATTTATAATATCGGTTATGATAATGACTATATACGTAAGTATCTGTATGCGGGTATTAATGTGCTATTTTATTTATTATTTATATAATACGGTTATAAATAATAATAAATATATGTATGTAATACATACTATGTATATATTAGTTTTTATACGTGAATATATATTATTTAAATATATATATATATATGCATATTACTATTTTTTATTTTATTAATTAATTAAATAATACATATAAATATATATATATATATATATATATATATATATATATATATATATATATATATATATAGTTATATATATACTTCCGATATAAAGTCCATATTGAATTCAAATAATATTAACGATCACACTTATACCGATAATATATATCTTATCATATACAATTATACATATCAACTGATTCAATAAGCTATCAGAACTATTATTGAATTCAATAAATTAACTATAGTTAAATCTAGTTCAGAATACCGAACGTGAACAATGAATACAAACTGGTATATATGCCTTATAAGATGCAATACTCAATATAATGAATACTAAACAATAACATGTCATCAAAATAAAACAATACACTAACATTAATAGGATAACGTCTGACTATTATTTGAATACATATTGTATTGGTCATTAGGGATGTATCCCATAGTGCATATATACCTTGCTTGTATACATGCAAGGTATACTTGGTATACATGGTATACATGGTATACCACTGCCCACTTGCTAAGTATCTGATGACCTAGTCCGCCGATACACATATGTATATCGGCGGATTAGGTCATCAGATATATATATAGGGGCACACTTTAAACAATAAGTCAATATCAATGAAGGTAATACTATTTGTAGGATTATTATATCTCAGATTCGCATAATCATATGTGTATATATTAAAATATACAATAATAATATACATATTTAGTGTCAATTACAGTGTTTCTAAATGTAGTCATGACCTAAGCATCGACCTGACATACATAATGTATATAACGTACATATGTCATCGGTATAATATCGACGACATATGCATATGTCGCCATGGCGAATATATTTAACATGACTTGATATCTATAGAATATTTCATTTATTCAATTATAAAACAATGATATTATTAACGGCGATGACATCATAACGATGACGACGGTTCTATTTATAGACTTTGTTACTACCACGTGACAATATAAGTAATGCTATTACTCAGGCGTATACAATAGTAATAATATATCACGTGATAATATGATTATCTCGTATAGAAGGATTCCTGGAAATACCGATTAAGATAGATGCATAGAGAGAGGGGTGATAATAAGAGAGAGAGAGAGTGAGAGAGAATAAGAGAGAGAGCGTGAGAGAGTGAGATACTATGATAGAGAGATAGAGAGCGTGAGAGAGTGAGATAATATGATAGAGAGAGAGAGAGAGAGAGAGAGAGAGAAAGAGAGATAGAGAGAGAGAATAAGAGAGAGAGAGATAGAGAGAGAGAGAGAGGGAGAGAGAGATAGAGAGAGAGTGAGGGAGTGAGAGAGAATAAGATAGAGAGAGTAAGTCACGTGCCCTAGCCTACGTAACCACGTGACATAAATATCATTTAGGGTAATCACGTGATCTAACGCGTACAGATCACGTTTCAATATACACCGAATACATAGTATCCGTATACGTAGTATAAGTATACATGGTCGGTATAAGTGGATGTACAAGCTATGCTCGGTAGATGCAGACTCGGTATAGTCACGTGCTAGGCGAGGACATCAGTATGCTGTACTTAATAGGCCTCTAGGACATAAACGAGAAAGAGAAAGATACCTCGATATATGGCGACGGCTCCAGGGAATCTATCGTAAACGTTATGTGCCGGTCACATGACATACATAGTAGCACTAACGACGGAGGCGACTTCCGGTATAGGGGTCACGTGATAACGAAGGAGTCGGTCACGACTCTATAGGATAGATCTATAGATGTATTATAATATAAATCATTCCGTATACACATATGTACAGGTATGTATGCGAGTGTGCACTTACGTGGCAATACGTGTATGTGTATATGTGATTTGTATTATTTTCATTAGAGATACTCAACTATATCATACAAAACATATATTATATAAATTTATGTTTAATTGTGTTTTGTTATTTACTTATTATCTACGAAAACAATATACTAAAATGTTCATTACATTATTATTTTTAATATCTATAATTATGTGAACTCTATCTTATTTAATATATTCATTACGATCTACTCTGGTTAAACAATAATTATGTTAGGTAACCTTGGAATAAGTAGTGGTCAATGTATGATACGTATATCATAGGTACCATCACTAGATGACGGGGAGTTTAAGCTTATACATGATTATAATCACTAACAACTTTATTTTATTTAAATCCTTTTATTTATCTATCATTATATAAAATATATATGTTATTAATATATTTATATATATATATATATATATATAATTATACTTATATTATACTTTGCAAGCTGCATGCAACGCCGATATGATAACCAAGTAACCAGTGAATCATAATAGCATTACAACATTACTTTATAACCGTATTGTTTTCAAAGATAAGAAGTAATCGAGTTGGTTCGAATGAATTTTCAAAATATATATGTATATGTTTCGATCATTTATAAGTAAATATATTATATTTATTATATTAATGTACATAATTTAATATATTAATATATAGATATATATATATATATATATATGTAATTAATATATACATATTAATATCATTTAATCTCTGTTAAAAATGCATCACTCTTGTAATATATGTACATAAGTATTGTTATTATTATGCGCACTACTATAATTTCTATTATTATGAATGTGTATATTCGATATTAATATTATTATATTACACTATAATTATTATATTTTCTTATTTCATTATTATTATATTATAAATATTTGATATTCAAAATAATAACAATTATTGTAAGGATATTATTAATGTAAGATATGTATAATTTATGAATATATTTCCTTCTATTAAATATATTCAATTAAATATTCAGGAAATAAATATGCATTCATTCATTGGTAAATGGAAAATAGTGCATAATATATGAGTATATATTATATTATTAAATGTGAGAAACAACCTACATTTATAACAGGTTCGATATCTCGATAAGCTTTTAGCTTCTTAATCTTTATTGTGGTTTA
>OZ025244.1:37608738-37676238 GCA_964019155.1 Osedax fenrisi
ACTATAGTATATATAGAGATATACTATATCTATAGATAGAGGCCTAGCTAATTATCATATATACCCATACTTAGATAATGTTCTATCGATTTAATATTAATACATATGTATAACTTAAATATACCAATTTAATGTATTACTTCATTTTATTGAAAATATAATGTATTTAATATACAAAAGACTTATTATACAATTAATAATAAACATAATAGTATGTGTAGTATATACATTATTGCATATATCAATACATTCTATCTTACTATTATTTCAAATAATATATTATTGACTATAGTCTATATATAGTCTATATAAGTCTATAAATTATAGACTATATATATATTAACTATATATATTTAATATAAGTTTACTGCATTATAATCAATGTTATCATACACAATTTGCAATTACTGTAGCTTAAATAGGTATAGTTATAACACCTTAATAATTTTGATAATTTGATGAACTGAGATGATTTACTATTGAGTTATTATTATATGTAATCTATTAATATATAACGTACTTACGTCTTATTGTTTATGTATCGATCTGTTAATTATTACTAGTTGTAATTATTCATTTATCAGTTGATACATTGATCTATAGATCCTTATGGATAATATGTTATAATAATTATAATATGTTATTAAATGAAATATATGTATTTTATAAATAATGTATTATGCCCTATAGAATAAGTATGGCAATAGTATTGTTATTGTTATTGTTATTGTTATTGTTATTGTTATTGTTATTGTTATTTTGATGAAGTATTTGCATCCTATCCAGGAATTTATATGAAGTTTTCACTTATAACCATATGTCTCTAATATCCCTTCGAAGCCATTATATTGTTAATGCATCCATGGTTTTAACAAGAGCCGATCATTTATGTATTCACAGTTATGTAAGATCACTTCTAAATAATATTTGAAAAACTAATTTTAATGGTCCAGACGGGGTTCAAACCCGCATCCTAATGTTTGTGTAACTGACGCCGTAGCCACTGAGCCACACAGGCAGTTTATATTGGGAGACAAATCAATGCTGTATAGCGAGTTGATATTTAATAATTATTAATTATAATTACTTAATTAAATACAAAAACTTATGTATATATATATATTATAAATAGTATACGACAAATACATAATAAGAGCCAAGTAATAATAATATTAAGTAATATATTACATATAAATTACAACTATATTACAAGTTCAAAAGTTCCTTTCCAGAAACTGTTCTCACACACGTGAGATGTGCAATGCATTAATACTAATAATAAATGTATACACACAGACAACATTATAATTATGAATGAATATTAAATATATATATATATATATATATATATATATATATATATATATATATATATATATATATATATATATATAGATATATAGATAAACGAAACACGGGCACTTATATGTTCTCGATGTAATATATTACCTGTCCAACACACATGTTATGCAACACATCATCAGGTGTATACAGGGCCGGCTTAAGGGGGGGGGCAAACCTGGCAATTGCCCGGGGCCCCACATTTTGGGGGGCCCATGAATTATTTGATAACATTTTTTTTACTATTTATCTAAAAAAAAATTGTCTTAACTGTATTTTTCTTATATATTATTAATTATAATTTAATAAATAAAAATAATATAATAAATAAATTAAATATGAGTCATTTAGATCGATTTGAAAAGTGAATTTTACAAAAAATTTACAAAAATTTCTAAATTTACACGAAGCTATGGTGGAAACATGTTTGTTTGTGCACCTGCAGGTACATGAATTTTTGGAGCATATGCTAATAGTGATAACCATAGATCATATCACACATCTCTGTTTTTCAGATAAAATAGTATGAAACAGATTGATAAATAATTGTTTGTTAAACTAGAAAATGATAAATGATAAACTTATTAACCTTTTTTTACCCAATTTAAGGGAATATTAACCATAATTCAATCTTAACAATTTATATTTCTATAATTAGTTTACGAAAATAAAGTATACTTCTTTATATTAAAATTAAATATGAGATATATATTAATATATATTTTAACTATGATTTCTGAAAATGAAAGATATCATTATATACCATAGTCCATTGTCAATATGGATCCCCATGTCTGCGCTGTACATTCCTTAAATCTGGTTGAGAAAAATGTCGTTGAATCTTCGTAGCAATATTGTTTGCTTTCATCCCAAATAAATATAATTTATTTATCCAAACTAAATAAAGAATATATTAACATCTATATTTAAAAAAGAAGAATATAATTAAATATTATTAAAGAAGAATATAATATGTTTTATTAAAATCATTATCGAATATGATATGGTCATCACAAACAGATTTTATTAGAGCAGTATCTTGTGGATTTCCCAAAATTACATAATTTATATCTGATATTATATATGTTAAATAATATGTTAACATATTACGTAAATTACATTACTAGAGTCAAGGTATTTATTCAATTAATATGATTAGTATATAGGTAATTTAGATAAGATAATTTAGTATTAAACATATATTATATCATATTGATATACACCTCAAAGGAATGGACTATACAAATATTAATATATATATATGATGGGATAGATATATCCAATTGTAGACATTTTCATCCTAATATATTTAATGGTAAATAATTAAACTTGTTGGAGAATTCTCTAACTTAAGCTTAAGCTTCTCTAAACTTAAAATTAAATTTGTAAATTATAAAATATTACATTGCAATGATTTTAAGTGGGTATCGTAATAATTATTAAGACCCATAGCGTGAAGGAGACCCCCTCTATATATATTAGATGCATCTTAAAGTGGGTCTCCTTCACATAATACATGTAAATATATATGAAAAACAAAATTTTTTAAAGATTATAAATATATTTACATAATTTGATAGAATAATAATAGGACCTACATCATTTATATATATATATATATATATAAATAAATTGTAGTATTATAGATATTTGTTATTTATAGAATGGCCCATTTAATATGTTATGAAATTCGTATGGGGCCCATAGTATGCTTAAGCCGGCCCTGGGTGTATACAACCCAATAGAATATAGCGAGTGAGATATCCATACGTCGAATGTGTGTGTAGGTTTGGTTTGCTTTAGTTTGATTTTGGTTTATTTGTGTTTATTTGTTTAATAATCAACAGTACGGATATAGATAAGGATTGCGCTAGGTGTATTGATGTCAGTGATAACAGGCCCCACGAATATATAGTTATTTATATCTATATCTATAGATATGAAGGTATCATGTTGATATAGTTGTATCGAAGACGCGTCTATGAATTACACTTATTACAAATATAATGAATAATATTAATTAACACTTCACAACAGAAATAATAACACAGATAACAATAACAATAGCGTTGTAGGGTAATAGTACGGGGGCGTACCCTAATCGAATGAGGTGAGGCCTATGATGATGGAGCGAACACTCTGGGATGTGGGCGTGGCGGGAGGTGTGTCATGGTACTCCATCACGTGAGATACGGTGTATAGCTAGCTAGCTAATGTGTAGCGGTGGAGGAGGAGCTAAGTTAATCACGTGACGATATCGAGTAGCACGTGACTTAACCTCGTTAATCACGTGACAGTAACCGATCACGTGACAAAGAGTGGTAGTTGATAAGATTACGTAATTCGATGATAGTATACCACGTGATGTTATTTTGAGGTTTATAAGGGAAGTAGGCGTGGCAATATCGTCACCTACGTTAAACTCGTTATCACGTGGGTAACTAGATGTGATGATATCGGTCACGTGCGTGTTAACTCATTACATAATGGAACACGCGCGCTATACCATATATTAAGAGAAGGAGTGAGTAGACATATGAAAACTATATTTTTGAAATAATATCAAAAATGTATGAAGGAATTTTTTTTAAATTTCAGAGTAAATATAATCTAACTATATCAAATATTTTGGGAATAATATGTGATTTAGAAGAGATAACAATATAGGATTATTTTCTATAATTTGATATATATATATATATATATATATATATCGATATCATATTGAATAAGTAATGAAATCACTATAATGTATAGATTATAATAATTATTAATGTGTTTACTTATTGAATGTTTATCTATTAAATTGAATTCATATATGTCACATATTACCTTATTCATGAATACATGTTCGTATGCATATTATAATATGTCACATGCATGCATCGTATCTAATGTTTAATGGGGGCGATATATCAGATATATCACACTAATAGTAGAATAATTAGATCACATGATAACTTATGTTTAAGATTAACGTTAAACATATTCGGATGTTAGCTGAAGTTAGGCTGGATGTATACCTGATAACTATTGATATACTTTTTATATAATATACATTGATAACTAATTATATGTATATTCTTAATTAACTAATCATTTAATTCTACATAATAACAATACTGTATAATTAGTTATCAATGATAAATTATCATTGAATATTTTCTAAATTATGATTCCTCATGATATAATCGTAATTATACAATAAACCTATTTATTAATATTAATTATTATTCTAATTATATAAATAATATACGTAATGGAATGTCTTTATTTATTTTTCAATAATTAATTATAGTTGTAATATAATATATATATATATATATATATATATATATATATATATATAATTCGTGTAATAATGTTATGAAATATATATAGTTGAACTATAGTTCATATAGTATAGTATGAAGTGCATACTATGAACTATATATAGTTCATACTAATACTATAGTATTACTCATATATGAGTACTAGTTATATAGCACATCCAGGTTAGTATCTGGATTGGCCTATATATAATCCTATTCTATTTATAGTAATCGATTTTTAATCTAAATCGTTATTATCGTAAAACATTTGCGATGCGGGTCAGAGTTATTTAAATAGATTATCAATACACGTTAATACACGTTAATATCGTAGGACACATCGTAGGACATATCGTAGGACACAATTCGGGTGTGCGTCCTAGATGTCATCAATAGAATCAAGCACATTCGCTGTTTGACCTACTTAATAACGGATAACCTAGATTCACCATAAATGGGTCGACATCGCCAATATCGATATTACGTAATAAGTCGTTTCGTGTATGAATCATCGCAGATGTAGTTAGTCACTAGTAGTGATGCAGTAAATGATGCTCAAATATAAAGCATGATGCAGTCTCAGTCTCAGTTACCTAAAGTCTCAACTCGGCTTGGACTCGTTTTGTTAGAGTCTCGGCTCGGCTCGGGCTTGCTTGGCTAGAGTCTCGGCTCAGCTCGGGCTCTTTTTTTTTTCCGAAAATGAAAGTTTCGGCTCAGCATCAATAACCAAGAGTCTCGGCTCGGCATCAAAAAGCTCGGTATTATTTACACCACTAGATGAAATTTATATTATTATTCACTGAATCACGAATTTGGCGCAGATTTTTTTTTTTAAATTGATGTAAATGTGAAATATATAAAAATTAGTATTAAAATGTGATTTCAAAAAAGCATCATTTCGACTCGGTAATGTTTTGTAAAAATCTCAACTCGGCTCGGGCTCGTTTGGCTAGAGCCTCAGTTCGGCTCGGGCTCGTTTGGCTAGAGTCTCGGCTCGGCATCATTTACATCTCTAGTTACTAGTAGTGACTACGAGTATTACATCCAGGGCCGGCTCAAGGGGGGGGCAAACCGGGCAATTACCCGGGGCCCAACATTTTGGGGGGCCCATAAATTATTTGAGAAAATTTCTTTTACTATTTATTAAAAAAAATAAATGTATAAACAGTATTTTTTACATTCTATTTTCTTATATACTATTAATTTTAATTAAACAAATAAAAATAATCTAATAAATTAATTAAATATGAGTTATTTAGGCATATGAGAAAAGTGAATTTTACAAAAATTTCGAAATTATTATCTTTTTACTAGATTATTTACAGATATAAATTATATTTATATTTATTGAAAAGGATATTACATATATATATATAAAACTAAAGGATTTTTTTTAGCAATAAGCTAAATAGTAGGCTACTTACAAATGAATTATTATATTGACATCACCCTCGTATATCTATTTACATACACACGCCTATAATGACGATATTAAAATGAGAACAGGTGAGATATAAATTATTGAAGAAATAAAAATTCAAAATATTAGGCCTATATAGTATATCAGTGGACTCAACTCAAGATATATAACATATAGATCAGTTAACAATCGTAATGATATATGCCAAGTAAGGTATGATTATTTAATATGTATTGATGTAAGAATGATATTGGGAGAAAAATGATAGGATATGATCCCTACCTAGATATTAATTATTACACTGGTAAATATTTATAAATATTTAAGTTATAGCTAATGATTTATTAGAATATTTTTTAATAATAATATAAATATAAAATATTATAGAGCTCAAGATTATGACACTGTCAGCAATATGTCTGGAATATTAAATGTAATGCAATATTTCATAATAAACCATAGTCTATTGGCAATACGGACCCCCTGAGCTGCGCCTTTGTTAAATCTGGTTGGGCAAAATACCGTTGAATCAACTACAATTGCAGCAATATTTTTGGTTTCATACCTAATCAATATAGTTTATTTAGCAAACCTAAATATATAATTTTTTAACATCTAGATTAAAGAAAGGATATACTATTTTGTATTAAAAGTATTACCGAATATAAGATGGTCATCACAAGCTAATGCTATTATAATAAAATAACTATAGTGCATTATATTGTGGACTTCATATTATTACATAAGTTAAATAACTACGATATATATCTTATATTATATATGTCCTACTTTACGTAAATTAAATTAATAGAGGTAATGTATTTATTCAGTAAAATGCAAGAATTTGATACTTCAATAGTATGAAAAACTTGAAGCTAATTACTTTGTAGAATAAAGTCGATCATGAAAGTGTTGAAATTAGGTTCAATTGAGAAAATAATAGCGGTAATAAAAAATATTTATATATTCTTTAAATATATAGGCTAGAAAATAAATGATTATGAGAATTTTATTGGAGTAGGATAAAAACAAAACAAATTATAAAAGAATTAGTATAATGATATCACCTGATCAAATATTGAATTTATATCATATGCAGGGTTCAAAATAACTATTTTCTACCAATATTTGACAATTTAATTGATAAGTAGGTATATAATATTTTTTTAATATATATTATACTGTATTGATATACACCTCAAAGGAATGGACTATCCAAACACTATTATATACAATATATGGTGGGATATATATATATATATATATATATATAAATGTAGAAATTGTCATTCGAATATACCTTGTATTTAATGGCAAATAATTAAACTTGAGAGAGAATAGTTTAAGCTTCTCGAAACTTAAACTTATAAATAATTTTCTATGACATTTTCTGACATAATAAATACTTTTAAGTATGGATACATTATCTTTATAATCAAAGCTGATAAATTAAATTTATAATTAATACATACTACTCATTTTTTAGAGATGACATCGAGTAATATAAATATTTAATTATGCTTACCTATATCATTTTTATTTTTTACTAATTAATTAATTTATTATCTTATACAATATTATATTGCAATGAATGTAAGCTTACACCACAGTTGCACCCTAGGGTGCAACTTACTATATATGTCCATCCATGGAGTGAATGAGTTCCATGGAGGTGCACCTCTATATATTATACATATCTTAAAGGGCACTTCCTTCACACGAAACATGTAAATATATATATGAAAAACTAACATTTATAAAACTCCAAATTTAAAGATTTTAAATATTTATACATTGTATTATGCATAGATTAATGATATAACCTATATCATTTATATATATATATATAAATGTAATAGTTATAAAAATATTAGTTATTGCTAGAATGACCTTATTAATATGTTATAAAAATTATTATGGGGCCCATGTGTTTTTTTTTGCCCGGGGCCCATAGTATGCTTAAGCCGGCCCTGATTACATCATAAAGATGATGTTTAAGGTGTAATTTCATAGTATTAAACTAGATGGATATGTGGATAGTCAGTAGATACGCTATGTAGATATAACTATATAGTATCAGGTATTACCCGCTTCTACTATATACTATAGTATAATATAGTATAATAGTATAATCATCTGCACATCCGTCCATGATACACATATCACACCATTCATGTGCGTATAATTAGTTTAATATGTTAAAAATATTGATCAAAGTATGTATTAATTAGTTTTAATTATATATTCTATATATATTATATATATATATATATTTATATATAAATAATATTTCTAATAACCAAATCATATACTTTAATATATTTATAAATTTATAAAACAAAATAAATTATATATAAGCTTATAAGCTATATATATATATATATATATCATATAAACACTATATTATTAACTCTATATGACAACACATATAATATTCATCTATATAAAATAGCATGATATTTTATAATGGAAAGTACCGTTCACTCTCATTATATAATACAATATGATACAATATAATACTATATATATATATATATATATATATATATATAGAGCTGGGCACGATACTCAAAAAATGTATAATAGATACAATTACAATTACATACTTTTTTCTTATAATAGATACTACTACAATTACTTTAAAAAAAATCATAGTAGATACAATTACAAATACATTATTTTCTTAGTAGATACATCTTAGTAGATACAAATACATTATAATTATATACAATGTATATATTATATAGATATAAATAATATTTATATATATATATATATATATATTATATCATATAATATATATTTATAATTATATATATAAATATATATTCATCGATGTTGATTTGAAAGTACATATCAAGGAACATTAAGAGGGCATCCCAATAGGTACAAGTATTTTAACTTTAAAACTATTTTCTATAAAGTTAACTATAATTTTACTGGGAAACCCCCATACTTTCCGGTAACTTGCCTGAAATATAATAACTTTATAGGGTATCTCATTACAACTTGATAGAAAATGGTTTTAAAGTTACAATATTTCCGGTAAGTTGCAGGAAAATCTTGTTGTGGAATACCCCCTTTATACGGAAATAATGTCCGGAAATGTTTTATAGAAAGTGATTTTCTAGTAATTTGTAGTGGGATACCCCTTTTAAAGTTACTATTTTTCCGGAAAGTTGCCGGAAAGTAAGAGGGTAACCCACTAAAATTGTAGTTAACTTGCTAGAAAATAACTTTCTAAAAATATTTCAGGACATTATTTCCGGAAATACTGCTAGTGGGATACCTCCTTTAAAATGACATATTAAATATTTACACCTTATAACGTATTCTTCAATAGATGATCTAGAATACATTTGTTGATATTTATTGACATTTAATGATGCCCACGATGAATATTTTAGTGTACCAGCGTTTATTTCATCTTAAATTATACTATGAGCCATTACAGACTATAGAGAAATATACATTATTACAATATACTATTTGTCAACTAAAAATATTCAGCGACCTTAACTTTCGAATGTTAAACATGAATATAGTAAATTATCAAATATTCAAAAAATTAATTATTAATATATTATTAATTATTATTATTTAGAATTATCATATTTATTAAAATTATTTTATCTTTTTTATCTTTTTCTATATAATATATAATTTTGAATAATAAATCAATTATTATACAAAATATATTATCAAAATAATGTTTTTGTTTTCAATAAATATATATAATGGTTTTTGAGAATAAATCACTATAATTGATATATCATAATTTTTAACAATGAATTAATTTCAATATTTACAAAAGATATTTTATTACAAAATATATACAGTAAAACCTCTCTATAAGAAACTATTTTTTTTCAGTACTTTTTTTCTTATAGAGAGGTTTTCTTATAAAGAGGTTTTTACTTTTCCAATGATTTTAAGAATTAATTTATAATTGAAAATGCATTATATAACCTATAGGTTATATATATATATAGTATATTTATTTTGTATACTGTTATAAATGTATACTGTATTGTTTGCGCTTAGATATGTTAATATATAATGACATTTTATTAGATTTACATTAGAAATTATAAATTATGAATCATCATTGATGAATATAATATAATGAATATTATAATAATCTATTATTTAACAATTAATTGCATAATATAATAAATTGTATCATCAATACATTTAAATCATCATTACATTTCAATATATCCTTAATATAATAACATTTATTAATTAATTTTAATAAATTTATGGATATACAATAACATTTATTAATTAATATTAATAAATGCAAGGATAAAAATAACATTTATTAATTAATTTTAATAAATTTATGGATATACAATAACAATTATTAATTCATTTTAATTCATTTCGAGCTATAATATAATATTTAAAAAAAAATATCTTATATAATAATTAATTTCTATAATTTCTATCAATATACAATACTTCTATTTATATATAATTATTTTGTATACAATTAGTTTCTTATAAAGAGGTTTTTCTTATATTTGTCTTATAATATTTTCTTATAAAGAGGTTTTTTAATGTGTAAAAGGTTGAATTCCAACCAAATGTGTGAAAAATGTTCTTATAAAGAGGTTTTTCTTATAAAGAGGTTTCTTATAGAGAGGTTTTACTGTATATATATATAATGTATATATATTAAAATTAATTTATAAAATGATATTATAAAATATTGATATAAAATAAATATAATGACCAAATGATATATTATTTAATAAAATGTATCTGTTTACATAATTGTCTTAGTAGATACGTATCGTAGATACTTTTTATGACTAATAGATACGATTACAAATACTTTTGTAATTTTTATAATAGATACAAATAAAAATACAAATGTATCTACGATACTGATTTATTGCCTTAATAGATACTGTATCGGCGATACTGCCCAGCTCTGTATATATATATATATATATATATATATATATATATATATATTTATATATATATTTATATATACATAATTATATGTATTCTATAACGTTTTTCTATAATTTGTATAGTCATATTTCTATATTCATAATTATAATAATGATAACCATTAACCATTACATAAGAATTAGTGATGACGTCACCGTAGTCGTTGTACCACGTGGTATGGATTTTCTTATTGTTACGTAATATAATTATATGTTTGCGCTCTGGCTGTCTGGGTGTCCTGTTACTGGTATAGATTTCCTATAGAACGCGCATATTAAAAACATAACAATATTATTATATAAATATTATATAATATTTAATGAAGACACCTATTAAGGTATTTCTAACCACAAATACAGTTGCCCTATTTCGGCACGATGATTAAAGTCCGATATCGTCGAACATATAGCTATCGAAAATTTAGTTACGAACGGCTATACTGATGTCGGGCAGGTTATCGATGCTTGCATTATGCGCGCGTTTATAAATACATCACCTATAGTCAATCTGTGACTTGCCGGCTATCAGGTAAATGTTTTAAAACGAATACAAATATGGCTGTTTTGTTTGGTGTGAATGAACTTTAACGTTATACGCATGCTAATTGAAGTCGATGCATATATTTATAGTAATATCGGTAAACGTAGGCGTTGCGAGTGGTATAACACTCTATTACTGCTAATATACCACTATAGTGTAGTTATATACCACTGTAGTTATATGACCGCCGCAATGACCGCCGCATATGTGCGTATTGTCCACGTGTTGATCACATAGTTGTCACGTGTGAATAGTAATCACTGAATGACTCACTCGATCTATAATATTGATAATGTAAAACTATGTCGAATTATTATAAAACGCCGACCAATAATTCATTACTTTTACCACGTTTTTTACCCTTTTTTTATTATCAATTTAATTTAAATATATATATATATATGTGTGTTACTAAATGTTGTTTTGTCGATCACTACCTTCAAAAGCCCACCTTTATAACGTAATATCATAGACATTAACCTTTACCGTGAAGACACCCGAGTAGCTTTGTAGAACGCGTCTAGCCGATCGCTAACCACGTGATACCTTCACACCGCTGTTACGTAACCATCACGTGACTTGAGTCGTTTTATTACTTCCGGCTAAAGCACGTGATCGCAAATAATACGCAAAGTAATATGCGCGTGTCTTCGTTCAAATATCACGTGACTTCGTACGAACATCGTAGTAAACAAGTGTATGAAGTCACGTGATGTTCGTACGAAGTCACGTGACTTCGAGCGGATGTTTACTTCGATGCGTCGTCAGTATATATACTCTATCGCAGGGGTTCTTAAACTTTTTATCCCATGGCCCATTTTTCAAATTTGAAATACTTATATGGCCCAAAAAAAATTAGAAGAGAAAATAATGTTTATTTTAATAATAATGATAAAACAAAATTAATGAGATGGGTGCAATTGTTTAAGAGTAACTAAATTACGAATTCGAGGACGTGTCATGCTTAAAGAACATCTCATGTCAACTTCTAAATCCAATCTGTTTCTATTCTTGGATTTTATGTTCAGCATTGTTGAGAATCCAGATTCACACAAGTAAGTTGATGAAAAAGGAAGCAATTTTCTTAAAACAAAGAGACTTAATTGTGGGAATAATGTCATAGTTTTAGCCCAATAGTGTATGTCTTTATTACTTTGAATGAACTCTTCTTTAGCCTATAATTAACAAATATATAACGAAAATTAATTGATGATTATATATTAACCTCTGTATCATTTCGGAAATCTAAGAATTCTTCTTGAATCTCATTGGGTAAATCATCTACGTTGCAATTGAACGGGTTTCTTGATAATTTCATAGCTATATCGTCAGAAATTATATCTGGGAAATATCTTTCAAACTCAGACTTTAGTTCGGTTAAATGCTGCAGGATACAATTCTTTAATATGTCTGGTAATTTATCATTATTCATCTCTTCATTAAGTCTATGGAATGGTGATATGTTGTTTCTTTCTATTTTTCCTGTCCAAAGATCCAATTTATCAATGAATGATTTAATTGCATCAGTATGCATTATAATAGTAGTTTCTTTTCCTTGCAACTGACGATTTAAGTAATTTAATCTTTCAAAGATATCAGCTAAATATGCAATGCTTGGTAATATTTCTTCATCAAAATCTTTCAAATCTTCCTGCGTCTTATTACTTTGTTCAGATATAAACATTTTTATTTCTGAGAATAATTCAAACACTCGATCAATTACATTTCCTTTCGATAGCCAGCGCATAGCAGTATAAAATAACAAATCCTTATGATTAGCGTCCATTTCACCACATAGCTTTCGAAATAGACGTGTTCTAAGTGAACTACCTTTAATATAATTAACTACTTTAATAATAATGTTTAATATACAATTTAATTCAGATGGTAACGTTTTTGATGCAAGTGCTTGACGGTGAATTATGCAATGCGTTGCAATAATTTCAGGGTTTTTTCTTTTAACCAATGAAACAAATCCCGACTTTGATCCTAGCATACTCGGAGCACCATCTGTACAAACTCCTATCAATATATCCCATGATATTTTTTCTTCTACAAAGAATTCAGATACCATTGACATTACATCAATAGCTTTAGTTGTCGTTGTCAATACTTTACAAAATAAAAACTCTTCTTTAATTTGATTATCACAAATATATCTAGCATAAACCAAAAGTTGTGATAAATTGCTTATATCTGTTGATTCATCAAGCTGAATAGAAAAAAATGGAGATAATCTTATTTGATCAGTCACTTACATTTTAATATCATTGGACATTTCGTCTATTCTAGATTTAATTGTACTATCTGATAGATTTATTTGACTTAATTTATCCACTGATTTTTGATCTAATACAAGTCGAGCTGCTTCTAACATGCATGGCTTTACTAGAGATTCTCCAATTGTATGTGGTTTCTTCTTTTTAGCTATAATAAGTGCAATTTCATATGATGCTTCGGTAATATTTTTATTTGAGCAGAAAGTACTTGTGGATGTATTATCCAATCTTGCCCGTTTTAAGCCGCGTTCTTTCATTCTGAAATATTCAATGCCCTTATTTGCTAATAAAGGATGCATTTTATTCAAGTGCAATTTTAATTTCGATGGTCTCAAGCTCTCATTTGATAATGTAGTCTTGCACACTACATATTGCGGTCGTATTATTCCTTTATCCAAGATTGAAGAAAATCCAAAATTTAAATATGAATTATCATAAACACGTTTATTAGGCATCTGTAAAATTAAATGATATTGTTGCTCAAATCTAATTTATTTGATATATAAAATACTTTTTTACTATGATTTTAAAAATTTTAAAAATTCTTTAAAAATTTTAAAAATATGAATTTAATAAATTTATGTCTTAAATTATTTAATTAATATAAATAACTCAATTTAATTAAATACATAAATTACTATATTATAAACTTTATAATATAAAGTATACTATTGCAATACATATTTTCATTACAATACATACAATAGTAACCTTAAACGTATTATAAATTTATGTCTTAAATTATTTAATTAATATAAATAATTCAATTTAATTAAATACATAAATTACTATATTATAAACTTTATAATATAAACTTTATATTATAAAGTATACTATTGCAATACATATTTTCATTACAATACATACAATAGTAACCTTAAACGTATTATTTCTATAATTATTTTTCAAATTTTAATTTGGATTTTCATAGATTTATATTTATATTATTTATAATCTTTGAATAATAAAAGAAATTAGACAATTTAGACCAAGAATATTTGGCCCAAGAATATTTATATTATTTATAATCTTTGAATAATAAAAGAAATTAGACAATTTAGACCAAGAATATTTGGCCCAAGAATATTTATATTATTTATAATCTTTGAATAATAAAAGAAATAGACCAAGAATATTTGGCCCATGGCCCAAGCAAATTTGGCCCATGGCCCAAATTTGGGCCCTGGCCCACAGTTTAAGAAACCCTGCTATAGTATGAAGTACAATATTTTTAATATTATACAAATATATATATAATAATAATGATGACGATAATAATATTTTAAAGTAAATTAAGTATTAACTAATGCATATGTATACGAACTATAGTTCGGTATTATGCTATTATGTATACCTATCTATCATATATACTATATATTCTATAGCATGCATTAATCATAATAAGTATAGTACACGTCCATACGTTATACCATGTATTGTATATAGTATGAATGATTTGTATTTGTAGTATATTAACTCATAAGTTAACGTTAGTCTATAATACATGAACGTTTATTAATAAATTCAATTAGATAAACGAATATATAATAAAATGACATTATTTACTAGACACAGC
Source organism: Osedax fenrisi (assembly GCA_964019155.1). Classification (NCBI taxonomy): domain Eukaryota; kingdom Metazoa; phylum Annelida; class Polychaeta; order Sabellida; family Siboglinidae; genus Osedax; species Osedax fenrisi. The sequence goes on from OZ025244.1 coordinate 37,624,171, forward strand.
TCATTTATAAATATATATATATATATATATATATATATATAATGTAAGCAACGCTTCTTATATTGTAAACACTTATATGATTCTTTCGATCGACAGGCTATACTCTAAAATAAATTGGTTATGGCCAATTTGAATTAATTAAATCACCGACCGAAGATTGAAGATCGAGCTAGGTATATCTAACTTTTTAATCTTGCATATCGGAGGAGTTATTATAGAGGAAATGAGCTACATTCCTGACAACACTACTAGTTCTTGTTTTGAAATATATAGAAATTCTAAAAATATAATAAATATATTAAAAATATATAGGTGTTTTTTTTATTATAATAATATATTAATTATGAATAGATTTTATTATTATTAAATAACCATTTTTATGTGTTTGTAAATTTAATTCACATATATATTTTCGTTGTACATTATCTGGCTTACTATTCTTAACGGTGTTCATAGTTTCGCAATGAGCTTACTCGCAAGTTATGGCGTGCAATTCGTTGTTTAAATGGTAATTACCATGTTAACATAACTATGACAATTAGATATGATATGTAGAATAAACAATAAAAATACAAGTTGATATTAAATACAAATTCGTAAACATTATTATATGTTGACCACGTATATTATAACAATTATCAACATTTTGTAGACACCTATATCATAGAGTTAGATAAAAACGCGCTTTGTTATTCTAATATCGATACGATCTGACATTATAATAAATATCAGTATACTATACTATATTATAGTATAGTATACTATATTATAGTACACTGTACTATTTAGATTATAATTAATGTATATCGGTATTATCACGTGACAACTAGTTAACATTACCACCTGTTTAATTCCATAGATAATGGGGGTGTCCGTATTCGGTACCCATGTCCGAATACGGATACCCTGTGTTATAATACGAAAAAACTATATACCACTAGATAAACTATATATTATTGATTAAACAATCAGATAAATTACATATATGTACATTATTTATAATTATATGAATAATTTTATATAATTTAATTATTAATTAATTACGGTAACCTTGTAACCTTGTAACCTAATGGTTTTGACACCGCCATCAACTCTTGATAGAGTTTTCGGCCGTGTGTTCACAATTAATTTTAATATGCAGTGTTGAATAGATGGGTTTTTAGCATACGTTTAAAGATTGGAGTCGAATAGATGGATTTAATGTCATGGGGTATACTGTTCCATAATTTGGGGCAGCTAAAGATAATGCAATTTCTTGTTTTCATGAGATATTCTTGAAATTATGGATATGTAGTTTGAATTTGTTGGTAGTTCGTTGTAGTCTAGAAGGATTATAGTCAGTCAGTTGTTCGGTCAGATAGTCGGGGTTTTGTGGTATGTTGCGTGGTGAGTCATAAGTAGTGTTTTATATAGTTGATGTTAGATGCGTTGTGTGATAGGTAGCCAGTAGAGTGTTTTTAAGTAGAGAGTTATATGAGTTATAGATTATTTTTGTATTCTGTACACAGTACGTGCAGCAGAGTAAAGTAGTCTATTAAGTGGTAATAATGAGTTATTGGGAAGTATATGTAGTAATGAATTGCAGTAGTCTAGTCGTGGAATTATTAGTGAAGTTATGAGAATTTTAGCATGTTCAGTTGTTATCGAATGTCTTATGAGTCGTATAGTATGTAAAGTTCGGTTAACGGATTTGGATAAGTCAGTAGAATGTTGGGAGAAGTTTAGTTTTTCGTCAATTGTTATTCCAAGATTCTTAGCGTATGGAGTGTAATTTATATTCTGATTGTTTATGTGGATGGGTGGTATACATGGTAGGATTTGTAAGATATTTATCAATATAGCAGTGGTTTTGTGTGGGTTTAGTGATCGTGAATTTGTAGTAAGCCAGTATCATACATCTTCAAGGCAGTCATTTAGTGTTGATATATTTTTGGCTGGGTCAGGTAAATTTCAGTAAATTTATAAGTCTAAGGTCAGTTGTGTGTGATTCGATGGAGATCGAGTAGGTACGCCGTACCGAGTAGGTATACCTTATACGGTATACGGTCGCTGAGGTAGGAACCATGCGAGTGCCATACCAGTAGTAGTAGTAGTAGTAGTAGTAGTAGTAGTAGTAGTAGTAGTAGTAGTAGTAGTAGTAGTCGTAGTAGTAGTAGTAGTAGTAGTAGTAGTAGTAGTAGTTGTAGTATTAGTAGTCGTAGTAGTAGTAGTAGTAGTTGTAGTAGTTGTAGTAGTAGTAGTCGTAGTAGTAGTAGTAGTAGTAGTAGTAGTAGTAGTAGTAGTAGTAGTAGTAGTAGTAGTAGTAGTCGTAGTAGTAGTAGTAGTAGTAGTAGTAGTAGTTGTAGTAGTAATAGTCGTAGTAGTAGTAGTAGTAGTAGTAGTAGTAGTATTAGTAGTAGTAGTAGTAGTAGTAGTAGTAGTAGTGGTCGTAGTAGTAGTAGTAGTAGTAGGGATATCGTCACTACAATGTATATTGTAGTGATAGTGCTAAGGGTGCCTGAAGTAAAGATAACACCACTACAAAATACTATTAGGAGTGGTGGTACTACTAGTGGGGGTGGTGCTACTAGTAGTTGTTATGGTGCTACTAGTGGTAGTAGTGATGCTAATAATGTGGGTAGTGCTACTAGTGATAATGGTGGTGCAACTAGTGGGGGTGGTAGTGCTCTTAGTGGTTATACACAATGCAATGACCTCACATATCACGTCTTAACTTACGTTTCTTATTTCAGTACACTAGTGCAATACGATTGTGAATGTGTGCGGGGGCGATGGTTATTGATTGCGGCTTCTAGTACTGTCTCTATACTAATGTTTGTCGTAATAAATATTTGTATTGTAGAGTAGGATATGATCTATAGGAAAATGTTTAAAACTCAATTATAAATACCCGTTTTAACAGCTATAGCTGTATATCAGTGAAAGTTCACTCTGGATATATATATATCTAATAACTTTTCAAACTTTAACTAATTCATATATAAGAACATATATTTACATATTGATTATAAATATATGTATACTAGATTCTAATATATATATATATATATATATATATATATATATATATATATACATCAATGTAATATGATTATATAAATAATGTAATCGTATAGAAAAGTAAATAGAGACCTATCATTTTTATAATTAGCCGAATAATGCAGCCTTTCTTATGCAATTCATATAATTATCACTAATTGTAGGCCACATAAGTTATATATCTGATAACATTTCTTCACTGATTATAAGTATATACACAATGCTCATATACATATTAAAACTCATATATTTAAGGGAATACTCAATATATAACTATATATATAAATGTATATATATATACATATTTATTATTTATTATTATGATGCAGTCCTTTCATCATACCCAGGTACTTACATGTATTTTTTACTTATAACAAATTGCTCTAATAGTCCTTCGAAGCCCTCTTATGTTAATGCATCACTGTTTTTTAACGAGAGTTTATCATTTATTCATATACAATTATATAAGATCACTTATAAATAATTAAGATGATAGCCAACATTAACTATACAAGCAGAATATATGTATATTATATAGGGAAAGTAACCTAATACGGACACTTTAACAATAAATGGTCTTAACATTTTATGAATCATTATTTGTATTCAAAAATTACAATATATTAATATTATATGATTATAGATATTATTGTCATTTTTAAAATTTTATTTAATATTTTAATTCCATAGATAACGGGGATGTCCATATTCGGTACCCATGTCCGAATACGGACACCCTATGTTATAATATATTATAACCGTATATATCCTTATACGGACACCCTAAATACACTATATAAACTATATATTATTAATGAATCAATCAGACAAATTACAATTACATTATTTATAATTAATTTTATGAACAATTTATTCTAATTTAATTAGTTAATAATTTATTTGTTTTATTATTTTTTTAATTAATAATAAATACACTCTAATTATCTAAATAATACAATTTTTAGATTAGATTTATTGGTGGTATTAATATTATAACGCACGCGATTTTTATGAAAATCAGAATAGCTCATACGCTGATTGGTTATAGGGTGTCCGTATTAAGACATATAGAGTGTCCATATTAGGAATATATATATGACCTCTAGATATATGCTTATAACTTAATGAATATTTGATAACAAATATATAAATTATATATATAATTTTTAGAATGCTTTATTTTTTAATAATATGATGCATTTGTATATTCTTGAGAAGGTTTTAAGCAGAATTTTTTTTTCATAAATTTAAAAACGTAATAAAAAAATCAGTTTATTGGATATATCAGAAATATTTTGAATAATTAAAAAATAAAAAAATACTTTTGTAGACTATTTATATAATTATGAATATTTTATTCAATAAAACTTTTTTTTTGTAGGATTTACGGTTTCTGAAATACCGAGAGTGTCCGTATTCGGGCACTCTCCGTATTAGGATACTTTCCCCTACTAGTACCAACTCCCAAAGGGCTTTGTAAATAATTTGGTTATTTAGGTAGGTGATAGGTGATAAGGTGATTTCTAATAAGGCCAAACCTTTACATATATCAAAACCAAGCTGCTAAGCAGATAGACGCAGCTATAGGCGTAGCTATAGTCTACATAACTGTACAGTTATCTAAAGCTGACACCACACGTGATAATATACGTGATCATATACATCTAACACGTATGATCTTAAATCTTAAAACAGCGATTATTATTCTCAAATCGTACTAATATTCGCAAGTGTGGAATCATCTATAATCTATTATATATTCGACATATGACTAATTCATTTCGACGATACAAACGTGATTCAATGAGACTACTTTTATATTTCATAGCAGAGAAGATTTACGTCGACATAAACAAGTTTAATTAATATACGTTTAAGAGAATGTGGCTATAGAAAAGACTCCTATTCTATACAGGATGCATAAGCATCTTTGGATACATCTGAGATATGTGTACGCGATATGTGTTATTAAATGTTCTCGTAAATGGAACCATGGTTTACCGGATATGCATATCCCGAGATAATTAAATATTAATAAATAATAAACTTCGATAATTAATAAAAATAAATTAATGGAAGCTAATTAATAAACTGTAACAATCGCGAAAATAAATAATAGATATATCTATAGATATACTATAGTGATATAATTTCTTTAATATATGATAATGCAGTAAGTTCGTATATGAGAGACTATTTCATATGGTGTTTAATGATTTAATGACAGAAAAGGGAATCGGGTTCATAGATATATTGGACTTTTAATTGAGGAAATGAACTTTAATAGTGAAAAGGTGTTTTCATATAGAGATGTGATTTTAATAGATATATGGAGTTTAATTAATAATACGAGATTTAATGCAGAACTGCGTATTATATAGGGAACTATGGCTTTAATATAGAACTTAAAATATCATTGAATTATATAAATAATATGTTAAATAAAATGCGTTATAACAATAATTTATATTAATATTCATTGTTTTTATTAAAAATCGTTTTAATATTGTATAAGTATACATACTTAATGCATACACGAGTTTTACCTATATACAGTAAAACCTCTCTATAAGAAACTATTTTTTTTCAGTACTTTTTTTCTTATAGAGAGGTTTTTCTTATAAAGAGGTTTTTACTTTTCCAATGATTTTGATAATAAAGATGGACAAATATGATGTATCTTACATAATTCTTGATTGTTCAGTAAACCTTCATCAACTTATTTAATTATATTAGATTTAAAATGTATAATATATTGTTTGCGCTTAGATATGCGCTTATAATGAAATTTAATTAGATTTACATTAGTAATTATAAATTATGAATCATCATTGATGAAATAATATAATGAATATTATAATAATATATGAACTATTCGAGTAAGTGTGAAACTCCTTTTTAAAGCGGGTTATTATTTAACAATTAATTGTATAATATAATAATTTGTATCACCAATACATTTAAGGATATAATAACATTTATTAATTAATTTTAATAAATTTAAAGATAAAAATAACATTTATCAATTAATTTTAATAAATTTAAAAAAATGTATGGATATACAATAACAATTATTAATTAATTTTAATTCATTTCGAAATATTTATATAATATAAAATATTTGTAAGAAAAAAATATCTTATATAATAATTAATTTATGTAATTATTATCAATATACAATACTTCTATTTATATATAATTATTTTTTATATTTTTTATACAATAAGTTTCTTATAAAGAGGTTTTTCTTATATTTTTCTTATAAGATTTTCTTATAAAGAGGTTTTTTTAATGTGTAAAAGGTTGAATTCCAACCAAATGTATGAACAATGTTCTTATAAAGAGGTTTTTCTTATAAAGAGGTTTCTTATAGAGAGGTTTTACTGTATATTATAATATCTATATCTATAGGTACTATAATATATTATAATACAGTCAGCAGAATTCTAATCTATGTAGGCTATAATTAATACTTATCAATACTAGTAGTATTAATACAGACGAGTTTTATATTGTACATTAATACAATACAATCAATCAATAATTAATATATTCCATGAGTAAATATTCTATTATATATTAATAGAATGAATAGATGATATTAATACCCTATATCTATGTATATAATCTACATGAATAGTTCATATAATCATTGACATATCCATAACATTGTTTTCAATTAAATATACAAGATGATATATTATTTATTATTATGTTATATTATATATAATTTATTATCACTCATAGTTGCAAACTATTATCATATTTAACGAACATATATTTATGATATCGTAATATTTATATTTAAATATATCATATACTGTATACAACAAATGCTGCAGTAATAAATATATGTATTTATCGTGTGTATAGGTGACACACATATATACATATACATATATATATATATATATATATATATATATATATATATATATATATATATATATCATATATACCATGTATAACATGTAAATATCGTATAAGTATACTTATACTACTTATAAGTATACTTATACTATAGTATATAGTATATAGTATATATACATAGTATGTAATTTATAATTCTATGATTTACAGATTCTAAAAATATACACTTAAACACTAATGTTTAGTTTAATGTTTTAATAGTGCTTACGAATTATATAATTATATATTATAATACAAATAATACTACAACCTAAATGTATTATATTTTACTGTGTCACTTTATAGAATTTGTAATATAACAAATATCATTGATGGTTGATACCTGATTTCTAGAGTAATCACTATTGAATATATTACTTTATATATATATATATATATATATATATAAATTTATAAACACTGGTATTAGATCAAACAAAGTATATATATATAATCTGGTATTTGTAGCCCATTGAAACTGTATGGGAAAGTCTCCGATTACCGACCCCCTCCTAATACCGACCCCTCTCGTATCTAAGTAAATATAAGAGTTATCAAAAAATTATATATATACATGAAATGTTAGTAATTTAATGATAAATATGAATAAGTATTATGTTTAAAAAAATATTTAATCCTACAATTGTTATTTGATAAAATGTAATATTCTGTTTTTACTTTTTAAATATTTAAATAATAACTTTTTTTAAATCATTTTAAATACTTTATTAATTAAAAGAAAACTTAATGTTGTGCATAATATTTTAGATCAATAAAATATTTATAACTATTATAAAAATAATTTAATTTGAATAACAATTAACCAATATATCTTAATTATAGCAACGCATATTATTTTCATATTACCGACCCCCTAAATTACCCTAATACCGACCCCATGTGATTTATAATATCCAATCAAAATAGATACGTATTTTACTTTAAATTATGTTATAACTTGTTTGTGTATTATTGACATAGATTTAGGATTCATGATTCCAGTTATTTATATACATATTGATTAATAAATAAATTTTAAATAATAATATACACTATTTTAATATATTAATATAAAGTTTAAATTTAAAATTACTATTAAAACATAAATTCAATAAAAATAAATTACGTCATGTTATAATTAATTATAGTTATGTATATTTACCATTTTTATTGGATATTATAATACTACAATTATTTATACCACGATTATTTTAGGGGGTCGGTAATAGAGAAGGGGGTCGTATTAGGCACATGTATCCGATTACCGACCCCCATGTTTATTCTTGTAAATATAATTATATCAAAAATTTAAAATAGCAATATTATTCATTGCCATACTATTACTCAAATTACAAAATTTCAAATACATATATTTAATATTGAATAAGTTATTACAACTAATCATTTAGGGGTCGGTAATCGGAGACTTTCCCCTAATTATCTGTAAATTTCTAGCTACCGATCTCCCTATTTAGACTACACGGAGTTATTGGTTGTTCTGTTATTCTTATTATAAAGTTATTAAACTTTAATTAAAAACAAATATTACTCTTCGTGTTGTATTATCTTGGTAGGTCGCTATGTATTATAGTATATATTATTATTATTATTATCATTATTATCAGATTTAGGATTTACACGCGGGTAAGTGTAGAAGCTATATCTTATCGAGACAAGTGCCCTTAATTTAAAAGCAAATCCAAATAAAATATATAAATAAAAGATAATAAAACATTATTTGCCTACCTATTTACATACAATGAATACAATAGAAAATTAAATACGTATACAAGTATAACAATAATGCATTAATATAAGAAAAAATAAGAATTATATAATTTTAGTTTGAATAAATATTGTGATACAGTCGATTTGATATCAGTCGACCCGATATCTTACTGGTATTCAGGCGTATTTATGCTGAGATATCAAATGTAGCCTCGGGTTTACTTTTAACGTGATGGTCATATAAAGTTATGTGGTGGATCCGATTTCAATATAAATATATATATATTTATTTATTTATTATTTATTATTTATTTGAGTCAGACAGTCCATAGATAAACAAAACAAAAAAAAATTAAATTAAATACAACTATACAACACATATCTATATATATAAGTATATAATTACAAATAATATATAGTTAAAAAAACAATGATGTACACCATGTTTTAAATATTGACGACGGGCGAGAAACATTATATAAATATATCATTTTAATAATAGAATTGTCAGATAATTTAACACGATTATATAGTGAGTAATACGACTTACGTAATTTTATAATAATATTATCGACATTATCACATAGGTACATTTCGGATGCACTGCATCTAGGTTTATAGCCTAGGGATATGCGATATGCATTATTATATGCTACTTGAATTTTTTTAAAGTAAGCATTATCTGTATCCCATAGACTACAAAGATACATATTAGAGCAGAATGTTTTAAAAAGCAATATACATACATATTTCGAGCAGTTTCTAAATCTATTAGATAGAGAATAGCTAGTTGTGTAAAGACGTTTAATATTATAGTTTATATCCATCTCATCAGATAAATTATCATAAATCCAGTGTCCAAGATACTTATAAGCTTTTACTACTCTCAAGCATGTATTTCCAATACGTAGCTTAATTGGATTATGATGAGATTTGTTATAATAAATTGGTAGGATAACAGATTTTTCAATATTATATGTTATTTTATTACTATTTGCAAACTTCTGACAATAATCAATCAACAGCTGCAAACCAGATAGCGAGGGTGAGAATAAGGTTGTGTCATCCGCATAACACAAATTATTTATTATATTTCCATTAATACAATACCCAGTTTTAATAGAGTTCAGATTACCTATCATTGGATCAGTATAAATATTATATAGTAAAGGTGATAATATCCCACCTTGACGCACTCCATTAGCAACACTAAACGTATCAGAATTATAGCTTCCCCATTTAATATATATACGCTGATTTCGATACCAATAATTTAGAAAATTAATTAAGTATATAGGAACATTTTTATTCCTTAACCTTTCGAATAGTATATTGTGACTTATATTATCAAATGCTTTGGATGCATCTAAAAATGCAACAAACATATTTGTGTTGTTATTTTTATAATCATTGATCAACTGTTTTAGGGAAAATACACACATTTCCGTGCCAAGCTTTGCTTTAAAACCAAATTGATTATCATGAGTAGATAATAGTTTATATATTCTATTGTAAATTACTTTCTCAATTATCTTACAAATTACATTAGAGATACATATGGGCCTATAATTCGCTGAATCAGTAGTTCTTTTGTTTTTATTTTTAATAATGTGTAAAATATATGATTCAATCAACTTACTCGGGAAATAAGAATTTAGAAGCATGTTATTGATTAGTAATACTAGTGTATATAATACTACTATATATATATATATATATATATATATATATATATATAGTTATAACTGCCTGTGTGGCTCAGTTGTTTAAAGCGTAATACAAACAAGTACTAGGACGTGTGTTCAAACCATGTCAGGACAAGTAATAGGTCTTAAAATAATATTTAGAAATGATCCTATATAAGTTATGTATAAATAAAGTTTCAGCTCTCGTTAAAAACACGGATGACTTAACATGAGAGCTGATTCGAAGGAATGTTAGAGTAATATGGTTATAAGTTTAAACTGCATCTCAGTTCCTGTATGGGATGAAAGGATTCTACATAAATAAAATATCAATAATACAAATAATAATAACAATGTGTGTGTGTATATAACTATTAGTTATTACATTGTTATAATGTTTCAATTAAACTTAAATTACCTTAGTTTTTATTATCAATAAACGATAATAAAACTACAATCTTCGTAATTTAATACAGTTCACTTCATTATATATTAATTTAAATGTAATACATTTGAATAAAAGTAAGTTATATTTATTATTTAAAAATTAATTAAATATTTAATTATTATTTTTTCATCTAAACAAATAGTTATAAAAACATATTTATTTTTTATAAAGATATCATTATTTTATATAAATAATTGTTAAAGATAAAATAAAACCTAATATAAGTGATCTAAAATTATTATGTATATATATATATATTCTATAATATTAATATTACCTGTATTCCAAATATCTACGGTGTATTGTAATTTACAATTTGTAAATCAGATATATTATTGTACTAAATTTAATTAATAAATAACTTAATATAAATAGTGTTAGACTGTCGACGTATTCTATTTATTTTTTATTATTATTTGAAATATGAAAAAATTAATATAAATGATAATGAGAATAATTATTTATTAGAATATGGTTTTTCTATGTTAAAAGAAATTTAAATAAAATATTCATTTATTAATTCTCCTATATTTCTTCAAAACAAGAATTTACTCTTGTTTATTTTATATATGTTAATAATAAAAAATGTGATTAACTCTAACTAAGTAAACTAAAAGTAAAAATTCAAATAGTCAAATCATTATTATGATTATTACATAAACTTATATTGATAATACATATTTAAAAAGTATTATTATAAAAATAATTAAATATATATTAAGGGTATTATATATATATATATATATATATATATATATATATATATATATATATTATAGTTGTGTGTATATACAAAATGATGATAAAAGTATTATATCATATGTAATACTATTGAATAATTACAATTGATATATATATATATATATATATATATATATATATCTTATCGATTATTTCACAATCTTTGTTCAAACGAAAATTATTATATTTCATAAATGTATTAGTATTATACTTTCATATATGAATATATCCTTTTTTCTTCTTTTATATTACTATATTATTCAATTACATTGTATTAGTATATATAGTATAATGCCGATAAATATGTTTTATTCATTCAATAAACTATAGTTAACATATTAATAATATTAATAATATATATATATATATATATAGATTATATACACGTGATTACCGACACGATACAATACCGTATACTGCCCACGTGACCCTACAATAACCCTATCACGTGACCGCCATTGTACAGCCGCCGTGACGGGTCTACTGATGCTGGCGATATCCGACCTGTGCTATTGCGTGACCGGTCTATTGTCTCACTTCTTCAGACCGTTCACCCAGCCCGGCAACAACATGGCGATCTTCGCGTTCGCCTACAGCGTCTACAAGTTAGTGACCGATGACTCACGCAGTCTAGCCTGGGGGTTATAGGGTTACTCTCTACTGCCACCCTCACGTATACTGGGGGTTAGGCGTTACTCTATACTGCCACCCCCACGTATACTGGGGGTTAGGCGTTACTCTATGGCTTATTATATATATATATATATATATATATATATATATATATATCTAAATTAGTGATTCTTTTTCTTGACTAATATATGTTATGACTAAAAGATCGGTATTACCAATGGCTATATTAACATTTACAATGCACACATGTATTAGTATTATATACATATACATATACATATATGTAATATAGCTAAATATCAATTGTAAGATAATACGTGACATATATTACTACTAAAGAGTCCTCATTAATGATAATCCTACTATAAGTATGAACGCTTGTAGTATCTACACCTCTCCCTCTTACACGAGAGTCTCCGGGTGACGAATATAGCCATTATTGATAAATTAAAAGTCTAAAACTATACAATTATGAATCTATAGATAACCCGTAGCTTCAGTGAATCGTGGTAGATATCACAGATATGACTTATATGTTACATATATGATACTAATTAGTATGTTAATGTATTGTACCTATACATTCTATCGTATAACTTGTGTACAATAACGAATACATTATCACTATGACGATGACATATATGTTTCGAATCATTTGCTAAACGTATAACATAAATTCAACATTAATTAAAATGTCAGGTGTCTAGTAATGGTGTCGGTCGTCAACGAATGCATAATACTAGGTATACGCGTACAATATCGAAGCGAAACTATTTTATTAATAATAAATGATAACAATGTATACTAATATATAAAATATGGTATATCGATGATATATATGTAATATAATTGTTATATCCTAAACTATTATCACCATTAATGATTCACATTTTATAACTATTATCGTCATGATTTAATATGAAATGTATCTATATTTTAAATTTAAACTTATAACTTTCATATTAATAAATTAATATATATATATATAAATATATATTTCCTATATGACAACAGTAATTACATTAGTATACATATGTGTAATAGATACCCGGTGACACATGTATACTATAATATCTATATATATATATATATATATATATATATATATATATATATATATATATATATATATGTATCATCGTAATTACCACATAACATATGTTTAATTGTATACATAGCATTTATATTAATATAAATTATAATTTGACCCTATATGGATCACAATATATAGCTTGTTGAATGCAATCAATGTTAATCATTAATGTCGTGTGTATTATATCTACATTAATAAATATTAAACTAACATTTTATAAACGAAAATATATTTCCAACAAATGTTATATTATATAATATATGTGTACGTTAAATCCTATTTATACATTAATATTTATTATTATTTGTAACGAAAAATATATAATATATGACCAAAGTAGACATTATAAAATGATATAACACCTTATTATTACACACTCTATCGCGATTTATCTTAAGATATGAAGATATACCGTATTTATATTACTCTATATAGTGTATACAATAGAAATATTATAATATAAATAGAAAACGTGAACCAAAATGTATATATATATATATATATATATATATACATATATATGTATGTATATGTATGGGTGTATGTATGTCTACGATCTAGTATTTGTTGAATTATTTCTTAATCCTTCCCTGCTTTTTTTAAAGTATGATATTAATATAATAATGACCAGTATTATTAAATAATAGAAACACTTGTTGATTATAAAAATAAATCTAATATATATATATATATATATATATATTTCTATATATCGATAATTTCAAAGATAACCGATGAAATAAATACGAATTATTTGATTTTGTTAAGACGCGAGAGGACAAACAATCTAAATAAAATAAATTATTCCGATATACCGTATATTTCCGAGTTGCCTGTTATCATAGTATAATGTACAATATATGTATACTGTATTAATATAGGTGTATAATATATAAATATATATATATATATCAAATTATAAATTATTATTGATTATATTTATATTTTAGTTGGTGTGTATCTTAATTTACCTTTTATGTGAATAAATTCTATGCAAAATATGACTATTATTAAAGTCAAGAAAAAATATTACACTATAAATATATATATATATATATATATATATATATATATATAACTTATACCGTTTTACACTAAATACTAGTAGTTTATATAAATATATATATATATATATATATATATAAATATACTTATAATACGAATATAATCCACCTCGATATTACCCCACCCCCTATAGACCGCCACTCCTGGACACGTTCCAGCTGATCTCCACCCTACAAACCGTTGCCATAGCGATAGAGAGGTACGCCGCTGTCAGTTACCCGTTCGCCACCCGGCGGATCGCCAACCCCAAGAGAACAATGATAATGGCGGCATGTTTCTATCTTACGGGGGCGTTGTTTAACCTACCGCAGGTTAGCGACGCCTAAGACAGACAGACAGACATATAGGCTAGGTTTATTAATTAGTCTATTGATTATTATATACTATACTTATATATTATATATTATACACATATAGTATACTATTGTATATAGGCAATGTATACACTGTGATTTATGAAAAGTAAAGGGTACCTTAAACCATCATTATATCAAGAAACGTAAACTAATTATATTTGAGTTCAATTAAATATCGAGTTTAATTGGTAACATTATTTAAAAATTCTATAAAAATGTATTCCGATATTAAAGTATTATTATTATTAATAAGTAGTAATAAGTATTTAATATGTATATTTATATATATATATATATATATATATATATATATGAATTTGATAATACGATAACGTGTTATTTGGATAATATAGTCATAACAAGTTATGAGTCATAAGTTATGAGTCATAACACATCTTATACCGTCATTTGAACTCGCTCAAGTATCGTCTGCAGGCTATACAAATAAGCGTCATTAGGTTATTGTGTGATTGAGTGAATCATTCAAAACAAGATATGTCACTTATATGTCACTTAGTTATCTAGTCAATAAGTAGGTCGTAGTACGATATCAGTGAGTTATTATTAAACAGCATATCTCATAGTAGCTGAACCCAAATAAGATATAATTCCTATATAAAAACAATATATATATATATATATATATATAATTATAGATTTTTTATTTATATACACACATAATGTTAGTGTCATTCTCTATTGTGTAAAAGAATATACAAAATTGAATAATAAATTAGTTGAAATTGATATAATAACAAAAATAAATAATAGCGGTGTCTTAATAATATATATATATTTAAAAGAAAACTAAATAATAAATTAATTCTAAATTATAAAGGTAATGCATTCCATAGATCTGTCGAATCCACACTGAATGATATTATATCATGTATTGATAGCTTTTACTTCCATTAGGCCAGTGGCAGAGTTCCGCTGATCTTTCTCTCTTTCTCTTGTAAACTTTATTATATTTATTTAATTTAAGAAGTTCAATTAAATAACTCGTAACATGATTCTTTAAAACAATACAAATAATTTTAAGATAGCTAAATATAGATCTATAATAAATATTCAAACAATAAGAATCACTTAAGTGATAATAAATCAAGGTCATGCATGTAATGTTATACTATGTTTACCCTTTTATTCAAAACCTAAAAATTATATCTAACTATTATAAGTTACTGCAAAGATTTGATATATAGAGTTAATATACTTAATATACGTAACATAACTATTTATTTATATTTTATACATTCAATAATGTAAGAAGTTCCTAATTTATATTATTTTAAATAAATATACTATAGTATATTTATATATAGTAATTAGTTTATTTGTACACATTCGACATTATATTGACATTAGAAATTAAGTTATTATTGAGATAAGGGTTTTCACATTATTTTATGGGACATTTTTGTCGGAATCAATTATTACAGAAGAAACATTGGTGATTTTCTAGATATATTTAGAAGTTGAGTTTTATTCATATTCAACATTAAACTAATTTGAAATAACTAATTTGTAACTATATTAAAACAATATATTAGAACTATAGTTATATAGATAATCGGAAGAATCTGTTATTATATAATACTATATAGAAAGTGCAATGTACAATTTAATACACATTTTATATTTAAAAAAAGGGAAATTTATTAAAATACGTTTAAGTGGTTATAGGCATACATAGCGCATCTATATATATATATATATATATATGGAATTAGGCATTGGTGCTACACAGACAACTTTTAAGTACTTCATAATATATTTTATAAATAGACGAATAATGATTTTCACTTTGAATAACAAATATTTTTAAATATAGTCAATAACATGTACTAAATATATATACACTACTTACTTGCATAAAAACTAATTATTTTAATAATATAATACTGAGATTCACTACTTACATAGCTTATCTTACGAGGTCGAGCTTGTTCAGCAGACCATGACACGTCTTCTCCACCCATATCTATCACTCATCATGTTTGGTAGTTCACTGAGGGTTCATCCAGTATCTTCGCTCAGTTGATATAGGAAAGTTTTTGCTGGTCGTCCTCGGGGTTGTTGACCATGGAGAGGTTGCCAGAGAAGTAACTCGCTTACTAGTTCACTTTTACTTCTCCAGCAATGTTCAATGAATCTTAATCTTTGTTCTCGTATAGACTGTGATTTTGGGGATTCTATCGTAGAGCTCTTTATTTGTCATATGTACCCTCCATGGTGTGTTCAACGCAGCTCTGAACATGCGAGTATATGCTCCATCTACTTTTGTCTCTAGATTCGAAGTTATTTTATATGTAATAGAGCCATATAGAAGTATTGATTCTATCACTGACCTGAAAAAGTTTCTTTTGAGTTTATCTGACATTTTGGATTTCCATATAGTGTTAATGCTATTCAGTGCTGACCAGGCTAGGGCTATTCTGATTTGTATATCTCTTTCTATTGATCCTATATAGCTACCGATGTATACATTTAAATATATTTAAACATATTTAAATATATTTAAAATTAGTAACATGTTTTATACAGTGGCCGTTCCTGCTCGTCATGTGTATTTCGTTATTCATATTATAGCTCATATATCCAGTCTTATCAATATTCACTTTGAGTCCTATATCATTTGCTATTTCCTCAATTTGGTGTAGCAATATTTTCGCATCTTTAAAAGTATCAGTTGTGGCATACTTACTAGTGTACTGACTAGTCACAACACTATTATAATCTATTGAACTACATATGAATCCTACACTACATAATACAATAACTCAACACTGTACATAACTGGATTATTATTCAAAAACAACTTTAACTGAAATAACGGAAGCTATTTCACAAAACACTCAACATTGAGCTCATTTTCCTGTCATGCAATGTCCCAGTGCACAATATACCAATCTGATTATTTAATTCCCATTCAACATCAATATATTCATATATATATAACAATATATATATATATATAACAACCTATATATATATATATATATATATAACTAAATATGTTATCTCGAGCGACCTCATTTAGACGGGTTACCTCCATATTTTGAAATTCTCTTACATATTTAAGCTGTAGAATATTTAAAAAATAAATTTAAACATACATTCCTACGCATTATATATAATACGAATATTGTATACTACTATATATGCATATACTATAAATATACTCGATACACTATAGTGTATACTATAGTATCCCATATCAATTTTCAAACTGTTATTATAATTATTATATTTTATTCAATTTAATATTAATATTTTTTTTATTTTTGTTCATTCGTTCTTTATAGTTTCTTTTATTCCTACGTTGAATATTATTTTAAATTAATGTCATCGTATCATGTAAATACTATACAACAACACATACTTATATATATATATATATATATATATATATATATATATATATATGTGGGTTGAACCTATATATATATATATGGGTTGATCAGTCATTAACTAGAAAGTGATATATTCCAGGTTCGATCCCAAATAGTTCTTGGTTTTTCTATTGAGTTTATCAATAACTTAATATAGAAAAATAAAAAATATAAGGAACAAATATTACACCGTTACTTTATATTATCTAGGATCCTTCAAATTTATGTATAACAATTATAATTCGAATAGTCGACTAGAAGTCGACTAGAAGTAGCTACTTCTTGAGGGGGATATATGTATCCGTTATTTGTGTTAATTATGTGCGTTAATAAAAAATGTTTATTAATATTAGTAATATTATAAATAAATATATATATATATATATATATATATCGTCTGGGGTCGATGGCTCAGTGGGACAACCACAAGCTATAGCTTACTATAGTAAGCCAGAGGTCCCGGGTTCGACTCCAGATAGTTCTTGTTTTTCTCTTGTGTTTATCAAGAATTTAATAAACGATAAATAAAAATACAAGAAAAAAAATGTTACTATTTGTTTTATATTGTCCGGGGCTCCTCACAGTTATTTATAACATGTACAAGTCTATGAATTCTTGAGGGGTCCATTTGTATCCGCTATTGTTATATGTGTGATTCAATAAATAAATATTATTATTATTATTATTATTATATATATATATATATAAATATATATATATATATATATATATATATATATATATATATATATTATTCGTATGTATACGGATAAATTATATGCTAAATATTAAATATTATTTGGCGTTTGTGTGTATTAATAACCGCTACCACCGGTAAAGTTATATCTAGGCATGGTAGTAAAACACACACAACCGACCATACCTCCACGCCGTAATAATAATCAAACGATATTGATGTTACGTAACAGGTATCAACATCCGGTGTGGAGATTGAGCTACGCGTCCGTATACTATAGTATTACTACAGTTTCTTCATCATGTACTTTTTATAATTCGATGGTAGTATCAATGATATATGAATATATTAATTTTATCGCCAGCTTTTTTATAATTCGATGGTATTATTGATACGTGCATGTATTAATCATAACACAATAGTTTATTATGCGTATGTGCGGTGTATTTACTTTTTTAAATAAGTGAAAAGTGACGTCACTGCGGAAGACAATGTAACATGTATTCACGTCATTGTACGCATGTGAACATGTGTGTATGTGTGTGTGTATATGTGTGTGTGCATATGTATTCGTTAACATTAGAATATTCACGAATAATCTACTATATTAGAGTTATAAATAACTATACTACTACGAGTGGGCTAAATTGTGTATTCTATAGAAATTCTTATGAACATTGACCCATATTTGGTCAATGAAAGTCAGTGATTATAAGTAATGTATCCTATTAATAACGCGTTCTACCAATTATAATTATAATGACGTAATTAAATCCGACCCGGCGCACTAATTAAGTTACTTAATCTTGTGTTGTTAATGTCACGATTCACATTGTATTATTGGTAATTGTTATATAAATAACTATGTTAAGTAATATGTTGTTGTTAATTGATATTACGTAGATCAGATCATTATTTACAAGAGTCGAGAGTATTATAATATTTATTATATATATTATATATATAATTATAATTAATAATAATGAGTCTCCATTCATTTATTTTTGTATTAATATAAAAATAGATTTTTATTTATAAATACAGTAAATTCTCGGTAAGTCGGACTACAGATAATTAGGACACATTTAGTTGGTTTTAATAAGAATAATCAGTGAGGATAAAATGAAACCATTAATAACGTCTGGTAAATGTAGTGATAATTATACACATAAAGTATATACATATATATATATATATATATAGGCAAAGTAAATAATAAATATGTGGGTCGGTATTTACTATTGATAAATACCTTCAAATCGAACTGAGAAAAGGATCCTTTATAAAATACCGAGATATATATATCTATATATACTATAGTATCATATAGGTGTGTATTATCAAATAGTGTTGATATGTTTGTAATCAATAAGTATATATAATGGGGTTGTTTAAAGTTTGTGAAATTATAATATATATTCATGCTCAATTTTTACTGAAAGCTGTTATGTTGTGTATTGATATAAGTTAGTTTAGTTAGTGACGTTGTTTCTAAAATACACGGCTATATATGTATTTATATTTATATATATATATATATATATTCAATAATTACTATTATTTTCTAATTTATAATTTATTCAAAGTTCTTCGAAACCTCAATAGAGAAGATCGAAACAGAAAACGGAACAAATATATATCTGCGTGTTCCGGGTGAGTTATGTAATCATATGTATTGGTGGAGTCCTTTCATCCCATCCAGTAACTTAGATGAACTTTTCACTTATAACCATATATGGATCTAACTGTATTTCGAAGCCGCTCTCATATTATCGATCATTTATGTATACACAATTATATAAGATTACTTAAGTAAAATGGGTCTTAACATATTATTTATAATTATAAATAATATGTTACCCATTTCATAAAATTAAGTAATGGTCCGGACGAGGCTTGAACCCGTGTCCTATTGCTTGTGTGTCTGACCCCTTAGCCAACTGAGCCACACAGGCAGTTTATATATATATATATATATAATCTAAATATTCCTGGAAACAATTACCGTAACTTCGGTAGCTATGTAGTAATGTCTTGCAGTTAGTATATTCACATATAACTACAATCATCAGGCATCCTTACCCGGTCTATTGTCTATACTATCATCTGGTATGTGATCAGTATATTCATACCATTGTTCATCTTGGCTTTCTGTAATATCAGATTTCTGATGGTTAGTTGAACTATTGTACAATATAATCAATATCTTCACTATATATATATATATATATATATATATATATATATATATATATATATATATATATATATATTTGTATGTGCTATTTAAAATACATTAACTTATATTTCAAAAATTTATTTTACAAACTTTATAAATAATTACCTTTTGTAAAACATAAATTACAATAATAACAATAATAAAATAACTAAATATGTGTGTATAAACATGCATATATAATATTATATATATACATATATTTAATTTATTTATAATGTATTGATTCAATGAATCTATTTTGAATTGTTTTTATATGGATTTTATTTTTTATATTTTGTATATGCATAGGTAGATTATTCCGTAAATTTGTAACGGTTATTAGTATACTATTATTAGCTAATATTGTAACTATACTATATCGGTCGTGTATTTATAGCTTGGTGTTTTATTTCACTCATCATCGTACGCATAATATTGATGCATTGATTCGGGGTACAAATAACAAATGAATATTATGTCATCATGGTGACTCATGGTGGTATAGAATATATGCTAATGGTGGTATATGATATCATATAACTTGTATGTCATCGATTTATTCATGTATATATATATTATTTGTAACAAAAATAATACATTAATACATTTATTTCAAATATATTAATATATGTATATATGATGATGATGATGATGATAATAAGTATATATATAAATATATATATATATATATATATATATATATATATATATTTAATAATATTAATATAATTAAGAATATAATTATATTAGAAAAATAGCTATATATTTGTCTGTAATTAATATGTGAACATCATATTATTTATTAAGGTATTAATCAATAGTGTTCTTTAACACACACACACAAAAAGTCACACTTTAATCACAAAAAGTAATTAAAATAATAAGATATAAAATATAAATCATAATAATAACATTTTAAAAATTAAATAAAAATCTTATATTCAATTTTATAAATCGATATTATTTAAAAAAAGTTATATACAATTTAGTAATAAAAATACTAATGATTTATATTAATAATTATCAATACTAAAATTACTCAATTAATCATTACACTATCAATCTAAATATCACGTTCGATCATATTACAATTGAAGTTATTATATTTAATCAAAATACTGATAATTTATATATGTAATTTAATATATATTATAATGATTACATATAATATAATAGTATCATTAAGACAATTATAAATTAATTAAATTACTAAAAATATAGCTAATATATCAAAGTCAAACAAGAAGATATTTATATGATATGGGACGGCCTCACAATACAGGTATATATTATTGAATTACTTATTTATTTATTATATGTTAATACAATTTATATATATATATATATCATAATAAATAATAATAAATCTAATTATAATTCAAATATATAACTTTAATTATATATAATTATAATTATTTAAAATATGAAATACTCCGAGATTAAGGATATTATTAATGAGAGTGATAAACTCGAAGATAAACAATTTCCGTAAAATACATAATATAAAATATAAATTATTAAATAACCTAAATCAATATATCTTTACGAAATAAAATTAAATAATTTAATTATAGGTATATATATAGTTAGTACAAGTCAACCTTATCGTAAATAACTTGAAAAATAAATCGTATTCGATAAATTCGTTATTAATGATATATATGTTATGATATATATATTTATATATTTATATGTGAATTGATATTCATTAATTACTTTTTAATTAGTGATCATAAAGTATACTTAACTTACTATATTATTACTTATTACTATACAAAACCAATTTGTATGCTATATACGTATTCATAGTTTAGTATAACCGATATAATATTATATAATAATTGCATAACACTCACGATACAGGATTACTCTTGAATAATAATTCAAAAGAACACATTTCGGAAATATCTTTTGGTAGGTATTAATTAGATTTCGTAAAAAAATGTATAATATTATAATTAGATTTCGTAATTAATATTATTACGATATATAATAATCATAATTAATATGATATAGTAGGTACACCATACAGGTGAATATATATATATATATATATATATATATATATATATATTATGATTAATTATAATATTATGATATATAAATTTCTCTATAGACATATGTTGAAAATGACTAAAAAGAAAATGTAATATAGATACTCGCAATATAAATATATTATAATATGTTAGCATTATTACATCATTGTGAATCATATATTGATAAATTCACTAGAAATGCTTATAATTAAAATGCCGTATATTTACGTAAATATGCGTTATGAAATTAATTCAGAAATGAAAAAGTATAAAAAGATATTGTAATGTAAATATTATGGATTATAATAAATAGTCTGGCTCCCTCTCTGGCAGGCGCTTAGTAACGACTTAATGCTTGGTTCGCATACACAAGTACACATGGGTATAGTGGGGTATAGTGGGGTATAGCGGGGTATAGTTGGGTATAGTTGGGTATAGCGATGGCTGCAATTACAGTAGGTATTAATATGCTAATTTGTCATTATAAATACGTCAAGTAGTACTCGGTCTGTAGTATTTCGAAGAGTATAATATCTATAAATATAAATATATACATATATATATATATATATATATATATATATAGTATAAATACAAATAATGACACTACAATTCAGTATATGCTAACATTAACCTTGATTAACCCGCAGTCCGAAACCCAGTTGATACATATTAAATATTTCGAAGTACCTAACAATAATTACGTATCTATAAAGCATGCATTTAAATAACTCGAATTAAATGCCCATTTAATTAAACCTATTTTCTATTCTTCACACTATCCAGTGATGTACTTACATATACGCATACACATGTATCACGATAGATATCCTTGATTAAGTATGATTCATCGTTACTTTCTAAATTATATTACTATTTATAGAATGTATTTCTTATCGTATACTTTTACCAAATCACTTCTCTATGTTGGCTTCAATCATGATTACAATGTAATACATTATCTAATAACGTGACATTATATTTACCACGCGATATCATCAGCAATTTGATATATATATATATATATATATATATATGATATAATACAAATCGTATAACTTTACACGAACATCGAAGTTGACCACTACCACCATTAAGTCATACGACCTTCACCCTTACGCCATAATACCACTACGCAGGAATACGGCGGACACTGCTAATGACCTCTACGACAGCGACCTTGATATCTATCATCTTCCTGTTCCTGGTGCTCGTCTGCCCCGCAATGATACTAGACTTCATCTCGCTGTTTATCAGACGACTCTCGGAGGCCGCCTATTATAGATTTCAGGTCAGAGTTCACTGCTAGAAAGATATATAGATATCGTGATAATGTATTATCTCAAAGGAATATATATATATATATATATATATATATATATATATATATATATGTGTGTGTGTGTTAATGTATGTGGGTGTGTATATATGTTAATGAGTGGCAGTATTATTATAAATTGCGTTAATATAAAAGTGTATATTACTATGTATCTATAACATTATTCGATCATGTAATGTATACAAAATTACTTATAGATTTAATACATTAACACATAGATAGTTTAACCGACATGTTTATATATTATATAAACGAATAATACGTCCGATTAAACCTCGTACCACCCGTCAGATGGCACTGATAGTGACGAACACCCTGCTAACGTTGAACTTCAGCGTGAACTTCCTGTTATATTGTTACGCGCTACGTGACTTCCGGAACACGGTGTCATCGCTGGTCAAGCGTCACGTGTCAACTTCTAACACCTCTAACGGCGTACTAGGTGGCGCCACCGTACGTAACGCTAGACCTCACAGACCGATAGGGTCATAATGCCGTTGTGGTCAAACTCCGCAACACCTCCTCCCGCGGATAACCCGTACTACTCGGTGGTTATCTATAATCCCGGCGCCGTTTTCCGCTAAATATATCGTCCTATAAGTTCATCGTCGGATAATACTTAATATTACGGATTGGGCTAAGGATTGTCTTATAATATTATCGTAGGATAATTTATTGATCGTAACGACTGACCCCCGTTCCTCGATTGTAGTCACTACAGTCGGTACCTTTCTGCTATTACATTATACCCTCCCGGACTTAACTGTCAATCAAACTACGTTTATCATATTCCTAGGCCCTTCTGTAAATAACATCGGATTCGGATCCAAATCGTCATGAATTATGTCGTAATGAGTATTTCCACTATTTAGTACCTTCCGAAAAATCAGCTTAATGTCACTTGGGCGTCAATCGACCTTGACCTATATAGCGATGGATCGAAGCGATGACCTCGACTGAACTCGTCGCTAAACCTCCGGGAATCACACGTGTTAAATATTGTACGTGTTGAACACATATTCATTAACACGCGTTAACACATATTCGGTGTACGTGTTGAACGCATATCAAATGTACGTGTTTAACACATACCCAGTGGCAAGTTTTACGCACACAAATCAAATAATTGTAACACGTATCGTAACACGTATATCGCGTAGAGAATAGTTAAGTCGCATACGATGTTTTCAATGAAATAAGATGGATACCTAGTATACTATAGTAGGTATACTATAGTAGGTATACTATAGTAGGTATACTATAGTAGGTATACTATAGTAGGTATACTATAGTAGGTATACTATAGTAGGTATACTATAGTAGGTATACTATAGTAGGTATACTATAGTAGGTATACTATAGTAGGTATACTATAGTAGGTATACTATAGTAGGTATACTATAATAGGTATACTATAGTAGGTATACTATAGTAGGTATACTACAGTAGGTATTACCTACGATAACACGTGTCATCATGATATCATTGTACTTGTGAATACGTCTTTATTCGTAGTATTATATATAATCATCATATTTTCTATTTGGTATTTATTAATTTAATAGTATATATATATATATATATATATATATATATATATATATATATATATATATATATATATATTAATGAAGTACATTTAACGTCGTGCGTCGAGCTTACCTGTATATCACATGATCATATTAAATATCCGTAAGTTGGACATGATGTTCATGAGATCTATATTCGTAATATTATCGCATAACATTGCATAATATATTACGTAATGTTATTCACGTAATATTCATTGTTGACCGTATTCGAAAATGAATCATTTTAATATATCGTTTACTTATAAGATATGTGAGTACACAACCATCATAATATATATTTTATATTTAAATTAAATTATTACTCGTATTATCACTATAATATATTTGTATGTATATATATATTATATCCTGATTTAAACCATATTTTTATTAATAAGATATACATTTTAAATATATTATGTTTTTCCAATTCAATAATAATAATAAGTAATGAATGTATTAGTAAAAACTACAGGTACACTAATTAATATGTACTTATGATGTTCATACTATAATCATATATGTATGTGTATTCACTGTAGGAATTATTAAACTTTAAGATGCGATAAGGTCAGAGGTTATAAATTAATGTATTGTATGGCAGCATAACAGGTAGGCATGCACATCCGGAAATATAATTATTATCTACTTCATTTGAAAAGATTATATTTGCACGACTAATAATATATCAGGTATAATATAATATATTAGTATGTTTATAATTAGTAATATCAATTTAATAACTGAACTATATTAACACAACGATGTATTATTCATTAGTATTCAATAATCGACGCTTACATTGAAGTGCATATATGCATCGTATATGATAACTTATATATATACGGTTATAACGGACGGGTTGAGAATTTAAATATATATATTTTCGAAATAATTGTGTATTGATATTTTAGGATTAGTTAATTGGTTTAGTTTTGTTGTGCGTTGTTTTTTTTAGCTTCATTACATGCCAAAGTGAGCCTATAAATCTCAACTAGTAATTGTTCGTTTTATTTACATTAACAAGCCGTCCTTTATGATCGTATACCGAATTCATCAATACCAATGTATTATTGCATTACAATTGATCTTTTTTTCATACTCAATTAAATCAGAAATATACATTTGCCAACACTATTTAGATATTACTCATTAAAACTATAATTATAATTACCCTACAACAATTAGTTATAGTTATCTAACACAAATAACGAAAGCATGTTACAATAAGCTGTATATGTGTACGCGAACAGTATTGCAATATACATTTGTATCAGCATATCAATATATATAT
This sequence comes from Osedax fenrisi, assembly GCA_964019155.1. Lineage (NCBI taxonomy): Eukaryota > Metazoa > Annelida > Polychaeta > Sabellida > Siboglinidae > Osedax > Osedax fenrisi. The sequence goes on from OZ025244.1 coordinate 37,651,418, forward strand.
ATATATTTATATATATTTTTTAAACTTTATTTCGTATATTTTATGATAAATATTATATTAATAATTTCATAGCAACCAAATATCAATCAAATTAAAATCGCTTCATTACCTTCTCTAATAAATATCCTTTAATTAGATTTTACTATAAATATCTTTATGTATTTATTTATTTTTATAGTATATATAATATTGATTGATTGATAATTTATTAAAGAAAATACATAGTCGAAAATATAATCGAAAGTATAAAGTATAAATATTTTCTATAGATAACATACGCTATAGAAATAAACAATTATTAGTTATATAGTTTAATATTTAAAGGTAAGTTTTAAATATACCAATACTAGAATGAAACAAAGAAATAATGAAATACTTATCAAAATATGTAATAATAGTACATTATTAATTGTATAATAAATTTGCAAAACTACTACTACTCTTACTACTACTACTACTACTACTACTACTACTACTAATACTACTACTACTACTACTACTACTACTACTACTACTACTACTACTACTACTACTACTACTACTACTACTACTACTACTACTACTACTACTACTACTACTACTACTACTACTACTACTACTACTACTACGTCTACTAATACTACTACTACTACTACTACTACTACTACTACTACTACTACTACTACTACTACTACTACTACTACTACTACTACTACTACTACCACCACCACCACCACCACCACCTCCACCACCACCACCACCACCACCACTACTACTACTACTACTACTACTACTACTACTACTACTACTACTACTACTACTACTACTACTACTACTACTACTACTACTACTACTACTACTACTACTACTACTACTACTACTACTACTACTACTACTACTACTACTACTACTACTACTACTACTACTACTACTACTACTACTACTACTATCATCAATCAATCAACACGATTTATTTATACACTCAAAGTTAGCATGAAAATGCTCTGGCAAGTGTTAAACGAGAGAAACGAAAAAATATAAACATTATAAACAAAAACAATTTAAATTAATCAGCGCATGGCTAGAATATATTTTTTAACATTACGTTTAAAAGCATCATGATTATAAATCATACGGATACTTAGAGGAAGTTGATTCCAGTTTAACGGAGCAGAATAAACAAAAGCTCCATTTAGAGTACGCGATAGTCGACATCTGTCAGAGGATAGCAAATATCTATCATCGGTAGAACGGAGGGTTCGAGTCGATAATTTAGGTTTTAACATCTCATTGATGTATAGTGGTTTAGCGGTTAGTAACGACTTATGTACTATACAAAGTAGTCTGTATAATGTTCTTTGTTTCATAGATAGCATTTTGATGGACTTCATCTTCAACGTTATACTAGAGTGATCGGTACGTGGTTGTTTAAATATCAAACGTTCAAAACGTACTACTACTACTACTACTACTACTACTACTACTACTACTACTACTACTACTACTACTACTACTACTACTACTACTACTACTACTACTACTACTACTACTGTTGCTGCTGCTGCTACCATTACAACCACTACTACTACTACTACTACTACTACTACTACTACTACTACGACTACTACTACTACTACTACTACTACTACTGCTGCTGCTACCATTACAACCACTACGACTACCACTCACTCCCTTAATACATAGATGGTTAACCTAATTAGGTGCTATATCTCAACATAGGAACTCATATTAGTTGCACTTGTTTACAATTTATATTAATATAATATCTTATATAGATATTCTAAAGAAGTCAGTATACTGACTATACTAAATATAGTTATAATTATATAATAATGTTAGCTTATTTAACTTATAGGTTATACTACTAACTAACTATAGCTATTTATATTTATGCCCGTAATCTATTAGCTCTGTAATTATTTGTAAACCTCTCATACATACACACACACGATATATATCTTTAACATAAGTATAACTCTCCTATATATATATCGCTCCCTATCTATCACATACTATCACTCCCTATACATCTATACTACACTCCCCCTCACTATATATCTCTTTCAATCACTCCCTCCAGTAATTATGCATATGTGTATACTTAAGTTAACTCAATTATCATTAATACACTACTATCTATGTAAATAGTATATATATATATAGTAAATTACGTCTAAGTATGTAAATTATTTATATATTGAACATTAACTAATATTATATTATAGCTATAGCTATGAAGAACTAGTAAAAGCAAAAGATAACTTACGTAATATGTACATGAACATCGAGAGTAACGCACTACAAAAAGCCACAGAACAGGTAGAATTAACAAACCAAGAATCTAAACATTCTAAATGCTGGAAGTTAATTAACGAAATAACAGGCCGTAAAAACACCAAAAAAGGAATTATAAAGGCGAAAAGCAAAGAAGATAGAGTCAAGATATGGTACGAACACTTCAAAAAATTACTGGGCAGTGACAGAAAAGGCGATGAAAACATATTAGTTAATACAGATCTCAATTTGGTTTTGAATGAAACACATAATATAGCTATAACAGCTTTTACTCTGGAAGAATATAGAAAAGTGACAGATAATCTTAAAGATGGTAAGGCTGCAGGACCTGATGATATAAGTCCAGAGATACTAAAGTACTGCAAATTTGACGACATCATACTAAACTTTGCAAATAATATACTATTTTTACAAGAAACACCAGCTCAATGGACATCAAGCAACATAAAGCCACTACCTAAATCTGGAGATCTAAGCGATGTAAATAACTACAGAGGAATAAGCTTATCAAGTATTGCTTCAAAGATAACAAACAAGATGATTCTGAACAGAATTCAACCTACAGTCGATAAATTGTTGAGGAATAACCAAAATGGATTTCGACCAGGTAGAGGAACCATTGCACATATATTAGCAATAAGACGACTCATAGAAGGAATTAAGACCAAAAATATTCAATCTATCATAACATTTGTGGATTTTAAAAAGGCTTTCGACAGCATCGACAGAGCAGTTCTATTCAAAATTCTCAAGATTTATGGAATTCCAGAAATACTAATAAGAGCTATAAAATCTCTTCACAGTAACTCAAAAGCGCAAGTAATAACGCCTGATGGAATCACTGAAACTTTCCTTATTCAAAACGGAGTACTGCAAGGAGACACTCTAGCTCCATTCCTATTCATTATAGCTTTAGACTATGCTATGCGACTAGCAATAGATGGACGAGAGAGCGAAATAGGTTTTGAAATAGCAAGAAAGAAAAGTAGGAGACATCCAGCAGTAAATGTTACAGATTTCAGCTATGCAGACGACGTAGCTCTTATTAGTAAAAATATTGAAGAAGCACAAATACTGCTTCAGAGAGTAGAAGAAGAATGTGGAAATATAGGTCTAAAGATAAACTGTAAAAAGACAGAAGCCATGTATTTCGGTATAGACAATAACCAACATATACACACCATACTCAATAATGAAATCAAAATAGTAGATAACTTTAAATATCTAGGGTCATGGATGCAAAGCTCAGAAAAAGACTTCAATATTCGTAAAGCACTAGCCTGGTCAGCCGCTAATAAGATGAAGAAATTATGGAAATCAAGCATAAGAGACTCACTTAAAGTTAGAATATTCAGGGCTACGATTGAAACAATATACACATATGGTGCTGAAACATGGACAACTACAAAAACTATGAATAAACGAATAGATGGATGTTACACCAGACTTCTCCGAATGGCTTTAAACATATCCTGGAAAGATAAAATCAATAACATAACGCTATATAATGGACTCTCAAGAATATCTGAAGTAATAAAAGAAAGAAGACTAAAACTTGCAGGTCATTTGATGAGACACGACAACGAAATGGCTCATAAACTTGTCCTATGGGAACCGACAAATGGTAGTGCAAGAAGAGGTCGCAAAACCATCACTTTTGTAGATAATCTAAGAGAAGACATAGGACTAGACGATATAAATGAGATAAAGACGATGATGTTGGACAGAGATGTTTGGAGAGATAAGGCAAAGAAGAGTCGAGCGAGAGCTCGACATAAGTAAGTAAGTAATATTATATATATATATATATCTCTTTTGTTTGTAATAAAATAAATAATATTGTTTTAAATAAGGATATTATTACTCCTTCAATATCAGTTCCTATAGTCTCTACTTCATTTTATACATATCTCCCTACTTTAATTGTTGATATATATAATTATATAATTACATCTACTTCATCGTCTTTTTTTGATCCTATCCCCCTTTCTGTTCTTAAAAAATTAGCTAATACTATTACTCCTATATTCTCTAAAATTATAATTGATTTATTAAATAACTGTGAAATTCCGAAATTCTTAAAATCATCTTTGATATGTCCCATCATACAAAAACCATGTTTAGATTCTAATGATTTTGGTAATTTTAGACCTATATCCATGCTTCCTATTATAGGTAAACTGTTTGAAAAAAATATATCTAAGCAACTCATTAATTATATTAATGACAATAACCTTGTTGGTGTATATCAAAGTGAATACAAGAAGGGTCATAATACTGAATCTGCTTTACTCGCTACCATGAATGATATTTATTTCGCTTTAGATAAACATAGCCGTATTCAATTATTACAACTTGACCTTTCATCTGCTTTTGATAGTATCTCTCATGATATACTTATCAATAGGCTATCATACATTGGCATTAGTGGAGAAGCTTTAAAAATATTATTTCAACTTATCAAAGATAGAACCTATTCTGTTAAGATTCGTGATTGTATTTCATGTGTGAATATTTCATTATACGGGGTTCCACAGGGATCCACATTAAGTCCTCTACTTTTTACTATTTACATTTCTCCTTTGAAATATATAATAGAACAAACACCAAATGTGAAATACCATATATATATGCGGATGACATTCAAATTAACGCTGAATCTTGTCATCACGATAAATTAATGTTATGTGCAAATAATATTCGTAAATGGCTCTTAAACAATAATTTACTTATACATAGCAGTAAAACTATGCTCTTAAATATTTCTCTTTCTAATTTTGTTTTTCCTGATATTATATTTGATAATCTTTTAATTACATCTTCATCTAAATTTAAATTCCTTGGAATAATTGTTTCATGTAATTTATCGCAGTCAGATCATGTATCATATATATGTAAATCAGATAATTATCATTTACATAATATAAATATCATTCGTAAATATTTATCAATAAAATCAACTATTCGTCTTATTGAAAGTTTGGTTCTATCGAGATTAGATTATGGAAATATTAACTTAATTGGCGTTCCAATATATATATTAAAAAAAATTAAACGAGTTATTTGTAGATGTATACAAATTATTTTTAATATCCCATATTCTAGTAGATTTTCGACTAGTTATTATTTACATAAATTAAAATGGCTAGGAGTATCTTCCATGATTAATTATAGATTTTTATGTTTAATTAAAAAAGTAATTATTTCTGGATTACATTCCTTTTTATAAAAGATATTATCAGAGAAAATAACTGGATACTCGAGGCGATATCCCATGCAACTTGAAGAGGCTCGATGTCGATTACAACTCACTAAGAGGTCCTTCAAGATTTCTGCTGCCTCGGTATGGAACAAGCTATCTCTGTCGATACGAAGTGCTCCATCTATCACAATATTCCGCAAAAGACTGAAAACACATCTTTTATTATAATGTGTTGTTAATTTAATGTTATCATTATTTGATTACACTTTAGAGAATTGTTTCTACAATTATTCAAGTGTTTAAATAAACTTTATTATTATTATTATTATTATTATCTTCTATACATATAATAGAAAGTTCATTTAATTATTTATTTATTTATTTATATATATGCGTTCTATGTTTAAGAAAACGTCTGGACGGATTTACAAAATTTAAATTACTACTAATTCTGGGACTTTATTAGGACAATAGTATTGTCATTGTTCGAGTGCATTTTTTTATTTCCACCTCTACACTGATCATAATTACGTAAAACTGTCCTTTTAGAGCTATTTTCGACCTATCGGGAAATATTTTAATCTTAGAAGAAAATGTTTCACACATAAAATGTATGAGAATGTGAGTTGTTTCGTAAAAATGTAGTTATATTCACTTTAATTTAATTAATGTATTTGTAAATTGCAATAAACGGTGATAACGTTTTGGTTTTCGCTATATTAAAAACGAAGTAATTTTAAATTTTTCATTACATACTTAAATTTAAATGCTTTGTTATATATAAATAAATGGTTTCCAAAAACTTTGTTTACATCTACGTTGCTAACGATCCCACGGGTACAATACGTATAATACCAGAGCAACGCCGGGACGTAGCCAGCTAGTATATATATATATATATATATATATATATATATATATATATATATATATAAATAACATAATATTATAGAATTATTTTTTATTAAAATTCTTTTTCTTCATCGTTCAATTTAATCTTTAGAGAATCTGAAAAATAATGTCTTATTAATTATATATAATGTAATAATATTTTAATTGCATGTATTTACAGATATATATATATATATATATATTTATACCTAAATTTCAACTTTACTTTCTAATGTCTTCTTATCTATATGATTTTTATTTAATTTAATAATAATATAATATATATTATCTATATTTATATATTGATTATTTATATTGGTATATTAGTAATATTTCATTAGAAAGTTATAATACATTCAATTTATAACAATAATTAGCTATACATATTCTGTATTAACATTAACATTTCTATTCCGAAATATATATATATATATATTAATAATTACTTTAAAAGATGTGATTATAATATGATTAGTTAACACAAGTTATGAAGTAATAAACTATCAGTTATATTGAAGATATTCTAATGAAAAATATCTTTGATTATTTAATAATTAAAAACCAATTATATGATATTATCTATTATATTAGTAGTGAAATGTGTTCAACGATTAATAACGGTAAGTCTAAAGTAGATTTAGAAATCAGCTTGATATTGCAATACAACTTACTTAATACTTGCTTGTTGTAGTAGTACCTATATCTGCTTCTTGATTAATTTAATGATTTATTTAATCATGTATCATCACGTGACCCTATTTCATTAACATTACAGGTTCAAACATTATTAACAATTAGTTCTAGTTATGTAATTTCCTCTTGTTTTTATAATAATTATAATATTATTGTATACTATTATATTATACTGTCATCAAAATCTTAATATACTATTTAAAAAGCATAAAAGCGAAGAATTTTTCTTAATATTAATATTTATAATAAAGTAAATAGTATGCTAGTTAATTTGTTTAATCGTGAAATGATTCTAAAATACCGACCGTAGTAGGCTATATTTATTACACCTAATTATTAATAATACAGTTTGACTATTTGATTAACTAACTATAGTTAGTATGAATCTATATGTTCATTCAACACAATATAATGTGTACACTTTAATACACGACGCTGATAGACCTCGAGTTTTCCACGAACACAACTGTTTTCATATACAAAATTGCGATATTTTAATTCTTCTTATCATTGTTACTCGGAGATTTTAATTCTAATATTTATAATCATAATTCAAATTTTAGTAATACTTTATTTAAATATTGGACTGAAAACAATACTACAACAATATGTAAAATATATCATTTCTAGCATCTTGTAGCTATATATGTGTTAGTTATACATTTAATACTACCCATAAGAACGATTGCTATTGGCTAGAATGTCAATACATATTATTAAATTTAAACTATTCAGTGAAAACCAATTTATAAACGTGTACTAATGCTAAGAATTATATTATTTTCTGAAGATATAAATGTATGTCAGTGACGTCATGAAGTCACTGTTATAAAAATAAATTATAATAAAAATTACAAAAATATAGGTTTCAGTATTACATTTAGAGATATAATTATATTGTGAATTAAAATTGATATCCTTAATGGCAGTTATTATATAATGTATGAAATAATATAACTTAATAATATGAAATAATATAACTTATAAATTTATTTTATTATTGAACAAATTCATATTAATATTATATAAAATATAATAGATAATATATAACATATAACACATAATATGTCCTATTATAATATTCAAACCTATTAAGCTCGAGTAATTTGAGACTTTTGTACTTTCTAATTTGATTTTAAATTATTAATTATTAACCAAATATAAATATGTAATTAGGATTTTAAAATTTTTTTAAATATATAGGAATTTATGAAAATTGTTTAACAAATAATTTTAAATATTAAATATATATGTATATATATATATATATTAATTTATAAAATTAATAATTATATTATACATTAATATAATATAATTAATATAAAGTTGTTTATATATATATATATATATATATATATATATATTGTAGTTTGAAAATTCATTTAATATATATTTGTTAACTAACTATTATCATAGTGATCTAAATGTAATTAAAATAATATTAATCATGCATATAATATATATATATATATATATATATATATAAATATATATATATATATATATATATATATATATATATATATATATATAAATATATAGATATATAGTTAGATAGATAACAATTGTTATTCTGACTTAAGTTTATTGAATTACTGGTAATATATAAAAAAAGAATAAAAAACCATATAATTATATAACATATATAACAAAAATATAGAAATGGGATAACAGTAAGACAAAACGACACGATACAAAAAACAAGTAATAAACGGAGAAGTAAAATAAAAATAAAACATTGGATTATACGAGCCGTTGAAACAATCTATATATAGAATTCGGATCTCCTATAGGATTCGATAGTGCAAGTTTGCATAACATCAGTTATCAAACAGGAGAGGTAACAAAACCGAAGGTCACGGTTTGAACTTATATATATATATATTAAAGTTTGTTAAAGTTTATATACAACTGTAATACTGTTTACATATCACATTAGTCTAGTTACATACTGTTACACAACTGCTACACAACTGCTACACAACTACTACACAACTACTACACAACTGTTACACAACTGTTACACAACTGCTACATAACTACTACACAACTGTTACACAACTGCTACACAACTGTTACACAACTGCTACACAACTGTTACACAACTACTACACAACTGCTACACAACTGCTACACAACTGTTACACAACTGTTACACAACTGCTACATAACTGTTACACAACTGCTACACAACTGTTACACAACTACTACACAACTGCTACACAACTGTTACACAACTGCTACACAACTGTTACACAACTGCTACACAACTGCTACACAACTGCTACACAACTACTACACAACTGCTACACAACTGTTACACAACTACTACACAACTGTTACACAACTGTTACACAACTACTACACAACTGTTACACAACTGTTACACAACTGCTACACAACTGCTACACAACTGCTACACAACTGTTACACAACTGCTACACAACTGCTACACAACTACTACACAACTGCTACACAACTGCTACACAACTACTACACAACTGCTACACAACTGTTACACAACTGCTACACAACTGTTACACAACTTCTACACAACTGCTACACAACTGCTACACAACTACTACACAACTGCTACACAACTGCTACACAACTGCTACACAACTGTTACACAACTGCTACACAACTGCTACACAACTACTACACAACTGCTACACAACTGCTACACAACTACTACACAACTACTACACAACTGTTACACAACTGCTACATAACTGTTACACAACTGTTACACAACTGCTACACAACTACTACACAACTGCTACACAACTGCTACACAACTGCTACACAACTGCTACATAACTGCTACACAACTGCTACACAACTACTACACAACTGCTACACAACTACTACACAACTGCTACACAACTGTTACACAACTACTACACAACTACTACACAACTACTACACAACTGCTACACAACTGTTACACAACTGCTACACAACTGTTACACAACTGTTACACAACTGCTACACAACTACTACACAACTGCTACACAACTACTACACAACTGCTACACAACTGCTACACAACTGCTACACAACTGTTACACAACTACTACACAACTGTTACACAACTGTTACACAACTGCTACACAACTGTTACACAACTGCTACACAACTGCTACACAACTGTTACACAACTGCTACACAACTGTTACACAACTACTACACAACTGCTACATAACTACTACACAACTGTTACACAACTGCTACACAACTGTTACACAACTGCTACACAACTGTTACACAACTACTACACAACTGCTACACAACTGCTACACAACTGTTACACAACTGTTACACAACTGCTACATAACTGTTACACAACTGCTACACAACTGTTACACAACTACTACACAACTGCTACACAACTGTTACACAACTGCTACACAACTGTTACACAACTGCTACACAACTGCTACACAACTGCTACACAACTACTACACAACTGCTACACAACTGTTACACAACTACTACACAACTGTTACACAACTGTTACACAACTACTACACAACTGTTACACAACTGTTACACAACTGCTACACAACTGCTACACAACTGTTACACAACTGCTACACAACTGCTACACAACTGCTACACAACTACTACACAACTGCTACACAACTGTTACACAACTACTACACAACTGCTACATAACTGTTACACAACTGCTACATAACTGCTACACAACTACTACACAACTGCTACATAACTGCTACACAACTGCTACATAACTGTTACACAACTGCTACATAACTGCTACACAACTGCTACATAACTGCTACACAACTGCTACACAACTGTTACACAACTGCTACACAACTGCTACACAACTGCTACATAACTGCTACACAACTGCTACATAACTGCTACACAACTGCTACACAACTGCTACACAACTGTTACACAACTGCTACACAACTGCTACACAACTGCTACATAACTGTTACACAACTGTTACACAACTACTACACAACTGTTACACAACTGTTACACAACTACTACACAACTGCTACATAACTACTACACAACTGTTACACAACTGCTACACAACTACTACACAACTGCTACACAACTGCTACACAACTGCTACACAACTGCTACATAACTGCTACACAACTGCTACACAACTACTACACAACTGCTACACAACTACTACACAACTGCTACACAACTGTTACACAACTACTACACAACTACTACACAACTACTACACAACTGCTACACAACTGTTACACAACTGCTACACAACTGTTACACAACTGTTACACAACTGCTACACAACTACTACACAACTGCTACACAACTACTACACAACTGCTACACAACTGCTACACAACTGCTACACAACTGTTACACAACTACTACACAACTGTTACACAACTGTTACACAACTGCTACACAACTGTTACACAACTGCTACACAACTGCTACACAACTGTTACACAACTGCTACACAACTGTTACACAACTACTACACAACTGCTACATAACTACTACACAACTGTTACACAACTGCTACACAACTGTTACACAACTGCTACACAACTGTTACACAACTACTACACAACTGCTACACAACTGCTACACAACTGTTACACAACTGTTACACAACTGCTACATAACTGTTACACAACTGCTACACAACTGTTACACAACTACTACACAACTGCTACACAACTGTTACACAACTGCTACACAACTGTTACACAACTGCTACACAACTGCTACACAACTGCTACACAACTACTACACAACTGCTACACAACTGTTACACAACTACTACACAACTGTTACACAACTGTTACACAACTACTACACAACTGTTACACAACTGCTACACAACTGCTACACAACTACTACACAACTGCTACACAACTGCTACACAACTACTACACAACTACTACACAACTGTTACACAACTGCTACATAACTGCTACACAACTGTTACACAACTGTTACACAACTGCTACATAACTGCTACACAACTGCTACATAACTGTTACACAACTGCTACATAACTGCTACACAACTGCTACATAACTGCTACACAACTGCTACACAACTGTTACACAACTGCTACACAACTGCTACACAACTGCTACATAACTGCTACACAACTGCTACATAACTGCTACACAACTGCTACACAACTGCTACACAACTGTTACACAACTGCTACACAACTGCTACACAACTGCTACATAACTGTTACACAACTGTTACACAACTACTACACAACTGTTACACAACTGTTACACAACTACTACACAACTGCTACATAACTACTACACAACTGTTACACAACTGCTACACAACTACTACACAACTGCTACACAACTGCTACACAACTGCTACACAACTGCTACATAACTGCTACACAACTGCTACACAACTACTACACAACTGCTACACAACTACTACACAACTGCTACACAACTGTTACACAACTACTACACAACTACTACACAACTACTACACAACTGCTACACAACTGTTACACAACTGCTACACAACTGTTACACAACTGTTACACAACTGCTACACAACTACTACACAACTGCTACACAACTACTACACAACTACTACACAACTGTTACACAACTGTTACACAACTACTACACAACTGCTACATAACTACTACACAACTGTTACACAACTGCTACACAACTACTACACAACTGCTACACAACTGCTACACAACTGCTACACAACTGCTACATAACTGCTACACAACTGCTACACAACTACTACACAACTGCTACACAACTACTACACAACTGCTACACAACTGTTACACAACTACTACACAACTGTTACACAACTGTTACACAACTGCTACACAACTGTTACACAACTGCTACACAACTGCTACACAACTGCTACACAACTGCTACACAACTGCTACACAACTGTTACACAACTACTACACAACTGCTACACAACTGTTACACAACTACTACACAACTGTTACACAACTGTTACACAACTGCTACACAACTGTTACACAACTGCTACACAACTGCTACACAACTGCTACACAACTGCTACACAACTGTTACACAACTGTTACACAACTGTTACACAACTGCTACACAACTGTTACACAACTGCTACACAACTGCTACACAACTGCTACACAACTGTTACACAACTGCTACATAACTGCTACATAACTGCTACACAACTGTTACACAACTGTTACACAACTGTTACACAACTGTTACACAACTGCTACACAACTGTTACACAACTGTTACACAACTGCTACACAACTACTACACAACTGCTACACAACTACTACACAACTGCTACACAACTGTTACACAACTGTTACACAACTACTACACAACTGTTACACAACTGCTACATAACTGCTACACAACTGTTACACAACTGCTACACAACTGCTACACAACTGCTACACAACTGTTACACAACTGCTACACAACTGCTACATAACTGCTACACAACTGCTACACAACTACTACACAACTGCTACAAAACTGCTACACAACTGCTACACAACTGTTACACAACTGCTACACAACTGCTACATAACTGCTACACAACTGCTACACAACTACTACACAACTGCTACAAAACTGCTACACAACTGCTACACAACTGCTACACAACTGCTACACAACTACTACACAACTACTACACAACTGTTACACAACTACTACACAACTGCTACACAACTGCTACACAACTACTACACAACTGCTACATAACTGTTACACAACTGTTACACAACTGCTACACAACTGTTACACAACTGTTACACAACTGCTACACAACTACTACACAACTGCTACACAACTACTACACAACTGTTACACAACTGCTACACAACTGCTACACAACTGCTACACAACTGCTACATAACTGCTACACAACTGTTACACAACTGTTACACAACTGTTACATAACTGCTACACAACTGCTACATAACTGCTACACAACTGCTACACAACTACTACACAACTGTTACACAACTGTTACACAACTGTTACACAACTGCTACACAACTGCTACACAACTGCTACACAACTGTTACACAACTGCTACACAACTGCTACACAACTGCTACACAACTGCTACACAACTGTTACACAACTGCTACACAACTGTTATACAACTGCTACACAACTATTACACAACTGTTACACAACTGTTACACAACTGCTACACAACTGTTACACAACTGTTACATGTGTAGTGTTACATAATTGTTACATAACTGCAGCTATATATCGTTGAACACTAACCGGAAGTCAGCCCATTACCGGATGAATGTCTTCTCGCTTGTATTACAGAGAGCACGATGATAATACATGCCATCGTACAGATTATCATATATAAATAGTTTCTGTTACCGGATTCTTCAATTCCCACCCTTTTTAACAAATATTCTGTAATTGTATAATTATTATACATATAAATACCGATCTATTATCTTTATATTACATATCGATATATTAATTATTAATCATTATTGGTTTTAAATATCTTATATTAATTTTGAAAATATAATCAATAATATTGTAGATATAATTAATTTATTATTTGTATACCAATACGATATATAATATATGTACACAATTTATAAAATTATATTACTATTAAGTTTTACATAATATTATATTCAGATATATTGTATATAAATATATGTAAACTGTATATAAAATATACATTATAATTATATTTATTTACATGGTTAAATTAAATTAAAATATGGTATGCTATTTGGATATAAGAGATATAACGGGAGAGATAATTAATTTGTAATCAAATTTGTGGAATGTTGCAAAATTGCAAAAATGCCAGTCCTCATTGGACTTAGTAAGCGATGCTTTTACATAATTGTATATGCGACATATTAATATAGATTCATTTTAAAGTAGCGAACGCATATTAACAATGTATATATTTATTGATAATTACTTTTTATTTATATACATATTTATCTATAGTTTAGAGTTATTAGATTATGCAGAGAATATATATATATATATATATATGTTTCGTATAATAATATATATATATATATATATATATATATATGTTAGTGCGTGTATATGTGTGTATATAAATTATAATATCTAACTATAGGTTTCAGCGAAATCATCTCTGTCAGTTATACCTATTATAATGTATATATATATATACATAAAAAATATAAAATTTATAATATAAATCTATATATATATATCATAACGGTTACCGATTAACTTATTATAAACCCAATTGAAATGATATTTGTTTACAAATGACAAACAATACTATAAATAAACGTATCATAATTATAATTATACTATAGCTTATCGTTTTTGTTTCATTAATTTATATAATTTATATACTAATTATATTAATATAAATTTAAAAAACAAATAATATATATATATATATATATATATGTGTGTGTGATTGCGGCGATTTGTGTATGTATGTGTGTATGTATTATTATTTATAATATGTATATTAACCGATAATTTGATTTCCCAAATCCTGAAAATATTGATAATATTTAAATATATGTATTAATTTTATATTGTTAAACAATATTTATCTAAATGATAATGTTAACTCTTAATAAAGTACTTTATTTATAATGAAATTTAATATTTTCGTACTTTTCGACCCTTGTTATACTATATATTATAATATATATTATACCTTTATATTATAAATTAAAATAATTATATTAAATATAATATAATATATTCATATTATATAGATAAATGTAAAATTCCATTTATTGAAGTAATTTATTTTAAAACTATGATACAATGTGATACCAATATGATACCATTTATATTAGGTATAACTTATTAAATATTGAATATAATATAATATTTTAAATAGATTATTATTAAATAATATTATTTCTATATCTCATATTATATGATTTTTATAAAAGTTTATTTATTCAATAGTATTAAGTGTTTAAATAAACAATTAATAATTATAAAATATATATTGTAATTAATTTTTAATTAATATATATTTTTTAATGGTCCGGACGAGACTCGAACCAGCGTCCTACTGCTTGTGTGTCTAACGCCTTAGCCAACTGAATCACACAGGCAGTTTTAAATATATATATATATATATATATATATATATTATATAATATTCTAACGGTAAATCCATTCTCTTTTCGATATACAATATTTTTATCTTTAATCTAATAATATGATTACTTTAATATAATTTAGAATTTATATATTTTATTAGAATAATACATATTTTATATATATACACTGAATTCTTATTTATCTTAAAATATAGAACACAATTATGTATATATATATATGCAAAGTAGCAACACAAAAATAGAAAACTAAAAAATATGTGGAGGTATAATAATTTGAAATCTTTTTTTATATTTTTATAAATTGTTGAAATAATATATATAAATATTATATTTAAAAAAATATTTTTAAAACATTTTTAAAAATATATTTTTTAAATATTTTTAATAAATCTTAATATATCTCAAGTATTGATACAGTTAGAATTAATAAATATTATCTAGGACACAATTTAAAAATTAGTAATGCAGAATCAGGAATATATATAATTATTGTTAATTATAATTAATAAATAATAGATTAACAAATAATCAAAAATCGAGTAACGCTGGTTCGGGTATACTCGACTACTCGCGTATACGGCTAGTTTATACACACTCATAGAAATATCCTAATCATTTTAACTAGGTAGCCTAGTAATTTATAAAATAACTAGATTTTTTATAAATGACTAGCTTATACACATATTATTTCTTATAAGCTAGTATTTTTGCTAATATGTATCATCCGCATTTAATTTATTTATAAATTTACTTTAAAATAGTAATATAGACTAACTTATAAATAATAAAAACCAAAAAGGCTAGTAATTTAAAATAATAAATGACTAGTTGTAAACCAAAATGACTAGATTACAAGTTTCATAAAATTACTAGGTCATGATTTTACCATATTTATTAAATTTTAGGCTAATAAAAATTACTAGCCTAAATGTTAAATAATGATAACCTAGTCTTTTAAATATTCAAATAAATCTATACACGCACACATATATATATATAAAAGTAAACAACATATATGTACAGTATATAGATGTAATCTAAATGTTTATAACTAATATAATTTATAAATAAAATGTTAATATTATAATTATACTTATAATATTTAGTACTAACCGCGGTACGTCTAATATAATCAAATATGTCCACCTATATATAGATATAGATATTAAATATATTGTAATTTAAGATATTTAAATAAATATATATATATATATATATATATATATATATATATAAATAGTTTATATATATATAGTTATTGTTATTGTTATTTTTTTATTTGGTGGAGTCCTTTCATCCCATCCAGGAACTTAGATGACGTTTTTACTTATAACAATATGTGGCTCTAATGCCCCTTCGAAGCCGCTCTCATGTTAAGGCATCCATGGTTTTAACGAGAGCCGATAATTTATTTATACATAATTATATAAGATTACATCTAAATAATATTTAAAGACCCATTTTATAAAATTAATTAATGGTCCGGACGAGGTTCGAATCCGTGTCCTACTGCTTGTGTCTGATGCCTTAGCCACTGAGCCACACAGGCAGTATATATATATATATATATATATATATATATAATGATTTGAATGTATACATACTATATTATCACATTCAAGTTGATTTCGGTATTTTGATTTAACCTTTATTATATAAGAATATTATTATTATTATAATTATTATATATATATACATATATATATATATATATATATATATATATATATATATATATATATATATATATATAATAATGCTAATAAATTATTCATTATCTACTCAGATATATTTCAAATAAGTATATTTAACATGAAGCTATATCATAAAATATATTATCGAGATTTTCAAATATTTGTCGCTTATAAATTTATTATTTTATATAAAAAATATACAAATATATCAAATATAATAAATCAATATTGGTAATTTATAATAATAAATACCTAACATATATCTAATCAATGTTAATATAATAAAAGACTATAAAATATTAAAATAAATTACAAATAATATTATTATCTTTTATAAATTTAAATGATTTGTATGTTTTTGTTTTTTATATATATACTTTCATATTCGATAATTTTAAATAATTATTAATTACTTATTGAATACTTTACTATTCTAATAATCATATATCTTAGTATATACACCATAGTATATTTGATATGGCGGGCTAATTAAATATTTATGGCTAATAGTATACTTAGCATATATATATATATACTATAATAAGTAATATTAGTAATAGTTATACTATAATACTTTACATAGCCTATATATAAATAATTAATTAATTTCGATATATAAATTATAATTTATTAAAATAAATTAATTATTATAATTGTGTCATATATATATATACTATAGTGTTACATATTTATTTAAAATGTATTAATTGACAAATAGTTTATGAATTAACATTTTTATATATTAGTATAAATAATGTTAACTGCATTTAATGCTATTCCTTCAGGAATATTCAGAATATTCATTTGTAAGTATTTTTATTTATGAATAATAAATCAAGGACACAGTGTCCTTGCTAAAATTATTATATGTTAAATATGTTATTATATATGTGGTATAACTGATACTCAAATTAATGGTATCCATTTTAAAGGATATTTTAAAATAGTTGAAAGAAACTTAAGTTGTAGTTTACTACATAATAAATAATGATGTTAATCGATCGTTACCCGAACAATTACCCGAAATGATACCCGAACCGATAATAAATTTAAAATAAAGATTTTAAACCATTAAATCTTTCCAGAAAATTAAAGATTTAAAACCAACAGAAAATAAATATTTGAGATTTGATATTTGAGATTTTAAATTATACAGCACTAGTGTATATGTAATAAAATGATTTTTATATATATATATATATATATATATATATATATATATATATATATATATATATATATATATATATATATATATATATATATATATGTGTGTGTGTGTGTGTGTGTGTATATATATAATGAATAACCCATGAGATATCATTAATTTTTTTTGAATTCTAATATATATGTATACAACATGTTAAAATTAAACATTAAATAATTATATTAATTATTATCAATTATTATTAATTATATACATATAATTGTTAGTAACTTTAGGATAACATATATTTATATTTTTAATTAATGTAAGTAACACACATATATATATATATTGTATTTATTAATAAAAGTATATACTTGATATCTTAGATATATAATTTGTATATATATAAAACCTATAATTTAATGGATTATTCATAATATTAACATATGCATGTGCATTTTTAAATAACAAAACTTTGAATATTAATGAAAACTATTATTATATATATGTTAGTGATACAAATTAATAAAGGTCACGTATGATATAAGTGTGATATAGATAGTGATATATCATATATGTTGAAGATATTGTAATCATTTAGTTTGGAAAACTCAATTATCGTGATAAAATGTACACAAATTTGACCTATAATTACTTAATAGTTAACACTTTTTTCTAATTATTCCATCGTCGGGGTTAGTAGTGGTTACATAATTAAGGGGTTAACCATCGTATAATTTTCTAAATAATTTATTTATAATTAATAATTTATTTATTTAATTTACTTTTTGAGAATACAATTAAATAGTATTTTAAAATATATACTGTGCTTACGGATATTTATAAAAATGATACATGATAATAATAAGCTACAATAGCAATTAATAAAATGTAAGTTTTTAAGTCAGACTGCGGATTAGGTATCGATTACTATTAAACCTATGTCATACTTCAAACTCCACTCTCACCATTCTACTTAACACATTTTCCTCTCTTATAAGTAGTGTTCCCATAGCCAATCCATATTTTGAGTACAATTTGAATAAATACGATCAGCACCCTAACAATTATCAAACTGTACCCTAAAGAATATTAGCTGGCTGAACCCTAATTATATGATACCGTGTACCTTAATGCAATTTTATGATATGTACCGTAATTGAATTTAATTGAATTTAAATGATATGTACATTTAATAATCACGTACCCTAATATTTAACATAGCTGTACACTAATAAATATATAAAGTGTACCCTAGTAAATTTAACTGTCAGGTACCCTAATATTTGACATATATGTACCCTACAAATATATATATATATTGTATCCTAGTATGTTTAAAAGCCATGTACCCTATTTAGGATACATGGTAAATTTTGGTGATATTTTAACGATCTGTACCCTATAAATTGAATTCGCTGTACCCTAATGTTTAACAGTGTGAAGCGATGTAATCCCAATTATAATAATTGTATATCGAATTTAAGTATAGAACTGGTAGGCACTAACATGATTTAAGTAAACGTATATAAATATCATATACATATAGAGTTCTTATCAAGTATACACTATATACTATATACATACATGGTTACTATGCTAGGGGGTCATAACATATGTTAACTTGGAAAAACTGACAAAAACGCAAACAAATATATAGGTTACACGTTTAGGCACAGATTAATATATAGGTTACACGTTTAGGCACAGGTTACACGTTAATATGATGTAATCGGAACACTAAATGTAATATTTAATTGTAAAAGTATGTCCTCGATATATGGATTAATTTAGAAAAAAATATGAAAACAAAAATAATGATAATATTCATTTATAATTTGAATATGTTATAGACGTGTTATGTGGTATACAATCATAAAACTAGTTTTACGATAGACATGTGATCAAATTATATGATTTTTCATTATATTATATTATATTATATAATTTTATTTATTAATTTTAATAACATAAAATGTACATATTGTCACAAATCATAACATGGATAATAAAACTGATTTCTTAATATCGAAATCTTCGCGGTATAGGGAAAAGAGAAAGAAAATATTGTGCACAGGTGTTAACATATTTTTATATTTACTCTATATTTAATATATATATATGTATATCTATATATATATATATATATATATATATGGATGTTATTTATATAGTAATAAAAGTAATTATTAGAACAATATCAAACTGTGCACATTTATTGTTATCGTTTGGTTATCAAGAAAATAATAGATTATAAATAATAAATGCCAAGAAAATTAGGTTACTATTCGCATTGTATTGTCCTGGGATTCTACGGCATTGTTATTATCAATCATGGTTATTTATAACTTATACAAGTGTACGTTTATTGAGGGGTCCATTTGTATTCCACCCGCTATATTTGTCTTATTAAATATTCTCATACACACATTCATATATATATTGAACGACAATCATTAAAAGTTGTATCGAGAAACTTGTAGATAGCCGACCGAGGAAGAAAACAAAAAATAATGAAAAGAATAATTACTTCATTCAATAAATGACATCAATTTAATTCAATTAAATATATATATGTGTGTGTATGTATGTTTGTTTTAAGTACATATCCATGAGCAAGTAAATGTACCAATTATAATGTAATACTAATATACTAATACTAATAATATGTGATTATGTTTGAAAATATATTTAATATTATACTATAGTATACTATATATATATATATATATATATATATATATATATATATATATATATACTATTTATAAATAACATACTTTTGATTTGTCATGTTCAATACTAATATTGTTATTTTGATCTGACATCTGCAAATATAGGTATGTATATTCGTATATTTCTATTAATATAAAGTATGTAGGGAAAGTTACCGAATACGGACACTCTCAGTATCTCAGAAACTATAAATCCAACAACAAAATGTTTAATGAATAAGATATTCATAATAATATAAATATTCTAAAAAGTATTTTTTCTTTTTTAATTATTAAAAATATTGCTGAAATATCCCAAAACTGATTTTTTTATTACTTTTTAAATTTATGAAAACAAAATTCTACTTAAAACCTTCTCAAGAATATACAAATGTATCGATATGAAATATAACACTATATTATTAAAAAATAAAGCATTCTAAAATTATATATATAAATTTTATATTTGTTATCAAATAATCATTAAGTTATAAGCATATATCTATAGATATATCTCTATATATATAGATGTATATAGATGTAATATACGTTCATAATACTGATACTATATATGTCTTAATACTGACACCCTATAACCAATCAGCGCTCAGCGTATGAACTATTCTTATTTTCATAAAAATCGCATGCGTTATAATATGAATACCACTAATTAAGCTAAATCTAACAATTTTATTATTTAGATACCTAAATGTACTTATTTGTATAACCTTAATAATTAGATTTTGTTAATAGATGTATGATAATTATTAAATCAACTGATAGTCATTTTAGTAATGTAGGTACATTTGAATTTGAATTGAAAATATGATATACAATTATAAACACAATGGCGGATTGTTATTAAAAGTGTATCTACAATAGCAGTCTACCTAATTATAATATAATCATAATTTCTATTGTAAAACTATGTAAAACCGTTAATTATTATCATTGTCTCGAGTTTATAATTAACTTTCACATTATGATTTACCTAATTGTAATTGATATGTAGAGAGATAGTTTTATATTTAGTTCATTTACAATTAAGTTTATTATTCATATAAATTTGATTCAATTTGTATACAATACTTTTTGTATTTTATATTACGGTAAATATATTAATTTGGATATAAATTGTTATTCTTTCTAAATAATAATTCACACTTTATATTATCCAACGATTTATTAGCCAATATCGTATAATATTTGTCTTTTATATATTTATATATATTAATTTTTTATATTTATTATTAAACTCATTATTAAACTATATTAATATATGTAAGATTATTTTAAATGTAGTAAAATAACTAGTAACATTATTTAAATATAAAATTAATATATATTATCAAAAATTAATAATATTACATTAACATTATTTTTTTCTCAAGTAATATATATTTGACCAAGCACAGGACATATGTTTGATTTCTCTGCAATGGTAACTTTTTATATTTTGAAATAAATACTTTTCGGTAGAATATTTAATTATATTTCAATGATGATTAAATATATCAGTGATATTTATTAAATTAAAAAATAAAAATTCATTATTTTTTTTAAATTTGTATTTCTTTAAACAATATTGTATTAAAAATAAGAATATATTTATAAATTCGGTTTGAATAGAAATATTTGTTTCCATATTATGTGTGTCGATATTCTAATTAATATTATGGGTATTATATTGTATCATAATGATAATATAATTATAAGTAAGTCATTAATTATGAAAATAGTTGTTACATTAATTTATTAGGCAAGCGTTAGTTAAGGAGTTTGCAAATTTATTAGGCCATTTTAGGTATTTATATATTTAAAATTATAATAATTAATGAGGGGATGATTAGATTCTTCCTCTATAATATATATATATATATATATATATATATATATATATATATATACAATAATATGGTGACTCAATACATGTATACATACATTATACATAAATATGATTATTATTCTATATCATAGAAATGTATGTATACATAATAACAAAAGATTACAACTATATTGCTACTGCTATAGTAATATAGTACTACTATAATAGTCAGTAGTAAGTAAATAGATAAAGATCATCTATGAATATATTTAATTACTATATTTAATTATAATTATCATATATATATACCTATAGGTAATCAAATTATAAGATAAATTATAAGATAAAACATCTAAATTTGGTGTATTATCAAATTATAGATATACTGTTATAGCCGTGAGTAGTTAATATCCAGTATCCACTTACTAATGAATACTATAGTATTAATATAATACTATAATAGTAGAACTATCATATTTATGCATAAATACATGTATTGAATCACCATATTATTGTATATATATATTATATGGAGGAGATATATAATCATCCCTTCATTAATTATTACCATTTTACATTGTCTCGATAACTAAAAGTGCCCCATAAATATATAGATATATTTATGAAATGCAATTAATTATATATGAATATTAAATTTAAATATGATATATTGATAATGTAATAATGAATGAGAACTAACCACAAGGGAGGTGTATTCGCAAAACTAATGACGTAATGAGATGTGATTAAAATACATATATTATCTTATATATTATCTTATATATTAACTTATATATTAACTTATATATTATCTTATATATTATCTTATATATTAACTTATATATTATCTTATATATTATCCTATATATTATCTTATATATTATCTTATATATATTAACTTATATATTATCTTATATATTAACTTATATATTAACTTATATATTAACTTATATATTATCTTATATATTATCTTATATATTATCTTATATATTATCTTATATATTAACTTATATATTATCTTATATATTAACTTATATATTAACTTATATATTATCTTATATATTATCTTATATATTAACTTATATATTATTTTATTTTGTATTATTGTTTTTTAAATTACTATTATATTAGTTACATTATTTTTAACACATAATTATGGGAAATATTATATATAATTTATATTATTATACATATTATATATTATATATATACGTTATATATATTATTAATTTA
>OZ025244.1:37681238-37701238 GCA_964019155.1 Osedax fenrisi
GACACGACTCGCTAGCAGAAACTGCATCAACGATATTTGTGAGGAGTCTCTCCTAGAGTGATATATTAGATAACAGTGTTGATATTCACAAATGGCTGAAGTTATTTACGTCGCCCAGAAACAATAACATTGCACGGCATATTCACATAATATGCTCATAATATGAACATATTTATATGCCTTTTGCATATTAATATGCGAATAAAATAATTAATTTAATGCACATTATATCTTATAACAACATATTAATATGAAATAATTATTTTGATGACAATTATATTTTACGTAAACATATTCATACAAACACATTATGAATATAATATATTCATATTAATACGTGAATGAAATAATTATTTGTATTAACATTATATGTGTGTGATAACATATAACTATTTTAAAATATATTGAATTAAATCTTTGAATATAAATTTAAAAAAAAACAATAATTGTTGATAAATTTTAATAATTTTTGTAATTATTTTTTTCCCATAAATTTACCAATTATTTAATTATTTATTATATTAATATATGTAGGTAAATAAATTGAATATAAATTAATATAACAAAATAAATAAATACTGAATATTTGTTGAGAAATTTATCATATTAAAAAATGTTATTTTTTTAAATACTATAATTTATATATATATATAAATTATATTGTAAATTAAGATAATATTTGTAGGATCATTTATATAGTATGTTTCGCTAGGATATCAGATAAAACTGATACCGAAGCAAACTTTATATATATAATAACCTAGCATTAATAGATAAAATATAATATTACATATACAATATTAATATAATGTATTGAGTTCACATGAGCTTGAATCAGGTGGCTATAACATATATGTGCAAATTATGTTCATATTTGTATGTTCATATAATTTTCATATTTGTATGTGTATATTATGTTCATATTATGTTGATATATATGTGCATAATATGATAGCCACATGATGTATTATGTACGTATAATTGTATGTTGTGGGCGATATAATGCGATCCCCTACAACGACATCACCATGGCACTACATAACTAAGTAAGTATTTAAATAAAGGTTCTAAATTATTAATAAATAAATATAATTATATAATTTATTTTTAATATTTATATTATATAATAACATACGATATTGAGGTAATATTACATTTATTATATCTAATCTTTATATTAACATCATTTACGTATTAAATGTAATTATAATTATTAAATATGATATTTTATTAAAAATAAGTATGCCTATATATATATATATATATATATATATATATATATGAGTGTGTATCGTATGTATGTACTAACATAATCTGAAGTTATATTAAACTAAATGTTAAATTTAAATATATTTTTATGATAATATATTATTAAAATAAATAAATATTATATATAAATTATTAATTTGTTAGGCAATAAAGAATATTAAAATTAAAAAAAGAATACTAAGATAATATAATATTAATGTTAGATTTATTTAGAAAATATACATATTTTACATAATAACATATGGTTGTATGTATTGTAGGTATAGTTATTGTAGATTTCACATTACTTATTTGATACGTGTGAATTATCTATGATGATAGTATACATACCCAGCCTTCATCATATTATCTCAATTAATATTAAGTGTACGATGATATATATGTGATTTATGATTATAATACACCATCGAACAATACATAATTGTATATGAAAGTATAATATTTCATATTTTCAAAATCTTAAATTTAATTTTTATAATTATACATTTAAAAAAAATAAATAATATATAAAATAAATGAATATATTATAATTGAAAAAAATTAAACGTGAACATTATTAAAAATTGTATTTAAAAATACCATTTTAATTTAATAAATATATATGCTACATATATATATATATATATATATATATATATATATATATATATATATATATATATATATGTGTGTGTGTGTGTGTGTGTGTGTGTGTGTATATATTTAGGTTACTTACATTTCTATTTTTAGGCAAATCACCACTTTTATAGTTTTTCAATATTTTTAGTATTTTTTTGAATGAAATCATATACTTGTCATATATTACTAAAACTTCTAAATAATATTTAATGATAATTAATATGAGTATTAATTTTAATAACAATTTAATAAAAATAATAATTTAATAAAACCTTGTAAATTAGTATAATTAAGTGTATTACACATTTGTTTTTGACATTCCAGCCAAACATCTCCTATATATTATGATGAAGCATATAATGTGTATAATAATAATAATAATAATAATAATAATAATAATAATAATAATAATAATAATAATAATAATAATAATAATAATAATAATAATAATAATAATAATAATAATAATAATAATAATAATAATAATAATAATAATAATAATAATAATAATAATAATAATAATAATAATAATAATAATAATAATAATAATAATAATAATAATAATAATAATAATAATAATAATAATAATAATAATAATAATAATAATAATAATAATAATAATAATAATAATAATAATATAGAATCATACTACATATATAATACAGATATATAAATTATATAAACTTACCTATCTACCTGTCATCAATATATATATATATTCATATATGTATATGAATACTTTATTTAAAATATTTAGTAGTCCATATCGAAGGCATATTTTGTATACCAATTGGTATTAAATATATTATAATCTATAAATATTATAAATTTATATTTTTAAATAATAATAAAAATAATATTGAATACAAAATTAAATGAAATTATTTAATTTTGCATTCATAATTCATTACAAAAATAAATATTAAAATTAAGGTTTATATAAATTTAAATATTGTTATCTATATAATTCGATTTAAAACTGAATGAATACATATTTTTACATTTTTATAATTGACGCATTATTGATTATTAACTGACAAAAGTACATATTCACTACGATTATATTACTATATTCCTAGCTAAGAGTTTGATGTACGTAAACCAAGGTTACATTAAAGGAAACATTCCACTAACCTCTAACATAATAAGTGTTATGTATACTTGTAAAAATGTTAACAACATTTCAAACAATATAACATATTTTCAAAACAGTATTTTAACAAATAATATATGTTAAATTAATCGTAAGTCTCCGATTACCGACCCTTAAATGATTATTTGTAATAAATTATTCAATATTAAATATATTTATTTGAAATTTTGTAATTAGGGTAATATTATGGCAATGAATAATGTGACTATTTTAAATTTTTGATATAATTATATTTACAAGAATAAACAGGGGGGTCGGTAAAAGGATACATGTACCTAATACCGACCCCCTTCTCCTTTTACCGACCCCCTAAAATAATCGTGATATAAATAATCGTAGTATTATAATATCCAATAAAAATAGTAGATATACATAAATATAATTAATTATAACATTCATCCAATTTATTTTGTATTGAATTTATGTTTTAATAGTAATATTAAATTTAAATGTAAACTTTATAATAATTATATTAAAATAGTGTATATTATTATTTAATATTTATATATTAATCAGTATGCATATAATCAACTGGTATCATGAATCCTAAATATATATCAATGATACACAAAAAACTTACGACATATTTTAAAGGTAAATACAGACCTATTTTGATTGGATATTATAAATCACATGGGGTCGGTATTAGGGTAATTTAGGGGGTCGGTAATAGGAAAATAATATGGGTTGCTATAATTAAGATATATTGGTTAATAGTTATTAAAATTAAATTATTTTTATAATAATTATAAACATTTTATTGATTTACAATATTAGGCGCAGTATTAAGTTTTCTTTTAAATAATAAAGTATTTACAATGATTTAAAAAAAAATATTATTCAAATATTTAAAAAGTAAAAACAGAATATTACAATTTATCAAATGACAATTGTAGGATTAAATATTTTGTAAAACAAAATACTTATTCATATTTATCATTAAATTACTAACAGTTCGTGTATATATTATTTTTTGATATCGCTTATAGTTACTGAGATACGAGAGGGGGTCGGTATTAGGAGGGGGTCGGTAATCAGGGATTTTCCCCTACATATTAAAACATTATATGACGATTTATTTAAACGCTATTTTATTATAAAACTCTTATAGATTGCAAGGAAATGCTAAAGTAAATATAAAATAATAGTTATAAATAGTATACTACATATAATCAAAATCTATATTAATCTATATACTCTTTGGACTCATTTACAAAATTGCGATAACGAATATGATTGCATTTAGACGTCGTGATTAAGGATATGGTTCTTCAGTTTGAAGGTTGATCAGTTATTGGTAGTTTTATGATAGGTTATGAGTTATGAGTTATGATGAGTTATTGATGGTTTAAAATAATACCTAAAGAGGTTCCGTAGTTGACTAGTTAACTATTTATTGTGATAGGGATCCAGTTGGATATTTCATAAAGAGGTCAATATTTTGTAATTTGTATAGAAGCTAAATTTCACAAAATACTATATAGTATATTATAATATGCGAATAATGCCATATATCATATATATATATATATATATATATATATATATATATATGTATAATTAAAACTACGGGGATATATACACACATATTTACTTATTTGTATTAACCGTGATGATGGCCCATATATTGATACGCATAGTTGGGATTAAACGGATCCTTTCTCATTAGGAATATCTTATTTTTAACATTGTAGATGTATTTAGAAATACTGACAGAGTCACGGATTCCTCTAGTTCTACACCCTCTGTACATGTACGTCTGCAATTCATCATATCGTTTGTAACATATATGTTATATAGTAACATACCATATATATATATATATTCCGCTAAATATATTTATATATTAATAATGTTAAAGGAATAATTTAATTATTAATTAAATTATAATTATTTATTATTAATTTGGTCTTGTATATAATAATGTTTTACATGTATAATCTTAAGTTATATATTAATAATGATTTCAAAGATAACAGATATTTATTTATTATTAAATTAAAAAGATATTAATTTATTATTTTTATAAATAAAATAGTATAAACAACTAATCGTATATTATTTAATTAATATAATTATAATGATATATATATATATATATATATTATTAAAAATACGAATTTATTTATAGATTAGATTGAAATTTAAAATTGTTATCCATATTATTTCCGTTGACATTTTAATTAATTATATATTCATTATTAAACTAACTTCTCTTGATGTATACTATACAAGACACTGCTTATAATAATATCAATGTTTTACCATATTACGAAATTGTAATAATAGTTGTATCAAATATTTTGCCGCGCAAAGATATAACATTATATATATGCAACGTAATTAATAACTACTATCAGACGTAGCCATCTGTAGTATCTAATCACTCAAGTATAATCATTTAAATATATTTAGATTCGGCGCACTTTCCATACAACAATGTTTTCATTGCTCTATTAAATGACATGCAATATAAATTAGATTTTACTCCCCACATATATATTGATAGTATTTAAAACCTACATATCCTATTTATTTGTATATAAAAGTAATGAAAACTTAGTTTTCAACATATAAATAATAAATTAAAACATATTTTTTTACATTTAAAAAAAGTATAGTTAGATACAAATATACATTATAAACAACACGTAGTTTATCAAATTAAACCGATATAGGTGGCGCTATAAGTATTTTTCTTAAAAAATAGAAATATAAGATTTATCGTAAGTGTTATATCTTTCCTTAGATAAATCGTTGGTTGTATACATATTTTAAAGTATACATAATTAAAATAAAGATAGATATATATATATATAAGATATTATACTACACTATAGAATTATGTACACGATACCAACATTCTTAGTGTTCCAGTAGGTGACGCAAGGACTAAAGCATATCACAGATCCGAGTAGGTCTTCATTGTCTCCACCTAGCCATGTTAATATCATTCATTTACTTTATTAACATTATATCAAACACACATTTAATAAATATATTTTATTATGAAAGATATATGATGATGATGATTCTAATTAGGTGTGTTGTCACTTATCATACGTGTTTCCATCCCTCCTAGGTACATATAACAATATAATTTAGATAATATATATATGGAGAGAGAGAGAGAAAGATAAGTATACATACATTTATAAATATAAAATATGTAAAAGTATTATTATGGTAATATAAATATTAACATTTGCAGCATATAATTCGAAAGGCTTCGAAGGGATATTAAATCTTATAAGTTAAATCTTTAATTTAAGTTTCTGGATCGAATGGAAGGACTCCACCAACATTTAAAAATAGCAAATAACAAATAAAAATAACATTTTTTATATAATATTTCCTATTTTCAATTATAAACTTGAATGTAAAAATATTATCTTTTTTTTCAATATTTCTATAATTATAATTATCTTTCTAAATATGCAAGTTTAAAGTAATTACGCAATTAAGAATAGAGTTCAAAATCCTAAATTAACATCTTACATTAGTTAATTCTACGGTTATTAGTATTTATTCAATGTAGTATGTAATTAATATTAATCCGAAATATAGATTTATAAAAATTAATTTGTTTCAATTATTTTTTTATTTCCCAAATATAATTTAAAATATATAACTTGAAATGTGTGTATATGTATATATATATGTGTGTGCATGTATATGCATGTATGTATGCATATTTATGTGCTTATGTGTATGCATTTGTGTGTACATGTATGTATTATTATGTGTTTACTGGCGCGGTCGGTCATTATCCCAGTTTGAATAATGTGTTTCATTTTTTCAATTTACTTATACAATATTTTATATAAATAATTAAAATTCAAGCACAAACATAATTTAAATATACGAATTAATACATCATAGAATAATACATTTTCTATCTAAATATATGTAAATATTATTTTATTATGACATCAAATCTACATAGGTTAATTGTATTACCCGCAAGGCAATCTTTATTAGAATTATCAATGGACTCGCAATATCTACATTTCCAGGTTTTACCGTCGGTCCTATAGGGATATATATTAATATTATATAAATATAATTAATATTATTTAAATATATATGTAATTAATATGATAATTAAACTATAAATAAATTAAAGTTAAATATATATATATATATATATTAAATTAAGAAGTAAAGTTAAAAGTTTATTTTAAAAACATGAGCATTTCTTTAAATAATAAGCTAATAAAATGTACAAATTAAATATTATAATGTAAAAATATTAAATATTAAAATCCTATGTATATAAAAATTAACCTTAACCTGTATGTAGTTAACCTTAATTTTTTTTCCATAATAACTAAACTTAAATACATATAATATTAATATTAAAATTAGCAATAGAGCTAGAGTGAATTCATGCAAAGAATTAATACTTTCTCGATACAACATAATAGACTAGTCTGATTGCTATGAATAATATTATTTCTCAAATAATCAAATGTAAGCAGTATTATGAACAGCTATCTAGATATTATACATATAATACTACACTTGGACTCATAATATAACACGATTGCAGTAGTGTATTATGATGGTATTGCTTATATGTTATAATAGTAGTTAATAGTTATAATAAACTAGTCGGTATTTTCATTGCGTAATACACGTACATCATATATTATAAAATAATATGTATTGTAATTAATATTAATACTGATATATTATTTAATAAGTGACTTACGCTTGCATTTTAGCTTTATGTATATTCTC
This sequence comes from Osedax fenrisi, assembly GCA_964019155.1. NCBI lineage: Eukaryota > Metazoa > Annelida > Polychaeta > Sabellida > Siboglinidae > Osedax > Osedax fenrisi. Next base: position 37,689,022 of record OZ025244.1, read on the forward strand.
GGCATACAATTCAACTGTAATATTATTATAATTAGATAGTTACCATATTTACAATTTATGATTGATATATATATATATATTTATAAACTATTCATATTATATATATATATATATATATATATATATATATATATATATATATATATATATATATATATATATATATATATATTGATTGAATGTTTATTTAGACACTTAATTATATTCTCAAGTTATTATTAATATTATTATTAAGTATAATCATTTAGTTTGTTTAAACTGTGTAATCATGTATAATTATTTATTTGTATCAACATTATATATATATATATATATGTATCAAATAATATATGATATTATAGTATACTTATTATGAATAACTTGGTATAATTGATATAAATGTTGTGTTTTAAATAAGTTTATAAATATTTACATATATATATATATATATATATATGTTATAATTCTATTTATAATAACAATATAATACATAAAATAAACTTTTTTTAAAATATTATTTATATATTATAGATAATATAATTTTATAATTTAGAATAATATATATAATAATATTGCTTATAAAATGTGTATAATAAATTATAAATAGTAACCTGCATGTTTTAATATATCAATAGACAAGATATTATTACAAACAGTTGATTGAGATAATTTACAAACAAACAGATAGGTGTTACCTAAATAAAATATTACTCTTGTACTATATTTAAATATATATATATATAAATATGATGATATATGTTTAGATAACACAATAATAGAAATAACAACGATAAGATACCACATGACATCATAATCTATACTGCAGATACTAAATAGTTGCAATAATGTGATGATGTGTGTATGGCATGCTACATACAATGTTAAATGTATGTATTATTGTTGTATAGTCTTCGTAAACTATAGCATAATTCACAGAGCTGCAACAGAAAACATAACGAGAATAACAATAACATCAGAATTTAGATAACGAAAAACGAAAAACGATAAGTAAACAAAAAAGAATAATAATAATTAAAGTAAGGTAAATAATGAAAAATTATATTCTAATAGAGTAATTACGATAGATAAGGATGGATAAGGTAAATAAGGTAAATAAGGTAACTAAGGTAATCGTCCATCTCTAAATAACGTGAGAACTTTAGTGATTCTAAAATAACGAACCATTATATTACATAATGTTTAAACAGAATCCTGAAATGCTAAAACCTTAAGGATAAGTATTCGGGTCACAGATACATTTGGTGACCAACAGTCTGAAGATAGACGGGCTCAATTAGAACTAGTACCCAAGATACACACCATGAATTAAAAACTTAGATCAAAAATCTGTCTAATGCGCTTATTTGTGTTATCCAGTGTTTTTTATGTGAAAGCTGGACACCGACCGCAGATCTACTACGCAGAATCCAAGCAATGGAAATTCGCTGTTTCAGGAGACTCCTCAATATTAATTACACGGAGCATATTACTAATGAGGAAGTGAAGAGCATAATAAAGCTAGAAATTGACAAATACGAAGAATTGACCAACTTAAGTGATTCCGAATCCGTAAGGTTGGCAGGCGATACAAGTAGATGGCGAGAAGTTGTTTCAAAATGCACGAATATGCCCTACGGCCACCCGAAGTCATGTGCTAGGTAACATGTAACGATATAGTTATAATTATAACAGAAATACGTATATGTATTTTATATTATTCAAATACTATTTGTAATATTGTAGAAAAGTAAGCCATTTATACATGTATAGGTTTAGTAGTAGTAGTAACTGTAGAGTTCTTTACTAAATATTACCCTGTATATTTATACATGGTCGTATGCGATGCCATATAAAGAAAGTTATAAAGAAGTTAACTGCGATACATATCCCTTTAATATAAATAGAAATATGTATTAAATATCTAACACTAATAGAACCGATATATCGTCTATAGACATTGAAGACTAATAGTGGATCTGGATCATTATTGGTATAGTCTACCGTTATATCTGAGTATTTTTCCAAATAGGTGTTGCTATTATTGCTATTATGTTTGTGTGGCGAACTAACTATAGCGTTAACAAGTTACGCCCAATAATGGAATTGGAATATTGTACAGTAAGGTAGACCGTGTTTGAGAGTTTTTATGGCTCATTTAAAGTAGTAATTTAATGTTATATTAAACATATTTGTGAAGTTTCATCACAAAATAGTACGTATTAATTTGTAAAGCAAAGTGCACTTTAATGATGAAATATTTGCATTTATGATACAATGTAAATTTCTTGGTATAGGTAAATAGGGGTATAATAAAAAAAAATATTTATTTTCTAACAAATACTTTTTTTAAACCTAGTGTTTAAACTTACTAAAAAATTTTTTTTTTATAAAAATGCTCAATAAAAGTAATATTTTGAAAAAGTATATGCTATTTTGATATTAAATCATATTTATATGATGATATATATACAATATAAATAATATTTGTATTATTCCATTGATAATTTTTTTTTCGATTTAGACAAATTTAAAAATAAATTAATATATTGTTTAGCTTTCAGAATTGTTGTATGTTTTCACTTATTTTTTTTATTATATATATAATTATCAAGAGAAGTTATTCCGAGATAGCTGGCACTCTTGTATGAAGGTAACTAAACATGTTACCTAGACAGTCTCTCCTATTGTACGTTGTACATTGTACGTAGTAAAGCTGGTGAGTCATGATGTGTTGTGATTAAATATAAATAGATTATAAAAGTTTTGTATTCATTATAAAATAAATTTGAAAATTTTAAATAATAAAAATAATATTATCTCATGTAAAATTGTTGCATGTTTGTAACAATCTATAATTAATAAAGTTGTTATTTAGTGGTCACTAATTAATTATTTATTACTATATTTTTTATAGATATCGCAACATTTAAATATTCTAAAATTAATATTTTCATTAAAAAAGATATTTATTAAATATTTGAAAATGTAAAGTGATTACTATATAATTTACTTTAATAATAGTATGGTTAATTGAATAGTAAATAAAAATAATATTATACAATTAAATAAATGTCAATATATTAAAATATTCATATATAATTAAATGTTAATTAATATTTATTTAATAAATAATTTACATTTAATATAATATTGGTATTAATATATATTATTCATAAATATATCAAACCTCTTGTAGTATTAAAATATATAGAAGACTGGCTAGATTTAGGTTCATGATTAAAATATTTTTTAAAATCATTAATACATCCTCTTTTATAGTCCAACTAAATATATAGTTATTGTTTTATTAAAAATAGGTGTATTATTAAATCTAATTACTATTACTATTTATAATACTAATGCTATTAATAGTAGTAATAAGTGTAGTAGTTTTAGAAGTAGTATTATATATATATATATATATATATATATATATATATAAATATTTTATTATTTATAATAATACAAATAATATATTAATATTATATTATATTATAATATATATTATAATATATTATAATATATATATATATATATATATATATATATATATATATATATATATATATATATATATATTATATATCATAATATTATAGTAATAACAATAGTATATATTATAATACTATATTAATACAAATAATTAATATCCATGTTAATTATTGATATTTTTTAAAGTTATATATATATTTTTTTATTTTATAATAAAATATAGTAAACATTTATTATTAAATTATTTATAAATATCAACATAATATAATAATCTAACAATTATTTTGTTTTTGAAAATACATTCAATATAACAATATCCATTGGGACACGCTACTACTTCAGGGTATATATCTACAATGAATTCATAATATTAGCACTATAATATATCATTTCAGTATATTATTTAGTTTACTTATACATTCTTTATGTATTTATAATATATATATATATATATGTAATTTTTATAAATACTAATAATTTAAATTAGAATAACAACTTTATATTTCAAATCATATTGGTGTTGGTATTGGTGTTGGATGGGTTTGGTTTTTGTATTTAACAATTATAACCAACATTATTTTAAATCTAAATTTGTTATCCTACATTTATAATTATATATAATTATATTACATATTTCCTTATTATATACAAATATGTGTGTTATTGAATTAGAGACACGAGTTTAGAGACACGAGAGTTAAAAGTAAAATATCTAGTAAAAGATCTTTTTCAACTTCGAAGTAGAAATGTTTCTAATTAGGAATACAAAAAGTGACCATTGCAAGTAGCGAATGACATTTGTTATAATATGATTTCATAATGTGTTAATTTGTATAGTGTAGATATAACAAATAATATGTATTTATATATATATATATATATATATATATATATATAACGTTATCATGCTGGATACATAGATAATAGTATTCTTGATATTACTATATTTAACATACTTAATAACACTTTTTTATTAATTATACATTCTAATAGAATTATTAATTATTCATAATAATACATTATTAATTATGTAATATATAAATAGAATTATTAATTATTCATAATAATACATTATTAATTATGTAATATATAAATACTAATACTAGAAACTGTAGGCCACTAATAAGTAACAATGATTCATATTAATAATTCAGATTCATACAATGACAATATGGTTTTAGTTTAAAAGCCTACTATAAAATCCTATTATTAGAAAATATATTCTATTATAATTATATATATTTTAATTTAATTTAATTATAGGTTATGATATTTTACATTATGTAAATTTGAGTCATTGATGTCAAGTTGACAATGAAATATTATGTAATATGATTAAACTATATATATATGTTTTATCACCAGGAAAATTTCAATAAATACTAATTTCAATACTAAATTTCAAATATATTTGTTTTAAATTAATAGATTTTATATTTATAATATTAATATAATTATATAGTATATTTAAAAAATTTAAAAATTACCTCAAAATAATATAATTATATAATATATATCCACCCTAATATTTATTTTATAATAGAGAATACATGAAAATACATTTTAATATGATGTTAAAAGTTTAAAAGTTTAATAAAGGAATAAAAGGGTTATACTAATATATATATATATATATATATATATTGATACAAATTTAAATTTATATATGTTAATAAAAGATAAATAAGAAAATAGATAAATAGAAGATCTCACCTATGGAACATAATCTACTTCCGGGTGTATCCAGACATTCGCACAATCACGTTTATTCATTATATGCTTATACGTTTTACCATGGTCTGTAATTTCATAGTTAATATTTTAATTATTACAATGACACGTAAATAATCGAATAAATATATATATATATATATATATATATATATATATCTTTTTGTGTGTTTGTGTATATATAAGATAAGATACATTTTATTATTGTAATCATTATAAGATAAAAATACAATAAACGGACAAATAAAACAGTCAGAAGACTTTCAATGTATTTGACCTTAATAATGCCATATGCATAATATATTATATAACAATTGTATTTTTTAAAGATATATAATTTTTTATAATTTGTTATAATAATAATATTAGCCATCACATCGAAAAAGCGGTCACTATAAGTAATTATGAGAATCAACAAATGAAGGAAGCTTCAGGTTTGCCCAGATCCTAGAGTGTACCAAACTCTTTATGTTAGTGTTTCAAACATGTATATGTATTATCCCATATAACCATATATATATATATATATATATATATATATATATATATATATATATATATATATATGAATATGTGTATGAGTTCGTGTGCATATTGTGTGTGTATGTGTGGGTGTGAAAATACATATTATTCATAAGTGAAATCATTGGTAAACACAATATTATTCAATATATAATAACTATACTAAATATGCTTGTAATAATTATAGATAAATAGGGTAATAACTTAATGGTTTGATCAACTCCAAGGGTGTAAAGTTATTAGGTCCAATATTAGTCATCCGAGTGCAAACGATTTCACCATCTTTATCTACATCTACATTAATATTAATTATTTAACGTTATCTTTATTTTCAATATTATAATATCTATAATAATGACTATATACAATATATACCTATATATATTATAAAAATTACATAATAATACTTATAAAAGGAACACTCTATACTATTTTATACATGAACACAAATACTACACAATAATACATATTATATAAATTTAACAACACTTTCATATATGAATTTACAATATGTTAGGCTTTAAAAACATAATCATAATAATAAATGTATGTATATATACACAATATATACCTACTGGTTTCTAATGGAGACACATGGTATGATTAAGCATGTAACTATAATACCGTGGTTTCGGCATTAAATAATTGATATTTATAGAATAACTAATGTATAACTGTGATAATACATGCGTACAACACAACAATACTTAACTTATATTAACAATATTAACATCTTTTATATTATCGCAATTAAATCCAACATTTTTCCTTATTTATAAATGATATTTTTTATTTTTTATAGGATTTCTTACATCCCAGAAACTTAGAAACGATTTTAATTTATAACCATACGGGTCAATGTCAATTTGAAGCAGCTCTCGTTAAGGCATCCATGGTTTAAGTAAAATGAATTTAATAGAGCCAATCAATTATCAAACAATTATATAAGATAATTTCTAAATATTATGTTAAGACATATGTTAGGATCCGGACGGGGTTTGAACCCGTGCCCTATTGCTCGTGTGTCTAATGCCTTACTCATGTAGCCACAACAATAGTTGTAATGTTATATGTCCAATATGTGAGATGGTGACAAAATATCATTATTCATATACGAATATTCTAATAATAAAGCAAGTGGCATATGAGTTGTATCTGATAGTTATATTGAATACCATGCATGTTTATATAGCAAGTGGCATGTGTTTATTTTTATTTATATATTAGAGTTATTTCATTACATATAGTTAATATAAATAAAGTTTTTAATTATAATTATATTGATCTAAAGTCAATAAGAATCTATATGTTTATATCTCATCTATATGAATCCATTGTTTGAACGAAATACATTAAGAGATATTATTTTAAGATCATTAGATATATAGAATTATTAAAGATTACTTCGAAAGATTATTTGCCTTAGTACATAAGTAAATAAAACCATATATACCTACATTTTCCAAATAATTTTCCAGAGATAATTTTTAAGAAGGGCTTTCACCCATGTATATCTTATTATATTTTAAATTAAACTAGTGGATTATATAATATATGTAGACTTATTAAAATACAATAAAGTTTTTTAATTAGATTGGTAAGTATACAACCGAAAATCTAGACACGTTGAACATATAACGACATACGTCATAAGTCTTACACATCTTAAATTCATATATATATATATATATATATATATATATATATAAATTATATTACACATCTAAACTTCTATACAAAATTTACTATACATTATTTATTTTAGAATCTAACATATTTAGTAAGAGCTTTTAATGTATACATGTAACTATAGTTAAGTTACGATGGTTACGGAGATTAGAATTGTAATGAGAAATACATATTATGAGACTTACGAATTGCAAGACTATTAAAGAAATGGTAGGCAACAGCTGGAAGGGGAGGACATCACGATGGACATATTTCGGATTGTTTTTTTTATTATATTCTTTTGATACATTATATGTTATTTAGTAACTGCGAAAAAAATGTCTATGAAAACTATATTTTTAAATGTTGCTGTCTCTAGGATTATACATATATAAATATCCTTTTTATACAACAAATATCAATTTTTAATTTCAATGAAGATGTTTTTCGAAACACTCAATAAACTGAGGCAATGCGTTCCCTATCTATACACATGTAAATTAATCTAAATGGTCTATAATATCCCTTAAATATTAGGGAGATATGGAGTTCCATTGAAATATTATAATCAACATTATACAAGTTATCGTAATAGTCATATACATGATAACGAACTACAATTTATATATCGCATTTTGGGAGTTTATAGGCATACCTATAAGAAAATTGCATATATATATGTGTATAAATAGTTAAATAATTCTTTAATTTAAATAAAATAAAATCCTATGTAAAATCTTCTATACATTTTTATATATAAAAGAAAGTTAATTTAATTATTTTTAAAACATTTTTTATATATATAAGAAAGTAAATTTAATTATTTATTTATTTATTTATATGCGTTCTATGTTTAAGAAAACGGATTTACAAAATTTAAATGGCTACTAATTCTATAGAACAGGAGTATTGTAATTGTTCGGGTGAATTTTTTGATTTCCTCCTATACACCTATCATAATTACGTAAAATTGAAATTTTAGAGCTATTTTCAAACTATTTCCCTCTATCGGTAAATATTTTGATTTTAGAAGAAAATGTTTCACATCTAACATTTATACCCATGCAACGCCGGGCCGAAGCCAGCTAGTGTATATAAAAAAAGTGTGTTATTAAAACTATTAAATTAGTGTAATCATGAATATATACTATATTATTTTTGTTACAATTATTATTATTAATACAATTAGTTTAGAAATATATTTAGAAAATATTACGAACTATATATAATTTTATGTTGTCATGATAATGAAGAAAATATATCGTTATTGGTTTATATAATATTCAAAATAATAATGAATATTACAAAGTCATTTTATGGAAGTTATAAATGAATTAATACTTTACTAGAATATGAATAACATCTAACATTTACAATTGGATTTTTCAGTTTCAGCGCATCCTCTATTTATTGACACCTTGATACGTTCATAGTAAAACGTCATTAAGTTTAATAATAATATATCATATAGTTAAGTAAGTATGTTTATATACATATGAGTTTGAGTAATATGCTATACCATTATATTAACTATATTAACGTTATCTATATATTATATTAAAATATAGAAATATTATAACGACACCTTGGCACATAATATCGACACCCTAAATATATTGATATTTAGATATACCATATATTATTTAATATCCACTATCCAATCAGAATTGAATGCGAGATACTTTTAGTTAACAAAAACAATGTATACGTTGTTTCCCTAAAATTAATGTTATCATAACACACGCACATTATAAACAAATAACGCTGTCGATATTACGTGCAATTAGGGTGTCAGTATTATGAAAATGTATGTTGCTTAGGTAAACGTCAATAACTTTGTAACAAATTATAAAAAATACAAAATCTGTTCGGCACAATGTACAATATAATTAGATATATACGAAGTATTTAAAATATTCAAAATTTATATATTTTCAAATGATTGAGAATCGATATTATACTTCACAAATTTCATAAATTTAGAGTTGTAACGAAAAAAATCAGTTTTTTGTTTAAAATTAAAAAAATATAAATATTAAAAAAAAAATTATACTTACATAAATTAGAATTATATATATTAACATTTCATACATTAATTATTTTTTGATTGGAATTATATTTTAGAAGATCTCTAGGGTGTTGATATTACGTGAATGTCGATATTAGAGCACACTCCCCTATTTGTCATATAACTATAGGTATTAATAGAGTATTCATCTAGGATGTATATAAACTATATACGATATATGTAATATATGTAGTATTATATATAGTCATAACTTTATTCTACTAAATATATTATAATAATTAGATATAATAGTACGAATTATAGTATATTGATTTAATACAAAGTTCATCATTATATTAATCAAGAGATATATAATTCAAAAAATATCTATTTATGTTGTTTCGATCCCCAAAATAATACTAAAAAATAGTGATTGCGTAATATTTGTATTTAAATTATAAATGAACAATATGTAAATGAATTACATATACGTGTGATAGATGTATATTTTAAGATAACATACACATATATATAATAAGATGGGGACTAAACATCTATATGATCATTACCGATCATATATATTATTATACATGAATCACGTATTCATATATTTAAATGAAATACATGAATCAATTATTACATTTAATATATTTAAATGAAATACAAATATTGATGGGAAAATATACTAAATTAGTAGGAATTGAAAATAACTAATTAATATTAAATACAAATTTAAATAAATTATTAAATATTAATAAGATATAATATAAATTATATATATATATATATATATTTATATTCATAATATAGTATAATATGGTATATATTCATAATTCAATATTATTAATAAACTGAATAGAATATTAATATTATATTGTTTATAAATTTGTAAATATAATATTATTTAAATAAATATAACAAATCTAATATTTAAAAATAATGTTATATATGAATATATTTTAAATAAACAAATATTATAATATATATATATATATCTATATATATATTTATCTAAACATATAACAATGCGGCATCGTCGCGAAGCGACGATTCTACGAAATTAAAAAATAAATGCAAGATCGGAAGACACCAGTTATACTCATATTTTATTCCTCTTTAATATGCACTATCAAAATGTTACATTGTGTCGTGTTATCATATATTAAAGTGGATTTATAAATTAAGATTTTAAATTAATTCGCCTCTAATAATCAATAGGTGGAGCTTTTTAATAACTTTAGTTTCATCAAATAAGATTCATGGTTACCAGTAATCTCGTACGAGGTAATTTCGTACGATTTATTAAATTTATTTTAAATTATTTCATAATTATACAATTCTTATACGAATATATATAACTTATTTTATTGAGAGACGAGGTGTTCCTATAGGGCTAACTCCGATAGGGCTAATTCAGATAGGGTTAACTCATATAGGGCTAATTCAGATAGAGCTAACTCCTATAAGGCTAATTCAGATAGGGCTAATTCAGATAGGGTTAACTCAGATAGGGCTAATTCAGATAGAGCTAATTCCTATAAGACTAATTCAGATAGGGCTAACTCGGATAGGGCTAATTCCGATAGGACTAATTCAGATAGGGCTAACTCGGATAAGGCTAATTCAGATAGAGTAACTCCGATAGGGATAATTCAGATATGGGCTAACTCTGATAGGGCTAACTCCAATATGGCTAATTCAGATAGGGCTAACTCAGATAGGGTTAATTCAGATAGAGCTAACTCCGATAGTGCTAATTCAGATATGGCTAACTCAGATAGGGCCAATTCAGATAGGACTAACTCCGTAGGGCTAACTCCGATAGTGCTAATTCAGATATGGCTAACTCAGATAGGGCTAATTCAGATAGAGCTAACTCCGATAGGGTTAATTCAGATATGGCTAACTCAGATAGGTCTAACTCAGATAGGGCTAATTCAGATAGAGCTAACTCTGATAGGGCTAATTCAGATAGGGCTAACTACGATAGGGCTAATTCAGATATGGGCTAACTCCGGTAGGGCTAATTCAGATAGGGCTAACTCCGATAGGGCTAATTCAGATAGGGCTAACTCGGATAAGGCTAATTCAGATAGAGTAACTCCAATAGGGATAATTCAGATATGGGCTAACTCAGATAGGTCAAACTCAGATAGGTCAAACTCCGATAGGGCTAACTCCGATAAGGCTAATTCAGATAGGACTAACTCCGATAGGGCTAATTCAGATAGGTCTAACTCCGATAGGGCTAACTCCGATAGGGCTAATTCAGATAGGGCTAACTCAGATATGGCTAATTCAGATAGAGCTAATTCAGATAGAGCTAACTACGATAGAGCTAATTCAGATAGGGCTAACTACGATAGGGCTAATTCAGATAGAGCTAATTCCGATAGGGCTAACTATGATAGGGCTAACTCTGATAGGGCTAATTCAGATAGGGCTAACTACGATAGGGCTAATTCAGATATGGGCTAACTCCGGTAGGGCTAATTCAGATAGGGCTAACTCCGATAGGGCTAATTCAGATAGGGCTAACTCCTATTTATTATGTATATTATATTAATTTCTCAATATTTGTTTTTTATAACATAATTAATTTAAATCAAATAAATAATATATTTCTTATTTCTGAAATACTCCTAGATCATGCAATTTTTTTAATAATAACTCATAATTATCAACTATGCGCACATACACAGGGCCAAAACAGCTAGTATATATATATATATATATATATATATATATATATATATATATTATATAATATATTTAGACACACCTTATATATTTTCATATTTACAATTCGATTATATG
>OZ025244.1:37703738-37711238 GCA_964019155.1 Osedax fenrisi
AAGTCCTTACATCCCAAATGAAGAAACATTAGATCTATGGAAAATCTCTTTTGATAAATATATACTTTCTCTATCTACTAATAACTCTCCTGTATCTAATCAATCACTTATTATTAATCCATCTGCTGATTCTACAATATGACGCTTACAAAATAAAAATTATATTAATATTAAACTGTCTTTAATTAATGCTCGCTCAATTAAGTCAAATTTAGTTATAATTAAGAACTTTGTTAATAGAAATCCTGATATCGTGGTTATCACTGAGACGTGACTTTATGATAACGATTGCTCAGATATTGTACAATTAAAGTCGAATAATTATGATTTTATCCATTCTCCACGCCCCGATGGTCGCTCTGGAGGTGGAGTAGGGGTATTATTTATAAATAATATAAAACTCACTAGCTCCAAATCGCTACTATTACATACTAGTGAATGTATTATAAATTCATTCAAAATTAATCAATCTAATATTCGTATAATTCTCATTTATCGTCCCCCAAATAGCTCTTCTTCTCTATTCGTTGATGCTTTCTATGAACTAATCTCCTCCATTTCCCTAGAAAATATTTTCATTCTAGGAGATTTTAATTTTCAATTTTGGGGTAGTGATATTTATGCCATTGCTTTCTTAAATCTCTTGAACTCAATGTCTCTAACTCAATTAATAACTTGAAAAACACTCATTTATCTAAAAATATATTAGATCTTGTAATTGTACCTACTTTTAAAAAATAAAATACAAATATTTCCTATTAACTACCTCATCTATGACCACATTGCATTTGAATCAGAAATTCTTATAAATAATCACTTACCAAAATTAGGAAAAATAAAAGTATCTCATAAAAAATTAAATACTTCCCATTATCTTCATTTTGTTCTGAATTAATTATTGCTATTGAATTATAAAATAAAAACGTTTCTTTAAATAACCTAAATCAAATTCTTAGTGGTCTCCTTGATAAATATGCGCCGATTAAAACGAAATTTATAAATCCTTCTAAACTTAACTCAAAATGGTTTAATGATGACACCATTATATTAAAGAAGGAAATGAGGCATTGCGAGAGTAAATTTCTAAAAAATCAGATACATACAAATTTAATAGATTTTCAAGAGTCCAAACATGTTTTTAGAAAAGGGGTGCATGCAGCTAAATCTTCTTACTATGAGAAGAAAATTATTTCGTGTGGAAATAATGTAAGAAAATTTTATTCATTAGCAAACACTCTATTGGGGAAATCAAAGAAAAACAATTCTCTCCCTGACATTATTGATAACTTACTATGTCAAGAATTTAGCAATTATTTCACCTTAAAAATCGAAAAAATTTATAATTCAATATCTAGTAAACTTTCTTTATTACCACAAGTTAATCATACTAACGATTATTCTAACCTTTATACACCTAACGATATATACCTCAATAAATTCATTACTCCTCCTAACCCTGATATATTCAGTTAATGTATACTGCCAAATCTTCATCTCCCCTTGATTCCCTTCCATTAGATATTTTGTAATCTATTGCTAGCCACCTTACGACTGTACTATCTACTATTATTGAAAATTCTTTCGATACTGGTATATTCTCTGATGAACTCAAGCATGGAATCATCTCTCCCATTCTTAAAAACACTACTTATAATGTTGAGGATTTTTCTAGTTATAGATCTATATCTAAACTATCTATATTTTCTAAAATCTTTAAAAAAATTGTTGAAAAACAACTGGTTACTTTCATAAATTATAATAACCTGTCATGCAAATATCAGAGTGGGTTTAGATCAAATCATAATACTGAAACTGCCATAAATTACATTCTAAATGATATATTTATTGCAATTGAGGCTGGTTCTAAGATTCATCTACTTCTATTAGATTTGTCGTCAGCTTTTGATACTTTAAGTTTTGATATTTTATCTCTTAGATTAGCTAGTCTTGGTATTTAATCTTTAGCTCTAAATTGGTTGACTTCTTTCTTCACTGATAGATCTACGGCAGTTAAGATAAATGATTCTATATCTAAACCTAGCTCTCTACTTTTCGGTGTTCCTCAAGGATCAGTCTTAGGTCCATTGCTCTTTTCAATATATACAACCAATAGAAAACATAATAAATAATTGTAAGACTCTTAAATTTCATCTTTACGCTGATGATATTATGATTTACTCCATAACAAATATAGATAGTAGTTGCAATGAGCTATCCTCGTGTGCGAATTTAGTCAACAGGTGGCTTCTATCTAATAGGCTAATACTAAATATGACTAAGACTCAATTATTAAATCTTCTTTCTTATGTATCTTCCTTTTCATCTATTAATATAGATAATCATATCATCGCGGCTTCATCTAAAATTATCTACATTGGCGTTACTATTGACAACAAACTCACTCTAAATGAGCATATTTATTCTATTTATAATAAAGCAAACTTCCATTTGTATAATATTAGATTTATTAGGAAATATTTATCTATAAACTTAACCGAGTCTATTGTTAGATCTCTGGTTTTTTCGACTGTTGACTATTATAACTCGATATTGTTTGGTTTATCTAAAAAATATTTAATGAAAATTAAACGCATTGATCATGCTGCTATTATTAGGTACTATTTAGGTACTACTATACTGCTTATTAGGTTAATTTTTAAACTACCTCTTAAAAATCATTCGAGTATTAACATGCGCCAATTAAATTTAGGTATTCTAAATACTATAAATAGAAGTAAGTTTAAGCTGTTATGTATAAATCATAAAACTTACTCTATAATACTCCTGTATACCTTCGAGATTTACTCGCTCAAAAATCATCTAGATGGTCTCTACGCTCAACTACTGATCAACATCGTCTGAGATTTGAAATGGGAAACATCTCTATACTGTCTAAAAGAGCATTCTTATACAGCACGCCTGATATTTGTAATTCGTTACCAATTACTAAATATGGAGAAGATCTAAAAGTAATGATGACCTGCTTCTTTTTAAACAGCAATCTACAATATATAGACATATGATCATAAGAGCTAAACAATACTATTATATTGACACGATTAAGGCTGCTGGGAACAATACTAAAAAACTCTTTGAGATATCGTACTCTTTACTCAGCCGTGCTACAACTCGCATTCTCCCAGACATTCCATTACAATCAATGCCTATACATTTCGACACTTACTTAATAACAAGATAACTAACATAATCAATTCCCTTCCATCTATAACGCTACCACAGATAACAATCTCCATATATAAATTTAACACTTTTAACACCCCAACTTTGACAACTATCGACTCGAGTCTACAGGCTGTCAAATCTGCATGCAAACTTGATCCAATACCAACTCCATTACTGCATATACTATCTACCCGACTTACAACCCACTATAAAACTATAATCGACAGATCCCTTACATCAGGTATCGTTCCTACCTCAATGAAACTGCCACTCGTCACTCCTATCATAAAAACCCATCACTAGAAAAATCCACTCTTTCCAATTACCGCCCGATATCTAACCTGTCATATATATCTAAAACACTAGAAAGAGTAGTCTGCTCTCAACTCAATACTTACCTAAACGCTAATAATATACTTAATAAATATCAGAGTGCCTATACGATTTATAAAAGCACAGAAACAGCACTAACATACATACTTGACAAAATACGACTCTTCCCTACTCAACATCTCTCAATCATAGTTCTTCTCGACTTATCTGCTGCTTTCGACACAATTGATCATACCATACTGTTACATCGCCTCGAAATCATCGGACTAAGTGGAGTAGTTCTTGACTGGTTCACCTCTTACCTCAGTGACCGAACATACTCAATATACATAGAAAAACATAATATCAAACCCCGCACACTATCACATGGAGTTCCACAAGGATCCGTCCTAGGCCCCATCCTCTTTAATATATACATATCTCCCCTATTGGACATATTTGATAACTACCCTGATATTCACTTCCACACCTATGCTGACGACTTACAAATTTACTGCAACTTACCAAACCCATCAACAAACATAGATAATATACTTAATAAATACGTACCCACACTGGTTGGACAACCGATAGGAGCCCCAAGACTTTCAGGAACCAGCGCGCCTAAGAAGCGATGCCTGCAATGCGGAAAAGTTGTAAGGTATTCGCCCCACCCGCTCGTCTGCATAGGATGCCGGCGTACCTGCCACAAAAGCTGCTCTAATATGTCGAGAGGCGAACAAAGCATGCACATATCCAACGTCTCCTGGCATTGCGAAAACTGCTCGACCAGCGAGATCAACAAGGGCGTGGATAGCGGAGACCGGCGCCAAGCTGCCCCGTCGAGAAAGGCCGATGTGAGCAGAAGAGGCTGCCTCAAAATACTATAGTGGAACGCTAACGGGATCAGGACCAAGATGGTAGAGCTCGAAGACCGAATAAGGAAATTCAATCTCGACATTATCATGATCCAGGAAACGAAGCTGAGGGCCCTGGACAAGAACCCTGCTATAAAGGGCTACTGAAAAGTTACTTAAAGTCCGAAAAGACAGGGGCGTCGGTAGTGGTGGGGGACTTCTCTTTTTTATTAAGGAAGATATACCCTTCACAACTATTGACAATACGCCCAGTGCCCAGAATTCTCTCCTGGAGATTCAATCGATTGAATTGAGAGCTAAACCTTTCGTCAATACTCTACTATCCAATGTCTACTGCCCCCCGTCAAGAGGAGCAAACCACGGTAACGAGTTTGATATGTCGGAACTGCCTCACGACCGGAACGCAATCACAGGGGGCGATCTAAACGCACACAGTCAAATGTGGGACAGATGGCAACCTGAAGACTCTCTGGGATCGAATCTCGAAGAGTGGCTGATGGAAAAAGATTTCTGCATCGCGAACGACGGAGCCGCAACAAGGACTAACCCAGGTACCGGAGGCAGCAGCGCGTCAGATGTAACCCTCGTTCACAGCAGTTGGTTGGACCGAGTGGAGTGGAGCACGACCGAATGCCTAGGATCGGATCACCTCCCCATACTCATCACCGTTGACTGTCAAGTGACAACTCTGAACGCCCCATCCCGTACCGAACTCAAATGGAACTGGAAGTCTGCTAACTCCCGATTATTTGCTGAATCGGTAGACGAAGCGGTGACAGCAGCACCAGCGGCCATACACGAGTCTTCTCTAGACTCCAGATCCAAATTCCTAAACATGGCAATGATTGACGCGGCCAACAAGGCAATTGGCAAAGTCAAATGTAGTGTTAATGGGAAGGAGTGGATGTCCAGGGACATACGAGAGGCTGTGAAGAGACGAAACGCGCTGGGGGAGACATCACGAACAAGCGGGCTGAATGGATTGAGGCATGTATGACAGTGCGGGATATGATCAGAGAGAGTAAGGAGAATAGATGGAAGGAATTCCTCGAAGACTCTGACTCAAGTTCGAACCCCCACAAGATCTGGAGCACAAACAAGTCATTAAGCGGAAGGAACACAGCAAGCATCAGGAATGAAACATTGGTCCACGAGGGGAGGGAGTACATAACAAACAAGGCCAAAGCAGACGTATTCCTACAAAGGTACGCTGCGACTAGTAAGTTGAGTATACCCAAGCCATGCCGAATTAAGAATTCAGTGCGCCGCTCCCTAATAGGTACAATAGTTGAAGATCCGAGCTATATACCATTTAATGCCGCAGAAATGTCCAACGCGATCACAAGGATGAAAGTCAAAGGCGCGCCAGGGAAGGATAAGATTCACCCAAGGTTCATCAAAGTCATGGGCCCAATCGCAGCCAGCTTCATGTTGCGCATTTTCAATGATTCATGGAAAACAGGATCTAGCCCGGCTTCATGGAGGGAGGCTATAATTGTCCCCATATTGAAAAAGGGTAAGCCGGCAAGTCAGATCGACTCCTTCCGCCCAGTATCGCTCACATCCTGCGTGGCAAAAACCATGGAGAGAATGGTGGCAAGCCGCCTCTCCTTCATGGCAGAGTCCAATGAGTGGTGGTGCCAGGACCAGGCTGGTTTTCGAACCCTCAGATCCTACGAGGATCAATTCCTCCGCCTCTCCCAAGCAGTCAGTGACGGTTTCCAGACTCGACCCGCTAAGCGCTGCGTCCTCGCACTACTGGACTACAGTAAGGCGTATGATACGGTATGGCGGAATCGCTTGTTTCAGCTGATGATGGAGAAAGGCGTATCGAGGACTATCGTCCGATGGATCAGAAGATTCCTCTGCGACAGAAAGGCAGCTGTTCGGATCGACGGCGTTATCGGCGCCAGCAGAAAGATGCAACAAGGAATGCCTCAGGGAGCTGTACTATCACCCCTACTATTCCTCTTCTATATTAATGGTATTAGAGAAGAAGTCCCGAGCGGGGTGAGCGTCAGCATGTATGCGGACGACATGGCGATCTGGAGACAAGACCGCGATAAGACCGTTGCTGAGAGCAAGGTACAAGAGGCGGTGCACAGGGTATCGGCGTGGAGTTATCTCCACAAGCTAAAATTGAACACGTCGAAGTATGAAGTGTCGTTCTTCACTTCCGACACTCATGGAGCAAAGTGGATTCCGTCGATTACCCTCGATAACCAGCCCTTCATATTCAACAAGACTCCCAAGTTCCTCAGGGTCACCTTTGACCGCTCGCTATCCTTTCGGCCACATGTCGACTCTGTCAAGCTCAGAGTGATGTCCAGGATCCGGATCCTATCCTCCCTGTCATCCAAAGAGTGGGGATGGAGCAGACGATGCATGACGCTGATATACACAGCCCTGATTCACAGCACACTGCACTACTGCGGCGCGGCTTGGCAACCGTGGCTCGCAAAGTCGAACGTTGCCATTCTGGAAAGAGTACAGAATCGGGCTCTACGTATCCTAACAGGTCAACTGGCTGACACACCTCTCGAATGCTTACGCACGGAGGCCGAGCTAACTTCCTTCGAGACGCAGATCAGGCGTAACTGCATTGTTGCCTGGGAAAGGTCAGCTAGGCTCCCCGCCGGCAACCCACGCCATAAACTGTTCACCTCGCATATCGAGCATAAATGGAAAAGGTTGAGATTCAGTACCCTAGCTCAAGCAGAATGCGCGCGCATCGGCCAGGACCAATTGCCTAGAGAGAGGTTTGCTCCAAAGAAAGTGCCACCCTGGAACTGGGACAGAGATCCAACATGGACGGTAGATACGCGACTAAATGGCGGCAGCGATAAGTCCTGTGACCAGAGAACCCTGCTCACGGACACAGTGGACACCATCGCTGCAGCCGGAGAAGTGGAGATCACCATCTATACGGACGGATCGGCGGAAAGAGGATATAAAAACGTAGGCAGCGCAGCAGTAGTAACATCAGGCCCAGCCACTGACCCAGTCTAAATCACCTCCATCACACGCAAGGGAAGACGTCTCACGTCGTCCTATGAGACGGAAGTGACAGCGATGCTACTGGCAGTTGGCTGGATCAAGAACCGCGAGAACCAAGGCCCCTTCATTA